>CM038671.1:138218538-138854368 GCA_021605145.1 Aegilops bicornis
ATCTAAGTGCTAAAAGAGTTGATCTCAAATAAAGAGTTGATTCAATGCTTGGGTTTGTTTGGATTTTATAACTATGACCATTGGATACAGTGAATCAATGGCTTACGTTCAAAGTTATTCTCATACTATAGAATGGTATAGGAACGTGGAGAGATTTGGTTGATTTTATATCGCTGAATAATATGAAATATTATGAGTGCAGACGCTCCACCCCGAGGTTTGTAGCTCCTTCTCGGTCTTTGGGAATCTATGTTCTTCCACTCTTTCGTTTAAGATATGAGCTTTGTTCGTCCTGTTGCCGACACGCGGGACATCTATATGCCTCCATTTTACAAAATCATACTATATGCCTCCATGACACGCGGGACATCTAGCATCAAGGTGGCGTGTCATGCAAGAAAATGGAGATATGCAGTGCGTAAGTGAGTCATGCACTTCGATGGCACCTAGTACTACGCAATATTTTTTCTCCTCGATGGCACATGAATAGTGCACGTACTCAATGATAGAGCACGGGATGGTAGCCATGGACATGGTCGGCCCTTTTTGAAGAGAGTACTAATAAATAACTTTGATGTGTCCCGTCAACTCGCAGAATGACGAGAAGCTTGCTTACTACGCCTTCTCCCTCGCCAATGCGTCTTGGCGGTGGCTCATGAACAAGGAGAAACTTCTGCTTACAAGCGGTGGACGTGCAGCAGTTCATCTGGTGTCAGATTGCCATAAGTACTACTGTAGTACCATCATTATTGTTTGACTTCCAGAAGAGGAGAAGAGCCAAGCGCAAGGTCACCTACTAACCTAGTACAGTACTACTATAGCCAAAGCTGGTCCAACTTTTTAGAGCATGATTAATAAATATAGGTGGCTCTTGCAGCGGCACATCATTTAGAGCAAGTACTCTCTTCGTAGGAACAAAGGAAGTGAAACAAAAGTTGGAGTGGATGCTAGATTGCCAATTAAAACATGATCACATAGGAAAAAATCCTATAGGATTCTATCCTATGAATCAAACGACCAATGTAGGAAAATTATGAGGGGGGTCTCTCCAACAGTGTTCCTTGGCTCACACCTAGCATCACGGTGGTCGAACTTGGAGTCATTCATCTGGTACACGTGGCATCTCAGATCTGGACACAAGGAGACGCGACCTCTCACTTCCTCCGCCATTTGAAGCCGCGCGCCGGTGGAGGGCTACCATACTCCAATATTAGGTTGGCTCTATGTGATGTGGCAACTTCATATACTAACCGGATGCTGGCTATACTACTACGGTACTTACACTCCAAGAAGTGACTCGAAAACCATTCATAAATTGAGTCTATGACATGCATTTGCAACTGAAATGTACCATTCATTAAATACAACAAGTCATCAACACACAACGACAACGAGGATACATGTTGGACTATAGATTATTTCCAACAAAACATTCTAGCAAATACTAAAGTTTTCATAACACAACAAATAACAAGCAATGAAATGAACTTCAACTCAACCAATTATCGGCATTGGAAACACTTGCTTTGAACCATAGGTGCTCTGGCAAGGGCCAGCTATTGTCAATATCGAGAGCAACGCATTACTGGTCATCCAGGCTGAAGCGGGATATATCAGGACCAGGGTAGGGAACCACCGAAATGTCCGAGGTATAGATACAGTTGCTTCTCATAAATGGTAGTAACGTTGTGTCAACAGCAGCTGGATCGCCTTTCACCATCATTGGATAGTTTGGTCCAAGGAAGAGAGAGTTTGCTCCAAGACTATCAATACTGAACCAGGGAGAAGGTGTTGGCGCTAGCACACTAGTATCTGTCCTGAATACCATGCAATGGGTGTTGAAATAGGTCAGGAGAGGGCGACCAAGGGAGACAACACCTGCTTCCTCAGTAGTAGCAGTCTGAGTGCAATCAGAGACAAGAAGAGGTGATCCATCGGAATTAGTTGCCAGAGCCACCGAGTATATAAGTTCTGCTCCTCCTCATGCTCGTGATCATCACCATCATCATCTCCCCTTGCTTATAATTTTTTTCAAGTATAGGTGGTGGAATGTTCACAGGACCTTGGAAACACAAGAAGAAGGTTAATTAGTAACGGGAAACTTGCTAACCCGCATGCATGTGGATGAAACAGTTATAATTACGGTGGAAGACAAACGTACCGAAACTACGAGGATCCCATGAAAAAACAGTGCCACGAGTGGTGGCAGCAAACACAAGATCCTCGTATTCAATTGCATCACAGTACACATCCGTGTATAGAAGCTGATTTATGAGCAATATCCATCCAGTCGAACCACGAAGTACGACAACAAGCTTGTTGAAGATAGCAACAACTTGATTGTTCTTGTAATTCCAAGAGCGGTTGGGAACTCGACAAATTGCTATCTTCAGTAGACGACAGTCGCCATGATCGTATTTGAACGTACATAGATCATATGTGTGATCAACCTCAGGGCACTCGGAGAATTTTGGAAGTGGAATCCGCTAACGAGTGTACACATTCACAAGTTCCTACTCGCAGTTGTACCCAATATAAACAACCCAATCTCCATTTGCGCCAGCCCAGGACTTACCCTTAACCGATGGCATCTTGACATCACACATATCATTATCAAGCGGCATCAACTTGCACAAGGCGAGGCCTCCCTCATCCGCGCCCATGCGAACAGGCTTATAGCGAAGAAGATAAGGGAGAGCAAACCGCTCCTGGACCCTTGGGTTCCTTGTAATGATGTTATTAGTTGTGTCAAGAATGGGCTTGAACGAACCTGCTATGTTAGCCAAGGTGATGACGTCGCACCGATCAATGAGTTCCCCCACCATGTCATCTTTCAGATCGGGGCAAGAATAACGGGGTCATTTCCGTCTTGTTCCCTCCATGGAGAAGACGATCGAACAATGGTAGAAGGAAGGGTGAAGGAAAATGGTGCAGGGAGGAAGAGCGTGCGACAACAGTTCCAAATCGAGAGGGAAAGGCGAAGAGTCGATGGACGGTTGCCAGTTGTCAGCTTGACACGAAGAGGCGCCCCGGCCTACACGTCCTTTCAGAAATTGTACAAAAGGACTCGCCGTCGTCTCACTGACATGTTGGAACGGGACCACATGTCAACGAAACATGGTGTGTAATTTCTCGTGCAAAATGCGATTTGGCCGTGTTAGCCCGAGGTGCCGCATGATTTCTCGACTTTATTTTTTTAATGGTGTGCCATGCAGTTTTGAAGTACGACTAACTGGTACTGTTTGCAGAGAAAATATAAACTACTCTACCACTACTCCACCTCTAGTACTAGTAGTATAAAAAAGATATATAGGCTGGAGCTTCAGAGCTTTCTTGCTAAGGGCTGCCCACTTGCTTCTCACACTATCACTCTCTCCAGATCTAAAAAAGACAGCCTCTCTCTCCCTCCTCACCGGTGGTCACAGATTCGCCGGGGAAGAAAAGGACATGCAGCGTTGACGCACTCATCGTCAGCGGGCAAGGTCACGCACTGACGACAAGGCCGTCCTCTCAGAGCTAGCGCCCGTGCGGGATGGCCTCCATCCCCAAGCTCGCTGCCGTAGTGCGTGCGGAGGATGACGACCACGAGCGAAGCCACTTCCCGCCGACCCTCAGGTATGCTACCTCTTTTCGGACCATACCCTTGTTCTATTGCCCCATCTGTCATGTCGCTGCATGTGGATCTTTTTCCACTCCACCATCTTCCCAATTTGCTATCCTCTGCTCTACTGGTCACGTAGACGAAAACCTTAATTTGCACTATTAAAGGAAACCCTACTTCATGCAGACTAATCCATGTCTGGGTTTAATAAGGAAAGGATGGGAGACTATACTGTCCAAGAGAGTAGGTATCGAACCCGCATCTAGGTTGAAAAGGGGAAAATCAGTAGCTAAGGAACGAGTCTCGTGTCTCTTGGTTGAAGAAGGGTAGAAACGCATGACAACGCAATAGAGAATGACCAGGTCGGTCAGTTTGTTGTCCTCACATAGGAAAAAGGTGGCTCAACATAACAAAAATGTGACATAATCCACATATGCTGCCTGGATATTTGTTGCTCTGGGCAACCATACCTCCCTCACCACTCTATGCGTCTGTGGAGGTACATCGTACTGGTGCGCCCACTATCCGAATGGGCATCCCATGCTCTTAGTATCACTTTTTTGCTGTTAGCATAACGCCACCAGTCAAGTCAAGCAATGCTACTGCTAAAGTGATGCCACATTTAACAAATGCCTCACTCAGTCTAATGCCACCGATAAATTTAAGCAATGCCATTTAATGTTACTGGATTATTTTAGGGTTAGCTGTTGATTGTGGATGTATTAAAGAGTTTTCAGCTAAGGCATTCTAATGTTGTTGCACAACCAGTATACCAACGATGAAACTTGTTACTACCTTCAGATTTTTGCACTGTTAATGCTTATAGATTACATACCTCACTTTATGAGATAAGTTAATTTGTTTCTAAAGTGTTACCAAAATGCCAAGGCACTGCTGTCATTTTATTTTGGTTAAACTGCACAAAAAATTATGAAGACAAGAGGAAAGGTCAAGAGTGGGCACCTCCTCCTCCGGCTGTTCTCTTGATTCATTCGATCAAGTTTTTATGTTTGATCGATAATCAAGATTGGGATAGCAATTTTTAAGGTCCCCCCGAGTTTGAAATGATTTTTACCTTGGAGGTACATGGTTTTGCAATTTTTTTATACTGTCATTAGTTAATAATGCTAGTTACCTTCATACTTTTGTATTTGGTTTAATGCTCATGCACAGCTAGTATACCAATCTTTGAAACGTGTTACCTTTACATTCGTGTATTGTTAATTCTTATAGAAATCTTCCAAAGGCGGAGTTTATTGAAATCTGTTCAAGTAAAACCATTGTACTGCACTCGTAATAAAATAACTACTCTACTGTTGCACTAGCCACTGGATTAGTGTATATTTGTAGTATTCGAAATTTCTAATGGTGTTGCATTAGCATATGGACATAAATAAAGTGTGGCATGCTTTCCCAGATATGTGCTCAAGAAAACTACTACCTGTTTTTCTAAATACTAGTAGACGTTTGGGTACTTTAAACTGAACCGCGAAATCATCTTATATTAAGGAATAGAGGGTGTAGAGTTCACTCAAATTATCCCAGTAAAGCTAGTCACACCTTTGTTAAAATTAATGTTCATTATGTTATCGGAGGAGGTCTGTAAGTTTGTCTCTAATGCCTATCGACTACATACCTGATATCATGATGTAATGTTAAGTCATTTCCTTTTGTACAGTGTCACTGAATTGTCAAGGCGGTGATGGTATTTTATTTTAGTTGAACTGCACAAAATATGCTTAAAAGAAGAGGAAAGGTCAGGAATCGATCATTCTATCAGAAAGAACTATATATGCCTTTCTGACATCAACCTATCCTTCAAATAGGTGGTTAGAAACAGTCTTGCTACCTTTTCCCATTAATAAATTGGAATGCTTATATTTGTGAGTCTATGCTTCAACTAGTGCCACTTTTAAAGTAATCACACTTCCAATATCTATGCAAACAAGGATGCTCGATTTTAGTGGAACTGCACAAAAAGTCCAACTGGTTCAACATTAGGAGCATGTTTTCTTCCAAACCTTTATATCCAATTGGTGACACTATGAGTTGTTCGTTAAGAAGGTACATGGTTTTCTACTATCTTGCTACTCTTTTTGTATTGTCATTAGATAGTAATACTAGTGGTTTGCATGTGAATTTATTGGCAGGGTGGACCTACATTGGAGGTGCAGGACATGATTCAATGATTAGATGCTCAATTTCGGTTGTATCGATTTCTCCTCTTCCATCACTACGAACATGGATATCCTTGGTCTGATGAAGAATAGGCGCTTATTTCTGCTCTGAACAAGCAAATCAATTCAGTATGAAATTGTCCAGGGCAAAACATGACAGATGCTAAGCAGAAGAGACATGTTTAAACCAAAAATACAAGGTGGGTATATGTTTACTAGCTATTTGATATTTGTGCAGACAGAGATGTCTGCCCGTTGCTATTTGGCAAAGACACAAAGTGACCGCATTTTTGGTTGAACTGCACAAGAGAAAAGTATAGCCACTGCATGAAGTGCCATTTGAAAATAGACACATAAAGATTGGATAGTCACTTCATGGACTGCAGAAAAGTAGTACTGTACAAATTTGTATTTCAGTCTGTACTGAATGTTGGCCAAGAGAAGCATCCATGTTAGTAGGAAGAACATATGTTTTTTCTAGATCTTTGCTTTTGGAGCTACATATTTGTATATGATCTGTGAATCATTTAGATGCATTAACATGTTGATCTTATGCATGGGAATCGTACTAGTTGGTTTTAGTTGTGGCTGATCTTTGCTTTTGGAGCTACATATTTGAATATGATCTGTGAAACATTGATATGCATTAACAGTTCCTTATATCTGTTCGCTCAGTGTTTACAAGTTACTGATCAATCACTAGCTAGCCTACTAATGCACTCCTGGCTGTTTTAGTTGCGACGCAAGATCCAAAATGGCAGTTTTTTGAATAAAAATGCCTACCTCTAAAGAAACAGTCAAGCTGCTCTGAAGAAAATGCCATGCGAATCTAAAGAAACTGCCAGCGAAAACGTTCGCAAATGCCTTATCTCCCAGCTAAAGTTCATCAACTAATGCCCTCGGCTGCGACTCGTTGCATGCTGCTCCGCGTACTGGCTGCGAGTGATTTTGAGTGCCTGCATGAAGCCGGCCATAGTTAAGGCAGCTAACTGATGCAAAAAAAGATGCGCTTTAATTGTTGCAGGCCTTTTAAATCCGTGCAATCATTATTGAAAAAGAGGGAGATGATTCGAGTGCACTCGTTTAACCGGTATGCCGGCGTGCGACCCAGCATGGACGGGACGGGACGACACAGTCAGAATTTCAGTTTCTCTAGTTTTCCATGGCAAGTTGGCGCGATAAGCCATGCCTGCTTAATTATGCATTGAATTCCGATGACCGTCGCGCTACCTTCCGCCTATAAGTAATGTTTCCCGGCCTTCTATGGTGGCACCGTGACCCAACTCTCCCTATCCTCATAAGCCCCCACCGGCCCGACGTCACTCACCACTTATCCTCGCTCTCGCCATGTCCGCCATGCCCCCGCCCGTCCGCGATAGGCGAGGCCGGAGGCGGTCACCGCCGGAACTAGTGTTCGGTTTTTCACCGGAAGGTAGACGGAGGGAGGAGGCATTCTATCGGTCTTTAGATGGCAATGCGGAGATCGAGGACTTGTTGGAGCTCGGCCGCTTGGCGGAGCAGCAGGAGTTGTTGGAGCGCGACCGCTTGGCGGAGGAGCAGCGTATCACCGATTTGCGCCGCCAGCGGGACATGGAGCAGCAGCACACTGACGCTCTGACTCGTGAGCAGAGCGCCCACACCTGGGCCGACCACATGGAGGCCGGCGCCCGTAAAATAGCCCTGGAGATTGTCGGGCACGCACGCGTTCGCGACGCTGATTTTCACTACCAGCTCGTCAAGTGGGTTTCTCGCTTAGAAGCCGAAGCTTCGGTGGACCACGCCGGCATGGAAAGGTCCAACGCGCGCGAGCAACACGCCCTATCGCACCTCTGGCAAGTCCGAGGCGAGGCGGAGGACGCCGGTGCCGGCATTTAGCGTGTACCGCAGATGGCGGCCGACATCGTCTAGTTAGCTAAGAGTAAGTTAGTACTTGTACGCTACTAGAGGATTAGTGGGAGTAGATAGTTAACTTGGCTATGATGCTTGTCTACGTGGAAGTTCAGTACTCTATATGTGGATCAGACCTGTTACTTTGCTCTGAATGTTGAACTTTCCGTTTGAACATATGGAATGGGCTGTTATTTTTTTTAAATGGGTTGTATTTGTCCTCCACGGGTTTAGAGGCTGACTTGTGGGCCTACCAAGTGGACGTGTACACAATCATGAGATGATTGTATGTGGAGAGGATGACAGCAGGGACCCACCAAGGTCATGGAAGTACGCAAGCAAGTGCCTCCTTATTTCAATCCAATAAAAAAAGGCTCCTCCTAATGGATTTCTGACATCTGGGTCCCATGCCATTGTCAACATATTCAATAAACGAGAGAGTTACACAACGAGCGGCTGACACCACAGACCCAGCAGCTCGCCCAGTTATTTTTGATTTGGGTTAATTTGATAAATGCCACTCCAAATCTGGTGTTTCTGAGAAATGCCACTTCAATTTCCAAACTTTGAAAAATGCCATTTCATGCCATTTCCAGTGGCATTTTTCGAAGTCTGGAGTGGCGTTTTTCAAAGCTTGCAAATTACAGTGGCGTTTTCCAAAGTTTGCAAAAATTGCAGTGGCATTTTTCAAAGTTTGGAAATTGCGTTGGCATTTTTACGAATCGCCATATTTGTTGTGGCATTTATCTAATTTGTTTTTTAGACGGAAGCAGGGTGTCAACTGGGCTGTGCGGGGCAATCTGGCCAGTCTAGACAGCCTTCTCTTTTATGTTTACCAGAGACCAGCCCAGTAGTTTTTTTTCTTTCTAAAAATGGCTAGCCCAGTTTTTTTGTGATTTGCCAAGTAAGTCTCTTTGTCAGGCCTGTTGGGCTGCAAATCTTTCAAGACAAGGAGAGCTTCATTCGGCTGGACGAGAAAATGGCCTATCAGTAATGAGAAATGGGTTGTACATTCTTAAAACACATCAAACCGCCAATTACTTTCAAATTTATTTTTTTCATTTCAAGATTTTAAATTGCATTAATTTTTATGCGTGGACAATTTGTTGGATTTTATATTGATATACATTTATTTTTAAAATCAGTTTGAATGTGACTCAAAATTTCGGGATTAAAACAGTTCGGACCGCTTTTGAAATATGCAACATTTCGTATAATTTTTTAACCGTGGCCACAATATGGGCTGTAATGCTAACAAAAAGAATATGGGCTCTAAAAAAAACCTTAAGAATTAGCAAATGGGATGTAAATTATTAGAAATAATGGCAGATGGGATGTATGCTGTTTTCCACAGATTTGAGGCTTTCCTAAAAAAGGTTGACGCACAAGAAGTGACTATTGGATGTCCATGAGACGGCCGTCGTGCTTCTTTAATCTCTGCTCTTCCTGCTCCAGCCGCTGAAACAAGCGCCGGCGGGACTGCCTGCTCCCTCCTCCTCAGCGGTGGCTGTCTTTGTCCTTGTGAGCCTCACCACCCCACCGTACTCCCATCGCTGGCCTAGCCATCCCTCTACTCACCCACACCTGCTGTTATTCTCCGGCGAGGACAGACGAACTAGTAAACCCTCGTACAGTCGTACTCCCCTCCACTTGGGAAACAACTGCCGAGTCTTCCCTGCCTCCGTGTTTTTCCCTTCCTAGGCCTCGCCGTCGTCCACCTCCCTAGTGCTCTCGGCGCGGCCTGGTCAACGTGGTCAACGACCGAAATGCATCTGAAGTGGACTCTACGTGGAGAGGCTGACAGTTGGGTCCACGGCCGCATGCAAGGAAATACCTCCTTATTACGCGCAAAATAATGATTCCTCCACCTGACATCTGGGACCCACCGAAAGGGCCTCTGTATTTCGCGAAAAAAAGTTACCGCCGCTGACAGCTCGGACCCACCAGCTATATCTTCGCACGCAAGGAAGTGCGTCCTTATTACGCACAAAAAAATGAATACTCCCCTTGATAGCTGGGACCCAGTATAGTGGCTGGCTAACTTGTGGGCCTACTAAGTTGACGGGGATGGAAGGCTTTGTCAACTTAGTCAATATACACGATTCTAGCACCAGTGACCGTACGATGTCCATCCAATGGTCGTAGTGCTTCTTCAACCTCTGGTCTTCTTGCTCCAGTCGCCCAAACCAGCACCGGTCGTGCCTCATGCTCCTGCCTCCCGTGGCCGGCTGCGATGCGGCGGAGGCCTCACCGCCCCTACTACTCCCACCGCTGGCCAGGCGATCCCTCTACTCACCCACAACCCCTGTTATTCTGCGGCGATGGCAGTCTCACACCGCAGCGAACCAGTGAACCCTCATACTCCTCTACGCGTGGGCATCCACTGCCGCGTCTTCCCCGGCTCCGCATCATCCCCTTCCTAGGCCTTGCCGTCGTCCACCACCCTGGTGCTCTCGGCGCGGCGTGGTCAACATGGTCAAGGAATGGCTTCCATCAGACATGGACTGTATGAGGAGAGACTGACCGCAGGGTCCACGGCCGCAGCAAGGAAGTGCCTCCTTATTACGTGCAAAATAATTATTCCTCTACCTGACAGTGGGGACCCACTGAATGGGCCACCATATTTCACGAAAAAAACGTTTCCTCCTGACTGCTGGGACCCACCAACTACATCTTCGCATGCAAGGAAATGCGTCCGAGCAAAAAAACGATTCGCCCCCTAACTGCAGGGACCCACTAGCTACATCTTCGCAGGCAAGGAAGTGCCTGACAGTCGGGACCCACCTGGTTGAAGCGTACGTAGCATTGTCATTCTGGTCGCGAACGTGTACGTACATACTGGTCGATGTAGAGGCGCGCACGTGTCCTAGTAGAGGTGCGCACGTAGCATGTACACGTACGTACAGCGGCCAGGGTGCAAGAAAGAAAATACGGCCATGTGCGTACATACAGGCAGGGTCTCGAACACCTACTCGCACATACGTACGGTCAGGGCTCGTGTACAGGCCGGGTAAGAACGGAGAAACTGCGTCGTCGTCGTGTTTTGTGTTCGATCGGCCACGTTTGAAACGGGATCCTGTTCATCGGGAGGGGTCTGACGTACCGCAAAACGGAGGAAACGGACCTCCTACGGCCGAAACGGGGGTCCTGCTGATCGGGAGGGGTGTGGCATACTGCAAAACGGAGGAAATGGACTTGTGTTGGAGCGCTACGGTCGAAACGGGGGTCCTGTTCATCGGGAGGGGTGTGGCGTACCGCAAAACGGGACTCCACGAGATACTGTTCATCTCCACCGTCGACCCCCTGTAGCCTCCACGGGCTACTGTTCATCCACTGTCGACCTCCTCCAGCCTCCACCTGTGACTATTCCTCCACGGGCTCCTATTCATCCAGCCTCCAACGCGCGCTACTCCACCTACTACTGTTCAACCAGCCCTCTCCACGGGCTCTTGTTCAACTACCCCTCCACGGGCTACTGTTCATCCAGCCCTCCACCGTCTACTGTTCATCCTCCCCTCCACGGGGTGGTCCTGTTCATCCTGCCCTCCACGGGGTCCTGTTCATCCAGCCCCAACCAGCTCGAATCATTGGGATCCTGTTCAACCACCCCCACCGGGAACTGTTCATCCAAACCCCCAGCAATGCTCACTGTTCATCCAGAGGCAACGCCACGGGGTCCTGTTCATCCACCCCCACTGGGAACTGTTCATCCAAACCCCCTAGCAACGCTCACTGTTCATCCAGAGGCAGCATCGACCGCTTCGCTTAGTAGCGATGGCGAAGCGAATCGCCGATCGGGTTCGATTAACAGCCATCAATCGATCGCTTCGGGTTCGATGTCGTCTCTGCCGGTGCAACCGCCGGGTTCGATTAGAGCCCAACGCCTCGCACACACGCGCGTATGTGTACGAGAGAAACGCGCATCGCTCGGCCCCCGACCACCCACCGTAACCGGGAACACCCCGATATTTTCCTCGCCCTCGCTTCTACCATGGTTTTTTCCGTCATGGACGGCCCAAAGAATGTCATGCAGCTGCATCTCCAGCCCGCCCAGGACGAAAATCCCATTTTCGTCATATTTTTTGTCATAGAAGTAGGACCCCACCACATCTATGATGATACCGGGCTTTGTCACAATTATCGTCATAGAAGTGTCATACGTATGACAGAAAAGATTTTCGTTCGGCCCAAAATGTCACGGATGTGTCTTTATTGTGTAGTGATAGCATATGATGACCCACAAGTATAGGGGATCTATCGTAGTCCTTTCGATAAGTAAGAGTGTCGAAGCCAATGAGGAGTAGAAGGAAATGATAAGCGGTTTTTCAGTAAGGTATTCTCTGCAAGCACTGAAATTATCGGTAACAGATAGTTTTGTGATAAGGTAATTTGTAAAGGGTAACAAGTAATGAAAGTAAATAAGGTGCAGAAAGATGGCCCACTCCTTTTTGTAGCAAAGGACAAGCCTGAACAAACTCTTATATAGAGAAAAGCGCTCCTGAGGACACATGGGAATTATCGTCAAGCTAGTTTTCATCAAACTCATATGATGCGCGTTCGTTACTTTGATAATTTGGTATGTGGGTGGACCGGTGCTTGCGTACTTCCCTTTCTTGGATAAGTATCCCACTTATGATTAACCCCTATTGCAAGCATCCGCAACTACAAAAGAAGTATTAAGGTAAACCTAACCATAGCATGAAACATATGGATCCAAATCAGCCCCTTACGAAGCAACTCATAAACTAGGGTTTAAGCTTCTGTCACTCTAGCAACCCATCCTCTACTTATTACTTCCCGATGCCTTCCTCTAGGCCCAAACAATGATGGAGTGTCATGTAGTCGATGTTCACATAACACCACTAGAGGAGAGACAACATACATCTCATCAAAATATCGAACGAATACCAAATTCACATGACTACTTATAGCAAGACTTCTCCCATGTCCTCAGGAACAAACGTAACTACTCACAAATCATATTCATGTTCATAATCAGAGGGGTATTAATATGCATAAAGGATCTGAACATATGATCTTCCACCAATTAAACCAACTAGCATCAACTACAAGGAGTAAATAACAGTACTAGCAACCCACAAGTACCAATCTGAGGTTTTGGGACAAAGATTGGATACAAGAGATGAACTAGGGTTTTAGAGGAGATGGTGCTGGTGAAGATGTTGATGGATATTGACCCCCTCCCGATGAGAGGATCGTTGGTGATGATGATGGCGACGATTTCCCCCTCCCGGAGGGATGTTTCCCCGGCAGAACAGCTCCGCCGGAGCCCTAGATTGGTTCCGCCAAGGTTCCTCCTCGTGGTGGCGGTGTTTCGTCCCGAAAGCTTGCTTGTGATTTTTTCCAGGGTAAAAGACTTCATATAGCAGAAGATGGGCACTGGAGGCCTGCCAGGGGGCCCACGAGGCAGGGGCGCGCCCAGGGGGGTAGGGCGCACCCCCACCCTCGTGGCCAGGGTGTGGGCCCCCTCTGTTTGATTCTTTCTCCATTATTTTTTATTAATTCCAAAAACTTCCTCTATGAAGTTTCACGACTTTTGGAGCTATGCAGAATAGGTCACTAATATTTGCTCCTTTTCAAGCCCAGAATTCCAGCTGCCGGCATTCTCCCTCTTCATGTAAACCTTCTAAAAGAAGAGAGAGAAGGCAAAAATATTGTGACATAACGTGTAATAACAACCCATAATGCAATAAATATCGATATAAAAGCGTGATGCAAATTTGATGTATCAACTCCCCCAAGCTTAGACTTCGCGTGTCCTCAAGCGGAAGCCGATATCGAAAAATATGTCCACATGTTTAGAGATAGAGGTGTCGATAAAATAAAATACGGACATGAGGGCATCATGATCATTCTTATAACAACAACATATATAGATATTGCCACATGATTTCTTATACTCAAGTAATAATCTATTCACAATGTAAAGTATGAATCAAAAACTTCATTAAGGACTAACAAACTATGATCTCGGTCATTGAAGCAATTGCCATTTATCATAACATCGGAAAGAGTCAATATAAGAGCTTTTCAGCAAGTCACATACTCAACTATCATTTAGTCTTTCACAATTGCTAACACTCACGCAATACTTGTGTGTATGGAGTTTTAATCAGACACAGAGAAAGATAGGGGCTTATAGTGTTGCCTCCCAACCTTTTACCGCAAGGGTAATGTCAACAATAATAATTCATGCTAACTTACATCCAATTGGATATATATATCAGGATCTTTCCAACACAAGGTGCTTGCCAAAAGGATAAAATGTAAAAAGGAAAGGTGAAGATTGCCATGACTCCTGTAAAAGGTACAAGACTACAGTAAAAGATAGGCTCTTCGCAGAGGGAAGCAGGGGTTGTCATGTGCTTTTATGATTGGATGCACGAAATCTTAATGCAAAATAACGTCACTTTATATTGCCACTTGTGATATGGACCTTTATTATGCAGTCCATCACTTTTATTGCTTCCACGTCACAAGATCGTATAAAGCTTATTTTCTCCATACTAATAAATCATACATATTTAGAGAGCAATTTTTATTGCATGCAACGATGACAACTTACTAGAAGGATCTTACTCAATCCATAGGTAGATATGGTGGACTCTCATGGCAAAACTGGGTTTAAGGATATTCGGAAGCACAAATAGTATCTCTACTTGGTGCAAAGAATTTGGCTAGCATGAGGGGGAAAGGCAAGCTCAACATGTTAGACGATCCATGAGAATATACGTTATTTCGGATATAAGAAAACATAACCCATTACATTGTCTTCCTTGTCCAACATCAACTCTTTAGCATGTCATATTTTAATGAGTGCTCACAATCATAAAAGGTGTCCAAGATAGTATATTTATATGTGAAAACCTCTCTTTTTTTATTACTTCCTATTAATTGCAACGATGACCAAAACTGTGTTTGTCAACACTCAACAACCTTTATTCATCATACTCTTTATATGTGAAGTCATTACTCTCCATAAGATCAATATGATCTCTTTGTTTCTTTTTATTCTTTCTTTTTATTTACTTCCCTCACGATTATAGCAAGATAATCAAGCCCTTGACTCAACACTAATCTTTATTATATATAGCTCACAGACTCGATTACATAGAAGGATCATAAAGCAAAACTCAAAACTAAATCATACTAAAAATTTATTCTACTAGATCAAGATATTACTAAAAAGATCGAACTTAGAAAAACGGTAAAGATAGGAGTGATGGTGATACGATACCGTGGCACCTCCGCCAAGCTTGGCAGTTGCCAAGGGGAGTGCCCATACCCATATGATTATATCTCTTTCTTTGGAGGTGGCGAGGTGATATTCTTGGTGATGATGCCCTTCAGGATACGATTCTCCTCTCGAGCTTATTGACTTGCTTCTTGAGGTCCATTATTTCATTACGGAGCTTACCCATGACGGCTAAGGCTCCTTTCACCCAAGGGTGTTGCATAGATGCGGGGGAACAAGTAACACTCTTTTTCATATTTTCATAAGAAAGAAATCTGACATTGGAAGGGATGACCGAGTTTGAATAGCTGAGCTCTGTAGTTTCCCCATCGTGAATCCGACTCGGAAACAAGAAGTAACTTCTTGATCCTCTTCCATGGCATCTATCCTTTTTAAGTCGGCCTCCATCTGTTCCACTGTTGATGGCCCAAAGTAATAGGCATCGCTGTTTGCCCCTGGACCCGGTGTCGGATGAGACACCCGACTCTCCCCGACTGACTCTTCAGAAGACATTTTGCTCTAAATCTGCTGCAGAAATAGCTCGAAACAAAAATAGAGGATATTTGGGTAATACGAGGGTCAAAACCTTTGGGATATTATGTAATGAATTTTTACCAACCAAAAGAAGTATCATGCAAGAAAACAGAGTCTGGAGGGCACACGAGGTGCCCACGAGGCAGGGGGCGTGCCTAGGGGGGTAGGGCGCGCCCTCTACCCTTGTGGGTGCCTCATGTCCCTTTCAGACTACTTATTTTCCTATTTTCTTAAATATTCCAAAACGGAGAAAAATTGCCATTAGAATTGTTTTGGAGTCGGTTTACTTACCGTACCACATACCTATTCTTTTTCGGAGTCTGAAACATCCTGGAAGGTGTCTCTTATGTATTCCTCCGGGGTTATGGTTTCAATAAAATTAGTTTCAACATTTATAGGATTACCTGAGATACAATGTTTGATTATTTGACCGTTCGCCACCTCTGGATTTGTGCCTTCGAAGTTGTTGATTTTTATGGAACCGGAACGATAGACCTCCTCAATAACGTAAGGCCCTTCCCATTTATAGAGAAGTTTTCCTGCAAAAAATCTTAAGCGAGAGTTGAATAGCAACACATAATCACCTACATTAAACTCACGCTTTTGTATCCTTTTATCATGCCATCTTTTAACTTTTTCTTTAAATAGTTTGGCATTCTCATAGGCCTGGGTTCTCCATTCATCAAGCGAGCTAATGTCAAATAACCTCTTCTCACCGGCTAGTTTTAAATCATAATTAAACTCTTTAATGGCCCAGTATGCCTTATGTTCTAGTTCGAGAGGTAAGTGACATGCTTTTCCATAAACCATTTTATACGAAGATATGCCCATAGGATTTTTATATGCAACTCTATAGGCCCATAATGCATCATCAAGTTTCTTGGACCAATTCTTTCTTGATCTATTAACAATGTTTTGCAAAATTAATTTGAGCTCTCTATTACTCAATTCTACTTGACCACTAGACTGTGCGTGATATGGAGATGCGGTTCTATGATTAACATCATACTTAGCAAGCATTTTATGAAAGGCACCGCGAATAAAATGTGAACCACCATCAGTCATTAAATATCTAGGGACTCCAAACCTCGGAAAAATAACTTCTTTACACATCTTAATAGAGGTGTTATGATCAGCACTACTAGTTGGAATAGCTTCTACCACTCAGTAACGTAATCAACAACAACTAAAATATGTGTATACCCGTTAGAGGAAGGAAACGGTCCGATATAATCAAAGCCCCAAACATCAAATGGTTCAATAACAACTGAATAATTCATAGGCATTTCTTGACGTCTACTAATATTACCAATTCTTTGACATTCATCACAAGACAAGACAAACTTACGGGCATCTTTGAAGAGAGTAGGCTAATAAAAACCGGATTGCAATACCTTATGCGCAGTTCTATGTCCAGCACGGTGTCCTCCATAGGCCTTGGAGTGACACTTGTGCAGGATCTGTTCCTGTTCATGCTCAGGTACACAACGTCTAATAACACCATCTACTCCTTATTTATAAAGGTGTGGGTCGTCCCAGAAATAATGTCTTAAATCATAGAAAAACTTTTTCTTTTGCTGGTATGTGAAACTAGGTGGTATAAATTTAGAAACAATGTAATTAGCAAAATCAGCATACCATGGAGCAGTACGAGAAGCACTTATGACAGCTAATTGTTCATCAGGAAATCTATCATCAATAGGTAGTGTGTCGGTGTACTAAAGTAGGGGTACCCTAGTATCCCGAACTTGTGCACGGGCAGTTGCAGCACTCCGCGGCAAGGCTTGCTGGGTGACAGCCAAAGTCCTCCGTAGTTCCTTTGGAGCCATTCAAGAACAAATTATTTAAGCCAAGGAGACAAGGCCCCGGCAAGAGGAGCTTGCCGGGAAGGCCAGCCAAGGAACCTAGGAGACAAGGCCCCGGCAAGAGGAGCTTTCTGGGAAGGCTCGGTGAGCGACAAGCTTCCGGACGTGACAAGGCAACAACCGGCAAAGGCGCTTGCATGCAAACCACCACTGTACTGCGGCTGCAGCACATCCACTAACGTGTCGCCACAGGACCTTTCGCATCGCACGCGTGGCAAGAGGCTGTCTTGCGGCCGGAGCTGATAACAAGCGGCGCCGACAAGATTGCCATCGTGGCAAGCGGTGGCGCCTCGACGGTCCCTTTACGCCGTTAGGGCGGCGTGAGACGGGCATTTAATGCCTTTGTCCCTGCCGTCGGGGTTAGGTATGATACATCGTACAAGTAGTTGTACCAACCACAATTCCTTTTCCATTTTTACCCTTGTCTACGTTGCCACCTGTCGGAGACCCTTGAGCATATAAAAGGAGGCCCATGCATAGCGTAAAGGGGGTTCGAAGGTTCAAGCCGAGAGAACACTCACGCTCGGTCTCGTTAGCAGCTTGTGTGTACTGTAGCACTCAAGCGCTCCCGAGCAAGAACTCAATACATTCAGACATGCAGCAGTAGGAGTGTTATCTCTCCGGAGAGCTCCGAAGTTGGGTAAACCGCTCGTGTGCCTCGCCTCGATCTGCTCTTCATGCGACCTCCGCCCCCCGCCGAACCGAAAAGGGCTCGGTCCGCCGGTCCCATAGGTGTTATGGGCCAGATCAGCCTCCCCGCCATCTTTGGCGCGCCAGGTAGGGGGCGTCGAGATTGCGTGAACCTGATCTGGCGTCCACACGAGCTAGATCTTCATCATCTTCATTGACATGCCACCGAAGAAGAATGGACGTCGACGGGGGAGCCCACGGTGCTGCCAAGTCCAAGGAGAAGGCTGCGCAGACCTCGACGTCCGTACATGCACCGCGCCCATCTCAGGAGGCGCGGGACCGACAGCGTCATGGTATTCACAACGCCATACGCTCGTTGGACCAAGATCGAGCTGGTGGATCTCGGGATGCTCAAGACCAGCATGTACGCCAACATGCTGGTGCGAGCGAGGCACGGTCGCCTGGACGGGATATTGCTCCTTCTAACATAGTTAGAAGTCCGAGCATATCCCGCTCCTCGCGCCGTTCGCCACTGCCACCCACCACTCCAGCAGAAGCTTTGGCGAGAGCTCAACTGCTCCTGGATTACCCTCCAACAGCCGACAAGGTCGATGAATGGAGGGACACCATTCAGGGTCTCATCGGCTTTGCCAACGGCGACGCTCCGCGGCAGCCGAGTGCATCGCTGCCGCGGCAGGACTGTCAAACACGAGCCGATGGCGACGAAACCGGTGGGGCTGCAACCACCATGCACTCTCCGCCCCAAAGGCCAAGATCGTCGACTCGCCGGATCCACCTCGACAGCGACTCCACCGCATCATCGGATCCACGAGCTCGTCGCGATCAGCAAGAAGACGCTCGAACACGCATCGAGCGCCGAAGAGAAGCGCGGCATCAATTCGAGAAGCGCGCTGGGCCCTCTGTCGACATGCATGCGCCAGAGGAACCAGGCGACTTGCCGTACGCGGTAGGTTGCCCTGCGTTCACTCGTGAGCTGCGGCAAGTCCAGTGGACCAGCAAGAAGAATTTCAAGCCGACGTGCAGAGAGAAGTACGACGGCAAGACGCATCCGTCGGAGTTCCTCAAAGCATCTACACCATCGCGGTGCAAGCTGCCGGGGCGAGATGACAAGATCTGGCGAACTACTTCACCGGTGCTCAAGCCCAATGTCGATCCTTGCTCATGCACTTGCCGGACAACTCCATATCCTCTTGGGCAGATCTATGCCATCAGTTTGTCGGCGCCTTTACAGCGCCACAAGCCCCATGGCCAAGAAAGCGACCTTCGCTCGCCCGAGAAGGAAGGAGAGCCCTGCGCAAGTACATTCAGAGATTCAGCCAGACAAAGACAACATCTCAGATGTCCACCCCGCTGTAATCAGCGCGTTCCATCGAGCGTGCGAAACCGCAGAGATGCAGGAGGAGATGGCGATGTGCAAGATCGTAGACGTCGATGAGCTATATGCCTGGCCGACAAGTGTGCACGCGCTGAGGAAGGAGGAGACTCCCGCAGATATCTTGAAGCAGGAGGATCTGATAGTGAGGAGACCGCCCCGGCAAAGAAAAACCGGCGGCGGAGCAACAGGAAGAAGAAAGGAAAAGATGTGCTAGTTGTTGAGCAGTCCGGCTGGTAGCTCCGGCAAGGAGGTTGCCACTGGCACCAACTGCCAGGTTGTGGCGGTCGCCGACAAGCAGGACGGCTCCAACAAACAGTACTGCAAGATCCACCGCACCAAGGGCCATGACCTCCAGAGCTGCAAAAAGGTCGAGCAACTTGTCGAGCAGCAGAAGGCTGAATACGAACGACGCGACAAGGAGAAGGCCCAGGAAGGTGCTGGAGGAGCTAGCAAGAAACGTCCCGGCCGAGGAGGACGTCGCGGCAAGGCCAAGCAGCGGAATGGAGACAGACCTCCCCGCGGCCGCGACAAGGATGAAGACGACGACGATGATGAAGACATGGATGATGACGAGACCGATGAGAAGGAGTTCCAGAAAGCCACAGAGGTCCTGTGTGTTGACGGCCGTGCTTCTCTGCATACTTCACACCGCCAGCTCAAGCAGTGGATGCGGGAAGTCAATGCGGCAGAACCATCCGTCAAGTCACGCAAGCCTACGAAATGGTCCAAAGACGCCTATCATCTTTGATATTGAGGACCACCACGATCGTGTAATCGCGGTCGGTGCTTGCCGATGTTGGTCTCACCAACTATCCGCAACCTCAAGGTCACTAAGATGCTAGTTGACGGCGGGGCCGGCTTGAACCTGATATCCTCCGCGGTGGTCCAGAAACTCCAGATCCCTGATGGCGAGCTCAAAGAGACCGGCACATTCGAAGGAATCAATCCGGGAAGGAGCAAGCCGAAGGGAAAGATCACGTTGCCGGTGACATTTGGCAGCGAGTTGAACTTCAGGACTGAGCGGGTCACTTTTGACGTTGCTGACTTTCCATTGCCTTAGAATGGGATACTTTTCACTCGCCAAATTCATGGTAGCCTCTCACTATGCATACAACATGCTGAAGATGCCAGGCCCGATAAGTGTCATCTCTGTCCCTGGCGACAAGAAGGATGCTCTTATCTGCGCCGACAAGATCTACCGGGAAGAGCTGCAAAGAGATTGCAAGCCACTTGCCGCTGAAGCTCCCGGGCGAAGAAGAAGACCAAGTCCGGCAAGAGCTCGATGCCCACTCCGGCAAGCGCACCTCTTCGGAGTGTTGCGCTACCGTCGAGGACGCACCATCGAGCTCCACCGGCAAGTGTAAAAAGACGATGGCAGCTCCACCAGAGACCAAGAAGGTGTGCGCCAAGGAGGACGGCACTGGTGGTACCTTCACCATCAGTGCCACTCTCGACCCTAAATAGGAAGGCACGCTCGTTGCTTTCTGCGGCGAAACGTCGGCGTGTTTGCTTGGCAACCGTCGACATCCCCGGTGTTCCTGTGAAAGTAATTGAGCACCATCTTGCCGTTTGTCCTCATGCGCTGACCCGTCAAGTAGAAAGTCGGAAGCGGCAAGGAGCGCCAAGAATTCATCGCAGAAGAAATCAAGAAATTGGAAGCAGCAGGCCTTGTCGAGGAGTGCTCCATCCTACGTGGTTGGCCAATCCTGTAGTTGTATGCATAAGGCAAGCGGGAAATGGAGGCTTTGTATCGACTTTATCGATGTCAATAAAGCTTGTCCCAAAGACCCATTTCCTTGCCGCGCATCGACTGCATTGTTGACTCCACGGCCGGATGTGATTTGCTTTCATTTATGGATGCATACTCAGGATATCATCAGATCTTCATGGCAGAAGAGGATGAGGAGAAGACCGCATTCATCACCCCATGTGGCACATACTGTTTCGTACGGATGCCTTTCGGATTAAAGAATGCTGGTTCAACATTTGCAAGAGTAGTCCATGACGCTTTTGAGCCGCAAATGCACAAAAATGTGGAAGCCTACATGGATGACATAGTGGTCAAAAGCAAGGACAAGGCGACTCTGATTCAAGATTTAGACGAAACCTTTGCAAATCTGCAAGATCAACCTCAAGCTCAACCCTAAGAAGTGTGTGTTTGGAGCCCTTCCGGCAAGCTTCTCGGGTTCTTCGTGTCTCAGCGGGGAATTGAAGCCAATCCCGACAAGATCAAGGCCATTGAGCAGATTGAAGCACCAAAGCGCATCAAGGATGTCACGAAGACTTGCGGTTGCGTAGCGCTGCTCTCGGCAGGTTTATCTCTAGGTTCTGTTGAAGCGCTTCCGCCATTTTTCAAAATTTTGAAAAAGGCAGGTCCGATGAAATGGACTCGAAGCGGAGGCTGCGGCTGCAAGACTTGAAGAGATACCTGTCCTCCACTCCAACACTTGTCGCACCTAAGCCACAAGAGAAGTTGCTGCTATATATAGCGGCAACCAATCAAGTGGTTAGTGTTGCGTTAGTAGCGGAGAGGGAGGCAGATAATGAGCTAGCAACCATGGCGAGATGCATCCAAATGACGCAGGTGGGGCTTCACCGGCAAGCTCTGGTCCCGACAAGGATGGATCTATGCAGATGCATGAGAAGATCTGAGAAAAGAATGGTGCAGCGCCTTGATTTACTTTGTCAGTTCCCTTCTGCAGGGGGCTAGGTCAAGGTACTCTGGTGTGCAGAAATTGCTTTTCGGCCTCCTCATGGCCTCGAGAAAGCTGCGCCATTACTTCCAGGCACATGAGATCACAGTCGTCACTTGTTTTCCGCTGAAGAGGATACTGCAAAATCCAGAGGCAACAGGCAGGATTGTCGAGTGGGCACTGGAACTGTCAAGCTTTGGCCTCAAGTTTGAGAGCACTTCAACTATCCAAAGCAGAGCATTGGCGGAGTTCATAGCAGAATGTACGCCAACACAAGATGAAGAAATTCCAGAAACGAGCATCCCAGTCAAGGAAGCAAGCAAAGAGTGGCTGATGTACTTTGATGGTGCCTTCTCGCTACAAGGCGCCGGTGCGGGCGTACTACTTGTTGCACCCACCGGAGAGCACCTCAAGTACGTAGTCCAGATGCACTTTCCCAAGGAGCAAGCAACAAACAATACTGCAGAGTATGAAGGTTTGCTTGCCGGTCTCAGGATCGCAGTAGACCTTGGGATCAAAAAGCTCATTGTCAGGGGTGACTCACAGCTTGTCATCCGCCAAGTCATCAAGAATTATCAGAGTCCGTTGATGGAAGCTTACGTTGATGAAGTGAGAAAGCTAGAAGAGCACTTTGATGACCTACAGATGGAATATATTCCAAGAGCTCAGAACGACATTGCTGATGGCCTGTCGAAGTGCGCCGCACTTAGGTTGCCAATGGAACCAGGGATCTTTGTGCTCAAGCTGACTCAACCGTCTGTAATGCCATCAACTGGACAGAGCAAGAAGAGGAAGTTGATTTCTGGTGACTATTTTCCGGCAGAGCTCCCCGAAGCCGCTGCCAAGAAGGTCCCCAAGATCAACACCAGCAGATCTTTGAGGAGCGATCTGCTCCGACAAGCCCTAGGGTTTGTTTCGTTGAAGCTGCACGCTCCGACAAGTTTTGCTCGGCAAGCTTGCCGGGAACGCGTCAAGCTCACCGAGCCGCAGAGTTCTCGCCAGAGAAGCGGATGTTCCGCAGCAGCAGATGTGCCTTTAGTCCTTGTTGTCGAGCCGCAAGCCCCAAAGATGGGCACAGCAGATTGTCTGCTTCTTCAGACAGGAGAACTTCGAAGAGCAAGAAGAAGCGGAAAGAGTAGCCCGGCGGTCAAGTATGTACCAGTTTGTCGACAACACACCTGCATGGAAGAAGACTCAACGGTGTGAAATTCAAGTGTATTCACCGAGAAGGCGGACAAAAGCTGTTGGCGAGAGATACAAGGAGGCATATGTGGTCACCACATTGGCGCCAGAGCACTAGCCGGCGAAGCGTTCAGAGAAGGGTTCTTTAGGCCGACAGCCCTCCAGGATGCAACCGCACAAGTAACCAAGTGTGAAGCGTGCGGTTCCATTCCAAGCAGATACACCAGCCAGCTCAAGCTCTCCAGACGATCCCTTTATCCCGGCCATTTTCGTCCGGGGCTCGACATCCTCGGCCCCTTTCCCCGAGCTGTTTGGGGCTTTGGGTACTTGTACGCGTTGTAATCGACAAGTTCACAAAGTGGCGGAAGTGGAAGCAGTGAGGAAGGTGACAAGACGATCGGCGATCAAGTTCTTGGTCGATTGTTTGCCGTTTGGAATCCCTAACAGGATCATCACCGACAACGGCACGCAATTCACGAGCCGCACCTTCATGCAAAGACGTCCAAGATCTTAGCGCCAAGGTCTTCTTCGCTTCTGTTGCTCATCCGAGAAGTAACGGTCAAGCGGAGAGGGCAAATGCTGAAGTGCTGCGCGGGATCAAGACCAGAACTTTCGACAGGCTGCACAAGTGCGGAAGAAACTGGATTGAGGAGCTGCCGGTGGTTCTTTGGTCGATCAGGACGACGCCAAATCGAGCCACTGGCCAGACACCTTTCGCTCTAGTCTATGGAGCAGAGGCAGTTCTCCCCACGGAACTCGTATATGGGTCACCTCGAGTGCTCGCTTATGATGAGCTTGAGCAAGAGCAGTTGCGACAAGATGACGCGCTGCTCCTTGAGGAGGACCGTCTTCATGCTGTACGAGCTGCTCGATACCAGCAAGCTTTGCGCCGCTACCATAGCCGCAAAGTTAATGCCAGAAGTCTCGAGGAAGGCGACCTTGTTCTTGGCGCGTTCAGTCCGCCAAGAATTCCAACAAGTTGACGCTTGAAGTGGGAAGGCCCTTACCGGGTGAAACGAGTCACTAGGCTCGGCGCTGTCCGCCTTTGAGACCGAAGATGGCATTCCGTGAGCAACTCACGGAACATTGAGCATCTTCGTAAGTTTTCCCCGTAGAAGCGCGGTTGCGGAACCTGCTTTCGCAACCACCTTTTGTACAAGTCTTGCCGATGTTGCATGTAATCCTTTGTACAAAGCCGGGCGCAGACCCCGTGCATAAGTAAAGCTCATGTGCTTCGCACATCTTGTCAATTTCATGCTTTCTACTTTTTATTTTGCATGCGTTATCTGACACTTTGTGCAGCACATAACCCCGGTAAGCAATAACGAGCCGTAAGGCACCATATCTTTATTTTCTCTTCTTTCTCTTTCTCAAAGAAAGGAAGGTTCCCTCGCACACAAGTTTGCCGGGGGGAAAGGAGAAGATAACGGTGTGGACCAAGCGTCGCTCGAGGAAGTCTAGCCTTACCGGGAAGCAAACGACAGAAAAGCTAAGTTGCTAAAGTTTGAGCAATCAATTTTAAAATTTTTTAAGTTATTCTCCTCGAACGACCGTGCTTTGTATGGAAAACCTGTGCGCGGAGGAACCAACTCGTAGCTAGTTGCGCCCTTACTTTGTTTCGAGTCCGCTCAACAACTTAAGTGAGCTGCAACTAGTTGCGACAAGGTTACTTGTCGGAAGCGGCACCGCCAGCAGGCTGCTGACGTCCCGTACTCAGCGCTCGCGGCCCAGGTGCCTGCGCCGACAAGTTCCCTAAAAGCGTAGGGCAAAAACATACAAAGGAAGGAATCAAGTAAAGGAAATAACATAGCAATCACTACCCGAAATAGAGTTATATTACAAGATAGCTTGTTGCAGCTCTAATAGATTGTTCTCATAACATGACCAGCAGCGGCAAGAAAAAGAGAAAGCGGGCGGCCTAATCTACGCGATCTCCCTCAACCCTCTTGATCCCGCTCACCCTGTCCATGATGGGTGCGACAAGGGTCTTGAGCGCCTCCACATCAGCATCCGGCGGCAAGGACTTGAGGACGTTGGTGAGGTTGAGGCCTGGATTGCGGAAGGCCGCCTTCATCGACACCTTTAGAAGAGCTCCAGCAGACCTGGCGCGACTCCTCGGCCAGCTGCTTTGGGATTTCTTCCCGGAGTCGCTGGAGGGCCGTCACCACGCCCTTGAAGAACAAGTTGAGCTTGGCGCTGGGTCGGAGGTGCTCATCGGAGGAATATCCAAGATCCTCCATCCCCAGCTGCGCCAGCTCCCTGTCGATGGCAGCAACAACATCCACGAGACCCTCGGTACAGTGCTCCACATTTTCCCTAAAGGTATTCTGGGCGGCTGCAGCACTCGCCAGCAACACCTCGTCGGCCTTGATCTTCTCCTTCAAGGCCACCTCCTGCTCCCAGCGCCTGGCCAGTGTCTCGAGTCAAGGTGGTCAGCTTCAACTCAAGATCTGCATTGGAGTCCTTGGCGGCGCTGAGCTCCTTGCTCCTCTCGGCGAGACGGCCCTGCAGCTCGCCAAGAGTGTAGGCGTCCTTCTCGCGCTCATGCTTGAGTGCAGCAAGTTCCTCGCCACTCTCCTTGAGATTGGCCTCCAGCTGCATCACCTTCGTCTCCAGCTCCTTCTTGGAGGCCTCGGCAGCTGCGGCAGCATCCTTTGCTTCCTTAAGAGCCCCGCCAAATGTTTGCTCGCGCATGGCTAGATCCTCCTCATGGCTATCAAGATTAACCTTCCTCTGCGCCAGCTCGCCTTCCTGTGCAGATAGCTTCTCGGCGGCAAGCCGCTGTTGCTCCTCAGCTTCAGCCTTCTCGAGGAGGAAGGCTTTGCGCTCCTCAACGAGTCACTCTTGCTCCTCTGCCAAGGACCGGAGAGCTTCCTGGTTGAGGCCCCGGAGCTCCTCCGCGCGCTTCTCGATGTCTGCTCCCACCTTCGCGACAAGCGCTTCCCCGGATTCCAGCTTGGCTTGTCGGGCGCGGTAGAGCGACGGCTTCATGTAGCTGCTCCTCCTCAGACTCGCCGCTGCTGCTATTTGGTGCATCGACCAGCGTCAGTCCAGCGGAGGCGAGCAACTCTTCATCAAAAGTTTCTCCTTCGGCCGGCGCCCTGGAGCTCGACGCCCATGGCAGCTTGATGAAGACGCCATCGCCGGCTTTCAAATAGGCGTCGGGGCTCTTGACAGCGCTGCCGCTTGGCGGCGGAGGGATCAGCGGTCGGCGTGGCGCTGGCGCTCCTGCAGCCTCGAGGTCGTCGGTCACGATCGCGGACCCTCGCCCGGCTTACGTGGCGGCAGCTTTGGCGGCCTCTTCGCGTGGTAGCGTCGGCGCCAGCCTCTTCTCCGATGGCGGCGTCAGTATTACCCAAGGCGTCCTCCTCGCCAGCCTCGGTCTCCATTGGCTCATGGCGGATGGATCGACGACCGAAAAATGAAGAAAAGTCAAGCAAATATTCAAAAAGAAAATCGTAAGAAGAAGAACACAAGGAAAGTTTTTAAGCAAGAGGATTACCTGTGCTAGGGTCTGCAGTCATGGTCTCCGCCACCGGGGATCGCTGGTGCTTGTCTCTTGCCGGAGAGCTGTCCCTTGCCGGAGAACTGCCCTTGCGGAGAAGTCTCCCTTGCGGAGAATGCTCCCTTGCCGGGGAATCCTCCCTTGGCGGTGTAGTCGAAGCAGTAGGCATGTCAGGAGCGGCTTCAGGGCACTGCTGGTAAGGCTGCTCTGCTCCTACACAAATCAGCAGTCAGATATCAGCAAAGAAAGGGCACCCATGCACGCCTAACAGCAGGAAGTAAACCATATACTTACTGGGGCTGCGGCCCAGGGGGCTGCTTTGAGGAAGAGTTGCCGCGTCCGGCAAGGTGGTCTCAGACGCGCCTCCCGATGTCAGGTGGGTTCGTCCTCGATGACAATCACCGGGGCCTTGGCTCTCTTCGACGCTCTGGGCGGCGTCACGAAAAGGAATGGGTTCAGAGTGAAGCAAATCAGATACAAGACAAAGCAACAAGTCCAAGAACTACAAATGCTGCAAAGAATCTTACTCTTCTTCTTCCTCGTCGGAGCTGAGCGCGGAGAGATCAAATTCTGGCTGCTCGCCTCGACGAGGCGGAGGAGTAGGTTCCCTTGGCCGCTTGGCGGGAAGCGAAGCGGTGGTCTGCAGGGCCCGCTCGATTGCCGCCAGCGGCGTGAGGTGCTCCAGCGGCAACGGTGCTTGCCGCGGTGGAAGCTGCGTCATGCGCGGCGGCTGTTGACCCGTCTGCCGCCCGCTCGTCTCCGGCCTTGCGGAGACGCCTTCTTGGTGGAGCTGGGGGCTCGCTCGCGGCAAGCTATGCGAAGGAGGGAGGAGGCGCTCGGCGGCTCGCTCGACTCGGCTTCAGGCCGACAAGCTCTTCCTCGCCCGGCAAACTCCCCTAGCTCGACAAGGCTTGCCGCCTCTGCTGCCTCTGCCTCCTCCACGGTGAATCCGAACTTCGCCCGCGGCGGCCCTGCTGCCGCCTCTTCCAGCCTGGTGGCGATGCGCTGCATCTCATCATCGGTGGTGTCGCGGGTGAGGCTCTTCTGTTCATCGGGGCGGACCGGCACTTCTACCAGGCTGTCAAAGAACACTCGCACGACGTCACCTGCATGCTCTTGCCAGGTTGGAACGATTCCATGCGAGTCGCACAACGGCATCATTGCACGGATGCGGCCGAGTAAGGAATTGTTGCACAGCGGGACGACATTCTTCGGCAACCTGAACGCTCCGGGATGCTCAGGATCATGCTTGAACAGCTCCAAGAGCATCGCGTCCAGTTCCAGGACAGTGAAATTGAAGTTGAGGCCCGGGCGCAGCCTCATGATATCCGCCGCGTTCTGGAACTCCCAGGCGGGTCTCCTCCTCTCCTGCAGGGGGGCGATGCGGCGACGAAGGAAATCTGCGCCAACGACGCCTACAGTGAGTCCGGCAAGCCTCAGGCGTAGGATTCGGATGATGGCAATCTTCAGCCTAGTGTCTTCCGGGGCCAGACTGCTCCAATCGTTGCCGCGCACTACTGAGGTCTGGCGCTGGGCGGTAAACGACTACGGGTTCTCCTCGACAATCCAGCACCAGTCTGCTCTCCACTCATCCCATTTGCTGCGGAGCTCTCCCTCCAGATAAGCTTCCTTCTTGCCGGTCCTCGAGATCCAGGCGATCCCACCGGAAAGAGGCTCCCCTCTCTCAACTCGGGGCATAAAGAAGTGGCGGAAAAGGGCTACGTTTGGATGGACTCCGACAAAGTTTTCGCAGAGATGTGCGAAAACTGCCATGGTCAGAACAGCATTGGGGGTGAAGTGAAGGAGGCGGAACCCGTAGGTGTTCATGATATCGCATGAAAAATTCAGAGAAAGTGAGGCAGAGCCAGAGAAGAACAGCCTTGAAGAAAGGGTACCCATTCGGAGCGGTTCAGCAGCAGCTGGGAGTACCTTCGTGCGCGGATGCGCTCGCGTCTCCGATTGACGAGAAGAGGTAGTAGTACTCCCTCAGCTCCCTCATGGGTGAGCTGGGGAAGATTGCCGCTCCTTCCGGCGCCATAAGCTGCGCCTCGGCCGACTTCACGGCCTTCCCTTGTCGGCTTTGAGCCATGGCGGAGGTGGTGAGGAGATCGGCGGTGTTGGTGATGCTTTGGTGGCGATGTGAAGTGAGCGCTGCTCTCTCTTCAGCCTTGGGAAGAAGGGGAAGCAGCGGGTTTTTCGAGATTGTACAAAGAATCGGGAGATGGGCGAACTGCCCATGTTTCCCCTGCTTATAAAGAGGGAGGGGCGGACGTTCCGTCATTCCGAATAAAGAAACCACCCACGATCTCACCCACGATCTCTCACATGACGCTGCATTCGACGTGTGCCGTTCGTGGAGGGCGTGGTGGGTCTGGGGTGAGTTACGGTGTAACCCAGGCCGCACGTGCCCGTGCCCTGTTTTGGACCTGGCCCAACAGCGCTCGGCACCGTGTATGGCCCAGGCCCGGGGGTTCCTGTCGGTGTACTAAAGTAGGGGTACCCTAGTATCCCGAACTTGTGCACGGGCAGTTGCAGCACTCCGCGGCAAGGCTTGCCGGGTGACCGCCAAAGTCCTCCGTGGTTCCTTTGGAGCCATTCAAGAACAAAGTATTTAAGCCAAGGAGACAAGGCCCCGGCAAGAGGAGCTTGCCGGGAAGGCCAGCCAAGGCACCTAGGAGACAAGGCCCCAGCAAGAGGAGCTTGCCGGGAAGGCCAGCCAAGGCACCTAGGAGACAAGGCCCCGGCAAGAGGAGCTTTCCGGGAAGGCCCGGTGAGCGACAAGCTTCCGGACGCGACAAGGCAACAACCGCGGCAAGGCGCTTGCCGCGGCAGACCACCACTCTGTACCTGCGCTCCAAAGACATCCACTAACGTGTCGCATACAGGACCTTTCTGTGCACGCGTGGCAAGAGGCTGTCGCGGTGAGCCAGCTGTGGCAATGGCGCCGACAAGATTGCCATTGTGGCAAGCGGTGGCGCCGACGGTCCCTTTACGCCTTTGTTAGGGCGGCGTGAGCGGGCATTTAATGCCTTTGTCCCTGCTGTCGTGGTTAGGTATGATACACTGTACAAGTAGTTGTACCAACCACAATTCCTTTTCCATTTTTACCCTTGTCTACGTTGCCACCTGTCGGAGACCCCTTGAGCATATAAAAGGAGGCCCATGCGCAACGTAAAGGGGGGTTCGAAAGGTTCGAAGCCAGAGAACACTCACGCTCGGTCTCGTTAGCAGCTTGTGTGTCTTTGTAGCACTCAAGCGCCCCGAGCAAGAACTCAATACATTCGGACATGCAAAGAGGAGTGTTATCTCTCCGGAGAGCTCGAAGCTGGGTAAACTGCTCGTGTGCTTCGCCTCGATCTGCTCTTCGTGCGACCTCCGCCCCCCGCCGAACCGAAAGGGGCTCGGTCCGCCGGTCCCATAGGTGTTCGTGGGCCAGATCAGCCTCCCCGACATAGTGGGTCATCAAAAACATTCTGTAACCTAGACAAGTTGTCTGCAACGGGGTTCTCAGCTCCCTTTCTATCAATAATATGCGAATCAAATTCTTGTAGTAGGAGAACCAATCTACTAGGTCTAGGTTTAGCATCGTTCTTTTCCATAAGATATTAATAGCAGCATGATTAGTGTGAACAGTCACTTTGGAATCAACAATATAAGGTCAGCAAATACAACTGCTAATTTTTTTTCAGTAGTAGCATAATTTCTTTGGGCACTGTCTAGATTTTTACTAGAATATTGGATAACATTTAATTACTTATCAACTCTTTGTCCTAGGACACCACCGACAGCATAATCACTAGCATCACACATAATTCCAAAGGGTAAATTCCAATCAGGTGGCTGAACAATAGGTGCAGAAATCAAGGCTTTCTTAAGTATTTCAAATGCTTCTACACAATCATCATCAAAGACAAAAGGAACATCTTTTTGTAAGGGATTAGTGAGAGGCCTAGAAATTTTAGAGAAGTCCTTAATGAACCTCCTATAAAAACCGGCATGACCAAGGAAACTTCTTGAACCTTTAATGTCCTTAGGACACGACATCTTTTCAATAGCATCAAGTTTAGCTTTATCAACTTCAATACCTCTTTCAGAAATTTTATGCCCCAAGACAATACCTTCATTAACCATAAAGTGGCACTTTTCCCAATTCAAGACAAGATTAGTTTCTTCACATCTCTACAAAACCCGATCAAGGTTGCTCAAGCAATCACCAAAAGAAGTTCCATATACGGAGAAATCATCCATGAAAACCTCAAAAATCTTTTCACAAAAATCAGAGAATATAGCCATCATGCATCTTTGAAAGGTAGCAGGTGCATTGCATATACCAAAAGGCATACGTCTATAAGCAAAGGCACCGAAAGGATAAGTAAAGGTGGTCTTTTCTTGATCCTCTTTTGACACAGGTATTTGAGAGAAACCAGAATAACCATATAGAAAGCAAAAATGTGTATGTTTAGATAATCTTTCTAACATTTGATCAATAAAAGGTAAAGGGTAATGATCCTTTTTAGTAGCTTGGTTTAGTTTACGGAAATCAATTACCATTCTATAACCTGTAGCAATTCTTTGTGGGATCAATTCATCATTATCATTAGAAACGACAGTAATACCTCCCTTCTTAGGGACACAATGGACATGACTTGCCCACTGACTATCAACAACGGGATAAATTATACCTGCCTCCAGAAGCTTTATATTTCTTTTCTTACCACTTCTTTAATCTTAGGATTTAACCGTCGTTGGTGATCAACAACTGGTTTAGCATCTTTCTCCAATTTAATTTTGTGTTGGCACAGAGTGGGACTAATGCCTTTAAGATCATCAAGAGTATATCCAATAGCAGCATGGTGCTTCTTCAGAGTTTTCAATAATTTCTTTTGTTCATGCTCTGAAAGGTTAGCACTAATAATAACAGGATATATATCTTTCTCATCAAGATAAGCATATTTGAGAGTATTAGGTAATGGTTTAAGCTCAAACACGGGATCACCCTTGGGTGGAGGAGGATCCCCTAGGATTTCAACAGGCAAGTTGTGTTTCAAAATAGGTCCCTGTTTAAAGAATACTTCATCTATTTCCCTTCTTTCATTCATAAACATATCATTGTCATGGTCGACCAAATATTGTTCTAAAGGATCATTAGGAGGCAAGGCAATAGAGGCAAGACCAATAATTTCATATTTACTGGGTAATTCTTTATCATGGGGTTGTCTACGAAATTTAGCAAAATTAAACTCATGAGACATATCCCCCAAACCAATAGTAACAACATCCTTTTGCAGTCTATCCTAGCATTAACAGTATTCAAGAAGGGTCTACCAAATATAATGGGACAAAAGTTATCTTGTGGAGAACCAAGAACAAGAAAATCAGCATGATATTTAACTTTCCCACACAAGACTTCAATATCTCTAACAATCCCAACTGGTGAAATAGTGTCTCTATTGGCAAGCTTAATTGTGACATCAATTTCCTCTATCTCAGCAGGTGCAATATCATGCATAACTTCTTTGTATAAGGAATGATGTATTGCACTTGAACTAGCACCCATATCACATAAGCCATGATAGCAATGATCTCCTATTTTAATAGAAATAACAGGCATGCCTACAACAGGTCTATGTTTATTTTGTAGTATCAGGTCAAGCAATTCTAGCAGCTTCATCACAGAAGTAAATAACATGCCCATCAATATTATACGCCAAGAGATCTTTAACCATAGCAATACTAGGTTCAACTTTAATTTGCTCAGGGGGTGTAGGTGTTCTGTTGTTACTCTTACGAACCACAGTTGAAGCTTTAGCATGATCCTTTATTCTAACAGGGGAAGGTGGTTTCTCAATATAAGCAGTAGGAACAATAGGATCAACATTGTAAGTGATAGTCTTTTCTTCAACTTTAATTGGTGCAACTACTTTTACTTCAATGGGAGGATTATAGTTAAACCACTTCTCCTTAGGGAGCTCAACATGAGTAGCAAAGGATTCACAAAAAGAAGCTACTATCTCAGTGTCAAGTCCATATTTAGTTTTAAATTCACGGAAAATATCGGTATCCATAAAAGATTTAACACAATCAAACTTAGGTGTTATACCTGCCTCCTTACCTTCGTCGAGATCCCAATCTTTAGAGTTGCATTTAATTATTTCCAATAAGTCCCATTTGAATTCAATAGTCTTCATCATAAAAGAGCCAGTACAAGAAGTATCGAGCATGGAGCGATTATTGAGAGAAAGCTGAGCATAAATTTTTTGAATAATAATTTCTATTGAGAGCTCATGATTGGGGCATGAATATAACATTGACTTAAGCCTCCCCCAAGCTTGAGCGATGCTTTCTCCTTCGCGAGGCCAAAAATTATATATATAATTACGATCACGATGAACAAGATGCATAGGATAAAACTTCTGATGAAATTCCAATTTCAATCGGTTGTAGTTCCATGATCCCATATCATCACATAGCCTAAACCATGTCAATGCCTTTCCCTTCAAAGATAAATGGAAGACCTTCTTCTTGATAACATCCTCGGGCATACCTGCAAGCTTAAATAATCCACAAACTTCATCCACATAGATTAGGCGCAAATCGGGATGTAATGTTCCATCTCCTGTAAAAGGATTAGCTAGCAGTTTCTCTATCATACCCGAAGGAATTCCAAAGTAAACATTTTCAGTAGGTTGAGGAGCAACTCTTTGCTCTACTGGTCGGGGTGAAGATACCCCGAACAAGCCCCTCAAAGGATTATGTTCCATAGTAACAAGTGACTGTAAATTTCAGCACACTATATAAAATTTTCCTTACCAAATTCCACCTACCAAAAACCTTCACTCCCCGGCAACGGCGCCAGAAAAGAGTCTTGATGACCCACAAGTGTATTGGATCTATCGTACTCCTTTCGATAAGTAAGAGTGTCGAACCCAACGAGGAGCAGAAGGAAATGACAAGTGGTTTTTCAGTAAGGTATTCTCTGCAAGCACTGAAATTATCGGTAACAGATAGTTTTTTGATAACGTAATTTGTAACGGGTAACAAGTAATGAAAGTAAATAAGGTGCAGCAAGATGGCCCAATCCTTTTTGTAGCAAAGGACAAGCCTAAACAAACTCTTATATAGAGAAAAGTGCTCCCGAGGACACATGGGAATTATCGCCAAGCTAGTTTTCATCACGCTCATATTATTCGTGTTCGTTACTTTGATAATTTGGTATGTGGGTGGACCAGTGCGCGGGTACTTCCCTTTCTTGGACAAGTATCCCACTTGTCATTAACCCCTATTGCAAGCATCTGCAACTAAAAAAGAATTATTAAGGTAAACCTAATCATAGCATGAAATATATGGATCCAAATCAGCCCCTGACGAAGAAACTCATAAACTAGGGCTTAAGCTTCTGTCACTCTAGCAACCCATCATCTACTTATTACTTCTCAATGTGTCGTGGAATTGTCACGACAGATGTCTTTGTGTGAGGACTTAGTCGTGGAGCCATCGCAACGAGATTAGCTTAAAGGGGTTAAACAGGACAAAGGACACGAGGAGTTTATACTAGTTCGGCCCCTTGCGGTGAAGGTAAAGGCCTAATCCAGTTTGAGGTGGTATTGCTAGGGTATCGATGACCAGGGAGCGAATACGCTTAACCTAGCTCTCGATCTGTTGTTTCTTATCCTAAGCCGCCGCCGGGTCGTCCCCTTATATACACGGGTCGACGCCCTGCGGCCTACAGAGTTCCGGCCGGCTCATACAACGTGTCCGGCTCAGTGACCTTTCTTACATGCCTTAAAATACAAGTCTACATATACATGGAGGTTTATATTCGTGGGCCTTAAGCCGCCTTCGGGTATGGGCCCTCTACTAAGCCTTCTACGAACCGCCATTGTTATTATACTCTTGGGCTTCATGAGATGAACCGCCACAGGGATGACCCGGCCCCTCCTTTGTGGGTCACCCCTGATAGTCATATCCCCAACATTAGGCCCCAGGTTGATTTGAACTTGTTCATGGCAATCTTCAATACTTAGAAAAATCCTTCCTCCTCTTATTGTGAAATATTGTAACCCGCCATGACATCATCTCCAAAATTTGTGATAAATCGCCATGACGTCACCTGCCAATAATGCTTCACAGAACCCAAATCTTTAATAAATCTTCTTCTTTATTGTCCCTCTGAAAATCGAGGCGCCCGCGCCGTCGCTTATCCACTTCTTCATCCTTGTTTCTCGCGCCTATCGCTTGTCCTTCCAGTCTTATAAATAAGACCTTGGACTCTCTTCTCATTCTCCCCCATTTCCTTCTCACTTTCTACTTCCTCCTCGCGATGCACCAACCCGCACGAACTCCGCCGCCGTCGACTTTTGTCTCCGACCGCAACTCCGGCCGCTGCATCACCCTGAACAGTCCAGAGAATCACGGCAGCTCTCTGCCATCTCATCAGCATCGGTAAGCCCTCCTTTCCTTCGCCATAGATCTGGCATTAGGGATTCGGTGTTCATAAGTGTTCGTCGGTGTTCATCGCTGCCCTTCTTTATCCTTGTTTAGATCCATGGATTAGATCCAAAAACCACATAAATCTTGTGCGCTAGTAGCTTTAGCACATGTTTTTCATACTAGAACATAACCTCGTCGCTACAGATCCCTTTTAGAGCACCTCTGCTTTTCCACTGTCACCGCTGTAGGTTTTGAATTTATTCTCTTTTTCTGAACAGTTTCAGATCCAAATCTATAACTTTAATCTGTGAAACCTGTTTGTCCAACACTTAGCAGAATTTTACTCTTTGTCAGATTTTGAATACCTGTACCTTTCGCGGCGGCTTACACGTCTGGCTTACAATTACTCATGTACCATTAGCCCTCACTTAAGCCGCCATTTTGAATATATAATGCTAGTGCTTAACCTATGATTTCACCAATTGACTTGAACCGACAAAAAATTTCCTTTCCTTTAGGCTTTCTTTCTTCCACAATGCCACCCAAAACAGTCGACACATGCAACTGGGTTCCCTCCATCGTTACCGAGGGCACCTTTAAGGACTTTTTCAACGCCGGGTATCTGCCCGCCAAGAGTGTGATGCATTACCATGCTCCTAACCCGGGTGAAGAAAAACCTCAGCCGAAAGACGGCGAAGTCATCGTTTTTACTGACCACATGAACCGGGGCTTTTCTCCGCCCGGCTCAAAATTCTTCTGAGATGTTCTGCACTTTTTTCAGCTGCACCCTCAAGACATTGGACCCAATTCCGTGTCAAATATTTGCAACTTTCAAGTCTTCTGTGAAGTATACCATCAAGAGGAGCCTAGTGTTGAGCTCTTCAGAGAGTATTTTTACTTAAACCGCCAGACTGAGTTTACAAACGGTCCTAGCTTGGAACTCGGTGGAATTTCAATTCAACGCAGAAGAGACGCCATCTTTCCTTACGGCTGCTTGCCGAGTCACCCCAAAGAGGTGCTGGGTTTCTTGGCGGATCATTCCGCTAAGCCGCCGTACCGGCTTAATGTGTACTTACACTGGTGGTGAAAAAGAACCACTGTGCTATAGTTCTGCGCCATTAACTGATGAAGCAATCAATGAAATGGTTAAATCTCTTCTGAATGAAAATCCGGAAGATTTTGTCAAAGTGGGTCTGGCCCCTTTTTACAAGCTTGACCTGCCACCAGATATAAACCTCTGAACTTTACTTATCTTCACCTCCTCATCTGCAATATCTTATTAACTCAACCTTTAATAACCTTTGTAGGCTAAGTCTGAATTTTGGAAAGCAGAGTATGATGACGAGGCTGCTAAGAAGGCAGGCTGCCAAAAAGGCCGCTAGGAAAGCCACCAAAAAGACCACCAAGAAGAAGAAGAAACCAAGCGCCTCTGATCTGCTCAAGCTAGATGACACCTCTGAGTCAGAGGTAGCCCTTGACTCTCTTGGCTTATTTTTCAATCAACTTATTGACACTGATTATTATCAGGCTGACACGGGAGCCAGCGAAGCAGCTGAAGAAGAGGTAACTATTATTTCCTCCGACTCAGACCCTTTGCCAAGACAGAAAATTTGACAAGTAACCCGGAAAGGTTTTCACACCCCTTGGCTTATTTGGATCCTCACTTTCTTTTGAAGCAACAGCAACACGAGAACCGCCGCCAGACCCGGACCAACGGAGGTGACGAGTTATCTTCCTGCTTACCGAACACACCTGCCCCTCGAAAACGTCGAAACGAGGTAATTTTCCTAATTACTCTTTTTATGTGTTTGGTGGATCTTATCTGTTTACCTTCTAACTCTGTTGATGACCCTTAATCAGGAACTTGCCCGTTCTTCCTCTGGCGACTCATCACAAACTGAGTTGCCGGCTTTCAAAACAGCCCCTGGGTAATAGCAATTGATTTTACTCTGTAATTCTTCATACCCTTATATTTATACTAACTTGTCATAATCCGCGTAGTGGATAAGCAAAGCCCAACAAGAAGGCGAAGGTAAACAAACCAACTGAAGCGCCAAAAACTGCAGAACCGGAGTCACAAGTCTCAGTTCCTAAAGCTTCTGACAAACAGCCGGAAGAACCTGTTACTGTCACTCTGCCTGAAAATCCAGATCTCGGTGTTGATGGCACTGCTATTAATCCTTCAACTTCTGCCCCCTCGGGTTCGCCTAAGCATTCAGAGACTCATAATGATGACGTGTTGATTACTAGGTCCAGCTTTGTTGAACAGGGAAATCCAATAGCTTTGGCCAAACATACTGCCAAGCAAGAAGTTATTGAAAGGTGGAAACCGAAGTTTGACATCTCCCATTATGCGCAATTGAGCAGCAATGAGATCCTCTCCGGCTATCTCAGCCAGGTCCACTCCAGCCGCGACCTTGAAATTGATATGGTGAAACAGATGCACCAAAAATATGAGGTATGACTTCCAGCGTTAAGTAATTTATATACATATCCTGCTAGCCGCGAAGTCTACTGACTATGACAAGATTGAATAGATTGTAGACTCTTGAAAAATCCATGAACTTCTGTCCTAGAATCCCTCCTTGTCCGAGTTGAATGTAAACCGGATGTTTGCTTAAGTTGAGCTTTGCATCCGTAGCCACCAAGGGCCGGTTTAATCTGTTGGAATGAGTCGGTCCTATTTGTCTTTGCATAAGAAAAGAGAGCTTGACTGCATAGCCCGCATGAGTCGGTTGGGACTGTTACATCACTTCCAGCTCATGATGAAGAAAACACAAATGATATGCATTAGCCCCAAAGTGCCAACTAGTCTTGCTTGCAAAGTACTTGGGACTTTATTCATAAGAGCCGTTGTCAAGTGTTGGTGCTGGCAAAAAACTTGGGACTTGTATTCTTGTAATCATGATACAAATGTTGACAATTCTATACTTTATACAGGCTGCCACTGTTGAACTAGAGTCCCAATTGAATGATGCCAAGACCCGGCTGGCGACTCAGGAAATTGAGACCCGGAAGGCTGAGTCAAAATTCCATTTTAGCGTGGCTGAGTCAGAAAAACTGAAGACCAGCTTTGAGGCAGAGAAGAAGATTTGGGCGGATGACAAGATGGTTTTAAAGCAACATGCTGAGAAGGAAGAGGCAACACTTCAAGAGGTGACCACTGAGCTCACCGGTTTAAAACACCGTGTAACTCAGATGGTTTCAGCTATCTTTGGTGAGCCGCCTTGCCAATCATCAAAAATGAATCATTATTTTGATCATATAACCCGCCATTTAATCATTTTGTGATATATCCAGGTCCCAGGAGCAGCAATCTCAACCAAGACATGCTTGTGAAGCTTAAAGCTGTCTATACACCTGTCGAGCAGCTGTACACCAGGACTCAACATGCATTAGCCGCCATTTCTCCAACAGGTCAAGCACCAACTATGCTGATAGATGTTTTGAAGAAACTCTCTATGCTGCCTGTAAGATTTGAAGAGATAGAGCGATCTTCTGCAAGAGCCGGCGCCGTGACGGCTTTGAGCCGGGCCAAGGCATGGGTACCAGAGCTTGACCCGTCTGAGGTGACCACTGGTTACCCAACCCTGAAAGAAGATGGTACACCTTTTGATCAGAAAGACTTCTCAGCTTGCGTAAAGGAAATTCACCCAATGGCCACTTTGATTACCAATGACTCGGACCTTTCGAAGTACCACCCGGCTTATAACCAGAAGAATCAAAAGATGCAGACCCTAGCTTAGGAAGTGATGGACTTAATCCCGCCAATCTGTAAGCACACCTTTGCTCCTGAAGTCGATCCGCCTGAGCTTATAGATGATGAGGCTGAATTTGAAGCTTTATCTGGCATCGATTGGTCATCACCAACTTTTCAGACAGCAGAGGAAGACGAAGAGCCAGCGAGGATGATGCAGAAGACCTCGAGCAGCAAGGCCAAGAAGATTGAACCGCCGGGCGGCTCTAAGCACTTGATCTTTTGAAAACACTTTGATCTCATTCGACCCATGGAGGCATGTAATAGGGTAGTAAAACTTTTGAGTCTGCCGTGCCATCGTGCACGTTCTGCTTTGCATGATACTGTTAATCTGCCAATCAAATATCAACCACTGGTGCTTATAATATCATCTTGTTGAGTCTGTTCCTGTATGCAAAACAAATCACAAGTGTCCCACGGTTTACCGCAGGACGGGTCATAATGCCAAATACATAATCACTGGAAACTAAAATAGCTTATAACCAGGACTGGCTCAATTATAACAGAATATGTCATACATGTCATATTTGATCACACTGTTGGTTTACCAAACTAGTAGAGTAAGGGTGATAACCCAAAACTTGAGTACTGGTAATTATCATATATTGCTGGCTTATGAATAAAACCAGGCCGGGTTAATAAACACCAGATATTATTTTTATCTCATACTGGCGACTTATAGTCAAAAGCCAGGCCGGGCCAATAAACACCGGATATTGACGTATTATGCATTGACGACTTGTAGTCGAAAGCCAAGCCGGGTTAATAAACACCGGTGAATTGTGATAATAAAACTTTATAAGGCTTATCAAATAAACTTCAAAAGATCTGTTGAATAAAAACACACGAAAGCGAGGCTTTTCATGGGCTGCCAGGCCAAAAATCTAGTGCTTTCACAGGCTACACAGGCCACTGAGTTAAACCGTTTTACTAACCTTATAAGATGGACCTCACATAACCTATCGTCGTTTTAACTTTACAAGTTCAGGGTCAGCATAAGATTGACTTGTCAAACGTTCGGCGGGTCATTCCAGGAATACCTGGGTGGAGTGGCTTACTTAAAAAGGCAGGATATCCCGGGGTTTTAGGTGAATAAACCTGTCTTCCAAGCCTAGCTTTTAAGCCTATCACAAGGGTTATAGAAACTCTTGTTCTTTAGAACAAAAGAGCTCCCAAGCAATATTTCTGAGCTATGCTCAATGGCCACCTATGTTTGAGTTGTGCTTTTGCAACGGACTCTCTTTGGTCCCTTTAACCTGGGTAGCCAACCCCCAAGTTTTTTTATGTGGCCTATAAGACGGATCAAAGGGTAATCATAACTTTGCTCTATAAAGCAGAAGCCCCCAAGTGACCAAAAACTCGTTGTTTAAAGAGAAAACGATAGAGGCCCTGCTTTAACAGGGATGCCGACTTTATTATATTGATCATAATATATACATTGTCAAAATATGTACATCAGAAGAGCCGGTGGCTCAGGTGTAGCAAGGCCGAAGATGAGCGATATTCCAGGGCTGGTGGGTCTCCTCCTCCGACTTACGTGAGTCTTTGTGCTCTCGAACATCGATAAGGTAGTATGACCCGTTGTTCAGATTCTTGCTGACCACAAAGGGTCCTTCCCAAGGTGTGGATAACTTGTGCATATCGGTCTGATCTTGGATGAGCCGGAGCACTAGATCGCCTTCTTGGAAAGTTCTGATTTTAACCCGGCGGCTGTGGTAACAGCGCAGATCTTGCTGGTAAATTGCCGAATGAGCCGATGTGATGTCACGCTCCTCATCTAACAGGTCAAGCGCTTCCTAACGTGCTTTTTCATTTTCAGCTTCAACATAAGCCGCCACACGAGGTGAGCCATGACGGGTGTCACTAGGGAGAACCGCCTCTGCAACGTAGACCATGAAGAAAGGTGTGTAACCCGTAGTTCTGTTGGGGGTGGTATTAATGCTCCATAACACGGAAGGTAACTCCTCCACCCAACAAACCGTCATCCTCTGTAAGGAAACCATAAGTCGGGGCATGATGCCTCTTAGGATCTCTTGATTGGCCCTCTCAGCTTGAACATTAGATTGGAGGTGAGCCACTGACGATACATCAAGCCAGATATGCTCACGGTGGCAAAATTATTTCATCGCACCCTTGGAGAGATTAGTACCATTGTTTGTTATAATGATGTGTGGAAAGCCAAAACGGAAGATCACCTTCTTCATGAATTGAACCGCCGTTGCTGCATCACACTTACTGACCGGCTCTGCCTCTACCCATTTAGTGAACTTGTTAATGGCCACCAAAAGGTGGGTCTTCTTATCCTTGTATCTCTTAAATGGTCCAACCATATCAAGCCCCCAAACTGCAAACGGCAAAGTAATTGGAATCATCCTCAATTCTTGAGCCGGTACATGGGCTCGTCGTGAAAATCTCTGACATCAAATCGCATTCTTGACCAGGATCTTCAAAGATCGGCATGAGCCATCAGCCAATTAGGTCCGTGACAAAAAGCCTTGGCCACAAGAGACTTAGAGCCAGCATGGTGGCCACAATCTCCTTCATGAATCTCACGCAGAATCTCACAACCTTCTTTAGGTGAAACACAACGTTGAAACGCTCCTGTGACACTGCGATGATGTAACTCCCCATTGACAATAGTCATTGACTTGGACCACCGGGTTATCTGCCTGGCCAAGGTCTCATCCTAAGGTAACTCACCCCGGGTCATGTAAACCAAATAGGGAACTGTCCAATCAGGAATAGCATGAAGAGCCGCCACCAATTGTGCTTCCGGGTCAAGAATAGCAAGGTCCTCCGTAGGTAACTTGACTGAAGGATTGAGTAAAACATCCAGGAACGTATTCGGTGGCACCGGCTTACGTTGAGAGCCTAGCCGGCTTAGGTTATTAGCCGCCTCATTCTTCCTTCGGTCGATATGTTCAACTTGGTAGACCTTGAAATGACCTGCAATGGCATCGACCTCGCGACAATAAGCTGCCATAAGCGGATCCTTGGAGTCCCAAGTACCAGAAACCTATTGGGCCACCAAACCTGAATTGCCAAAGCATCTCACCTAGCATAAATTCATTTCCTTAGCCACCCGAAGACCATGGAGCAGGGCCTCATACTCAGCTGCATTGTTAGTACAAGGAAACATTAACCGGAGGACATAAGAAAATTTATCACCTCGTGGGGAAGTCAAGACAACTCCAGCCTCTGAGCCCTCCAGTTGTCTAGATCCATCAAAGTGAATAGTCCAATATGTGTTATCCGGCTTTTCCTCCGGCGCCTGCAACTCTGTCCAATCATTGATGAAATCCACGAGTGCTTGGGACTTGATAGTCGTACGAGGCACATATTTTAACCCGTGAGGTCCAAGCTCAATGGCCCACTTAGCAACCCGCCCAGTTGCCTCCCTGTTTTGGATGATATCTCCCAAAGGAGCAGAGCTGACCACAGTGATGGGATGACCCTGAAAATATTGCTTGAGCTTCCGGCTTGCCATGAAAACCCCATACACAAGCTTCTGCCAATGTGGGTATCTCTACTTGGACTCAATAAGCACCTCACTGATATAATAAACCGGTCGTTGAATCAGATGTTCCTTGCTCGCCTCCTTCCTTTCCACCATGATGGCCACACTAACGGCCCGGCTATTAGCAGCCACATATAACAACAGAGGCTCCTTATCAATAGGGGCAGCAAGCACGGGCGGCTCAGCCAATTCTTTCTTCAGATCCTCAAATGCTTGGTTAACAGCATCACTCCAAACAAAATGATATGTCTTCTTCATCATTTGATAGAGGCGGATAGCCTTGTCACCCAGCCGGCTTATGAACCGGCTTAGAGCTGTAATGCGACCCGCTAGGCGCTGAACATCATTAACACACACCGGCTTAGCCAATGAGGTAATGGCTTTAATTTTCTACGGGTTAGCTTCAATGCCTCTGTTAGAAACCAAGAAACCCATGAGCTTTCCTGCGGGCAAACCAAAGACACATTTAGCCGGATTAAGTATCATCTTATAGACCCGGAGATTGTCAAATGTCTCCTTCAAATCATCAAGCAGGGTCTCCTTCTTTCTTGACTTCACCACAATGTCATCGACATAAGCATGAACATTGCGCCCAATCTGATTGTGAAGGCAATTTTGCACACACCGCTGATAAGTCTCCTGGGCACTCTTGAGCCCAAAAGGCATACACACATAGCAGAAGGCTCCAAATGGAGTAATGAAAGTTGTCTTCTCCTGGACCTTAATTGCCATCTTGATCTGATGATAACCAGAATAAGCATCCAAAAAACTCAGACGCTCACAACCCGCCGTAGGATCAATGATTTGATCAATACAAGGGAGAGCAAATGGATCAGCCGGACAAGCTTTGTTCAAGTCCGTGTAATCCACACACATCCGCCAAGTGTCGTTCTTCTTGAGTACCAGCACCGGGTTAGCCAGCCACTCAGGATGGAAAACTTCGACGATAAACCCAGCTGCCAAGAGCCGGGCCACTTCCTCTCCAATGGCCTTCCGCCTCTCCTTGTTGAATCGACGAAGAAACTGCTTAACCGGCTTAAATTTTGGATCAATATTAAGAGTGTGCTCAACGAGTTCTCTCAGTACACCCGGCATGTCTGAAGGTTTCCATGCAAAGATGCCCTGGTTCTCACGGATGAACTCGATGAGCGCGCTTTCCTATTTTGGATCCAGATTGGTACTAATACTGAACTGCTTCAATGAATCGCCAGGAACGAATCAACCATTTAGTGTCATCTGCCAACTTCAATTTGAGTGAGGGATCCTGCTCTGTGGTTGGCTTCTTTAAAGACGTCATGTCCGCTAGGTCAACATTATCCTTATAAAATTTCAGCTCCTCAGTTGCACAAACAGACTCAGCATAGGCAGCATCACCTTCCTCACATTCCAAGGCTATCTTCCGGCTTCCATGCACCGTGATGGTTCCCTTGTAAACCAGCATCTTGAGATGTAGATACACATAACAAGGCCACGCCATGAACTTGGCATAAGCCGGCCGTCCAAACAGAGCGTGATATGGGCTGTGGATTTTGACCACTTCAAAGGTCAATGTCTCCAATCTAGAGTCATGATGATCTCCAAAAGCAACCTCCAGAGCTATCTTATCGACCGGGTAAGCCGACTTACCAGGCACCACGCCATGGAAAACAATGTTTGACGGATTAAGGTTTTTATCAGTCAACCCCATGCGGCGGAAAGTTTCATAATAAAGGATATTGATGCTGCTCCCTCCGTCCATGAGTACCTTGGGGAACTTATATCCTCCGACCTGAGGTGCGACTACCAAAGCGAAGTTACCCGTGTTGGAGATATGCCCTAGAGGCAATCATGTATGATGAGATTTCCTATTTGTTTATGAATAAAGATAGTCCTTGGACATTATCAATGATGTGTATCAACAAGTATGTGACTTGTTTATGGGACTATGCATTGTATGATGACTGTCCTAAAACGTCCCTAGTCGAAAGGGCTGTGGACGACACCGACCGGATCGGCATATGACACGGTCGATGGCTTGGTCTCACTAGCCATGGAGCATTGGATGCTAACGGATAATACGGACTTGGAAAGGTCTGGTCGGATTCGACATAGTCGGATCCGAAGTCGAGATAAGGTCCGAGTCGGACAGACCCAACTATGAGACGCAGCGATATGTCATCTGTGAGTCTCTAGTACAACATCGTTCTATGTCCTAAGACCTAAGCGACGCATGTACTGGGATGGTGACAAACTTGCTTTGGGTCGACCAAACGCTACTCCGTGATCGGTAGTTACAAAGGTAGGTTTCGGTTTGTCGGTCCCATCTTTGCGAGACATGGTCGAGCAAGATGGGATTTGCCCCTCCGATCAAGAGAGATATACTCTGGGCACCTCGTGTGATCCGACCAGGATAAGCATGGCCATGCGACAAGGATTATGAGATAATTCTGTTTGTGGTCGGTATCACTGGAACAAGAAAGAGGCCGGGCTAGCACAAGGATGACATTCTCGCCTTGAGCCCGACAACATATATCGTGTGGCAAAGGGAACAGAAGTGTGACATGTTGTACAGGTTCGCCTAACCAACTTCATAGTCTCCTTGGTGGTCGGCACGCCTTGCTAGAGGCCGCTACCAACTGTGCAGGTCAGAGGTGATCCGAACTGTGACCAAGCCGACTTGAACCTAAGGGGTTGCGCGCTTAAGGGAAGGAACCTACGAGGTCGGTTCGTAGGGCACTGGTCGGATGTGATCCGAACTGGACTAGGAACGTGACCGAGTAGATTTTGGGCTTTAGGGTTTGTGCAAGGCCCAAGTGTTGGGCCTGCGACGGACGCCTATATAAAATGGAGGTGCGGCACACTCATGTGGTTGATCGCTTCGGCGCTGCGACTAGGGTTTGCATGTGTTGCGAATAGCCACCTCCACTCGCCGCCGACTGCGTGATCGGACCTAGCAGTCCGCCGCACGGTGTTCCTCCTGCACGCGCGGATACCGTTACAGGCGGTGCACTTGCGCCGCTCCGGCGAACTCGTATGTGGGATTGGACGATCGGCTGTTCGAGGGAGATCGAATAAGGAGGAGACGATCCACACAGATGCGCTGCCCGAACTCTTCTTCTGCTTAGACGATCCACGCAGACACGCTGCCCCAACTCTTCTTCCGCTGCACGGCACTGCGCGTCTAGTGGTAACGAACTGTGATCCATCTCCCGTAGCATGTTCCTGGATGTTCTGCGCATAGGAAAATTTAAATTTGCAGTCGGCGCACCCTACCATAGAACCCAATAGTGGTATCAGAGCCTCTTCTATAGGATTTGGTTTCAGATCGTATGCATATTAGATATGTGGAGGCGGCAGATGAGATCTGTTGTCGTTGATAAGATCGGCTATGTGCACGGTTGATGTGATCAACTGCACATGGGGATCGTTGAGGCTATGTTTTCTGTAAATCGGGATCGATGAGGTCGTGACACGATCTACCCCTACCGGTCGGTCATCCGCCATCGGGGTTAACAGTGAAACGTAAATCCGAATTGGATTCGCGATGATAGATAAGATCGGTCAGATCAGAGAATTCGGGACCGCCGTGTGCATAGCGCTGTGTATTTCGTACCCAACACACAAACCGCTAGAATGCGATTCTATGCATAACTTTGATTTGCAGGTTTGATGTGAATAGTATGGCTCATGTGTATGTGATGCATGTGTGTAATTTATACGTGGCCTGCGTGTCATGTTTGTCGTGGCAGGAGCCAATGTGCTGTCATTATATTGTATAACGACCTGCGTGTCGACTTGTGACTCTATGTAAATTCATTACTAGTTGTAGTAGTTGGATAACAGAGATCAGGTTGGCGGCTTGGCGTCCCGGCGTGACAAACAAGATGGAGTTCGTAGATGGTCATTGGAGTCGGAGCCGACCTAGAAGAACGTCCATGAAGGAGCCATACTATTTCACAATATGTGTTATATTTGTGATTGTTATGCTTCTTTGTTTCTATGCATGTTAGAATGATAGAATGATCCCTCATGAATATCAAGTGAATTGCCATCCCCGATGTTGCACGTTCACACGTCAAGTACGTCTAGTAGCGGGCTCATAAAATTGGGGTGCTGTTGGGTGTCCTTGAACTGAAGGGTTCGTGCCGGACACGAACATGCACTGCATCAGGTTAACTTGATAAGGCTATCAAAACGGTTTTGGGCCTTGTGGCAAAGAAGGTTGGGAGTCGTGGTATGAGATACCTTCCCGACCGACAGGAGTCATATAGAGATACGATTAGCAAGGAGTTGCTTACCGAATAGGTATGTTGGCTAGCAGTGATGATAAAGCTCACTAGTCGCATGCGCTAGTCGGATCCTGAATCACTGAGAGTTTGCGGAGGGATGCTGACTTGATGGGAGTATTTCTGTTTAGGCTAGAATTACTCTACATAAACACATTGCTTAGTGATTGCATATTTTCTGGTGTAGATCAATGGCACCACCTGCTCAACCCAACTTTGCATTGAAATCAATTCGAAAAGGATAAACTGAATGGAACAAACTTTACCACCTGGTATAGAAATCTGAGAATTGTTCTCAAGCACGATAAAAAGGAACATGTTCTAGAGGATCCACTTCCAAAGGAACCTGCTGATAATGCTAGTTCCACAGCTAAGAATGCATACCAGAAACTCGTTGATGAATCAACGGAGATCAGCTTTCTGATGCTGGCTTGTATGGAGCCCAATTTGCAATAGCATTTAGAAAATGTTGAGGCTTACGATATGATCGAGAGTCTCAAGAGCATGTTTCAGACACAGGCTAGGACCGAAAGGTTCAACGTCTGGCGATCCTTGATGGATTGGATGCTGAAGGAAGGTGATCCATTGAGCCCACATGTGATCAAGATGATCGGATATGTGCAAGCTTTGGACCGTTTGGGCTTCCCGCTCTTGGATGAGCAGGCTACTGATGCTATTCTGGGTTCTCTTCCGCCCAGCTATGGGACATTTATCTCGAACTATCAAATGCATGGCATGGATAAGAAGCTCACTGAATTGCATGGGATGCTCAAGGTGGCAGAGCAGGATATTAAGAAAGGCACGCATCAAGTGTTGATGGTGCAGAAATCGGCTAAGTTCAAGAAGAGGTGGTCCAAGAAAAAGGCTAGGGCAAAGGGCACGGAGACGGTAACCTCTGCCGCTGCGCCAAAGTCTGGACCAGACTCGAAGACCGTTTGCTATCACTGCAAGGAGACTGGTCACTTGAAGAGGAACTGTAGCAAGTGGCATGCAGAGCATGGCAAGAAGGTCGGGAATGCTACTTAAGGCAAAGGTACACTTGTTGCATATGTTATAGACATTTACCTTGCTGACATACCTAGTAGCTCTTGGGTATTTGATACCGGATCGGTTGTTCATATTTGCAACTCGATGCAGGGGCTGGTAAGAACTAGGTGTGTGGCACAAGGAGATTGACATCGTGGTCGGCAACAAAGCAAGAGTTGCTACGTTGGAGGTCGACGACGCAGCTCCAGCTTCCTTCCGGATTCATAATGGAATTGAATAATTGTTATTACATTCCTGCACTTAGTTGGAACATTATTTACGCCTCATGTTTGATGAGTCAAGGTTATGAATTCAATTTAAAGGACAATGGTTGTTCGATATTTTTGAATGGTATGTTCCACAGCTATGCACCCATTGTTGATGGACTATTTATATTGAATCTAGAAGAGGAACCGGTCTATAACGTGAATGTCAAGAGGCATAAGCCTAATGAAATTTAGCCGACATACTTCTGGCATTGCCGGCTTGGACACATTAGTCTGAAACGCATGAAGAACCTCCATGATGATGGGCTCCTAACTTCGTCCGACTTCGGGTCGTTCGAGACATGTGAATCATGCTTGCCCGGCAAGATGACTAAGTCTCCTTTTGCAAAGAGTTGCGAGAGGGCGTCCGAGCTGTTGGAGCTTATACACAGTGATGTGTGTGGTCCAATGAGCACAACTGCCACAGGTGGCTATCAATACTTTGTGACTTTTACCGATGACTTGAGTAGATATGGATATATCTATTTGATGAGGCACAAGTCGGAGACTTTTGAAAAGTTCAAAGAGTTTCAAAACGAGGTTGAGAATCAGCTCGGCAAGACTATAAATCTTCTACGATCTGATCGTGGAGGTGAGTACATGAGCCAGGAGTTTGATGATCATCTGAAAAGCCGACGTGTTGTACCTCAGCTCACACCTCCGGATACGCCACAGAGAAACGGCGTGTCGGAGCGGAGGAATCGTACCTTGTTGGACATGGTCCGGTCTATGATGAGAAAATCAGATTTACCCTTGTCATTTTGGGGATATGCTCTAGAAACTGCAGCTTTCACACTTAACAGGGTACCATCAAAATCCATAGACAAGACACCGCATGAGATGTGGGTAGGAAGAGTCCCAGTTTGTCTTTTCTAAAGATTTGGGGTTGTGAAGCATTTGTCAAGCGACTTATGTCAGACAAGCTTACACCCAAGTCGGATAAATGCATATTCGTGGGATATCCGAGGGAAACCTTGGGATATAGCTTCTACAACCGGGAAGAGAACATATTGTTTGTTGATCGAACGGGTTTTCCTTGAGAAAGAGTTTCTCGGTCGGGAGGCGGTGGGAGGACGGTTCGACTCGAAGAAATTCGAGGACCACTCGAGGGGCGGCTAAATGCGGTGATGAGATCATACCAGAGTCAGTCAGGGAACATGTAGTGGAAGCGACACCGGAACCACGGAGGTCGGAAAGATTGCGCAGAGTGCGTTATGTATTGTTGCTAGAAAGCGACGAGCCGGGCACGTATGCGGAAGCAATGCTGAGCCCAGATTCCGAGGCATGGTTGGAGGCCATGAGATCCGAGTTAAAGTCCATGGATGAGAATCAAGTCTGGGACTTGGTTGATCCGCCACCTGGCGTAACTGCCATTGGTTGCAAATGGGTCTTTAAGAAGAAAACCTATGTGGATGGAAATGTTTAGATCCACAAAGCTCAGCTTTTCGCTAAAGGTTATGGACAGGTTCAAGGAATTGACTACGACAAGACTTACTCACCGATGGAGATGCTGAAGTCGGTGAGGATCATACTAGCTATAGTTGCATGTTTTGATTACGAGATATGGCAGATGGATGTCAAAACGGCTTTCCTTCACGGAAATTTAATCGAGGACGTGTATATGATACAACCCGAGCGTTTTGTCGATCCGACTAGCACTAGTAAGGTATGCAAGCTCAAGAGATCCATTTATGGGTTGAAGCAAGCATCTCGGAGTTGGAACATTTGTTTTGGAGGTCGTCACTGGTCTTGGTTTCATCAAAAGCGAAGAGGACTCTTGTTTATACAAGAAGTTAAGTGGGAGATCGATATTGTTTTTGATCTTGTTTGTAGACGACATACTACTGATCGGGAATGATGTTTCGATGTTAAACTCGGTCAAGGGATCATTGAATGGCAAGTTTTCGATGAAGGACCTTGGTGAGGCAGTCTATATTTTAGGCATTAAGATCTATAGAGATAGATCGAGGAGGCTGCTCGGCCTAAGCGAAGCACGTACATAGATAAAGTGTTGAAGCGGTTCAACATGACTGAGGCGAAGAAAGGGTTCTTGCCACTGTCACATGGTATAAGGCTAAGCGAGACTCAGAGTCCTTCGACATCTGATGAGCGAAGAAGGATGAGTAGGATTTCGTATGTCTCGGCAATCGGATCCATCATGTATGCCATGATATGTACAAGGCCTGATGTTGCTTTTGCAATAAGCCTAACAAGTAGATACCAGGCCAACCCAGGTGAGAATCACTGGGCAGCGGTAAAGACTATTTTGAAGTACCTGAAAAGGACTAAAGAGATGTTCCTAGTTTATGGAGGTGAGGAAGAAGTCGTCGTGAGGGGTTACATCGATGCTAGTTTCCAAACCGACAGAGATGATTGTCGATCACAGTCCGGATTCGTGTACGTCCTGAATGGAGGAGCAGTGCACTTGATGAGTTCCAAGCAGGATATGGTGGCCGATTCTACCACAGAAGCCGAATACATTGCGGCTTGTGAAGTTGCAAAGGAAGGTATTTGGATCCGGCATTTTCTGGATGATCTTGGTATTTTCCCAGCCTCGGTGAAACCGTTGGACCTTTATTGTGATAATTCTGGTGCCATCGCACAAGCCAAGGAGCCGAGGAATCACCACAAGGTCAGACACATAGATCGGAAATATCACCTGATACGAAAGATCGTAAAGAATGGTGATGTAGAGTTATGCAAGATTCACACGGATGCAAATGTTGAAGATCCGTTGACTAAGTCGCTTCCACAACCCAAGCATGAGGGGCACGTTAGAGCTATGGGCATTCGATTTCTATTTGATTGACTCTAGTGCAAGTGGGAGACTGTTGGAGATATGCCCTAGAGGCAATCATGTATGATGATATTTCCTATGTGTTTATGAATAAAGATAGTCCTTGGAAATTATCAATGATGTGTATCAACAAGTATGTGACTTGTTTGTGGGACTATGCATTGTATGATGACTGTCCTAAAAGGTCCCTAGTCGAAAGGGCTGTGTGGATGCTTGACCATTTGGGCAGCATATGATATGGTCGATGGCTTGGTCTCACTAGCCATGGAGCATTGGATGCTAACCGGATAATATGGACTTGGAAAGGTCTGGTCGGATTCGACGTAGTCGGATCCGAGTCGAGATAAGGTCCGAGTCGGACAGACCCAACTATGAGACGCAATGATATGTCATTTGTGAGTCTCTAGTACAACATACATTCTATGTCCTAAGACCTGAGCTGACGCATGTACTCGGGATGGTGACAGACTTGCTTTGGGCCGACCAAACGCTACTCCGTGACTGGGTAGTTACAAAGGTAGGTTTTGGGTTTGTCCGGTCCCATGCTGCGAGACATGGTCGAGAAAGCTGGGATTTGCCCCTCCGATTAGGAGAGATATACTCTGGGCCCCTCGTGTGATCCGACCACGATAAGCATGGCCATGCGCCAAGGATTATGAGATAATCCAGTTTGTGGTCGGTATCACTAGAACGAGAAAGAGGTCGGGCTAGCACAAGGATGACAGGCTCGCCTTGAGCCCGACAACATATATCGTGTGGCAAAGGGAACAGAAGTGTGACATGTTGTACATGTTCGCCTAACCAACTTCATAGTCTGCTTGGTGGTCGGCACGCCTTGCTAGAGGCCACTACCAACCGTGCAGGTCGGAGGTCATCCAAACTGTGACCAAGCCGACTTGAACCTAAGGGGTCGGCAGCAAGGGAAGGAACCTACGAGGTCGGTTCGTAGGACACTGGTCGGATGTGATCCGAACTGGACTAGGAACGTGACCGAGTAGACTTTGGGCTTTAGGGTCCGTGCAAGGCCCAAGTGTTGAGCCTGCGACGGACGCCTATATAAAGTGGAGGTGCGGCACACTCATGTGGTTGATCGCTTCGGTGCTGCGACTAGGGTTTGCATGTGTTGCGAATAGCCACCTCCACTCGCCGCCGACTGTGTGATCGGACCTAGCAGTCCACCGCACGGTGTTCCTCCTGCACGCGCGGATACCGTTAGAGGCGGTGCACTTGCGCCGCTCCGGCGAACTCGTACGTGGGATTGGACGACCGACTGTTCGAGGGAGATCGAACGAGGAGGAGACGATCCACGCGGACGCGCTGCCCCAACTCTTCTTCCGCTTAGACGATCCACGGGGACGCTCTGCCCCAACTCTTCTTCCGCTGCACGACACCGCGCGTCTAGTGATAACGAACTGTGATCCATCTCCCGTAGCATGTTCCTGGATGTTCTGCGCGTAGGAAAATTTAAATTTGCAGTCAACGCATCTACCGTAGAACCCAACAACCCGGATTATCAACCTGGGGTGGGTTATCTTCCTGGCTCCACACAATGGGCTGCTCAGACCAGCGCAAGTAACCGGGAACCACTGGCTCAACATCATTGACTGCCCTCTTATGAAGTTTCTGGTCGCGCTTACATAAGCTAGTGGTGAAGACATGATACTATCCACTATTCAACTACTTCGGGTTGCTCTGATAACCAGACTGTTGCTGCTATTGATTCCCCTGATTATTCTGCTGATTGTAACCAACCTGGTTTCCATGACTTCCTTGATTTCCTTGGAACCCGGAGTTAGAGCCGCCACCGCCGTAAATCGGTCCATGAAAGCCGGATCCTGAGCCGCCACCCGGCCCATGACTCTCTTGGAAAAGATTCAAATTTTTTAATTCCTTCATAATGAAGCAATCCTTCCAGAGGTGCCTAGACGGTCTTTCTCGCGTCCCGTGCCTTGCGCAGGGCTGAATTAGCAGCTGCTCAAGATTGACGCCTGACCCTCCAATCCGTGGGGGCGGTTTACCCTTACAACACTGACCAGTATTCTGCGCATTGGTGTTAGGCACAAATTTGAAACTATTATTAGCTTTGCGCTTACCGTTGCCTCCCTGGTTCGCCGGGTTCAGCTGCTGCCCCTTGGCACTGCTGCTCTTCTTTCCCTTTCCCGGCTTTTCGTCATTAGACTCGGGGTCCTTGGTACCATCAGAGTCAGCATACTTAACCAGAGCCACCATGAGCGTCCCCATGTTATTGCAGTGGCATTTGAGCCGTCCCAATTTCTGCTTCAGGGGCGTGAAACGACAATTGCTTTCCAACATTAATACTGCTGAATCGGCATTGATGCGATTCGACGAGTGCAGGATTGTTGAGACCCGGCGCACCCAATGAGTCGTCGATTCACCTTCTTCTTGGACATAGGCGGCTAAATCCACAATTGACATGGGTTGCTTGCATGTTTCTTTAAAATTCTGGATAAACCGGGCTTTTAAGTCGGCCCATGACCCAATGGAGTTGGTAGGGAGCACCTTCAACCAAGTGTGGGTTGTCCCCTCCAACATCAGGGAGAAATATTTAGCACACTCAGCATCGCTAACATCTAGAAATTCCATCTCATAACTCTCAATCCATGCCTCAGGAGGTAAGTCGGCTATGTAGTTAGGCACCTTGCGAGGACCTTTGAAATCCTTGGGCAGACGCTCATTACGTAGAGCCGGCACCAAGCATGGCACGCCCAAAGTCCTAAAGGTTACACCTGGCTCCACCGAAGTTGTTGTATGAACCGGAGTAGGCTAACGTGCCGCATACTGTGCTACTAATTCGGCCTCTCGACGTCCTCTACCTTGATCCACTACATTATGAGCATCAGCACCACCAACCGCCGGGTTATGCCCACGGGGCGGGTTATTGTTCCGTCCACTACTTGACACAGCCGGCTCATCGATATGCCTTCTGTAACTCCGGCTTGGGTGAGGGGTGGAATGAATCCTGTCACGACTGTAAGAATAAGCCTGCTGCTGAACCAAAGCCGTCTGAAGGAGCTCTCTAGCCCTCAGTGTTTCAACCGCCGTCAGAGACTCGCCTTCAACCGGGAGAGCTGCCAACCATGACGCTGCAACGATCATGTTATCCAAACAGTTAGAGTAATGACCCGGTGGCATTGGCACGTGCTGCGGCGGGTTATTGTTCTGACGAGGCGGATCCGTCGTGCGTGGCTGAACCGGCGTACCTGTCCCAGGTGCTTCAACCCGATTTACCACTGGCGGGTTACTGGTTCCTGCTCCTGGTGTGTTAAAGAGATTTCTTGCCTCGTAAACAGGGGCAGAAGAGTCTGATGCTTCCTCCTCATAAGATCATTTGAAGCGTTCTGATCTAGCATAAGCCGATAAGACTCCGACTGAATCCGCTGTGCCTGAGCATCAAAAGTCGCCCGCTCCTCGGCTATCCTTGTGTTTTCTGCGTTCAGCTCCTCCTTTTCCTGCGCTATCTCATCACGCAATTTTGCGACCGCCGCATTATGCTGATCCTGATCCGACAGGTTAACCACTGTTGTTAACAACGCTGTCAGCTTATCCAGCAAGTCAATTAAGACCCGAGCCGGCAGGCGCACAGGGCCTCCTGCCCCGGCAGTCGTTGTCGCCGCTGACCCAGAAATTAGCTCTGCTGCAATCAACAAGTGCTGCACGGGCTGTGTACCGACCATGAAGATCGTGATCCGGTTCGGTGGCTCGTAGGGGTCCGGAATACTGTCGCCATCAGAACAGCCTCCAAGCCGGCCCTCTTACGGTTGATACTGTGACTCGGTCTCGCCGGTGGATGACTCACCATCAGAGTAAACAACCATTTCACCACCAGACGCTGATCTATCCCCAGATTCCGCTCCATGGATGAATCCCACGAAGGCACGTTTCATGGCGGGCTGAACTCGGGCGGGTCTCGCACGCTGAGCCGTCTCGATGATGTCGGTGCAGATGTCCGGCTAAGGGCCCGGTTCGCCGATCTTGCCAATGAAGACGTGAATTCCACCGAAGGGGACCCGGTACCCGTACTCAATTGAGCCGGCCTCGGGGCCCCGGCCGGCGTCATAGAGCTTGCCGCGATGACTCTTGGTCATCCGGCCCACGGCGTATCCCTTGATCCCTTCAAAGTTGACCTCTAAGAACTTGAAACCATCGTGCGATTGCCCCACAGTGGGCGCCAACTGTCGTGGAATTGTCACGGCAGATGTCCTACTGTGAGGACTTAGTCGTGGAGCCATCGCAACGAGATTAGCTTAAAGGGGTTAAACAAGACCAATGACACGAGGAGTTTATACTGGTTCATGCCCTTGCGGTGAAGGTAAAGGCCTAATCCAGTTTGAGGTGGTATTTCTAGGGTTTCGATGACCAGGGAGCGAATATGCTTAACCTGGCTCTCCATCTGTTGTTTCTTATCCTAAGCCGCCGCCGGGTCGTCCCCTTATATACACGGGTCGACGCCCTGCGGCCTACAGAGTCCCGGCCGGCTCATACAACGTGTCCGTCTCGGCGACCTTTCTTACATGCCTTACAATAAAAGTCTACATATACATGGCGGTTTATATTCGTGGGCCTTAAGCCGCCTTCGGGTCTGGGCCCTCTACTAAGCCTTCTACAAACCGCCATTGTTATTATACTCTTGGGCTTCATGAGATAAACCGCCATAGGGATGACCTGGTGGGAGGGTCACCCCTGATAGTCATATCCCCAATACAATGCCTTCCTCTAGGCCAAACAATGATGAAGTGTGTCATGTAGTCGATGTTCACATAACACCACTAGAGGAGAGACAACATACATCTCATCAAAATATCGAACGAATGCCAAATTCACATGACTACTTATAGCAAGACTTCTCCCATGTCCTCAGGAACAAACATAACTACTCACAAATCATATTCATGTTCATAATCAGAGGGGTATTAATATGCATAAAGGATCTGAACATATGATCTTCCACCAAATAAACCAACTAGCATCAACTACAAGGAGTAATCAACACTACTAGCAACCCATAGGTACCAATCTGAGGTTTTGGGACAAAGATTGGATACAAGAGATGAACTAGGGTTTTAGAGGAGATGGTGATCGTGAAGATGTTCATGGAGATTGACCCCCTGCCGATGAGAGGATCATTGGTGATGACGATGGCGATGATTTCCCCCTCCCGGAGGGATGTTTCCCTGGCAGAACAGCTCCGCCGGAGCCATACATTGGTTCGGCCAAGGTTCCGCCTCGTGCCGGTGGTGTTTCATCCCGAAAGCTTTCTTGTGAATTTTTCCAGGGTAAAAGACTTCATATAGCAGAAGATGGGTACCAGAGGCCTGCCAGGGGGCCCACGAGGCAGGGGGCGCGCCCAGGGGGGTAGGGCGCGCCCCCACCCTCATGGCCAGGGTCTCGCCCCCCTCTGGTTGATTCGTTCTCCAGTATTTTTTATTAATTCCAAAAACTGTCTTCGTGAAGTTTCAGGACTTTTGGATCTGTGCAGAATAGGTCTCTAATATTTGCTCCTTTTCCAGCCCAGAATTCCAGCTGCCGGCATTCTCCATCTTCATGTAAACCTTGTAAAATAAGAGAGAGAAGGCATAAGTATTGTGACATAACGTGTAATAACAGCCCATAATGCAATAAATATCGATATAAAAGCATGATGCGAAATGGACATATCAACTCCCCCAAGCTTAGACCTCGCATGTCCTCAAGCGGAAGCCGATATCGAAAAATATTTCCACATGTTTAGAGATAGAGGTGTCAATAAAATAAAATATGGACATGAGGGCATCATGATCATTCTTATAACAGCAACATATATAAATATTGTCACATGATTTCTTATACTCAAGTAATAATCTATTTACAATGTAAAGTATGAATCAAAAAGTTTATTGAGGACTAACAAACTATGATCTCGGTCATTGAAGCAATTGCAATTTATCATAACATCGGATAGAGTCAATATAAGTGCTTTTCAACAAGTCCACATACTCAACTATCATTTAGTCTTTCACAATTGCTAACACTCACGCAATACTTGTGGGTATGGAGTTTTAATCGGACACAGAGAAAGGTAGGGGCTTATAGTGTTGGCTGCCAACCTTTTACCTCAAGGGTAATGTAAACAATAATAATTCATGCTAACTTACATCCAATTGGATATATATATCAGGATCTTTCAAACACAAGGTGCTTGCCAAAGGATAAAATGTAAAAAGGAAAGGTGAAGATCACCATGACTCTTGTAAAAGGTACAAGACAACAGTAAAAGATAGGCCCTTGGCAGAGGGAAGCAGGGGTTGTAATGTGATTTTATGGTTGGATGCATGAAATCTTAATGCAAAAGAACGTCACTTTATATTTCCACTTGTGATATGGACCTTTATTATGCAGTCCATCGCTTTTATTGCTTCCACATCACAAGATCGTATAAAGCTTATTTTCTCCACACTAATAAACCATACATATTTAGACAGAAATTTTTATTGCATGCAACGATGACAACTTACTTGAACGATCTTACTCAATCCATAGGTAGATATGGTGGACTCTCATGGCAAAACTGGGTTTAAGGATATTCGGAAGCAAAAGTAGTATCTCTACTTGGTGCAAAGAACAGGATTACCGTACCACTCTGGTGCGGATCGCACTTTGGCTGACCTACAAGGTTAGGTAGTAACTTGATCTGAAGATTCATGATTATCATCATTAACTTCCTCGCTAATTGGTGTAGGCATCACTTGAACCGATTTCTGTGATGAACCATTTTCCAATTTGAGAGAAGGTACAACTACCTCATCAAGTTCTACTGTCCTCCCACTCACTTCTTTCGAGAGAAACTCCTTCTCTAGAAAGGATCCATTCTTAGCAACGAATATCTTGCCTTCAGATCTGTGATAGAAGGTGTACCCAACAGTTTCCTTTGGCTATCCTATCAAGACACATTTCTCCGATTTGGGTTTGAGCTTATCAGGTTGAAGCTTTTTCACATAAGCATAGCAGCCCCAAACTTCAATAAACGACAACTTAGGTTTCTTGCCAAACCATAGTTCATATGGTGTCGTCTCAACGGATTTAGATGGTGCCCTATTTAACATGAATGCAGCTGTCTCTAATGCATAACCCCAAAATGATAGTGGTAAATCGGTAAGAGACATCATAGATCACACCTTATCTAATAAAGCACGGCTACGACGTTCGAACACACCATTACACTATGGTGTTCCTGATGGCGTGAGTTGTGAAACTATTCCACAGTGTTTTAAATGAAGGCCAAACTCGTAACTCAAAAATTTGCCTCCGCGATCAGATCGTCGAAACTTTGTTTTCTTGTTAAGATGATTTTCCACTTCACTCTGAAATTCTTTGAACTTTTCAAATGTTTCAGACTTGTGTTTCATTAAGTAGATATACCCATATCTGCTCAAATCATCTGTGAAGGTCAGAAAATACCGACAGCCGCTGCGAGCCTCAACACTTATCGGACCGCATACATCAGTATATATTATTTCCAACAAGTCAGTTGCTCGCTCCATTGTTCCGTAGAACGGAGTCTTAGTCATCTTGCCCATGAGGCATGGTTCGCAAGCATCAAGTGATTCCAAAAGCCCATCAGCATGGAGTTTCTTGATGCGCTTTACACCGATATGACCTAAACGACAGTGCCACAAATAAGTTGCATTATCATTATTAACTTTGTATCTTTTGGCATCAATATTATGAATATGTCTATCATTACGATTGAGATTCAACAAACAATTTATATTAAGTGTATGACCATAGAAGGTTTTATTCATTTAAACAGAACAACAATTATTCTTTGACTTAAATGAATAACCGTATTGCAATAAACATGATCCAATCATATTCATGCTCAACGCAAACACCAAATAATATTTATTTTGGTCCTACACTAATCCCAAAGGTAGAGGGGGTGTGCCATGGTGATCTTATCAACCTTGGAATCATTTCCAACACACATTTTCACTTCGCCCATAACTAGTCTTTGTTCATTTTGCAACTCCTGTTTCGAGTTACTAACCGTAGCAACTAAACCAGTATCAAATACCCTGGGGTTACTATGAACACTATTAAAGTACACATCAATAACATGTATATCATATATACTTCTGTTCAATTTTCCATCCTTCTTATCCGCCAAGTATTTGGGGCAGTTCCGCTTCCAGTGACCATTTCCTTTGCAGTAGAAGCACTCAGTTTCAGGCTTGGGTCTAGCTTTGGGCTTCTTCATGGGAGTGGCAACTTGCTTGTCATTCTTCTTGAAGTTCCCTTTTTTTCACTTGCCATTTTACTTGAAACTAGTGGTCTTGTCAACCATCAACACTTGATGCTTTTCTTGATTTCTACCTTCGCCGATTTCAGCATCGCGAAGATCTTGGGCAATCATGTTTGTCATCCCTTGCATTTTATAGTTCATCACGAAATTCCAGTAACTTGGTGATAGTGACTAGAGAACTCTGTCAATCACAATCTCATTTGGAAGATTAACTCCCACTTGATTCAAGCGATTGTAGTACTCAGACATTCTGAGCACATGCTCACTGGTTGAGCTATTCTCCTCCATCTTGTAGGCAAAAATACTTTTCAGAGGTTTCATACCTCTCGACTCGGGCATGAGTCTAAAATACTAATTTCAACTCTTGGAACATCTCATGTGCTCCATGGCATTTCAAAAGCATTTTTGAAGTCCTGGTTCTAAGCCGTAAAGCATGGTGCACTAAACTATCAAGTAGTCATCATACCGAGCTTGTCAAACGTTCATAACGTCTGCATTTGCTCCTGCAATAGTTTTGTCACCTAGCGGTGCATCAAGGACATAATTCTTCTGTGCAGCAATGAGGATAATCCTCAGATCGCGGACCTAGTCCGCATCATTGCTACTATCAACTTTCAACTTGGTTTTCTCTAGGAACATATTATAAATAAAATGGGGAAGTTGTACGCGAGCAATTGATCTACAATATAGATACGCAAATACTATCAGGACTAAGTTCATGGTAAATTTAAGTTCAATTAATCATATTACTTAAGATATCCCACTTAGATAGACATCCGTCTAGTCATCTAAATGATTACGTGATCCATATCAACTAAACTATGTCCGATCATCATGTGAGATGGACTAGCTTTCAATGGTGGACATCACTATATTGATCATATCTACTATATGATTCACATTCGACCTTTTGGTTTCAGTGTTCCGAGGCCATATCCGCATATGCTAGGATCGTCAAGTTTAACCCGAGTATTCTGCATTAGCAAAACTGGCTTGCAACCGTTGTATGTGAACGTAGAGCTTATCACACCCGATTATCATGTGGTGTCTCAGCATGAAGAACTGTCGCAACAGTGCATACTCAGGGAGAACACTTATACCTTGAAATTTTAGTAAGGGATCATCTCATAATGCTACCGTCGTATTAAGCAAAATAAGATGCATAAAAGATAAATATCACATCCAATCAATATAAGTGATATGACATGGCCATCATCATCTTGTGCCTTTGACCTCCATCTCCAAAGCACCGTCATGATCACCATCGTCACCGGCTTGACACCTTGATCTCCATGTAGCATCGTTGTCGTCTCGCCAACTATTGCTTCTACGTCTATCGCTACCACTTAGTGATAAAGTAAAGCAATTACATGGCGATTGCATTTCATATAATAAAGCAACAACCATATGGCTCCTGCCTGTTGCCGATAATTGTTACAAAACACGATAATCTCATACAACATTTATATATCATCACGTGTTGACCATATCACATCACAACAAACCCTGCAAAAACAAGTTAGACATCCTCTACTTTGTTGTTGCAAGTTTTACGTGGCTGACACGGGCTTCTAGTCAAAAACGTTCTTACCTACGCATCAAAACCACAACGATTTTTTTTCAAGTGTGCTATTTTAACCTTCAACAAGGACCGTGCGTAGTCAAACTCGATTCAACTAATGTTGGAGAAATAGACACCCACTAGTCACCTATGTGTGAAGCACGTCGGTAGAACCAGTCTCATGAACGCAGTCATGTAATGTAGGTCTGGGCCGCTTCATCCAACAATACCGCCGATTCAAAGTAAGACATTGCTGGTATGCAGTATGACTATTATCGCCCACCACACTTTGTGTTCTGCTCGTGCATATAACATCTACGCATAGACCTGGCTCGGATGCCACTGTTAGGGAACGTAGTATTTCAAAAAATTCCTACGATCACGCAAGATCTATCTAGGAGAAGCATAGCAACGAGCAGGAGAGTGTGTCCAGTACCCTCGAAGAACGAAAACGGATGGGTTTAGTAACGCGGTTAATGTAGTCGAACGTCTTCGCGATCCAACCGATCCAAGTACCGAATGCACGACACCTCCGCGATCAGCACACATTCAGCTCGATGACGTCCCTCAAACTCTTGATCCAGTTGAGGCCGAGGGAAAGTTCCGTTAGCACGACGGCGTGGCGACGATGATGATGAAGTTACCGACGCAGGGCTTCGCCTAAGCACTACGACAATGTGACCGAGGTGTGTAACTGTGGAGGGGGGCACCGCACATGGCTAATAGATCAACTTGTGTGTTCTAGGGTGCCCCCACCCCACGTATATAAAGGAGGGAGGAGGCGAGGGCCCACCAGCCCCTAGAGCGAGCCCAAGAGGGGAGTCCTACTAGGACTCCTAGTCCTAGTAGGATTCCACCAAAAGGGACAGAGGGGGAAAGAAGGAGAGGGAGAGGGAGTAGGAAAGGGGGGTGCGGGCCCCCTTCCTTTGTCCAATAAGGACTGCTAAGGGGGGGGGGCACGACCTGCCCTGGCTACCCTCCTCTCTCTCCAATAAGGCCCATGGTGGCCCACTAGTTCCGGTAACCCCCCCCCCCCCCGGCACTCCATTTTTCCCCAAAACTACTCGGAACACTTCCGGTGCCCGGATAACATGGTCCAATATATCTATCTTTATGTCTTGACCATTTCGAGACTCCTCGTTATGTCCGTGATCTCATCCGGGACTCTGAACAAACTTCGGTACATGAAATCACATAACTCATAATACAAATCATCATCAAACGTTAAGCGTGTGGACCCTATGGGTTCGAGAATTATGTAGACATGACTGAGACACGTCTCTAGTCAATAACCAATAGCGGAACCTGGATGCTCATATTGGTTCCTACATATTCTACGAAGATCTTTATCGGTCAAACCTCATAAAACATACGTTGTTCCCTTTGTCATCGGTATGTTACTTTCCCGAGATTCGATCATTGGTATCCTCATACCTAGTTCAATCTCATTACCGACATGTCTCTTTACTCGTTCTGTAATGCATCATTCCGCAACTAACTCATTAGTCACATTGCTTGCAAGGCTTATAGTGATGAGCATTAGCAAGAGGGCCCGGAGATGCCTCTCCGATACACGGAGTGACAAATCCTAATCTCGATCTATGACAACTCAATAAACACCATCGGAGACACCTATAGAGCATCTCTATAATCACCCAGTTACGTTGTGACATTTGATAGCACACAAGGTGTTCCTCCAGTATTCGGAAGTTGCATAATCTCATAGTCAGAGGAACATGTATAGGTCATGATGAAAGCAATAGCAAAAAAACTAAACGATCATTATGCTAAGCTAACAGATGGGTCTTGTCCATCACATCATTCTCCAATGATGTGATCTCGTTGATCAAATGACAACACATGTCTATGGTCAGGAAACTTAACCATCTTTGATTAACAAGCTAGTCTAGTAGAGGCATACTAGGGACACTCTGTTTGTCTATGTATTCACACATGTACTAAGTTTCCGGTTAAGACAATTCTAGCATGAATAATAAACATTTATCATGATATAAGGAAATATAAATAGCAACTTTATTATTGCCTCTAGGGCATATTTCGTTCATTTCATCACAGATGTCACCGTCCGGTATGGTGTGCCACACAGTATCATCACCGACAATGGCACCAACTTTGACAAAGGCGCCTTGGCCCGTTTCTGCGCGACACATGGCATCCGGCTGGCCTTAGCGTCCGTTGCCTACTTTCATGATCAAGCGGCCAGGTCGGCGAAACAACGGCCTCATCTTGTCCGGCATCAAGCTCCAACTGGTCGAGCCGCTGGAGCGCTCGGCCAGCTGCTGGATCAAAGAGCTGTCGGCCGTCCTCTGGAGTCTCCGCACCACGCCGAACAAAGCAACCGGCTTCACTCCCTTCTTCCTCGTGTACGGGGCCGATGTCGTCATCCCAACTGACATCGAGTTTGACTCGCCTCACGTCACCATGTACACGGAGGCGGAAGCGAAGGAGGCGCGAGAAGATGGCGTCGACCTACTAGAGGAGGGCCAGCTGCTAGCACTCAGCCGGCCCGCCATCTACCAACAGGGCCTGCGCTGCTACCATAGCCGGAGGGTCAAGCCACGATCCTTCTGAGAGGGGGACCTTGTGCTCCGGCTGATCCAGCGAACAGCTGGCCAGCACAAGCTCTAGGCCCCATGGGAAGGGTGTTTCATCATCAGCAAAGCCTTGGGCAATGACTCCTACTACCTCATCGACGCGCAGAAGCCCAGGGCATGCAAGAGGGACGATTCCGCGAGGAAACAGAACGCCCATGGAATACAAATCTCCTCCGAAGATTTTACAGTTAATGCAGTATGTACCACGCTACCTTTCGTATTAAGAGCAAAGACAACGGGTCCCTCGAGGAGCACTCGAGGGCTACCTTTTATCTATATGATAAGATTATGCATGTGAATGTATTATTTTATTCTTTCACCCGGCATCGGGTTCCAACCAGTCGGCTCGGGGGCTCCGCACTAGTAGAAAAAGGGTGAAATGTGAAGCACATTAGTGTCGGTTTGATTTTGAGCCGGCACTAATGTGTCCATTAGTGCTGGTTCCAACGGCTAGCCGGCCACTCTCATTAGTGTCGGTTCGTGGCAAACCTTTAGTACCGGTTCATACCACAATCCAGCACTAAAGTTAGTGGTGGCAGGATGTTGTCAGTCTGGGGCCCCTCCAGCACCTTTAGTACCGGTTCGTGGCACGAACCGGTGCTAAAGGTCGTCCTACATAAACCCTTCATCCACCCAAGCTTGATCTGTTCTTCCCCTTTCCCCTCTCCTCTCTGTTCTTCCCCTCTTCCTCTCGAGCTGATCACACATTTTGCCCAAAATTTTTCAATATTTGAATGCCACCATCCATTCAAATGATCACAAAGGTTAACAACTTTGTCCTTTCATCTCTCATTACTAGGTTACTCTTGCAATGCCTTGTATAGTGATTAATTTGTGAGTTTAGTAATTTGGGAGGAATTATATGTGCTAGTATTTGGTTTATATGCAATTTCAGGTCAAAAATAACACTTAGTTTGCATATGTAGGTGTGGTTTACTTAGTGCCTTCTAAATCTCCGTCATAACCACCGTCGATCACCACTTTGATCCGTCGCCCGGCACCACCTTGTGGTGAGCCTCTTGTTCATGAATGTTTTACATTACCAAATTGATGTTTGTGTGATTTGGATATATAGTTACTCGTATAATTATCTTACCCGTACGTTGTTTGTTATACATAGTGCCATGGTTTTGATATCCGTCCCCGTCGGCCCTTGTTATGATTCGGATGTGGTATATTCTTTTTAAAACTAGTTATTGCATTTCGTGTTTCTGACAAATTATGCCCATCAAGTTGACATAGATATTTTTATCTAGGAGGTATGTGAGCCGGAAATTCCAACCGACCCTATTGTCGAGAGGTTAAATTTAGTAAAGAGAAAATGAGTATCTGAAAGAAAAATTGAAAAGAATTGAATGGGAGAAGATGGAATTGGAGTTGCATGTTGCCGATGTCGTCGATGATCACAAGATCAAGATGGAGAAAATGCGCTTGAAGATTAGAAAGATTAGAAAATATGCCATTGATAGTGGGGCTTGGTATAATTATGCTGTTGGATCAATTGTTACCTTACACTACTAGGGAAAAGGCTAGCAGCAGCGTGGGTTTTAGGTGTATCAGTAGCGCGGGGAGTGGTGCTACAGCTAACACATAGCAGTAGCGCGTGCTCACGAGTGCTACTAATAAGGCGCTACAGCTAACACATAGCAGTAGCGCGTGCTCACCAGCGCTACTGCTACACAAGTGTAGCAGCAGCGCGCTTAGTGGAAGCTCGCTACTGCTAGTAGCTCTAGCACGCTTTGCACAGACGCCATCGCTATCGTGGCTGCTGCTAACTTTGATACACTCGCTACTGCTAATTTTAGTTATTTTTTGTTTTTTTCGGCATATTTGTTTTGTATTTGAACAGGCTTTATAGAAGAATCTTTAGCACATACAAATGTCATCATGATACACATACAAATGCGTGCGAGACCACAAATGTAATCATAGCATATACATACAAATAGTCTCATCATAATCATCATCCAACACAAAGTGGTATCTTGTGATCATCTTGAAAATAGTGATACATGCAAGTCTTGAATACTTGCAACTACAACAACGTCATCCATCTAAACAAAGGTATATGCAAGAAGAGCTATCACTATGAGTGAGAGCGGAACTATCTGATACATGAGGTGTGATTCTGAGTCCTCTCTCGCTAAGCGTGAACCTCAAGTAACTAGCTTCTCCTTCTTGTATTTGGCGCCCGTGAACCCATTCACTTGCGCTTTGATACTCATGCCACTCATTGTACACCCGGAACCTTCCCTTTGTACACGACATAGCAATTCCATCTCGCCATCAAGAAACTAGGTACCGTTAGAGATGCATGTTCATGAAGAGGATGTACAATCAAATATATGCAACAAAATATACTAGAGCAACACCGAAAAAGAAAGGGTTAGCAACTAGATGCAACATACGATGCATAAATTAATTAACTAGAGGTACGCAGGTCATCGTACGCAAACTAACAAAGTAGCGTTACACAAGTTTGGCAGGGACCGTGGACATCAGAAAGTTTCATCGCTACAAAAAGTATACAAGTTCAACCGACACATATCATCATCATCGGCATCATAAATCACTAGAAGTTCCATCCTTCCATATCATCGAGGATGGACCCTAGATTCTTGAACGGCGTGAGGTCTAAACGTTGCATGCCTATGCGAGTTCGGACGCCAGCTCGCGATATAGGGCCGTGGTGGAACATCCCCTTCTCATCGACGACTTCTTTCATGATGATCGTCGCAATGTCGCTTTGGATGCGAAAAAAGTCATCTCTAAGTTTATAATCCGCTTCTCCATGAGATTCTAGCCACTTGTGGATATGATCATCATTTCTGCTTCTCATGCGAAGCTTTTGATGATCCGTGTTGAACTGAATCATGAGATGGACGATGTAGAATCCATCCTTCTTGCTTGGTTTTGGGACATGGATGCAGGAGAAGTTAGTTTTATGCGCGAAACCCATCTTCTTGTTCCTTTGTTTCCTGATCTACACGTGGCCACCTCTAAAGCTGAAGCCTTCGAGAGCATCATCTAGAATATTCATTATGTGGGTGTAGTCTTTTTTCTCGTAGTCTCTGGAAGGGTCAAAATACACGGCGTGGGAGACTTGCAGGTAAAGAACGATAAGGACGGCGCGCCCGTTGCTGTAGGGAAAAGACACGTCAAATTATTCCCCTTATGAGAGAGAAGGAATGATTGAAATGTACGAAAGGGTTGTCCGGAACTGACTTACTTTGGATGATAAGGCACGAGGACAATTTCCTGGTCCTTATTCTGTACCATGAAGTTTTGGAGGTACTCCCTAGTAGTTTCACGCTCAAAGTCACGGAGACTCAAGAAAGACTCGTGCATGTAGTACGGATCCGCACACAGATTTGCGAGACTTCTTCACTCTTCATGACGGAGCTCATATGTAGCGCAAAAAGGTGGACGATTGTAAAATCGAGCCGCCTTGTCAGAAACATCTCAAAGATATGGTCAAACCGAAGGAAGAACACCTCCGCGGACCGTGTCTCGATGTAGCACTTCCCCTTAGGCACACGAGCCGCATATGTCGGATATCCTGGATCCTTTGAGGCTAGTAGGCTTTTCTCAGCCGACAGCACATGGTCGTCACGATCTCCACGAGATCCTCGATAGTGCCTCCAGCGGTTTGGGCGGTAGCATCGGCTCGCCCGTGAGATGGAACATGACCGCACCTTTCACGGGTACACGCTCTTCAGAATGCATTGTCTGGCTGCTATGTGCTCTGGCTTGTTTGGAGGCAGTTATCTTCCCGATCTCTTCCTCTCCTTTTTCTTGGGCACACCTTCGGACCCTTCCTTAACCCCTGCCCAGTGTTCCCGGGCTAAGTCTTGTATGACCCTCGAGCCCGGCTAGTTGAGCTTGTGTTGAGGCGGCATCTTCAGCGTGTCTGTGAGGATTTCATGAAGAGAGACTTTTTGCAATCCCTGCTACGACCCTGCCCGGGCATATCATCCATATCCTCATTAGCAAGCTGATAGCCTGATTCGTCATATGGTTGATTCATCATATCTATGTCACAGTCACACGCGTTTGTATTGAGGAAATCCATAGGGTTGACCTCCATCTCATCATCCATTCTCTGTTCTACAGGACAAATTACATCAGCCAGTACTATTGCACCCCCTTCATCAGCCAGTACACATGCTTGTTGATGTGTGGTTATTGGTGTGCTCTCGGTCGGCTCCAGACGAATAAGATTCTTCGGCCATAGCAGCACCCAACCCTTGCAGCTTCCAATCCGCGGCGGGGTCTCGTAGTCCGCTCCCACATGCTATACTAGAGGAGGCAAATCCTCGTGCCCCGATTTCACACTGGTCAAGCTAACCACAAGTGCCCGGTGAGATCGGCTGGTTGTGGAACGTGGGTTGCGAGGGGTCCATTATCATCCCCTTTCCCACGCCCACCTTCTGGCCTTTGATCAAGTAGAGTATGGTGCACGGGGTTTCTTTCGCCTGCAAACACATATGTCTGTGGCGTAAAACAACCGAAGGCCCACCTAGCGCGCCAGAGACTGAGGACGGGCTACTATGAGCGGGAGCGGCTGCGAGAGGAGGCCCGGTTGCATGAGAAAGTGATGGTGCGATGCTCTTGTTGTTCATGGAGTTGCTCCCGACGAAACTGGGCAACGGGAAATTATGTACCGTCTTGTCTGGATTTTCCTTCGTCCAGTTGATGATAACTGGAACCAGGTTAGTAGCGAAATAATTTCTGCAGGCAGTTACAGCTGCATTGATTGCCCGCTGTAGCAACTCATATTTGTCCTCGGCTGCTTTTTTCGCGTCCTCAGCTGCTTTTTTCTCGACCGCAAGCTTCACCTTCGCGTCGATGTCCGCCTGACTAAACTTCTTTTTCTGCTTCTTGGCCTCCGGGCCCTCGTTGTAAAACACCTTCCACGTGCCGCCGTCTCCAGCGCCGTGCACAAGACCAAATTACAGCCGCTGGCCCAAAGGGAGTCCCTTAAGTTCGTTCAAGGCCCGGTTGAGAGGGGTGTCCCACTTGGGCCTCATCGGAGAAGTAGGGCTTTCGGCTGCAAGCTGGTGTTGCTTCTCCAGTAGTCTAATCAATTTCCTCGTGATCTTGTCCGTGTAAAAAACATTTTTCTCCTTGTCCCACTTGTAGCGGGCCCTGATGAAGTTACGCTCCAAGGGGTTGGTGAACTTCGCGAAGGGGTCTGGGAGACCCGCGGCTTCACGCTCCGCGTCCTCATTATCCCATATGGTCCTTTAACCGAGGTAGTCACGGCTTCCGAGGCGATGCTTCCCCGTGTTCCTTTGTTGAAGGCTCTTCAATTTCGCAGCCTTAGCCTTGGCTGCCTCGGTAGCGCAAGTGTCCTTGAACTTTTCGAACTCCTCTTCCGTAAATGTCGGATTTTCCTCCAGAATCTTGGACAGGGGTTCATCAGCCTCAATAGCTCGTTTCACCCTCCCTTTCCAGGAGGCCAAATCATTGCTGAACATGCCCATGGCGTGATTGTTAATCTTTTTCATCTTTGGATCATCCCACGGTTGTTCTATGTTATCATCCCGGTCGGGGAACTTGAATCTCTTGTGCAACTTCGTTAGGAGCAACTGCGTCAAATGTTCTTTACTCCTTAAGTCATCGTCGTTGATGCTCGCACATTCCCGTAGGATGCATCCTACTTGGTTCCCATAGCACTTGCGAGGTTCTTCCGGCTCTAACGGCTCAAACTTGCCAGGTGCCATCTTTGTGATCACAAATCGTCCAATCCCTAGTTTGTTAGGTTTTCGTATCCTCTGCTTCTTATGCTTCCTCTTTTCAGTAGCGGCATCGGGGCCGGTATCTTCCCCACCGGTACCTTCCCCACCGGTCTCGGCGCCGCCATCGGTGTCGGCGCCGTCGGTGTCGATGTCGGCGTCAGGACCAACAACCAGGTCGACCGGCAAAACATTCTTAGCAGTCAAATAGTCGAGGTACTCTTGTTCACCCTCATAATCCATCTAAATGCGCATCTTGGTGAGAAGGCCCAGTTTCTTCGTTGTTCGACATGTTTCCTATGATTAAGTGTCCTCATTTATTTCTAAAAGTATGAATAAATGAGCAATGACATAAAAATAAATCTATGTGCCAAAGACTCGATATGCCAACTATGTAGCACAAATCATGCCTTTATTCACGGGAAATTTCGGCATGACCTTTGCTAAAAATGGACATATCGGCGCTGAAATTCATCGAACGGAAATGAATCAACATTCCGGCGTAACATAGGCCACTCCGATCATTTTCCAAACATGACATGTCCAAAACATGACATATCCACATATCACATGTCCAGTTCAAATTTGCATATAAATTCAGCTAATTTTGAAACCTAGCTAAATTCATAACTAAATAGATAACCTAATTAACATACTGCCCTAACTAAAAGCAATGTAAATTAACCGAAGAACCCTAGAAGAGAGAGATGGGGGGTTTACAGAGGGTGCAGGGGTGAGGAGGCAGGCCCGACGACGGTCGAGGTTGGGAGGGGAGGAAGCAGAGGAGGGAGGCGAGGGCCGACTGGTCGGGGGCGAGCTAGCCGGGGTGGGGGGCGAGGTCCGGGTCGGGGCCTTGGCGCCGAGGTCGGGGCAGGGCGAGGGCTGGTCGGGGTCGAGGCTGGTCGGGGCGAGGGCCGGTCGAAGCGCCTTGGGGGCAAGCGCCGGCGCTGGGTCGAGGGCCGGTCAGGTCATGGCGGTCTGACGGGGAAGAGAGAGTGGGGATTTGGGGGGGAAAGGCGGGATGAAGCAGGGAGAGTGAGACTTTTGGGTTAAGTGGACGTAGGAGTGGCGCGTTTGGACAAAACGCGCTTCTACTACCTTCGATGAGTATGGCGGTTTATATGAAATGCGCTACTACTACCTTTCAAGAGCTGTAGCAGTTTAGACAAAACGCTGCTACTACCTTCACTACTACCAGTTTTCCTTTTTCTTTTCCTTTATTTCCTCCCACTTTTATTTCATGAGAGCGATGAGCGAAGGGAGGCGATATATATTGCATCATTTGACGGTTAAATATGTATGCAAAATAGGAACATATATATTACATCACTGGACCCATGCATAATAATGGCTAAGTGTGTATACAAAATGGGAACATATATATATATATATATATATATATATATATATATATATATATATATATTACATCATTTGACCGATAACATACGGTTCCTCAGCGCTGACGTTTTTGTTTTTGAGTCAGCTTCTTTCCCTTCTTGTTCACCGAAGAATAATTGAGCCCCTCATTGTGACTTTGCCTTTTCCATGGAGTACGATTTTTCTTAGGTAATGTAATATTGATTCTTCTTTTGACGTATACTTCATCATCATCGTCATCTTCCCTCATTGGGTTGCCGTACTGATCATAGTCTTCCTCGTTGGCGACTCCATCCATTCCAATGATGTTCCTTTTGCCTCTCCTCACGACAACACAGCTGGGATTGCATGGGTCGGTTATGAAGAAGCATTGTGTCACGTGCTTAGCGTGTACCCATGGCTCGTTTTTTGCGATAGCGTTCACGGTAGCGCTCTTGGCGTCGGGTATAGTCATGATAGTGAAAATCCGGTTTTCTCTTTCGACATTCTTAGCCCATCTGACACGGAACATCGTTGTATTGTGCAGTCCAGAGTAGTCAAGCTCCCAGATCTCCTTGACCCTTCCATAAAATTGTTTAGTTGCACCGTTGTCGCTGCCGGTCATGCATTCCATCGTCACCCCTGAGTTCTGATCATCAATGTCCATATCTTTGGCCTTCGTGTAGAACGTGTATCCATTGATATCTTATGCCTGATAGGTTACGAGGTTGGGCGAGGGGCCATGTGCTAAGGCGTATATGAGCAATCCGTCCTTAGAGCCCTCCTCCGGGGGATTAGCAATAATATGATCTTTGAACCAATGCAGGAAAGTGGAGTTGTGCTCTCTAGTAACCCGGCGTTAAATCACGCATACCCCGGTCACGATACTTCTTTGCGATAATCTCTTTGTGCGGTGCCACGAAAGGATCTACCTCGTCTAGGTGTTGTAGCACTACCAAGTTTGCTCTGTCAAAGTCATTGTGTCAATCTGAGTATGCCACGTGTAGTTCCCTGCGACCGTTGGAGCGACCTTCTCCTTCGAGCCTCCCATCATTACTTGTTAGCAGGGCAAACCAACACTAACACCAGGCGGCTGGTCTGCGCCATATAGAAAATTCTCACAGAAAGAGATGCACTCTTGTGTCAAATAGCCCTGGACGATGCTTCCATCCGGACGGGACATGTTACGAACGAATCCTCTAATGATCGCATTCATCCTCTCAAACGACATCATGTTGTGCAGGAATGACGGCCCCAGGTCTATTATGTATCCACAATATGGACACACAGATGCACCATCACGTCAAAGAACGCGGGCGGGAAGTACATCTCAAGCTCATTCAGTATCACAACGATCTCTTCCTGTAGCCTTCGGAGCTGCTTCACACTGATCGACTTTCAAGAGATGACGTCGAAAAAGTTGCAGAGACCAATAAGCGTGTCACGGACGTTCTTGTCCATTATCCCTCTAAGGGCAACAGGGAGTATCTGCGTCATCATCACATGACAGTCATGAGACTTCATCCCGCTGAACCTTTTCATGTCCGTGTCTAGATATCTACTTATCTTGCCACAGTAATCGGAACTAACTTTGACTCCGGTAAGGCACTTAAAGAATTGATTGATCTTAGCCTGACTTAAGGTGAAGAAAGAAGGGGGGCAATAATCCTCTTTCTTTATTTTCTTGCCCTTCTTCTCCCGTTCCTCTGTCTCCATCTCTGTCTCGTCTGACATTTTACGGGGCGGCATGTGCAGATCTTCCCTGATTTTCAAATCTTGCAAGTCTTTTCTTGCGTTCGGCCCATCCTTGGTCTTATCCGGCAAGGTCATCAGTGTTGCGAGCAAGCTCTCAAGGACATTCTTACATATATGAATTTGATAAAGGCAATGAGGTGTATCGAGTTTGTGTCAGTACTCCAAGTCCCAGAACACAGACCTCGTCTTCCATACCTTCAGCGGCGGCTCCGGCGCCTTTCTCATCATCTTTCCCGGCACGGGGCACTCCTTCCAGTTTTTCAACAGCTCATCGATTTCGGTACCGCTCCGCTTACGTGGAGGTCCTCGATGCTCAGCGTGACCATTGAATAGATCTCCACGGTTTCTCCACGGGTCGTCTGTTCAAGCCATCTTGATGCCCCATGTACACGATTTTCCCGGACCCGCCATCTTTCCTTGGCGTTAGCTGCTGAGGCGTCAGATCATCCATGCACCGCGAGGATCCATAATATCCATGGCACACCTGGCCTGCCACATATCCGTAATCGAGATAGTCGTACCTTTGTCATGATTAGCGGCTCTCATGTTGAAATACTCGCCTTTCTTTGGCGTCCCATGTCTTGGCGGTGTTTTCCATAACGTGTCTAACTCCTCTTGAAGTAGCCCGGATACAAATTAATATTATTTCCTGGTTGTTTCGCCCTTGAATAAGCATGCTCATGTGAATGTACTTGATTTCATGCACAACCGGGGGAGGTTGTACATCCATACAAACACGGGCCATGTGCTATGGTTGGTGTTCTGGTTGCCAAACGGATTCATGCCATCGGTACACGCGCCGAGCACGATGTTCCTTGCATCAAATTCAAAATACCGATAGAAGCTGTTCAACGCTCTCCACTGGCTTCCATCCTTCACGTGTCTTAGCTTCGGATCATCTCCATCGTCGGGCTTCTTCCTCTCCGCGTGCCAGCGCATTAGCTTTGCTTCCTTGGGATCTACAAAATACCTCTAGAGACGGGGAGTGATCGGTAAGTACCATACAACTTTCTGGGGACATTTCTTCCCGGCCTTCTTGTATCAAGAAGCATTGCACACCGGACAGCTTGTTTTTTCCGTGTGCTCCTTCCGATAAATTATGCAATCGTTGATGCATGCATGGTATCTAACGTGTGGCAGATCAAGAGGGCACACGATCTTCTTGGCCTCATCAACACTAGTAGGACATAGATTACCCGCGGGAAGAACATCCTTTAGGTACTTGAGATGCTCATCGAGGCTAGTGTCGGTCCATTTGTTTCTAGCCTTCGTCTTCAGGAGTTGGAGCGTGAAACTCAAGTGGGTCACCTCAGGACTGCAACCATCATAAAATGGAGTGTTCGAGTCTACCACCAGTTGCTCCAGCTTAGCCTCCTCTCTAGAATCAGCTCTCTCAGTACTCGTCTCCTTGCGAAGCAATGTTTGAACATGAGGGTCTCGCACGATTGAACTTAGTACCGATTAACTCTGCTGCGTGGAGTCCATGTCGTTCTCTCCGCCGCCATGTCCGGCCCCTTCTCCACCGATATGTGCGGCCTCTTCCCCGCCGCCATTATCGATCATCTCTTTCTGTTGCCCCATGTCATCATTGCCTGCCCCGTCGGCATCCTCAACATCGTCATCCTCATCTTCAATTATCCACCGTGTATAGCCATCCATGAAACCAGTCATGAGCAGGCGCGCTTCAACACGACCATCGTCATAGGGGTCGAGCCAAATTATTCCTTTGCATTTTTTACACGAACATAAAACCTCTGTCAGGTTATTTTCTTTCATGTCCTGCACCGCCGACCGCAACCACCTGTCCACCATTGTTCCACTGACAATCATGAACGTCTGCACGGTAATAATAAAACAAATTGATTATAAAAATGCGTGCATGCATCAAAGTCATACAAAAATTCGCATGACCTTCCCTAAAATAGGACATATATGGATCTAGAGTTTGCCCGGAATTCGCCTAAACGGAAATAAATCGACATTTCGGCAAAACATAGGCAACTCAATAGCACAATTTGGCGTCAACTCATGCCACACACACAATTTCCATAAACATATCACACACACATAAACATATTTCCATTTTGCAAAAGCATGAAATTTTAATCACCTATATCTCGAGATCGAGCACACGGTGGAGATGATGTTGTAGGGAGATCAAAAGTGCACAAAGCTCTTCTTGACAAAGATAGATCTAGTTAGCGGGCAAATAGGTCACTTAACTAAATCCAACATCTACCTAGCTACCTAATTTGGGAGGAGACAACTTCAACTAGTGGAGGGGGAAGGAAAAAGAGAAAGGAGATGCATTAATGGAGGTGGTGTAGTTAGGTAGGAGTAATGAAGAGAGAGAAAGATAGATAGAAGAGGGAGAGTAATGGGGGAGAAGTATTGAGGAAGAAGAAGAGTGATAGTGGGAGCATGTGGGAGGTAGGGGAAAGGGAAGAGAGGAGGGGAGGGAGGGGCGTGTGGGGAAAAGGTGGTGGGTTGGTGCGGATTAGCGATGGCGGGGAGTAAAAACACGCCATCGCTAAGGAAGTAGCAACATCGCGCTTTGGGCAACGGCGCTCATCGCTAACCGGGACCAAAAAGTGTGCCAATTTGAAATTTAGCAGCGACCTCGGAAAAAAGCGCGCTACTACTACATCCATAGCGATGGCGGCTCATGGCACCGCGCTGCTGCTAAATGGAGTTTGGTGGACACCGGGTCGATATTTGTAGCAGCAGTTTACACCGAGCGCCATCGCTAAAAACTTGTCAGCAATGAGTTTCCCGCACACGCGCTACTACTAATTAGCAGCAGCGCTCCTTTTTGAGCCGCGCTGCTGCTAAGATTCTGTGTATAGGCTTTTCCCTAGTAGTGTTAGTTGCGATCTTGATCGCATTTGTTGTTGCATTTAAATGCTTTACCTAGAGATTTATTTGTTTGTTTCATTTAAGTGTTGTAAGAACTATATATATGTATGAACTTTATGTATGAACTTGTATTAATTTGGTTTTTTCGGTGTTGTGTAATGAAGATGAGCCGACAATGGATGTATGATGACCGATGCTCTCCCGAGTTCATTAATGGCGTGCATACTTTTCTACTTGTGGCTGAGGCAAACAAGCGGGCGGATGGTTTTATGCCTTGTCCATGTGCTGTCTGTAAGAATGGTCACAATTACTCTACGTCAAGAACCATTCACGTCCACCTATTTATGTCCGGTTTCATGCCCCACTATAATGTTTGGACCAAGCATGGAGAAAGAGGGGTTATGATGGAAGACAATGAAGAAGAAGAGGACGACGACAGCTATCCTGGCCATGGGTTCCCTGAATACGATGATACAACAATGGGGGAAGAAGCTGAGCCGACAATGCGGGAAGAACCTAAGAAGAGGCATCAGATGAGTCCGCTGATGATCTAGGTCGGGCCATTGCCGATGCAAAGAGAAACTGCGCAAGTGATTTGGAGAATAAGAAGTTGCAACGCATGTTAGAGGATCACCAGAAATTGTTGTACCCGAATTGTGAAGCTGACAAGAAAAAGTTGGGCACCACACTGGAACTGCTGCAATGGAAGGCAGAGAATGGTGTATCTGACAAGGGATTTGGGAAGTTGCTGGTAATGATAAAGAATATGCTTCCAAAGGACAACGAATTACCCAAGAGTACGTATGAAGCAAAGAAGGTTGTCTGCCCTCTAGGGTTAGAGGTGCAGAAGATACATGCATGCCCTAATGACTGCATCCTCCACCGCGGTGAGTACGAGGATTTGAACGCTTGCCCGGTATGCGGTGCATTGCGCTATAAGATCAGCCACGATGACCCTGGTGATGTCGAGGGCGAGCGCCCAGGAAGGAGATTCCTGCCAAGGTGATGTCGTATGCTCCTATAATACTATGGTTGAAACGTTTGTTCCAAAACAAAGAGCATGCCAAGGTGATGTGGTATGCTCCTATAATACTACAGTTGAAACGTTTGTTCCAAAACAAAGAGCATGCCAGGGCGATGCGATGGCACAGAGAAGACCGTAAGAAAGACGGAAAGTTGAGAGTACCCGTTGATGGGTCGCAGTGGAGAAAAATCGAGAGAATGTACGGGAAGGAGTTTGCAGATGACGCAAGGAACGTATGGTTTGGTCTAAGAGCAGATGGCATTAGTCCTTTTGGGGAGCAGAGCAGCAACCATAGCACGTTTCCTGTGACTTTATGTTTGTATAACCTTCCTCCTTGGTTGTGCATGAAGCGGAAGTTCATTATGATGCCAGTGCTCATCCAAGGCCCTAAGCAACCCGGCAACGACATTGATGTGTACCTTAGGCCATTAGTTGAAGAACTCTTACAACTGTGGAATGGAATAGGTGTATGTGCGTGGGATGAGCAATTGGGGGAAGAATTTGACCTAAAGGCGTTGTTGTTCATGACCATCAATGATGGCCTGCTCTCTGTAACCTTTCAGGACAGACAAACAAGGGATACCGCGCATGCACGCACTGTTTGGATGATACCGACAGTATATATTTGGACAATTGTAGGAAGAATGTGTAACTAGGACATCGTCGATTTCTTCCGAGCAGGCATCCTGTAAGAAAGAAAGGCAAGCATTTCAAAGGTGAGGCAGATCACCAGACGAAGCCTTGCCACCGTACTGGTGCTGATGTATATGATATGGTCAAGGATTTGAAGGTAGTCTTTTGAAAGGGTCCTGGCGGACAACCTGTTCTGAATGACGCTGACGGACGCGCACCCATGTGGAAGAACACATCTATATTTTGGGACCTGCCCTATTGGAAAGACCTAGAGGTCCGCTCCGCAATCGACGTGATGCACGTGACGAAAAATCTTTGCGTGACCCTGCTTGGCTTCTTGGGCGTGTATGGGAAGACAAAAGATACACCTGAGGCACGGGAGGACCAGCAACATATGCATGTAAAATACGGCATACATCAGGGTCATGCCAGCTATGCTCTTACAAAAGAAGAGAAGCAAATCTTCTTTGAATGCCTGCTCAGTATTAAGGTATCGTCTGGCTTCTCGTCGAATATAAAGGGAATAATAAACATGGCAGTGAAAAAGTTCCAGAACCTAAAGTCTCATGACTGCCACGTGATTATGACGCAACTGCTTCCGGTTTCATTGAGGGGGCTTCTACCAGATAACGTTCGATTAGCCATTGTGAAGCTATGTGCATTGCTCAATGCAATCTCTCAGAAGGTAATCGATCTAGAAATTATACCAAGGTTAGAGAATGATTTGGTGCAATGTCTTGTCAGTTTCGAGTTGGTGTTCCCACCATCCTTCTTTAACATCATGATGCACGTCCTAGTTCGCCTATGTGAAGAGATTAACATTTTGGGTCTTGTATTTCTACACAATATGTTCCCCTTTGAGAGGTTCATGGGAGTCTTAAAGAAATATGTTCATATCCGTGCTAGGCCAGAAGGAAGCATCTCCAAGGGCCATGAAAATGAGGAGGTCATTGAGTTTTGTATTGACTTTATTCCGGACCTTAAGCGATTGGTGTTCCTGAATCGCGGCATAAGGGTAGACTGGATGGAAAAGGCACACTAGGAGGGAATAAAATAATATGTATGGACGGACATTCTGTCACTGAAGCACACTACACAGTTCTACAGAATTCCGCCTTGGTGGCTTCGTATATGGACGAACACAAGAATTTTCTATGCTCCAAACACCCGGAGCGGTCTCATGACTGGATTACACGTGAACAAACCAGGAGTTTCGCCTGCTGGTTGCAGACACGTACCATGCATGACGCCTGTATTGAAGATGACATGTACTTGCTGTCCCAGTTACCATCTTCGAATATAATGACTTTCAAAGGGTACGAGATAAATGGTAATACATTTTACACGATCGTCCAAGATAAGAAGAGCACCAACCAAAACAGTGGTGTCCGCTTTGATACAACAACCAAGACGGGAAAGGAAACATATTATGGTTACATAGAGGACATATGGGAACTTGACTATGGACGTGGTTTGAAGGTCCCTTTGTGTGACGCCCGGATAATTAAGCTACAGTAATTCCATGCTAATGATGCCACATCACTTCGTTTACTGTTGTTACTCTCACGTTAGTTCAAAAATGATTCAAATTCAAAATCTCGAAATCAAGTTAAAAAACAAAAGTTTCAAAACATTAAAACTAAAATGTCCGGTTTGCGACAAATAATCCATACATTATTTTGGTGAAGAAACCACATTTTTATATGTAACTAAATGTTCTAAGATAAGTAAAATAGTAGCTAAAACAATTATTTAAACATCTCTTAAATGATTAAATTATTGAAAACCTATTTTTATAACTACAAAAATAATTGTGGCAGTGGTATAACTACTATTACTAATTTTGGTGCTAACTATATGATTTACAAAACAAAGACAATGTGAAAGATTAAATAAAAAGAAAAGAAAATACAAAAGCGTAAAACACAACTAACAAAAAGATAGAGAGGAAAACCCTCCAGTCCCCTGGGCCAACCGACCCAACTGCAGCCCAATTGGCCCATCCGGTCCACCCCTCTCCCCTTATCCCCCCACCGAACCGAACCCTAGCCCACTCACCATGTTGCTCTCTCTATCTCTCACGTTCCCCATGATCCCCCTTCCTTGCTGGATCTGGATCGAGGTGTTGCGCCCGCTGTCCCCGACGCGCCCCGCCGCCGAGCTTCATCGCCGGATTCGCCTCGCCGGCTCGCGTCCCCATCCTCCTCCCCAGCGGCCTCCATCTCGTCGTGCCGAACTGCCTCGACTCCGCCGCCCCTTCCTATTCCCGGATGGATCCAGCTGCATCCACGCGTCCCCGGCGCCATCGCACTCGCCCCCGACGGCGCCTCCCTGGCCCCGTCGTTGGACCTCGCCGAACGCCTCGTCCTCGCCGCCCCCTCCCGGACTTCTTCCTCACCATTCGACACCGCGCCCATCTTCCCCGAGCTCCGCAGGACGTCATGCTCATCGCACCGACGCCAACCACCGCCGCATGGAACCGTCGTCCTCATCCCCACCTCGTTGGACGGCCTCAACCTCCTCCGGCTTCACCGAGCCCTCCACGAGCTCCGGAGTGAGCCTCTCCGACGACCTCCTACCTTCCCCCCTCAATCTCGTTGTCGTAAGTGCCGTCCATGTCCTCCCGTTGCCGTGCCTGGTGCCCCGCTCCGCGCACGACCTGGTCGTGCCACGCGCGCGCACGTCCGCCCGAGGCGTGCCTCTGTCCCTACTAGCTGTCGTTGCCGCACCGTGTCGCTGCTCACGCCGCCTTACGCCTTGGCGCTCCCACGTGTGCGCTGCACCACAGCCGACGTTCGCCCTGCTGACGCACTCGCCATGCTTGATGCCCCGGCGCCTCCTTTGGTGCAGGCGGGCGCCCAAACGGGCAGCCTCGCCCGCGGCCGTTAACCCGCCCCGTTAAGCCCCCAGGGGCCTATGACAAAGGGGGCCCATGCCCCTGGAACATTTATAAAAAAAGAGATTAAATAATAATAAAAATATTATTAATAATAATAATTATTATTATTATTATTATTATTATTATTATTATTATTATTATTATTATTATTATTATGTGAACTAATTAACACTGTTAACTAACCTGCTAACTAAACAGACTATTATATGTGGGACCCCCCCGTCAGCTTGACTGGTCAACGGTCAAAGCTGACCGCTGACATCACCCTGACATCATGCTGACGTCATAATTACATTTTCTTACTTAATTAATTCTGTTAATTCTAAAAATGAATTAATCTTTTAAAAAATTATATAAAAATAATCCGTAGCTCGGATGAAAAAACTTTGTACATGAAAGTTGCTCAGAACGACGAGACAAATCCGGATACACAACCCGTTCGTCCGCCACACATCCCTAGCATAGCAAACCTGCAACATTTCACCTTCGGTTGATTTGTCCGAAAATGCGAAACACCGGGAATACTTTCCCGGATGTTTCTCCCTTTGCTGGTACCACCTCCTACCGCGTTAGGGCACACCTAGCACCGCGCATTGTCCTGTCTTCCATCGTCATGCTTATGTTTGCTTTTATATTTATTGTTTCTTCCCCCTCTTCTCTAGCTAGACACCGAGACCGATGCTACTACTACCCAGTACGACTACGGTGTTGACGACCCCTCCTACTTGCCAGAGCAACCAGGCAAGCCCCCCCCCCTTGATCACCAGATATTGCCTATTCTTCTCTATACTGCTTGCATTAGAGTAGTGTAGCATGTTACTGCTTTCGTTAATCCTATCCTGATGCATAGTCTGTCCTTGCTACTACTGTTGATACCTTTACCTGCAATCCTAAATACTTAGTATAGGATGCTAGTATTCCATCAGTGGCCCTACATTCTTGTTCGTCTGCCATGCTATACTATCGGGCTGTGATCACTCAGGAGGTGATCACGGGTATATACTATATACTTTATACATGATACATGTGGTGACTAAAGTCGGGTCGGCTTGTGGAGCACCCGCGAGTGATTCACGGATTGGGGGCTGAAAGGACCTTTGTCCCAACGGCCCTCTGTGTGGATCTTTGTGGCGGAGCTGACAGGGCAGGTTGAGACCGCCTAGGTGAGAGGTGGGCCCGGCCTGGTCGGTGTCATGTTACATCATTAACATGCTTAACGAGATCTTGGTATTTGATCCGAGTCGGCCATTTGGTCTATACGCACTAACCAACTACGTGGGAAAGATATGGGCACTTTCGGCGTCGTGGTATCACCGAAGCCTTCATGAAGTCGGCCGATCGGCGGTGCGCGCCAGATTTGGAACGTAAGCCTGCTCTTGTATTAAGGGGCTAGTTACGCTTCCGGCCGCCCACGCAACATGCAGGTGTGCTAAGGCGATGGGCCCGGACCCACGGCGCTTAGGTTTAGACCGGCGTGCTGCCCTCTCTGTTGGCCTAGGTGGGGCTGCGACGTGTTGATCTTCCACGGCCGGGCATGACCCAGAAAAGTGTGTCCAGCCAAATGGGATCAAGCGTGTTGGGTTATGTGGTGCACCCCTACAGGGAAGTTAATCTATTCGAATAGCCGTGATCTTCGGTAACATGACGACTTGGAGTTGTACCTTGACCTTATGACAACTAGAACCGGATACTTAATAAAACAAACCCTTCCAAGTGCCAGATACAACTCGGTGGTTGCTCTCTAACAGGGCTACGAGGAGAGGATTGCCGGGTAGGTTGATGCTATGCGATGCTACTTGGAGGACTTCAGTCTACTCTCTTCTACATGCTGCAAGACGGAGGCTGCCAGAAGCGTAGTCTTCGACAGGATTAGTTAGCCCCCTCTTATTCTGGCATTCTGCAGTTCAGTCCACTAATATGGCCCTTTTACACATATACCCATGCATATGTAGTGTAGCTCCTTGCTTGTGAGTACTTTGGATGAGTACTCATTGTTGCTTTCTCCCCCCCTTTTCCCCCTTTCCTTTCTTTCTGGTTGTCGCAACCATATGCTGGAGTCCAGGAGCCAGACGCCACCGTCACGACGACTCCTACTACGCTGGAGGTGCCTACTACTACCTGCAGCCCGTTGATGATGACCAGGAGTAGTTTAGGAGGATCCCAGGCAGGAGGCATGCGCCTCTTTCGATTGTTTTCCAGTTTGTGCTAGCCTTCTTAAGGCAAACTTGTTAACTTATGTCTGTACTCAGATATTGTTGCTTCCGCTGACTCGTCTATGATCGAGCACTTGTATTCGAGCCCTCGAGGCTCCTGGCTTGTATTATGATGCTTGTATGACTTATTTATGTTTTAGAGTTGTGTTGTGATATCTTCCCGTGAGTCCCTGATCTTGATCGTACACGTTTGCATGCATGATTAGTGTACGATTGAATCGGGGGCGTCACAAGTTGGTATCAGAGCCGACTGCCTTTAGGAATCCCCCTTTCCAACTCCTTTGCTGAAGTCGAGTCTAGTCATTGAAAAACTTTTACTAACATGGTTGTGTGGCTTACAGGCCCACCTTGCCATTGGGTGGTATTAGGATCTTTTACTCCTTGTCTATACTCTGGGACTCTGATCTCTCTTCTACTCGGGTTAAATGAATTTTGCTAAATCTAACATTAGGATCTCGTTATCACTTTCACCCGGAGAGCCCCTTATTACTGATGATCGTCTGCTGCACGTGAAGACCCTGAAGATACTCTCCACTGTTAACCCGAGAACTTGTGTTGATCACATTTGCAATTCCCCTTCCACCGTCAACCCTTATGGATAACTACTTGCAGTTGTTATTCTTACATTCATCCCTAGTTGATCTTGTTATTACAAGATACCCCGAAATACTCGTCGTTGTTTCGATAATCCTTTGAGCTGACTGCCTTGCTGTTCTTTATCACCTGAATACCCCTATGGATAATTCTCGCACTTGTCAAGTAGCCGCTCATCCCCCAGTTGTTCATGTGTTTCACAATGGTCTTCGAAATACTATTGATCCTCCAAAAATCCTTAGTATCCTATTGCTCTTTATCTTCTTTACCTGCTTGCATAATGGTTACTTCCATATGTCTAGCAATATACATTGAAATGTTTTGTGATCGACATTCTGATCTTGTTGGTTCAACATGTGTGTGAGTGCACACAATCACCAGTTATTCCCTGAAAATTATCCTTCCGGCTCAGACGTCATTTTGAACATGAGCTGGATCTCGACCAATCAAATTGCCATCGATTGTACCCCTAAGCCTACTCAACTTATACATCCTTGGTCAGAGCGTTGCTTCTGATCCCCTGATTTGGAAATCATAATTCTTTTGCATTTGAACTTTGAATTAGTCAGATGTTTCTACAATCTGATCTCCTTGCATTCCTTCTTCTTCTGATTGGGTACCAATGCTCACATCAGATCCCTTGAGGACCACCGGATCCTTTATTGGATTTTATCCGACATCGTCCTTCATATTCAATAACCTTGTGAGCCTTTCCTAGGGTAAATAATGCCTTTGGTAAATTGTATCCTTTGCTTTGTCAACCATGCCGCACTTTCGAGCTTGTATTATCTACTCCTGAAGTTGTGTTATATGTTTCTACGATGCCCCGATGGGTTGAACCTATGCCTTCCTTAATCTGTGTGAACCCGAAAGATTTCACGGGTCATACTTATCTGGTATTTCACCAGATAAATTTTTTCAACAACTAATGTAATTTTTGAAAAGCGAGAGGTGAATGGAAGGTTATACATTGAAGAAGTAGGAGTCGACCTTGAACTTGTGTTTACGCCCATGGACACGACGTAGATACTACCATAGAAGGTTCTCGTAAATAACTGTTTCGTTGATATAATATCATCTGGTGTCGGTGAATTGATCCTATGCAATCGTGGTTCCGACCATGATTTTTCTCCTTTGATTCTATTTCTTGGAAAAGTTAAAGTACTTGTCTTCTGTAGATCAGTACGCCTGCCCAACCTTTATTTTGTTCTACCTTCGAGTATTACCCACTGGTATCTCGAGGATAGCAACCCATTGCACTTCATCTTATGAATTTCTGATGAAGTAGTTCCTTCCCCTGTCATAGTCACTCCACGGGTTCTCAGTTGTCGTCAACCAAGAACACCGATTTGTGAATCGAATCAACACTGAGATTCAGTACTCCCAGTACTTTGTTGTTGAGTAGTTTAATACTCCACCATGTCATTCCTAGCCTGATCGGCTATATCATTCGTGCTGATTTTAACTATGCTACCTGGTCCTTATTCTCGGAGCACAACTTTCGACGATGAGCTAAGCTTATGTCAATTTTCCTTGTCATATCATTTCACCTTGAACAGCAAGCTTGATTTCGATTTTGTGTCGTACTCGTGGTTCCAATAACCTTTCACTTCATCATTCCTTTGACTTGATGTCATCGCCGATTGATTACATCTTCATGAATTCTCTTGACAAATGTGTCATGATCATCATCAACATTTTGATGCTCTTCCAAGATATCTATTGAATTCTTCATCGGAAATACCATCCTTGTCCCTTGGTAAATTGTGTTGTCATCGACTACTTCCTTCAAATCTTTCCAACACAAACTTGTTTGTGTTGTGGCTGTACCTTGAGATCCTAGCTATCCAACTTGTCTTATGTCCAACCCTGAAGTATTACCATCTTTTATGACAAGAATGTCATGAGAATTTCACCACCTCTTAAGAATTCTTGATATAGTAATACTTCTCACCATCACCATTCCTTCTTGGTCCCCGTGTTGTTTCCAACCGAAAAACCGACAATTGAACTTGGATGTGCGAATTCTAAACTTCTAGCGACCCTATTGATTTGAAGTTAATGGTCGACATTTCATTCTTAGACCATTGGTTATCAAATCACCATTCTAAGCATTGATCATGCTACATAGGCCCATATTTTGGGTGCACCTTTTCAACCAATGTTTAATTGTGTATGTTTTCCTCGAGCATACATCATTATATCATTTGATCTGACTAATGTTATCTCCTTGTTCACATGATTGTGGAAATCTATATTTCTGGAAATTTTGATGGGTTGTCGCTGAGTCCATCAGCCACCTCCTCATCCTCTCCTTGGTTTAATGATGAACTCTCCTTTAGGAACTCACTCCCATAGTTCATTCCCTGAGTCTGAGGTATCCTGACACCAATCAGATCTGAATCTCAGTCAGGTATGATGGTTGGAACATTTTCCAAGAGTCATAACATTGGTATTTATATCACCTGGTAAGGTGATGTCATGCCTAGCACACCTGACCGGAGGACCTAGTGTTATGTTTCCTTCTTAACAAGGTTAACCATTTTTTTCCGTGAGGAAATTGAATGCCTTGTTTATATAAGTTTATCCTGATGAATCCTTTGTGTATCCAAAGTCTGACCTTTGCTTGAAGACCTTGTCAATGCTATCTCGAAACATGTCTGTGGTGCTCCGATTTTCAACAAGAACATTTGAAGCCTAATGCTAAATTTTACTTGCTCAATTATCCAAACATCCTTGCATGGGTAATGTCATGAAATTTCTCTCCCCTTTTCTAAAGAGTTTTCTACATTACATCCTGCCAAGGATATCATGCTCTGCTTGTCCTTGGGAAGGATATACCCTTGAAATATGTGTTTAAACACATTTTCCTTTCCATTGTTACATTTAATCTGATAATCATATTTTTCCTTTCCATTGGTTGGTTTAACGTTACTTGTGATCTATATGATCTAAGCAGTAATATTCTCCTGCTTATGTAAACATCTCGGTGTACAATTCTATCAGCAAGACCATGTTACTATTGTTGATGACATTCCGGTAGCCACCGATGGACGGGAACTTTGCCTATTGGTCCGCCTCGTTCAACGAAAGGTGAAAATGGTTCTCTTCGTCCCTCGCCCTTGGTACCGACGTTGTTACCGACATAATCGACAAGCTAACCTCTGACATGCCTTGCTTGCATGATCACGCAAGACGTCTCCGCCTTTCCTACTTTTAACCCACATGGTGGGCCCGTAACCCACAGTTCCAGAGGATCGAAACCTGACTCTCCTGTACACCCCTGTTTCTAAAGTTATTCCTCATGCTTGGCTTCGTACGAAAGATCACGAGCCACCTTCCTAGTGATCTATTCTGGTATCAGGCGCAATACTTATTCCCATTGCCCTGAACCCCTTTCACCCTCTGTTTCAGGCAACGGACGGTTGCCTAACCGCTTGGAGCTTCTTGTTGCCCCTCCTTACCTTGCTCTCGATAACTTTCTTGAATTTCAACTCAAGAGATGCCTCTATGCCACATTCACTGAGATAGCCCCCAGGTACCTAACATATGTTGAGCTCCGTCCTTCCCGAGTTTCCCCTTAGCTTTCCGTAAGTACGATGGAGATCCTGAAGGAAGGATGATGACTTCATCAGGATGACCTGAAGCAGACAAATGAAGATGTCAATGTAATGGATCGACCTCTTCAAGAAGAACAACCAAGACCGAGAAGATTCATTAGAATTTCGTAACCAAATCCTTTCCCCCTTACTTCCTCTCTTAAATCTCGGGACGAGATTTCTTGTAGTGGAGGAGAATTGTGACGCCCGGATAATTAAGCTACAGTAATTCCATGCTAATGATGCCACGTCACTGCCATCGTTGTTACTCTCGCGTTAGTTCAAAAACGATTCAAATTCAAATTCGAAATCAAGTTAAACAACAAAAGTTTCAAAACATTAAAACTAAAATGTCCGGTTTGCGACAAATAATCCATACATTATTTTGGTGAAGAAACCACATTTTTATAAAGTAACTAAATGTTCTAAGATAAGTAAACAAGAGGCTGAAACAATTATTTAAACATCTCTTAAATGATTAAATTATTGAAAACCTATTTTTATAACTACAAAAATAATTGTGGCAGTGGTATAACTACTATTACTAATTTTGGTGCTAACTATATGATTTACAAAACAAAGACAATGTGAAAGATTAAATAAAAAGAAAAGAAAATACAAAAAAGCAGAAAACACAACTAATAAAAAGATAGAGAGGAAAACCCTCCAATCCCCTGGGCCAATCGACCCAACTGCAGCCCAATTGGCCCATCCGGTCCACCCCTCTCCCCTTATCCCCCCACCGAACCGAACCCTAGCCCACTCACCACGTTGCTCTCTCTCTCCCTCTCTCTCTCTCTCTCTCTCACGTTCCCCATGATCCCCCTTCCTCGCTGGATCTGGATTGAGGTGCTGCGCCCGCTGTCCCCGACGCGCCCCGCCGCCGAGCTTCATCGCCGGATTCGCCTCGCCGGCTCGCGTCCCCATCCTCCTCCCCAGCGGCCTCCATCTCGTCGTGCCGGACTGCCTCGACTGTGCCGCCCCTTCCTGTTCTCGGATGGATCCAGCTCCATCCACGCGTCCCCGGCGCCATCGCACTCGCCCCCGATGGCGCTGCCCTGGCCCCGTCGCTGGACCTCTCCGAACGCCTCGTCCTCGCCGCCCCCTCCCGGCCTTCTTCATCACCCTCCGGCACCGCGCCCGTCTTCCCCGAGCTCCACAGGACGTCGTACTCGTCGCACCGACGCCAACCGCCACCGCCTGGAACCGTCGTCCTCATCCCCACCTCGTCGAACGGCATCAACCTCCTCCGGCTTCACCGAGCCCTCCACGAGCTCTGCAGTGAGCCTCTCCAACGACCTCCTACCTTCCCCCCTCAATCTTGTTGTCGTAACCGCCGTCCATGTCCTCCCATTGCCGCGCCCGGTGCCCCGCTCCGCGCATGACCTGGCCGTGCCTCGCACGCGCACATCCGCCCGAGGCGTGCCTCTGTCCCTACTAGCTGTCGTTGCCGCACCGTGTCATTGCTGCCCTCTTGCCTTGGCCCCTCCCTGGCAGCCGCACCACAGCCAACGTTCGCCCCCCTGCTGCCCGACACACCTCGCCGCCGGCTTCGATGCCCCGGCGCCTCCACTGATCTGGGCGGGCACCCAAACGGGCAGCCTCGCCCGCGGCCGTTAACCCACCCCGTTAAGCCCCCAGGGGCCTATGACAAAGGGGGCCCATGCCCCTAGAACATTTATAAAAAAATATTAAATAATAATAATAATAATGAAAATATTAATTAATTAATTAACCAATTAAATTAACTTAATTAATTCTGTTTAGACTAACCTAATCATTAGGTGAACTAATTAACTCTCTTAACTAACCTGCTAACTAAACAGACTATTACATGTGGGACCCCCCAGTCAGCTTGACTCGTCAACGGTCAAAGCTGACCGTTGACATCACCCTCACATCATGCTGACGCCATAATTACATTTTCTTATTTAATTAATTCTGTTAATTCTAAAAATGAATTAAATCTTTTAAAAAATAATATAAAATAATCTGTAGCTCGGATGAAAAAACTTTGTACATGAAAGTTGCTCGGAACGACGAGACAAATCCGGATGCGCAACCCGTTCGTCCGCCACACATCCCTAGCATAGCAAACCTGCAACATTTCACCTCCGGTTCATCTGTCCGAAAATGCGAAACACCGGGAATACTTTCCCGGATGTTTCCCCCTTTGCTGGTACCACCTCCTACTGTGTTAGGGCACACCTAGCACCGCGCATTGTCATGTCTTCCATCGTCATGCTTATGTTTGCTTTTATATTTATTGTTTCTTCCCCCCTCTTCTCTCGCTAGACTTCGAGACCGATGCTGCTACTTCCCAGTACGACTACGGTGTTGATGACCCCTCCTACTTGCCAGAGCAACCAGGCAAGCCCCCCCCCCCTTGATCACCAGATATCGCCTATTCTTCTCTATACTGCTTGCATTAGAGTAGTGTACATGTTACTGCTTTCATTAATCCTATCGTGATGCATAGCTTGTGCTTGCTACTACTGTTGATACCTTTACCTGCAATCCTAAATGCTTAGTATAGGATGCTAGTATTCGATCAGTGGCCCTACATTCTTGTCTGTCTACCATGCTATACTATCGGGCCGTGATCACTCGGGAGGTGATTACGGGTATATACTATATACTTTATACATGATACATGTGGTGACTAAAGTCGGGTCGGCTTGTGGACACCCGCGAGTGATTCATGGATTGGGGGCTGAAAGGACCTTTGTCCCAACGGCCCTCTGTGTGGATCTTTGTGGCGGAGCGACAGGGCAGGTTGAGACCGCCTAGGTGAGAGGTGGGCCTAGCCCTGGTCAGTGTCCGCGGTTACATCATTAACACGCTTAACGAGATCTTGGTATTTGATCTGAGTCTGGCCATTTGGTCTATACGCACTAACCAACTACGTGGGAAAGATATGGGAACTCGGCGTCGTGGTATCAGCCGAAGCCTTCATGACGTCAGCGACTGAGCGGCGTGCGCCGTTTTGGGACGTAATCCTGCTCTTGTATTAAGGGGGCTAGTTCTGCTTCCGGCCGCCCACGCAACATGCAGGTGTGCTAAGGGCGATGGGCCCAGACCTGCACTGCGCTTAGGTTTAGACCGGCGTGCTGACCTCTCTGTTGGCCTAGGTGGGGCTGCGACGTGTTGATCTTCCGCGGCCGGGCATGACCCAGAAAAGTGTGTCCGGCCAAATGGGATCAAGCGTGTTGGGTTATGTGGTGCACCCTTGCAGGGAAGTTAATCTATTCGAATAGCCGCGATCTTTGGTCACAGGACGACTTGGAGTTATACCTTGACCTTATGACAACTAGAACCGGATAATTAATAAAACACACCCTTCCAAGTGCCAGATACAACTCGGTGGTCGCTCTCTAACAGGGCTACGAGGAGAGGATTGCCGGGTAGGTTTATGCTATGCAATGCTACTTGGAGGACTTCAGTCTACTCTCTTCTACATGCTGCAAGACGGAGGCTGCCAGAAGTGTAGTCTTCGACAGGATTAGTTATCCCCCTCTTATTCTGGCATTCTGCAGTTCAGTCCACTGATATGGCCCTTTTACACATATACCCATGCATATGTAGTGTAGCTCCTTGCTTGCGAGTACTTTGGATGAGTACTCACAGTTGCTTTCTCCCCCTTTTCCCCCCTTTCCTTTCTTTCTGGTTGTCGCAACCATATGCTGGAGTTCAGGAGCCAGACGCCACCGTCACGACGACTCCTACTACGCTGGAGGTGCCTACTACTACGCAGCAGCCCACCGATTTACCGGAGTAGTTTAGGAGGATCCCAGGCAGGAGGCATGCGCCTCTTTCGATTGAATCCTAGTTTGCGCTAGCCTTCTTAAGGCAAACTTGTTAACTTATGTCTATACTCAGATATTGTTGCTTCCCCTGACTCGTCTATGATCGAGCACTTGTATTCGAGCCCTCGAGGCCCCTGGCTTGTATTATGATGCTTGTATGACTTATTTATGTTTAGAGTTGTGTTGTGATATCTTCCCGTGAGTCCCTGATCTTGATCGTACACGTTTGCGTGCATGATTAGTGTACCATTGAATCGGGGGCGTCACACTTTGTTTCGGTGCAAATGGGTCAATATGACACGAGCCGGGGTAACGGAAGACCCGTAGTATGGAATGACAACAGTGGATCTCAACAATCTTGCGTATGCAGACGAACCATTCGTCCTAGCCAATGATGTGGCACATGTTTTCTATGTGAAGGACATGTCTATCAAGCCGAGAAAAACAAGAGATAAGGAAGTGAATGCATCATACGATGAGCCAAAGCGCCACATAGTTCTTTCTGGGAAGATAAACATCATGGAGTGAATGACAAGACAGACATATCAGAAGATTATGAAAAGTTTGATGAAATTGCTCCGTTCAGAGTGAATATTGACCCGAGCATCCAGTTAAATGATGAAGATTTTCCATGACTACGGCGCAAAGGGACGCAGGCGAAGAAAAAGTTTCACACCCAAAGATCTTGGATGTGATCGGCTTCACTATCATCACTTTCTTCTGTGTTCACACCCAGGAGGGAATCTCTGTAATAGTTAGGGTAGTTATGTGTTTTGGCATTTGAAACGTGAAGAAATTTTATGTGCAAACAAATTCTTTCCTGCATTTACTGATTTTTTCAGCTAAATGACCCTGAAATTGAAAAGCACTTGACATGAACTCAGAAAAGGTTGAAAGTTGGCATGGTATCATAATTTCACTCACATAGCATGTGCAAAAAAGTAGAGAGGGTTACCGCAAAAACTGGATGCACTTCGTGTACAAAATGGACAATCTCTTTCGAAGTATCAAGGTTTCGGATGAAAACTCATCTGTTACAAAGGCATTTCATTTTTTTAAATAACCTAAGCATTATCAAATTGAATATAATGATAAAACACACTAATATTAAACATAAGAAAAAAGAATCACTGGAAAATCTATTTTCAAAGTTAAGTTATTCACAAACTAGTGATTAACACAAATTTCAAATAATTCAAAATTTAAATTATTCAAATTTGAAAACTAACGGCACAAACAAAAAGTTTGTAATTTTTGTACGCAAAGCAAAAATATTCACAAAGAAACTCTAAATACAACAAAAAACAACTCAAAAATAAATAAAACAAAAATAAATAAAACAAAAAATAAATAAAGCAAAAAATAAAAAATCCCGCCTACTGGGCCAGAGCGGCCAGCATATGACTAGAAACTGAACGTATTGTTGGGCCAGGATGCAGGCCCGCAAAGGCCCAGTAGGCCCACAGGGCAGCACAGAACAGGTCGGCCCAGTAGGCCTGCTTTGGAGAGGAGCTCGAGAGAGCTACCGAACTGGGGCTTATAAACTAGTGCAAACGCCCCTCGGCTAGTGAGGTGGGACTAAACTTGCCGCACCACACTTGCGCCAGCGCACCCCGTTTAGTACCGGGTCGTGGCTCCAACCGGTACTAAGGGGGGGGGGGGTCTTTAGTACCAGTTGGAGCCACCAACCGGTACTAAAGGCCTGCCCTTCCCGCCGCTTGGCCTGGCCAAAACAGACCTTTAGTACCGGTTGGTGGCTCCAACCGGTAATAAAGGATGGTTCTATATAAGAAAACACTTCAAAATTTCGTTAGTTTGTCATCTCTCCCTCTGCTTCTTCTCCTCTGCCCTGTCGCCGCCGCCCCTCGTCGCCGCTTGCCGCCGTCTGCCGCCGTCTGTCGCCATCGCCGCTTCGCCAAGGCGTCCCGTCCCGTTGTCCCTGCCGCCACGCCCCGCCTCCGTCTGCTGCGTCCTCGCCTGCCCGCCATGTCGGCCCCGCCCCGTCCCCCTCGATCCCCGTCGTCACCGCCCGTCGCCGTCCCCATCGCCGCCCCCCGTCGCCTCACCTCGCCGCAGGTGAGCTCCTGCCCACCGCCATGTCCACAAACACACACACACACGCACACATTTTTTTTAGTTTTTTGGTTATAAATTTTAGTTATAGAAATTTTTCTGTTTTTTAGTTATAGAAATTTTTCTGTTTTTTAGTTATGGAAATGTTAATTTTTTTCCTGTTTTTTTGTTATAGGGATATTAGAAATGTTATAGAAATGTTAGTTATATAGAAATGTTATAAATTTTTCTATTTTTAGTTATAGAAATGTTAGTTATATATAAGTTTTAGAATTAGTTTTAGCTAGATGAATTAGATTAATGTCAAATTGTTAGACGATGATCGATGTTATAATTTTAGTTATAGAAAAATTTAGAATTTGCATATAGAATTTTAGTTATCACAATCCAATCATTTAAAAAATGTTACTTTTTGCGGGCATATAGTATTTGTTCTCGACGATGCCCGGCCCGCATCCTCGCTGTCGACCCGTTCACGACGACGTTCGGTTGACCCATGTCCGGGATTGGGCTCCGCCGGGCTGGCACTGGGAGGTGCTACCTAGGGCGCGCCGCTTGGTGAGGAACCCGACCTCGGGTCCCGTCGTCGACCCTGATCTCCTTTGGTGGCGTTCGCGTGGGCCACATTCGGTGCAGAGGGAGCCGGCCCCGCCGGAGTGTTGGAAATATCACTACTAGATTTTCCATTATAGCCGAGGGTCCAATCACCATCGGATATTGAAGTTCACCGTCGGATTCCCTAATAACCGACGGGTCACCGTCGGCTATCTCCCGTCGGCCTTGCTTTGTCGGCCATTACACATATATCCGACGGTACCGTCACATAATATCATTTCCAACGGTAATAGGCCGACGGTTAACCGTTAGACATAAATTGATCATCAGAAGCTTGACGACACTTATAGCTGATGGTTCCACGTCGGATATTTATTTTCCTACGGTTATTGCCTCCTGTCAATTTTCTTAATAGTCGATGGTATATTTGACTGTCAAGGTTATTTATAACCGAGAGGAGTGCCAAACCGTCTGTTTATATGATTGCTGATGGTGCATAGAACCCTTCGGGGATTCCTTTAGTTGAGAACTTTCTAGCACCATCAATCGATAAATTCACCAATGTTCCCAAGTTCCTATGGGCATATTGTGTACCCAAGATGTTTGTTGCACGTAGGAGATAAGTCACCCTTACAAATTTCTTGCATCGAGGGTTGTTATGTACCAAGAAATTGTGATTTATGACGATATTATTTCAAAATACTGGCCTTTAAATACATCTCAGAATCACACAACTACACATGATCAAAGAAAATATATTTTATTTAGCATAACAACAAAAAGTATGACATGTCTAATGAGTTGAATCAATATTACATTGGCCATACCGATGCATCTAAGAAGTGTCAAATGAAAAACAAAATAGTAACTAAGATATAATGGTCCAAACATTGTGCATAAGCTAAATTGTCCATGAACTTCATAACTTCACTTGGTTGCATGACTCGAAGATCATCATGCTCATCACCATTATCGCCGTCTTGATCGTAATGCCCATTGCCATATATATAATCTCCCACATTGCCATAGATACCGTCGTCATCATTAGTATCATAGCATTATCACACCTCAATTTATCTCCAATATGACTTCCCAATACCTAAGAAACTATAAGACTAGTTATAAGAGAGATGAAAAATGATATAATGCATCTGACATTTAATTGAGCTAAAAGGAACAAACTTACTTGTTCGGGAATCATCTACACATTGACATAGAAATCACATCATAGTAAGAATTATTAGTGTTACACCAATACTTCAATCCTTTTCCAACCATACGTCTTGCAAATGGAAACTGAAAAGTAAAAATGAACAACAAAAATAAAATGACTATTGTTTTGCACCTTTTATGCACAGGGTTATACAGACTAGTACTTCTAGATCTTTTAATACAGTTCACTGTTATTTGTGATACCTTGCTTTAGTAATCAATTCTACAAGTTAACCAAGAGGAACGGTTTATCAGCTTAATGTAAAGAGTAAGTAAATCTAAAATCCACATCAACGCCTATGTGTTCATAAATCATTATATGGAGAACTAAAATGCCAAGGCGACACATGCAACATGATTCAGGAATAAGATAAGATGGCAAATCTACCATCAGTTCAAGAAAAATCTGGATATGTGCCATTAAATCGACACAACTTTGAGAAAATATCATGGAAAGATCTTACTGCAGATATATAGAATTGAAAAGAACAATCCATTAGGAAATACACCATTCCGCGGGTCATATGTGTCAGTTCATTGCCTCAATTGATGCCTTTTCCCCTGACCTACACACACATTTCTCGACCCAAAGATATGCACCAGGGCCAGCAAACATAATACACGCACAAGATACTAGAATGTCTTCTAGGGAACAAGTTTATTGTACGAAGCTAAACTAGTACTATTCTTTTGTAGTAGTTTTGCCAGCATAGTTGTGTGAATCATACATATTTGACATCCTAGCTAGCAAGGATTTGACAATCAGAATCAATCAGACTAGATTAACGTGGGTTGAAACCTTAGATTGCAGATAAGTACTACTCCAAAATTACGAACTGGTACAATGGAACCAAAGACGTGTGGTACGATAAGTTCACCTACCAAAATTTGGCCATCTCACCCGTGGATGGGATCTGCTTGGACAATGATTCATAGAAAATCCAGATGAATGAAAACATATGTACTCCAGCATGTATGAATTACGAAAAAGCAGATGGATGGGATTTGATTATGGTGATACCTGATACGGTACCTCTTCGATCGGAAGGATCAAACTTCTGGTTGGGTAGGGAGAAGACCTTTCCTCTGGCGGCTGTTCAGCTAGAGATGTGGATCTCTCGCCTCCTTTACCCTGCATGCGAATGAGAACCGATCAACACAGAACATCAGCCCACGGCGCCGGCCGCCCATTAGCACGCCCCGCTACTCGGCCAACAGCCTTGCGCCCCTGCCCCCCACTTGCCCATCAGCCCGTGTTGCTGCCGCTCCCACAACAGCATGCGTAGCCACTCGCCATTTTCTGCCACCACCAGTCACCGTACTTAGCTGCACGAATACAAGAAAATAAGAGATCAAGGCGAGGGGAGAAAGGAAGTCCCGGGGAGATAGAGGAAAGGAGGCACTGACCTAGCACCCTAACTTGCCGAGTGTTGTCGGTTGCTGCCACAACGGGTGAGAGACAGGATCTGAGTGGAGAACTGCTCTAGGCTCCAATCGAGAGGTGAGAGAGAATGAGGCTAATCTGGTTGAGGTGGAAGCTAATCTGGAGCTGGGCGGTGACAAGGTTCACGACGGCCCAGTGGGTGGTTAGGGCATCTCCAGCCGCGCCCCCAACAGGCCCTTCCCAGGCGATTTTGTCGCGTCGGCGTCAAAAAAAGGCCACAGTCGCGTCCCTAGAAGCCCGTTTTTCGCCGGCTCGGGCTAAAACTGGTGCCGGCGGACCCAGGCCGAACCCGGCGCCCTGGGGGGCGCTTGGGGAGCCGGCACAAGCGAAAAAGGCGCGTGGCCTACCGAGGCGACAGAGGGCCTTTTTCCCGCTGCTTCTTGACGCTTCCTCGCATCTTCTCCGCCCGCCGCCTTCCTCCCGCCATTCTCTCCTTTCTCCCGCCAAACCGCCTCCCGCTTCGCGAAGAAGCACGCTATGCCGCCGAAGTTAGCACGCCATGAGCTGGGCGGTAACCGCGATCGCCCCTGCGGGCTCAGCCAAGCAGAGGAAGCCGAGGGCGCCGCCATCGAATCCACCGGGCCTATCGAACGCCGATTGGAGGGTGGAAGTTCAGCGGCGCGAAGCAGTCACCGCCGACAGGCGGAACAGGGCCATAGCCAAGAAGGCCCGCGACAACGCGGCGCGCGCGGCGGCGTCTTCCTCGAACGACGCCAACGACGCCCACAACCACACGGACGCCAAGCCCGAACGACGCCTCTACATCGCCGCCCAGCAGTGCCGAAGCCGCGCCGATGCAGCCCAGCACCGAAGCAGCTCCGACCCCGACGAGCCCGCGCACGCCGACTCCGCCAACGCCTGGAGCCGACACTGCCGACTGAATTGTTGCGCACGCGATCGCCGGATTCTGTTTTTTTGTAACGCCAGACTACGTCCGATCGCCGGATTTGCGGCGTCTTTTGAGAGCGGGAAAGACCAAGTTCAAATTTTCCACATCCTGAGGCCGGCGCGTGGGGGCGTGACTGGGAGCTAGGTCGCCCCAGAGGCTGAACTAGCGCCGGCACGCCCCCAGACCGTTCTATTTAGGCGCCCTGAGGGGCCAAACGGCTGAAGATGCCCTTAGAGGAAGTTGAGATCGTGGCTTCGTGCCGCGTGGGCTATTTCGATTTTTTTTCCTTCACACGTGCTATTTTTTTCAATTGGTTTTCTTTTTTCGAGAATCATCGCGCGTGTCTGTTGAAACTTTCAGCCCGTGCATGTTGACCATACTTAAAAATGTACTCTAAAAGCACTTACGAATTTATAGACATTGAAATATACGTCGCAGAATTTTAAACTCAATAATGTGTGGATCGGGACTGACAAAGTGCACTCTTTTTCTTCTCAAAAGGAGGATTAACACTGCTCTCTGCATGCACCCAACCACTTTATTAATTATTTATCAAAATCTTACAAGTTAATACATCAATAAGTCTGAAGCCACCTACCTGGCAACACATGTCGCCACTCCTATCAACTTGATGAAGGAGGTGCAGACGGACGGGGCCGTCTACCCAAATCTCACACCAAAACCCAGCATCTAAAACCGAAGTCCTCAACCAAGCCGCCCAACGGTGGGCCGGGGGGACAAACCGGTCTAGCGGACTCTTAGCGGGCACCCAAACACGCACTTCATCATCTCTTAACTGAGAAAGAATCAGAGTCAAAGCCTTCGAACCACCACAGTAGCTCTGGCTTGTACATGGGCATCTTCGCATTCTGTAGCCGAGGACAATCTGGGCCTCAACGGCTACCGCCACCGCCCCGGGATCCAGACCGAGCATCGCTACCGCCACCGACCACGCCCAGTCGCACCTCCCTCCTCCAGTCGGTGGTCCCGACCGGCACCACCACCGCACCCATTGATCAAATTAGGAGCAACACCCCCACGATTCAGGGTATCATGTGCCCCTTGGAGACCGTTAGAGGAAGAACGGTACCTGCGCCACCGCCGTCTCACAGGTTTTCCTAGCGCCGACCACTGGCGACGGCAAAGGGGAGGGAGGGGAGGAGGTGGTTCCAGCAACTAGGGATTGGGTCCTCTCATGTCGCCCGTGCGAGGGGCGATGTGGGACTTGTGAGTCGGGCGTATATGCTCGACATACCTAAAAATAAGAGCTACCTCCGCTCACATGAATAAATGTCATACTTGGTTGAGTCCACCTTCATTGCTAAACATACTTTTATTCTTCCTACGTAAATTGAAAACATTAATCGAAATGATAGATTATCTATCTGTTTCACATATCATTAATGAATTGGAATGTTTTATAGTTGGTCTACTATCACCCCTAGTCTCAATCAGTGTTGCCTAGATTCCATCGTGAATTGGGTGAATAGCTCATCTTACTATGTATATTTTTTTGAGAAAACTTCCAACATATTCATCATCAATCATGATAGTATAACGTATATTAGAAATAATAAAAATTATATGCAGATCCGTAGACCACCTAGGATGACTGCAAACATTGAAGTGACCCGAAGGCTCGCCGCCGTCATTACCCCTCCCTCCTTGGAGCCGGGAAAAATTCTTGTAGTAGACAGATGGGTACCTCCAAGCACACACACAAACATCTCTGTTGTCAACTTATTTTGGCTGAGTCCACCTTCATCGACATGGACAAGAACCATGCCAAACACATTTTTCCATGTTTGCTGTCTGCGTACTATAATGCAAAACTTTAATGCACTTGCTTACAATTTACTCTTTCATACGAATAAATGAATTAAGAAAATTAATTAGCTTATCCATGATAAAATTGTCGACTGGGTCAAGCAAGATCTCGCCTAGCTTGGTCAATATACATGTTATAAAGATAGTCTACTCTGATAGGCCTAGACATAAAAGACCGCCCCCCTCAGAATGTCAAAAACACATAATTAGTCGTTCTGAAAAAGACAACATATTTTAGTCTTCACCATTTGTAAACTTGGTGTAGAAATACACGTTCTACGCATTAACCAATGGTTTAACTCGCCAGCCATTTACATCCACTAGCCATGCATGTGTTAGAATCTAATAAAGATCTTTAAACTACAATTATGTGGAATAAAACCGCTGGTCCATCCATATCTGTATTGCCATTGTCCGCTAAAACACATTGCCAACAGTGAACGTTAACCGTCGGTTATTTCTCAAATATCTGAGAGTACCGTATGTCCCGTCGGCCATCTTCACTCATGGCTGAGAGTTGTTTTTGGACCGTCGGTTTTTACACTTCGCCGTCAGAGATTAAATGAAATAACCGTCGGTATACCCAAAACCGTCAGGTATTAGTAAGACCCGTTGGGCATTACATTGGATAGCCGAGGGTTGGGATTTCACCGTCGGGTATTTTCCTCTACCGTCGGCTATAGCTAGTTATAACTATGAGTAGAGGATAACCGTCGGCCATTAATGCTATCGTGAGTAATCACTATAATAGCCGACGGCCCCTCGGCTATTAAATTTCACCGTCGGAAATATGGGGATTTCTAGTAATGTATGCCCCAGAGGCAATAATAAAATGGTTATTATTATATTTCTTTGTTCATGATAATTGTCTATTATTCATGCTATAATTGTGTTATCCGGAAATCGTAATACATGTGTGAATACATAGACCACAACATGTCCCTAGTGAGCCTCTAGTTGACTAGCTCGTTGATCAACAGATAGTCATGGTTTCCTGACTATGGACATTGGATGTCATTGATAACGGGATCACATCATTAGGAGAATGATGTGATGGACAAGACCCAATCATAAGCATAGCACAAAGATCGTGTAGTTCGTTTGCTAGAGCTTTTCCAAATGTCAAGTATCATTTCCTTAGACCATGAAATTGTGCAACTCCCGGATACCGTAGGAGTGCTTTGGGTGTGCCAAACGTCACAACATAACTGGCTGGCTATAAAGGTGCACTACGGGTATCTCCGAAAGTGTCTGTTGGGTTGGCACGAATCAAGACTAGGATTTGTCACTCCGTATGACGGAGAGGTATCTCTGGGCCCACTCGGTAATGCATCATCATAATGAGATCAATATGACCAAGTGTCTAGTCACGGGATCATGCATTACGGTACGAGTAAAGTGACTTGCTGGTAACGAGATTGAACGAGGTATTGGGATACCGACGATCGAATCTCGGGCAAGTAACGTACCGATTGACAAAGGGAATTGTATACGGGATTGATTGAATCCTCGACATCGTGGTTCATCCGATGAGATCATCAAGGAGCATGTGGGAGTCAACATGGGTATCCAGATCCCGCTTTTGGTTATTAACCGGAGAGTCGTCTCGGTCATGTCTGCATGTCTCCCGAACCCGTAGGGTCTACACTCTTAAGGTTCGGTGACGCTACGGTTGTAGTGATATTAGTATGCAGTAACCCGAAAGTTGTTCGGAGTCCCGGATGAGATCCCGGACATCACGAGGAGTTCCGAAATGGTCCGGAGGTAAAGATTTATATATAGGAAGTCAAGTTTCGGCCATCGGGAAAGTTTCGGGGGTCACCGGTATTGTATCGGGACCACCGGAAGGGTCCAGGGGGTCCATCGGGTGGGGCCACCTATCCCCGAGGGCCCCATGGGCTTAAGTAGGGAGGGGAACCAGCCCCTGGTGGGCTGGTGCAACCCCGTTGGGCCTACCCCTGCGCTTAGGGCAGGAAACCCTAGGGGTGGGGGCGCCCCCCTTGGCTTGGGGGGCAAGCCACCCCCTTGGCCGCCCCCCCCCCTTGGAGATCAGATCTCCTAGGGCCGGGCGCCTGTGGGGGCCTATATATAGTGGGGGGAGGGAGGGCAGCCGCACCCTAGCCCCTGGCGCCTCCCTCTCCCTCTCCAACACCTCCTTCTCCGTAGAGCTTGGCGAAGCCCTGCCGAGATCCCCGCTGCATCCACCACCACGCCGTCGTGCTGTTGGATCTCCATCAACCTCTCCTTCCCCTTGCCGGATCAAGAAGGAGGAGACGTCTTCCCAACCGTATGTGTGTTGAACGCGGAGGTGCCGTCTGTTCGGCGCTCGGTCATCGGTGATTTGGATCACGACGAGTACGACTCCATCAACCCCGTTCTCTTGAGCGCTTCCGCTCGCGATCTACAAGGGTATGTAGATGCACTCCTTTTACCCTCGTTGCTAGATAATTCTATAGATTGATCTTGGTGATGTGTAGAAATTTTTTGATTTCTGCTACGTTCCCCAACAGTGGCATCATGAGCCAGGTTTATGCGTAGTTACTATGCACGAGTAGAACACAAAGCAGTTGTGGGCGTCGATGTTGTCAATTTTTCTTGCCACTACTAGTCTTATCTTGCTTCGGCGGCATTGTGGGATGAAGCGGCCCGGACCGACCTTACACGTACGCTTACGTGAGATAGGTTCCACCGACTGACATGCACTAGTTGCATAAGGTGGCTAGCGGGTGTCTGTCTCTCCCACTTTAGTTGGAGCGGATTCGATGAAAAGGGTCCTTATGAAGGGTAAATAGAAATTGGCATAGCACGTTGTGGGTTTACGTAGGTAAGAACCGTTCTTGCTAGAAACATATAGAAGCCACGTAAAAACATGCAACAACAATTAGAGGACGTCTAACTTGTTTTTGCAGCATGTGCCTTGTGATGTGATATGGCCAAAAGATGTGATGAATGATATATGTGATGTATGAGATTGATCATGTTCTTGTAATAGGAATCACGACTTGCATGTCGATGAGTATGACAACCGGCGTGAGCCATAGGAGTTGTCTTTATTTTTTGTATGACCTGCGTGTCATTGAATAACGCCATGTAAATTACTTTACTTTATTGCTAGAGCGTTAGCCATAGAAGTAGAAGTAATCGTTGGCGTGACAACTTCATGAAGACACGATGATGGAGATCATGATGATGGAGATCATGGTGTCATGCCGGTGACGAAGATGATCATGGCGCCCCGAAGATGGAGATCAAAGGAGCAATATGATATTGGCCATATCATGTCACTATTTGATTGCATGTGATGTTTATCATGTTTTGCTTCTTATTTGCTTAGAACGACGGTAGTAAATAAGATGATCCCTTATAATAATTTCAAGAAAGTGTTCCCCCTAACTGTGCACCATTGCGAAGGTTCGTTGTTTCGAAGCACCACGTTATGATCGGGTGTGATAGATTCTAATGTTCGAATACAACGGGTGTAAGCCAAATTTACACACGCAATACACTTAGGTTGACTTGACGAGCCTAGCATGTACAGACATGGCCTCGGAACACGGAAGACCGAAAGGTCGAGCATGAGTCGTATAGAAGATATGATCAACATGAAGATGTTCACTGACATTGACTAGTCCGTCTCACTTGATGATCGGACACGACCTAGTTAACTCGGATCATGTTTCACTTAGATGACTAGAGGGATGTCTATCTGAGTGGGAGTTCATTGAATAATTTGATTAGATGAACTTAATTATCATGAACTTAGTCTAAAATATTTACAATATGTCTTGTAGATCAAATGGCCCACGCTAATGTTGCCCTCAACTTCAACGCGTTCCTAGAGAAAACCAAGCTGAAAGATGATGGCAGCAACTATACTGACTGGGTCTGGAACCTGAGATCATCCTCATAGCTGCGAAGAAAGATTATGTCCTAGAAGCACCGCTAGGTGAAGCACCCATCCCGGAGAACCAAAACGTTATGAACGTTTGGCAGTCTCGTGCTGAGTATTACTCCCTCGTTCAGTGTGGCATGCTTTAAAGCTTAGAACCCGGGCTCCAAAAGCGTTTTGAGCAACACGGAGCATATGAGATGTTCGAAGAGCTGAAAATGGTTTTCCAAGCTCATGCCCGGGTCGAGAGTTATGAAGTCTCTGACAAGTTCTTCAGTTGTAAGATGGAGGAAAATAGTTCTGTCAGTGAGCACATACTCAAAATGTCTAGGTTGCACAACCGATTGACTCAGCTGGGAGTTAATCTCCCGGATGACGCGGTCATTGACAAGATCCTTCAGTCGCTTCCGGCGAGCTACAAGAGCTTTGTGATGAACTTCAATATGCAGGGGATGGAAAAGACCAATCCTGAGGTATATTCAATGCTGAAATCAGCGGAGGTGGAGATAAAAAAGGAACATCAAGTGTTGATGGTGAATAAAACCACTAAGTTTAAGAAAGGCAAGGGTAAGAAGAACTTCAAGAAGGACGGCAAGGGAGTTTCCGCACCCGGTAAGCCAGGTTCCGGGAAGAAGCCAAAGAATGGACCCAAGCCTGAGACTGAGTGCTTTTATTGCAAGGGAAGTGGTCACTGGAAGCGGAACTGCCCCAAATACTTAGCGGACAAGAAGGTCATCAACACTAAAGGTATATGTGATATACATGTTATTGATGTGTACCTTACCAAGACTGTAGTAGCTCCCGGTATTTGATACCGTGCCGTTGCTCATATTTGTAACTCAAAACAGGAGTTGCGGAATAAGCGGAGGCTGGCGAAGGACGAGGTGACGATGCGGCGTCGGGAATGGTTCCAAGGTCGATGTGATCGCCACGGCACGCTACCTCTACATTTACCTACGGGATTAGTTTTAAACCTCAATAATTGTTATTTAGTGCCAGCTTTGAGCATGAACATTGTATCGGGATCTCGTTTAATTCGAGATGGCTACTCATTTAAATCCGAGAATAATGGTTGTTCTATTTATATGAGAGATATGTTTTATGGTCATGCCCGCTGGTGAATGGTTTATTCTTAATGAATCTCGAGCGTAATGTTACACATATTCATAGTGTGAATACCAAAAGATGTAAGGTTGATAATGATAGTCCCACATACTTGTGGCACTTCCGCCTTGGTCACATAGGTGTCAAACGCATGAAGAAGCTCCATGCAGATGGACTTTTGGAGTCTCTTGATTACGAATCATTTGACACGTGTGAACCATGCCTCATGGGTAAAATGACCAAGACTCCATTCTCCGGAACAATGGAGCAAGCAACCAACTTGTTGGAAATCATACATACTGATGTGTGCGGCCCAATGAGTGTTTAGGCTCGCGGTGGCTATCGTTATGTTCTCACTCTCACTAATGACTTGAGTAGATATGGGTATGTTTACTTAATGAAACACAAGTCTGAGACCTTTGAAAAGTTCAAGAAATTTCAGAGTGAGGTTGAGAATCAACGTGACAGGAAAATAAAGTTCTTACGATCAGATCGTGGAGGGGAATATTTAAGTCACGAATTTCGCACACACTTAAGGAAATGTGGAATTGTTTCACAACTCACGCCACTGGAACACCTCAAATAAATGGTGTGTCCGAACATCGTAATCGCACTCTATTAGATATGGTGCGATCTATGATGTCTCTTACCGATCTACCGCTCTCATTTTGGGGCTATGCTTTAGCGAACGCCGCATTCACTTTAAATAGGGCTCTTCGAAATCCGTTGAGATGACACCGTATGAATTATGGTTTGGGAAGAAACCTAAGCTGTCGTTTCTAAAAGTTTGGGGATGCGATGCTTATGTCAAGAAACTTCAACCTGAAAAGCTCGAACACAAGTCGGAAAAATGCGTCTTCATAAGATACCCTAAGGAAACCATTGGGTATACCTTCTACCTCAGATCTGAAGGCAAGATCTTTGTTGCTAAGAACGGATCCTTTCTGGAGAAAGAGTTTCTCTTGAAAGAATTAAGTGGGAGGAAAGTAGAGCTTGATGAAGTACTACCTCTTGAAAAGGGAAGTAGCGCAGCTCAGGAAGATGTTCCTGTGGTGCCTGCACCGACTAGAGAGGAGGTTAATGATGATGACCGAGGTACTTCGGATCAAGCTCCTACTGAACTTCGTAGGTCCACAAGGACACGTTCCGCACCAGAGTGGTACGGCAAACCTGTCTTGGAAATCATGTTGTTAGAAAATGGTGAACCTTCTAACTATGAAGAAGCGATGGCGGGCCCAGATTCCGACAAATGGCTAGAAGCCATGAAATCTGAGATAGGATCCATGTATGATAACGAAGTATGGACTTTGACTGACTTGCCCGATGATCGGCGAGCCATAGAAAATAAATGGATCTTTAAGAAGAAGACAAACGCGGATGGTAATGTGACCATCTATAAGGCTCGACTTATCGCTAAGGGTTATCGACAAGTTCAAGGGGTTGACTGCGATGAGACTGAGACTTTCTCACCCGTAGCGAAGCTGAAGTCAGTCCGAATCATGTTAGCAATTGCCGCATTCTATGATTATGAGATATGGCAAATGGACGTCAAAACGGCATTCCTTAACGGTTTTCTTAAGAAAGAATTGTATATGATGCAGCCGGAAGGTTTTGTCGATCCTAAGAATGTTAACAAGGTGTGCAAGCTCCAACGCTCAATCTATGGGCTGGTGCAAGCATCTCGGAGTTGGAACATTTAATTTGATGAGATGATCAAAGCGTTTGGGTTTACACAGACTTATGGAGAAGCCTGTGTTTACAAGAAAGTGAGTGGGAGCTCTGTAGCATTTCTCATATTATATGTGGATGACATACTGTTGATGGGAAATGATATAGAATTCTTGGAAAGCATAAAGGCCTACTTGAACAAGTGTTTTTCAATGAAGGACCTTGGAGAAGCTACGTATATATTAGGCATCAAGATCTATAGAGATAGATCGAGATGCCTCATTGGTCTTTCACAAAGTACGTACCTTGACAAGATATTGAAGAAGTTCAATATGGATCAGTCCAAGAAGCGGTTCCTGCTCAGATTGCAAGGTGTGCGATTGAGCACGGCTCAATGCCCGACCACGGCGTAAGATAGAGAAAAGATGAGTGTCGTCCCCTATGCCTCAGCCATAGGGTCTATTATGTATGCCATGTTGTGTACTGCACTGATGTAAACCTTGCCGTAAGTTTGGTAGGAAGGTACCAAAGTAATCCGGCATGGAACATCGGACAGCGGTCAAGAATATCCTGAAGTACCTGAAAAGGACTAAGGACATGTTTCTCGTGTATGGAGGTGACGAAGAGCTCATCGTAAAGGGTTACGTCAACGCTAGCTTCGACACAGATCTGGATGACTCTAAGTCACAAACCAGATACGTGTTTATTTTGAATGGTGGGGCAGTAAGCTGGTGCAGTTGCAAGCAGAGCGTCGTGGCGGGATCTACATGTGAAGCAGAGTACATGGCATCCTCGGAGGCAACACATGAAGCAATCTGGGTGAAGGAGTTCATCACCGACCTAGGAGTCATACCCAATGCATCGGGGCCGGTCACTCTCTTCTGTGACAACACTGGAGCTATTGCCCTTGCCAAGGAGCCCAGGTTTCACAAGAAGACCAGAGCACATCAAGCGCCGCTTCAACTCCATTCGTGAAAATGTTCAAGATGGAGACATAGATATTTGTAAAGTACATATGGACCTGAATGTAGCAGATCCGTTGACTAAACCTCTCCCTAGAGCAAAACATGATCAACACCAGAACTCTATGGGTGTTCGATTCATCACAATGTAACTAGATTAGAGACTCTAGTGCAAGTGGGAGACTATTGGAAATATGCCCTAGAGGCAATAATAAAATGGTTATTATTATATTTCTTTGTTCATGATAATTTTCTATTATCCATGCTATAATTGTGTTATCCGGAAATCGTAATACATGTGTGAATACATAGACCACAACATGTCCCTAGTGAGCCTCTAGTTGACTAGCTCTTTGATCAACAGATAGTCATGGTTTCCTGACTATGGACATTGGATGTCATTGATAAAGGGATCACATCATTAGGAGAATGATGTGATGGACAAGACCCAATCCTAAGCATAGCACAAAGATTGTGTAGTTCGTTTGCTAGAGCTTTTCCAAATGTCAAGTATCATTTCCTTAGACCATGAGATTGTGCAACTCCGGATACCGTAGGAGTGCTTTGGTGTGCCAAACGTCACAACGTAATCGGGTGGCTATAAAGGTGCACTACGGATATCTCCAAAAGTGTCTGTTGGGTTGGCACGAATCGAGACTGGGATTTGTCACTCCGTATGACGGAGAGGTATCTCTGGGCCCACTCGGTAATGCATCATCATAATGAGCTCAATGTGACCAAGTGTCTAGTCACGGGATCATGCATTACGGTACGAGTAAAGTGACTTTCTGGTAACGAGATTGAACGAGGTATTGGGATACCGACGATCGAATCTCGGGCAAGTAACATACCGATTGACAAAGGGAATTGTATACGGGATTGATTGAATCCTCAACATCGTGGTTCATCCGATGAGATCATCGAGGAGCATGTGGGAGCCAACATGGGTATCTAGATCCCGCTGTTGGTTATTGATCGGAGAGTCGTCTCGGTCATGTCTGCATGTCTCCCGAACCCGTCGGGTCTACACACTTAAGGTTCCGTGATGCTAGGGTTGTAGAGATATTAGTATGCAATTAGCCGAAAGTTGTTTGGAGTCCCGGATGAGATCCCGGACGTCACGAGGAGTTCCAGAATGGTCCGGAGGTAAAGATTTATATATAGGAAGTCAAGTTTCGGCCATCGAGAAAGTTTCGGGGGTCACCGGTATTGTACCGAGACCACCGGAAGGGTCTCGGGGGTCCATCGAGTGGGGCCACCTATCCCAGAGGGCCCCTTGGGCTGAAGTGGGGAGGGGAACCAGCCCCTGGTGGGCTGGTGCGCCCCCCATGGGCCTCCCCCTGCGCCTAGGGTAGGAAACCCTAGGGGTGGGGGGCGCCCCCCTTGGCTTGGGGGGCAAGCCACCCCCTTGGACGCCCCCCCCCTCGAGATCAGATCTCCTAGGGCCGGCGCCCCCCCCAGGGGGCCTATATATAGTGGGGGGAGGGAGGGCAGCCGCACCCTAGCCCCTGGCGCCTCCCTCTCCCTCTCCAACACCTCCTCCTCCTCCGTAGAGCTTGGCGAAGCCCTGCAGAGATCCCCGTTGCATCCACCACCACACCGTCGTGCTGCTGGATCTCCATCAACCTCTCCTTGCCCCTTGCTGGATCAAGAAGGAGGAGACTTCTACCCAACCGTACGTGTGTTGAACGCGGAGGTGTCGTCCGTTCGGCGCTCGGTCATCGGAGATTTGGATCACGACGAGTACGACTCCATCAACCCCGTTCTCTTGAACGCTTCCGCTCGCGATCTACAAGGGTATGTAGATGCACTCCTTTTCCCCTCGTTGTTAGATAACTCCATAGATTGATGTTGGTGATGCGTAGAAATTTTTTGTTTTCTGCTACGTTCCCCAACACTGAGGTGGTGCGTCGCCGTGTCAGGGAGGAGGACAAGCACGTCCATCGCTACATGGCTTCTATGGACATTAGGTTCTCCAATACCTGGCAGGTTCTTTGGGAAGATGACCGGAGATATGATCCTGTGATGGTTCCTTCTCTTTGGGTGTCCACCGCCCGCGCCCCAGGAACCGCGAGTGGCCTAGATTCTTCTGTAGTATTCGATCTTTACTAGCTACCTAGCCAGTGATGTATTCGATATATAATATTCAAGACGATGTATTCGAGATTATATATATTATTAGAGACGATGTACTTGAGATTATATATTATTCGAGACGATGTATTCGAGATTATATATTATTTGAGACGATGTATTCGAGATTATATATTATTCGAGACGATGCATATTATGTACTATATGATTCAGTTTTTCCTTATTGATTGCATCCATGCATTGTTATTTGAATACTAAATTGGTTTATATTTCTTCTGTATTAGTTAAATAAAAGCTATGGCGGACAATACCGGCAGAGAGGGAGAAGAGGCCCTGTTCGAGATCATACGCATCCCTAACAGGCCAGATGATCTGGATGAAGCAGATGACGGTTCCCAATATCTGAACAATACCGGGGAGGGTGATGATAAGATATTCGATCTCGACGACCGAGCTGATGAAGTCATGAACTATGATTATGATTATGATGACGCAGACAACGATTTTGATGACGAATACAATGTTGATCTTGAAATAACAAAGACTACCGGCGAGGTATATTTATATAAGCAGGCATCTAGTGATCATCACATTTTTTTATTTGAAGATATATTAACGAATCGATCTTTCTTCTTTCAGCCCTCCGGATCGAGCAAATCTGCTTCTACAGCATGCAGGACAAAGCGAGGCCCGGGCAAAAAGTTGAAGGAGGGTGTAAAGTACAACATCGATTCCATCAAAGCTAGTGGCGAACCCCTCACGCCTAAGAACATTGCAAACAAGTTCGTTCCTCAGTGCGGAGTTCTTGTGAAGGACCAACTCCCGATCTCCATTCAAGAATGGAAAGAGCCAAAAACTAAACGTCCAGATGTTACTTGGGTCGACGATAGAGCAAAAGAAAGCTTTGGGAATCTCTGATGGAACATTTCACCCTACTAGATTATTTCACTGATGCAGATGTGCAGAAAGTCAAGGACGCTGCTCTTAAGAAGATGGAAATTGCATTAGAACACCCACAAGAAAACTTTATGGTCCATCTACGTCGCTGCAGAAAGGAAGACTCCAGAATTCAAGGGAACACTGGAGAAGCAAAGAGAACACTGGCCCGCTTTCGTGAATTCAAGGAATCAGAATTATCTAAGGAACGGTCGAGAAAAAACAAGGACAATGCCGCAAGAAAGACGTAGTTCCATAGGCTGGGGCCAGGTGGCTACGCGGTGGCAATGCCTAAGTGGGATAAGTCTGAGCAAGAGATGGAGGATGCAGGGGTCACTCCGGCCATTAGAGCTGGCCCCCTGTGCATAACTTGGTTTTATGCGCATGGGGGGGCGTTGGACCCAAAGACAGGCCTGGTTTCGAAGAAGGCAAGTCTAAGAGGAGCCGAACAAAAGTTACTTGACGCAATAGAAGATGCTCGAAAGGGGGTGTTCATGCCCAACAGAGATTGACTCACTTAGCGAGGAAAGGGAGTCTCAGCAGTGGCAGCAGCAAGCGGATGATTGTCCGGCATTGGATAGCACCGTCCCATCCATGTCGAGAAGCAGCGTTAGTTCCGCCCCAGGCGATGCACTGCTGGATAGATACCCTGTGGATGACATCATAGAGAACACTAACTATGAGCTACACTTCAAAATGAAGAACATATCCATGAAGGTGGCGGATGTCGTTGCTTTTACAAATACCCCCGAAGCAACCTTCCATTGCACCCCGATTCCAATGGGCTATGCTCGTGTCTTGGTTGATGAGGTGGTGGACCAATATTCGGGGCTAGAGCTTGACATTCCTGGAGGTTACGACGAGCACACACTGGGAGAGGCCATACATCGTATCATCCTATGGAGAAAGGATTGCATCATCTTTCGAAGGCCACCGACAACGCGTCTGCCGACTCCTCCCCGAAGTCCGCCGCCGAGTCAGCAGACTCCGCTCCTCCAAGTCCACGAACGCGTGAGCCGACTCCTCCTCGAAGTCCGCCACCGTGTCAGCAGACTCCCGCTCCTCCAAGTCCACCAATGCGTGAGCAGACTCCTCCTCCAACTCAGCCACATCAGCCGTCTCCGCCACCTCAGCAATCGCAGAAGTGACACGCTGCAGCTATGGTGCGTAGCGGTACGAGTTGAGGTAGCACAGGAGGTACAAGCGGAGATATAAATATGGTCCAAGCCTCGCCCCTCTTCCTCAGAGGCCTTACAACATTACCGAGGAGCAAAACGAAGCCATAGTGAAGGCCCAAGTGGACGCCCATTTTGGACCGAAACCGGCACCGTCGCCGAGGTAGAAAGTGCCTGAGGAAAAGATTGACCACTTCATTTGTATGGCTAGACCACCAGCTCCCAAGCCTGTTGACTCAGACTATGAGCGCCAAATCAGGAAGGCATATCGAGCACGACTATAGAAAGAAGCAAGCTCGAGCTCGAGCCAACAAGCAGCTGTCAAAAAATGCGGGAAAACCGTTCCCCAGCTGGGAGAACAGGTGGCGCAATCGATCCCCCGCTTGTTGTGCCAACAACACATGAGAGTACGCACGCCCAATATTATTGTGGGCAAATCGTTTACGTTCCCCAGTTGGGCAATGTGGTAATAACCGAGGAGCATATAATGCAGGCTGAAATGCTCAAGATAACTGTTGAACAACTCCTTGATATCGAGCCCATGTCTCCGCTTAGAGAGGAGGAAATAAAATGGAAATATGTCCGGGGCCAACCTTTGGTCGAGCCAGACAAGGTCAAGAACCTCCCAACGAGAATGTATGAATTGCATCAATGGTACATGAGCATTACCAAGATTTCCAATCGAGAGTCCCTCATGGTGAATGTCAAGGAGGAGCATTACTTCCATGAGAAAGCTGTGTCCGTTGAGTATTCAGAACTATTTCAGTTATTCAATAAAGATGCACTCGACAAATCTATTGTCAGTTGCTATTGTCTGTAAGTGATTTTTTTCTGTAATTTAAGTCTCAAGCTAGCTGTAGTGATCATTTTGATCAATCATTACCTATAATTATCCTCACTATATTCTTTTCTGTGGTATTATGCAGGATGAAGATGTATGAAATGAAAAAATCTGGACGCTATGGCATTGGGTTCATTGACCCAAATACCGTTAATGAATACACATGGAAAATTGCAAGTTGTCGAGCAAGTTTAGAGGTAAGCATGCTTGAGTTCTTGAAGCGCCTCAATACCAATGAAGATATACTACTTCCTTACAACTTCCTGTGAGTCACACTGTCTTGTACTACAAATTCTGTTTTTGCTTACTAGCTAGCTAGATGTTAATAATTAAGTGTATATGGTATAGGGTAGTTGATTAGTGTTATGCACATGCCTGCTTAATTAAGACATGCAAACGTGTGCGCATGCAGTTTCCACTAGATCTTGTTAGACATTAAAGTTGACGAAGGAAAAGTTGAAGTACTGGACACATTACTTAAAAAAGAAAGTGACCACACCATCTTGAAGGGGATAGTCAACAGGTAATTTCAATCATTATTAACTATATCTCGACCTATTTAGTTCGTCATTTCCTCATATGAACTATTTAATAACCCCTTTATTAATTTTCTTTGCCGGGCAGGTGGCTTGGGCAAAGTTCATCAAGGTGACTCCAGGAAAATGGGCAGAAAAGCTGTTTTCGTATCGACCCAAGGTAAGTAATTAAGTAGTACTAGCTAGCTAGCTACCATCTCTTTAATTCTTGTTTCAATACCATTAATTAATTATCATGCATGATTAATTATTACCTGATTAAATTCAATTCTTGTAAAGGCCCTGAAGCAGGCGCTGGGGACTGATGTGTGTGCATTCTACATTTGCGAGAACATTCACATGATGGCATCCGAAAGGAGCAGATCTCAAAGACAGGACTAGGTACGTTTGTCAGAACACTATTCACAATTTTTAAACCATTATCAATATCTAGTCACACAACTAATACACATGCATATTGATCTCCTTCTTAACAGTTCAGAGAGGTGCGGGAGCAGCTCCTACCAACGGAGCGTATACTAGCACTTCAAGAGGAAATAGCGGTATTTTGCTCGACTAGGTCATAGATCCCAAAGGAGAATACTATTACACGCTACCGCCCCCATGAACCACTTGTCATCATGCTCCGAAGGCACAAAGGCAACATGTAGGAGAAATTGTATATATATATATACATGTGTATGTGTGAATAATTAATGGTGGTTGTGAGACATTCAATGACATATATATATATATATATATATATGATCGGTTCTACGAGAAAATGTATTTATATATATGCATAACGTGTACAATATGTAGTATCGTAAAATACCAGCAGCCAAAAAAGAAGCACACAAAATTAATGGAAAAAAAATTAAACCAACCCCCCCCCCCCAAACATTTAGTACCGGTTGGTGCTACCAACCGGTACTAATGGTCTACCAGCACCCGGGCCTGGCTCGTGCCATGTAGTGGCACTTTCGCGCCGGTTCGTGCTGAACCGGTAGTAAAGGGGGGACGGGCCTTTAGTCTCCACTCTTTAGTGCCGGTTGTAGAACCGGCACTAAAGGCCCTTACGAACCGGCGCTAAAGCCCGGTTCTGCACTAGTGCTGCCTTGTCCTATGTTGATACTACCTGCAGTCGGACAAGTAGTGTGCTGACATCTAGGCCCTCTCTTGCCTTCAACCGCGGCTCGCAGAGCGACTATCCGGCTGGCAAGAGCTAAAGGCAGGAAATGATGTCCACATGAAAAATGATTAAGGAAAAAATCATGGGCATAGGCCAAGCTGGCCCCTCGCCTCACCGTCCGGCTGCTGAGCAGCCGGCCGGCCGGCTTCTCGCTTGACTAGCTACGTTCTAGGAGGCCAAAGTACTTGTCTATCCTAAAACGTCCAAGTCCCTGACCCAGCCATAGACCGCAGAGCGTTTGTCCGGCTGACAGGGCGACAGCCAAAGGAAGGCGGCAAAGGAAAATGCCAAAAGGAACGGAAAAGCAAAACCAAGCTAGAACTTGGCAAAGGCACAAACTTGTGCGAGAATAACTTATATATACATACCAAAAGGCTCTTAGCCAGCATTCACTAGAGTTTGAAGTAGCACCCCCAGCGGGTTGAACTGCGCGAATTTAACTTGTTCGTTCAAGAGATTACAAAAACAGGGAAGATAAAGTGGCCTCCTAGGCCAGAGGAGCAGCAGGCGGATCCGACGGGTCGGTGGAGGCAAAGGCGCCGAATGGTGGAGCAGCCGACTGGTGGGTCTCGGCCTGGTCGACATCGGCAGCAGTCGGCGCGGCATCACGCAGCCCGCTGGTCGAGTCCTGGTTAGGCTGAGGCCGGCTGCTCGCTCCGATGTCCGGCAAGGCTGCCCCGCCGCCCTCGTCCCTTCATCCTCACCTCGCCATCGAGGCGATCTCCTCCGCTGAATCTTCCTCCGCCTCTGGGTCCAGCGCAAACCACTTGGGTGGCACTTCAGCGCCTTCATCGTCCAGATCTGGAATGAAGACGAAGGTGTCGGTGTACTCGGCGATGGCCGCCGCACGACGGGTGAGATCGCAGCTCACCGCCTCCAGCTCCGGTCCGGCCTCCTGCCGGAAGGTAGCCAGCTGGGCCAGGTCCAACCCCGGGTACCAAGCTTTGACGACCTTCAAGGTCATCCGAGTGCCCGCCCGAGCTGCACCACCGTTCCAAGCCTCGAAGCGCTTGATTGCCACCTCTGGCCAGTCGGCAGTCCGGCTGGGGGTGCGGGGGACTTGAACGCCTCGCCAGAGGGCGGCCAACACCTCTGCCTCGACGCACTACAGGCGCCGGAGTGCGCAATGGGCCGGCTACGGACGCGTCTTGACGGCCAGAAGCTGCTCGCCAAGATTGCATGGTGCGTTCGGCGGAATGTCGATGCCCACCCTCCTCCGCTGGTCGCGCCGCGCCTCGATGGCCTAGCTAACGGCGACGGAATAACCGAGAAAGAATTCCGCGCAAGAACGAGATCAAAAAGTTAGAAGGCCTCCCTTTAATAGAGTATTCAACCCAAATTTATTGATTCGACACAAGGGGAGCCAAAGAATATTCTCAAGTATTAGCATTTGAGTTGTCAATTCAACCACACCTGGATAACTTAATATCTGCAACAAAGTATTTAGTAGCAAAGTAGTATGGAAGTAACGGTAACGGTGGCAAAAGTAACAGTAGCAGTTTTGTAGTAATTGTAACAGTGGCAACGGAAAAGTAACTAAGCAAAGATCAATATGTGAAAAGCTCGTAGGCATTGGATCAGTGATGGAGAATTATGTCGGATGCGAGTCCTCATGCAATAATTATAACATAGGGTGACACAGAACTGGCTCTAGCTCATGAATGTAATGTAGGCATGTATTCCGAATATAGTCAAACGTGCTTATGGAAAAGAACTTGCATGACATCTTTTGTCCTACCCTCCCGTGGCAGCGGGGTCCTATGGGAAACTACGGGATATTAAGGCCTCCCTTTAATAGAGCACCAGACCAAAGCATTAACACTTAGTAAATACATGAAATCCTGAAACTATAGTCATCACCGGGAGTGGTCCTGATTATTGTCACTTCGGGGTTACCGGATCATAACACATAGTAGGTGACTATTGACTTGCAAGATAGGATCAAGAACTCATATATATTCATGAAAACATAATAGGTTCAGATCTGAAATCATGGCACTTCGGGCCCCGTGACAAGCATTAAGCATAGCAAAGTCATAGCAACATCAATCTCAGAACACAATGGATACTAGGGATCAAATCCTAACAAAACTAACTCGATTACATGGTAAATATCATCCAACCCATCACCGTCCAGCAAGCCTACGATGTAATTACTCACGCACGACGATGATGATGGAGATAGGTTGATGATGATGACGGTGAAGGATTCCCCTCTCCGGAGCCCCGACCAGACTCCAGATCAGCCCTCCTGAGAGAGACTAGGGCTTGGCGGCGGCTCTGTATGGTAAAACGCGATGAATCCTTCTCTCTGATTTTTCTCCCCGAACGTGAATATATGGAGTTGGAGTTGAGGTCGGTGGAGCTCCACGGGGCTCACGAGGCAGGGGGCGCGCCCAGGGGGGTAGGCGCGCCCCCACCCTCGTGGACAGGGTGTGGGCCCCCTGGCCATGATTCTTTCGCCATTATTTTTTATATATTCCAAAATATTCTCCGTGAAGTTTCAGGTCATTCCGAGAACTTTTATTTCTGCACAAAAATAACACCATGGCAATTCTGCTGAAAACAGCGTCAGTCCGGGTTAGTTCCATTCAAATCATGCAAGTTAGAGTCCAACACAAGGGCAAATGTGTTTGAAAAAGTAGATACGATGGAGATGTATCATGGAGAGCGGACTCAGCCTCGCCCAAGCGCTTCCGCAGATCTATGGCGGCCTCTGCCAAGACAAGACAGAAAGAAAATGTCAAGACCAACCGAAAAACAAGTAGTTGCCGGGAGATCCGGCCCGACTGACTTCCCGACAGTCGGCCCGAATCTCGGGGGCTACACCCAGTGGGCGCGCTCACACGCCCCCGCGGAAAAGAGGACAGGGTACTTACTTCGGCTCTTATTCAGATCAGTGGTCCGCTTGGCCAGCTCCTTGTTCTGGGAGTTGTAGGCCGCCAAGCGGAGGTTGTGGTAATCCTGCAACAAAGACAACAGAAGAAAAAACAAGTCAGCGCTCGGATCTCACCTTGAAGTTCCGAGCTGCCTGCTCAGAAGCCGGCCTAGAACTCAGGGGCTACACCTGGTGGGTGCATTGGCGCGCCCCCACAGAAGATCACAAAAGTTGAAAAACAAGAAGCAAATCACGTACCCAGATGGCCGTCCGCGTTGCCAAGAACTCCTACATGGATTGCTGGAGGGCGGCGCCTTGGGTGTTGAACCGGGCCAGGACGTCCTGCACGACCACGTTCAGGACACCCGAGCTATCCCCAGATGTCTTGTCTGGAGGGGCGGCACTGGTGGCATCGGCGTCAAGGGCCGACGAGTCGAGGCCCCGATTTCCATCCGCCTTGGCGCTGAGGCCGCCTTCATCGGGCGCTGGCGCGCTGGAATACGGGTCATGGGAGTCGGTTGAGGGAATCCTAGATTGGGGGGTCCTCGGACAGCCGGACTATATCCTTTGGCTGGACTGTTGGACTATGAAGATACAAGATTGAAGACTTCGTCCCGTGTCCGGATGGGATTCTCCTTGGCGTGGAAGGCAAGCTTGGCAATACGGATATGTAGATCTCCTCCCTTGTAACCCACTCTGTGTAACCCTAGCCCCCTCCGGTATCTATATAAACCGGAGGGTTTAGTCTGTAGGACAACAATAATCATACCATAGGCTAGCTTCTAGGGTTTAGGCTCTACGATCTCGTGGTAGATCAACTCTTGTAATACTCATATCATCAAGATCAATCAACCAGGAAGTAGGGTATTACCTCCACCGAGAGGGCCCGAACCTGGGTAAACATCGTGTCCCCAGCCTCCTATTACCATCCGCCTTAGACGCACAGTTCGGGACCCCCTACCCGAGATCCGCCGGTTTTGACACCGACATCGGTCCCACCACCAACTCGCCGCCAGATGGCGGCACCAGCGGCGCTTCAGGACAACTGCCCTATGTATCAGCAGTCAGCGCGTGCGGGGGCACCTCCGCCTCCGAGACGACGGGATCCCCTCCCCTCTCCAGGGCCGGCTGGTCGACATCAGCCCCTCCGGTCGGCGCCTGGCCCTCCGGCACCACCGGCTCCGTAGATTATGGACCGGTGGACTCTGGAGCCCTGCTGCGAGACGCCTCCTCCTCTTGCGCCTTGGCGGCCACGGCCGCCTGCTCCTTGGCTGCCACGTCGGCTTGCACCTTGGCCACGGCGTCAGCCTCCGCTCACGCCGGGTCGGCCGCCTCCGCCTCCGTTCGGGCCGCGGCGTCTCACTCCTCCTGTGCATTCCTCTCTGTTGCTTCCTCAAGAGCGTCGATCGGGTCCGCGCAGGGGGTGTTGGTAGAGCCGTCTGCCACCCCAATCACCGAGCTAGATGGGGCCCGCGACAGAGAAAGCAGGGGCCTATGAAGAAACGGCAGGAAGAAGCCAATAAGAAGATTGCAAGAAAAGAAGAAAAGCAAACGCAAAGCAAAATGCGAGGAAGATCGGCACGCTTATGGGGATACCAGCGGGCACTGCTTCGGACCCTTCTGGAAGAGGGCCGCCTTCGTGGCCTCTTGCCGCTTGGTCGCGGCAGCCGAGGTCTTGATTTTCTTGGGCCGACAGCCGAACAGCCCGGCGTTGGTCCGACGCTTCGGCGCCAGTTGCTGCAGTCGGTGCGGCCAAGGAGCCGGCGCCCGTCCTGTCGATGCCATGGGTGCGGCGAGGCTTGTCATCTTCCTCATCGTCGTCCGGGTTCCTACATGGTGGACGCCCGGTCCACCAGGTACTGATGACCTGGGGCCAGTGCGTCGGTTGCCGTCTGGCCCGGGAAGCGCTGCATCACGGCCTGTTGGTCAGGCGGCAAGAAGAAATGCGGATAAACAAAGAAAAAGAGAAGTAGAAGGCTTACCGCAGGCGGCGGGTTAGCGCGGTTGTATGGCTCCTTGCCGAACCGCCAGTCCATCTCCGAGAGCTTGTGGTCGGAGAAGAAGTTCACTAGCCGGACCACCTCCACGTCCGGCAGCACTTTGGTGCACATCCGGCACGGGTCCCGACGCCCACTCATGTTGCTGATTATGTGGGGCCGGGCTTGAAGAGGCGGCACTAGGCGCTCCACGAAAGCGACCAGCAGATCTGAGGCCCTGAGGCCCTCCGACTCCGTCATCTCCTAGAGCGGGGTGAGAGCGATGGAGGAGGCAGCCGTCAAATTCTTCGGCCGAAACTTCCAGTTGGTGCGGGGCTCAGCAGGCAGGCCGGCTACATAAGCCGGCAGGTTGACGTAGTCCCGCGTGGAGTGGATGTTCTCGCCGTAGAAGTACGATATTTGCCACAGCTTGGCCAACTGCAGCAAGGCGAGAGCCGGAAAGCGGACCCCGGAGGCCGAACGCCGCACCATGATGCAGGCCCCGCACTAGGCCGCCTCGTCCTTGGTGGCGGTGCTAAGCTTGAGGTAGAAGAGCTCCCCCCATAGCTCGAGTGAGGGGAGCACGCCGAGATACCCCTCGGAGAGGGTGCGTATGCGTAGAGCAGCACCATCGTGTTCGGTGTGAGATGGTGGGACTTCACTCCGTAGAAGTCAAGGAACGAGCAGAGGAACCCGCTCGCCGGCGGGCCGAAGCCGCAGAGCAAGTGCGACCGGAAGACGACGCACTCGCAGCCGGCTGGCGCCGGTGAGACCTCAGCCTCGGGAGGAACGCACACCTTCACGTGCGACGCGTGGGAAAGCCGTCGCGTCTGGCAGAGGAACGACAGATGGTCGTCGTGTACGTTGGAGCCGTCCCAGTCGCCTGAGCGGCCGCCGTGCTCCATGAGCTTGGTCGCTCGATGGTGGCGCGAGGTGGCTGCGCGAGGACGAAGCCGCGGCGATGCGGAGAAATTCGACGACGGCGCGCTGCGGCTGTGCTCCGGCGGCGAGAGAAGGCACGGCGGCAGCAAGATAAGAAGAAGAGGAAGACGAAGGGCAAGGAGGGTGCGCGTGCGTTCTGCCGCCCCCTCCTCCCCCTACTTATAGGCCCGCGGCGGCGGGGCCAAGGGAGAAAGCGTGGGGGGCGTGGGATTAACTACACCCACGCCCCGCATGACCCCGCATATTCCGTGCCTTTACGGTGTGGAGTTACTGCGCCTCAGAAGGGCAACTGTCTTCCCCTGCGGCAGCGGATCCGCGCGCGCGCCGAGGCCCTGTAGTGGCAGACCCGGGCCTGCGGCAACGTCCCATCGCGCGTGTGGCCTGGCAGGCCGGCCTGTTCTGCTGGCGCCGCATGGCGAACGAGCAACGGGCGGCAAGCCTGTCACCCGGCTGACGCACCACCCGGCCCCCACCGCGACGATTCGAATTCACCAGTCGGTCGGCCGCTCCATGGCCGGCTCCTAGCAATCGGCATCTCCAGAAGACGGACAGAGCAAGATTACCAGACCATTCGGAGTTGGAAGCTGCTGAGGCTCCTCGATTTCAGCCTTGGCGCCCCACTAGCTTTGGGGACTTCTTTCGGAGTAAATGACCACGGGTAGCCTCATCAGCCCCCCATGGTATTTCAAGACATCGGGGCTAGCTGCGCCCCTCACACCTCCCGGAAGAACAGCTGGCTTCTTGGGCCGGCTGGTCTGAGAGGCCGGCTGCTGGAAGACGGCAAGACATCAGAAGGCGACCATGAGGGTGATACGTCCATTTTGCATCATGCTTTTATATCGAAATTTATTGCCTTATGGGCTGTTATTACACGTTATGTCACAATACTTATGCCTATTCTCTCTTATTTTACAAGGTTTACATAAGGAGGGAGAATGCCGGCAGCTGGAATTCTGGGCTGGAAAAGGAGCAAGCATTAGAGACCTATTCTACACAACTCCAAAAGTCCTGAAACTCCACGGAATATCTTGCAATAAATAATTAAAAATCCTCGCCAAAGATGAAAGCCAAGGGGCCCACACCCTGTCCATGAGGGTGGGGGGCGCCCCCCCCCCTCCTAGGGCACGCCCCCTACCTTGTGGGCCCCCTGGTGGCTCTCCGATGCCCATCTTCTGCTATATGAGGTCTTTCGTCGAGAAAAAAAATAGGAAGCAACCTTTCGGGACGAAACTCCGCCGCCACGAGGGCTCCGGCAGAGCTGTTCTGTCGGGGATACTTCCCTTTGGGAGGGGGGAATCATCGTCATCATCATCACCAACGCTCCTCTCATCGGGAGAGGGCAATCTCCATCAACATCTTCACCAGCACCATCTCATCTCCAAACCCTAGTTCATCTCTTATATCCAATTCTTGTCTCCAAGTCCGGGATTGGTACTAGTAGGTTGCTAGTAGTGTTGATTACTCCTTGTAGTTGATGCTAGTTGGTTTATTTGGTGGAAGATCATATGTTCAGATCCTATTTGCATATTAATACCCCTCTGATTACGAACAAGAATATGCTTTGTGAGTAGTTACGTTTGTTCCTGAGGACATGGGAGAAGTCTTTCTATTAGTAGTCATGTGAATTTGGTATTCGTTCGATATTTTGATGAGCTGTATGTTGTCTAGCCTCTAGTGGTGTGATGTGAACGTTGACTACATAACACTTCACCATTATTTGGGCCTAGAGGAAGGCATTGGGAAGTAATAAGTAGATGATGGGTTGCTAGAGTGATGTAAGTTTAAACCCTAGTTTATGCGTTGCTTCGTAAGGGGCTGATTTGGATCCATATGTTTCATGCTATGGTTAGGTTTACCTTAATACTTTTGTTGTAGTTGTGGATGCTTGCAATAGAGGTTAATCATAAGTGGGATGTTTTTTCAAGTAAGAACATCACTCAAGCACCGGCCCACCCACATATCAAATTATCAAAGTACCGAACACGAATCATATGAACATGATGAAAAAACTAGCTTGACGATATTCCCATGTCTCCTCGGGAGCGCTTTTCCTATTATAAGATTTTGTCTAGGCTTGTCCTTTGCTAAAAAAAGCATTGGGCCACCTTGCTGCACTTTAGTTACTTTTGTTACTTGTTACTCGTTACAAACTATCCTATCACAAAACTATCTGTTACCACTTATTTCAGTACTTGCAAAGAATACCTTGCTGAAAACCGCTTATCATTTCCTTCTGCTCCTTGTTGGGTTCGACACTCTTACTTACCGAAAGGACTACGATAGATCCCCTATACTTGTGGGTCATCAAGACTCTTTTCTGGCGCCGTTGCCAGGGAGTGAAGCGCCTTTGGTAGATGGAACTTGGTAAGGAAAATTTTATATAGTGTGCTGAAATTTACTGTCATTTGTTACTATGGAAAGTAATCCTCTGAGGGGCTTGTTCGGGGTATCTTCTCCCCGACCAGTAGAGCAAAGAGTTGCTCCTCAACCTAATGAACCTACTGAAAATGAATATGAAAATATTCCCTTTGAATTTCCTTCGGGTATGATGGAAAAACTGCTAGCTAATCCTTTTGTAGGAGATGGAACAAAGCATCCTGATGAGCACCTGATATATGTGGATGAAGTTTGTGGATTATTTAAGCTTGCAGGTATACCCGATGATGTTGTTAAGAAGAAGGTCTTCCCTTTATCTTTGAAGGGAGATGCATTAACATGATATAGGCTATGTGATGATACGAGATCATGGAACTACAAAAGATTGAAATTGGAATTTCATCAAAAATATTACCCTATGCATCTTGTTCATCGTAATCGCAATTATATATATAATTTTTGGCCTCGCGAATGAGAAAGCATCGCTCAAGCTTAGGGGAGGCTTTAATCCATGTTATATTTATGCCCCAATCATGAGCTCTCAAGAGAAACAATTATTCAAAATCTTTATGCTCGGCTTTCTGAAAACAATCGCACCATGCTCGATACTTCTTGTGCTGGCTCTTTTATGATGAAGACTATTGAATTTAGATGGAATTTATTGGATAGAATTAAACGCAACTCTGAAGATTGGGACCTCGAGAAGGTAAGGAGTCAGGTATGATACCTAAGTTTGATTGTGTTAAATCTTTTATGGACACCGATATTTTCCGTAAGTTTAGCACTAAATATGGACTTGACTCTGAGAAAGTAGCTTCTTTCTGTGAATCTTTTGCTACTTATGTTGATCTCCTCAAGGAGAAGTGGTTTAAATATCATCCTCCCATAGAAGTAAAAGTAGTTGCACCTATTAAAGTTGAAGAAAAGATTGTCACTTATAATGATCCTATTGTTCCTACCTCTTATGTTGAGAAACCACCTTTCCCTGTTAGAATAAAGGATCATGCTAAAGCTTCAACTGTGGTTCGTAAAAGCAATATTAGAACTTATACACCTCCTGAGCAAGTCAAAGTAGAACCTAATATTGCTATTGTTAAAGATCTCTTGTTTGATAATATTGATGGGCATGTTATTCAATTCTGTGGTTAATCTGCTAGAATTGCTAAACCTAGCGCCAAAGATAAACATAGACCTGTGGTAGGCGTGCCTGTTATTTCTGTTATAATAGGAGATCATTGTTATCGTGGCTTATGTGATAAGGGTGCCAGTGCTAGTGTTATACCTTATGATTTATATAAAGAAATTAAGCATGAAATTGCACCTGCTGAGTTAGAAGATATTAATGTTACAATTAAACTTGCCAATAGAGATACTATATCTACAATGGGAATTGTTAGAGATCTCGAAGTCTTGTGTGGAAAAACTAAATATCCTGCTGATTTTCTTGTTCTTAGTTCCCCACAAGATAGCTTTTGTCCCATTATATTTGGTAGACCCTTCTTGAATATTGTTAATTCTAAGATAGACTGCAAAAAGAATGTTGTTACTATTGGCCTGGATGATATGACTCATGAGTTCAATTTCTCTAAGTTTACTAAACAACACCGTGAAGAAGAATTGCCTAGTAAGGATGATATTATTGGTCTTGCTTCTATTGTCGTACCTCCTAGTGATCCTTTGGAACATTATTTGCTAGACCATGAAAATGATATGTTTATGAATGAAAGAAGGGAATAGATGAAGTAGTCTTTAAATAGGAACCTATTCTGAAACACAATTTGCCTGTTGAAATCCCAGGGGATCCTCCTCCACCCAAGGGTGATCCCATGTTTGAGCTTAAACCATTGCCTGATAATCTTAAATATGCTTATCTTGATGAAAATAAAATATATCCTGTTATTATTAGTGCTAAACTTTCAGAGCATGAAGAAGAGAGATTATTGAAAACTCTGAAGAAGCACCGTGCTGCTATTGGATATACTCTTGATGATCTTAAGGGCATTAGTCCCACTCTATGTCAGCATAAAATAAACTTGGAAGAAGATGCGAAACCATTCTATGATCATCAACGAAGGCTTAATCCTAAGATGAAAAAAGTGGTAAGAAATGAAATACTAAATCTTCTGGAGGCAGGTATAATTTATCCCGTTGCTGATAGTCAGTGGGTAAGTCCTGTCCATTGTGTCCCTAAGAAGGGAGGTATCACTGTTGTTCCTAATGATAAAGCTGAATTGATCCCGCAAAGAATTATTACAGGTTATAGGATGGTAATTGATTTCTGCAAATTAAATAAAGCTACTAAGAAAGATCATTACCCCTTACCTTTTATTGATCAAATGCTAGAAAGATTATGCAAACATACACATTATTGCTTTCTAGATGGTTATTCCGGTTTCTCTCAAATACGTGGTCGGCTAAAGATCAATCAAAGACTACTTTTACATGCCCTTTTGGTACTTTTGCTTATAGACGTATGCCTTTTGGTTTATGTAATGCACCTGCTACCTTTCAAAGATGCATGATGGCTATATTCTCTGACTTATGTGAAAAGATTTGTGAGGTTTTCATGGACTACTTTTCCGTCTATGGATCCTCTTTTGATGATTGCTTGAGCAATCTTGATCGAGTTTTGCAGAGATGTGAAGAAACTAATCTTGTCTTGAATTGGGAAAAGTGCCACTTTATGGTTAATAAAGGTATTGTCTTGGGGCATAAAGTTTCTGAAAGAGGCATTGAAGTTGATAAAGCCAAGGTTGATGCTATTGAAAAGATGCCATGTCCCAAGGACATCAAAGGTATAAGAAGCTTCCTTGGTCACGCTTGGATTTTATAGGAGGTTCATTAAGGACTTCTCAAAAATTTCTCGGCCTCGACTAATTTATTACAAAAAGATATACCATTTGTCTTTGATGATGATTGTGTAGAAGCATTTGAAATACTTAAGAAAGCATTGATCTCTGCACCTATTGTTCAGCCACCTGATTGGAATTTACCCTTTGAAATTATGTGTGATGCTAGTGATGATGCTGTAGGTGCTGTTCTAGGGCAAAGAGTTGATAAGAAACTAAATGTTATGCATTATGCTAGTAAGACTCTAGACAATTATCAAAGAAATTATGCTACTACTGAAAAAGAATTCTTAGCAGTTGTATTTGCTTGTGATAAGTTCAGACCTTATATTGTTGATTCTAAAGTAACTATTCACACTAATCATGCTGCTATTAAATACCTGATGGAAAAGAAAGATGCTAAACCTAGACTTATTACATGGGTTCTCTTGCTACAAGAATTTGATTTGCATATTGTTGATAGAAAGGGAGCTGAGAGCCCTGCTGCATAACTTGTCTAGGTTAGAAAATGTTCTTGATGACCCACTACCTATTGATGATAGCTTTCACGATGAGCAATTAAATGTCATAAATACTTCTCGTAGTACTCCATGGTATGCTGATTATGCTAATTACATTGTTGCTAAATTTATACCACCTAGTTTCACATACCAGCAAAAGGAAAAGTTTTTCTATGATTTTAGGCATTACTTTTGGGATGACCCACATCTTTATAAAGAAGGAGTAGATGGTGTTATTAGACGTTATATACCTAAGCATGAATAGGAACAGATCCTACGCAAGTGTCACTCCGAAGCTTATGGAGGACACCACGCTGGAGATAGAACTGCACATAAGGTATTGCAATCTGGTTTTTATTGGCCTACTCTCTTCAAGGATGCCCGTAAGTTTGTTTTGTCTTGTGATGAATGTCAAAGAATCGGTAATATTAGTAGACGTCAAGAAATGCCTATGAATTATTCACTTGTTATTGAACCATTTGATGTTTGGGGCTTTGATTATATGGGACCTTTTCCTACCTCTAATGGATATACACATATTTTAGTCGCTGTTGATTACGTTACTATGTGGGTAGAAGCTATTCCAACTAGTAGTGCTGATCATAACACCTCTATTAAAATTCTTAAAGAAGTTATTTTTCCGAGGTTTGGAGTCCCTAGATATTTAATGACTGATGGTGGTTCACATTTTATTCGTGGTGCTTTCCGTAAAATGCTTGCAAAATATGATGTTAATCATAGAATTGCATCCCCTTATCACCCACAGTCTAGTGGTCAAGTAGAATTGAGTAATAGAGAACTCAAATTAATTTTGCAAAAGACTATCAATAGGTCCAGAAAGAATTGGTCCAAGAAACTTGATGATGCATTATGGGCTTATAGAACTGCATATAAAAATACTATGGGTATGTCTCCATATAAAATGGTTTATGGAAAAGCATGTCACTTACCTCTCGAACTAGAGCATAAGGCTTATTGGGCTATTAAAGAGCTCAACTATGATTTCAAACTCGCCGGTGAGAAGAGGTTATTTGATATTAGCTCACTTGATGAATGGAGAACCCAAGCTTATGAAAATGACAAGTTGTTTAAAGAAAAAGTTAAAAGATGCATGATAAAAGGATACAAAAGTGTGAGTTAAATGTAGGTGATTATGTATTGCTATACAACTCTAGTTTAAGATTTTTTGCAGGAAAACTTCTCTCTAAATGGGAAGGTCCCTACGTTATCGAGGAGGTCTATCGTTCCGGTGCCATAAAAATCAACAACTTCGAGGGCACAAATCCGAAAGTGGTAAACGATCAAAGAATCAAACATTATATCCCAGGTAATCCCATTAATGTTGAAACCAATATTATTGAAAACGTAACCCCGGAGGAATACATAAGGGACACTTTCCAGAACGTTTCAGACTCCGCAAAGGAATAGGTATGTGATACGGCAAGTAAACCGACTCCAAAAAAATTTTTAAGGCAATATTTCTCCGTTTTTGAATATTTAGAAAAATAGAAAAATAAGTAGCAGTCCGGGAAGGACACAAGGGTCCCATGAGGGTGGAGGGCGCGCCCCCCTACCTCATGGGCACCTCGTGTGCCTTCCGGACTCCGTTTTCTTGCACGATGCGTATTTTGGTCGGTAAAAATTCATTATATATTCTCCCGAAGGTTTTGACTCCCGTATCACGCAAATATCGTCTGTTCTTGTTTCAAGCTGTTTTTCTGACAGATCTAGATTATCAATGACGGCCCCAAGTGCCTCCAAGGACAAGTTTTTTGAGAAGGTCATCAACCCTTACCTCGCGGAGGTGTTGCGACACCCGCAAACCATTGAGTTGCATCATGGGTTGCTGCACATCCGCGATGAAGAGGGACCGAAGGGGACCGGAAGCGTGGAGACGAGGCTCGAAGCAGTGGAACAACAAGTTTTCAAGTGTCAGGGGATGGTGGAACGTGGACTTAACTCCAAGCACATGATGATCGCGGAGTTCACTAGCAGCCACAAGTTGGATGCCGACAACATCGGGGAAGCCATCTTCAAGCTTCATGAGAATATCGAGCACCTTCAAGCCCAAATCTATGACTTGCAAAACCAAAACTGTGAGTATGAATATAGATTCAAAAGGATGAGTTTGCCTGCAGATTTTAGGATCCCGGAGACTCGATCATCCTTCTATGATGGTGAGCCTATGCCTTGGAAGATGGAAGACAAGCCCGCATCATCGACAACACTGCCACCTTCTTCACCAACAAAGGAGACATAATCACATGGGTATGGGCACTCTCCTTGGCAACTGCCAAGCTTGGGGGAGGTGCCCCGGTATCGTATCACAATCACATCTCCTACCTTTACCGTTTTTTTAGTTCGATCCTATTAGTGGTATCTTGATCTAGTAGAATAAAGTTTATGGCATGATCTAGTTTTGAGTTTTTGCTTTATGATCTCTCTATGTAGTCGAGTCCGTGAGTTATATAAAAATGTTAGTGTTGGGTCAAGGGCTTGATTGTTTTGCCATGATCTTGAGTGAATAAAATAAAAGAATAGAGAAAAAGAATAAAAAGAAACAAAGAGTTCATATTGATCTTATTGAAAGTAATGACTTCACATAGAAAGAGTATGATGATTGAAAGTTGCTGGGAGTTGCAAACATAGCTTTGGTCAGAGTTGCAATTAATAGGAAGTAATAAGGAAAGAGAGGTTTCACATATAGATATACTATTATTGACATCTTTCATGATTGTGAGCACTCATTAAAATATCACATGCTAAAGAGTTGATGTTGGATAAGGAAGACAACATAATGAGTTATTTTTTCTTATATCTGAGATAAAGTATATTGTCATGGATCTCCCAACATGCTGAGCTTGCCTTTCTCCCTCATGCTAGCCAAATTCTCAGCACCAAGTAGAGATACTACTTGTGCTTCCATAAACCTTTAAACCAGTTTTGCCATGAGAGTCCACCATATCTACCTATGGATTGAGTAAGATCCTTCAAGTAAGTTGTCATCGGTGCAAAGCAATAAAAATTGCTCTCTAAATATGCATGATTGATTGGTGTGGGAGAAATAAGCTTTATACGATCTTGTGATATGGAAGAAATAAAAGCGACGGACTGCATAATAAAGGTTCATATCACAAGGGGCAATATAAAGTGACGTTCTTTTCGCATTAAGATTTTGTGCATCCAACCATAAAAGCGCATGGCAACCTCTGCCTCTCTGCGAAGGGCCTATGTTTTATTATTATCCTCTACCTTATGCAAGAGTCATGGTGATCTTCACCTTTCCTTTTACATTTTATCCTTTGGCAAGCACAATGTGTTGGAAAGATCCTGATAGATATATCTAATTGGATGTAGGGGGCATGAGTTATTATTGTTGACATTACCCTTGAGGTAAAAGGTTGGGAGGCGAACCTATAAGCCCCTATCTTTCTCTGTGTCCGATTAAAACTCCGTAACCACAAGTATCGCATGAGTGTTAGCAATTATGAAAGACTTAATGATAGTTGAGTATGTGGACTTGCTATTAAGCTCTGACATAGACTCTTTCCGATGTTATGATAAATTGCAATTGCTTCAATGACTGAGATTATAGTTTGTTGGTTCTCAATAAAGTTTATGACTCGTACTCTACATTGTTAATGGATTATTACTTGAACATAAGCAATCATATGACAATACCTATATATCTTGCTATTATGAGAATAATCATGATGCCTTTATGTCCGTATTTTATTTTTATCGACGCCTCTACCTCTAAACATGGGGACATATTTATCATTATCGGCTTTCGCTTGAGGACAAGCGAGGTCTAAGCTTGGGGGAGTTGATACGTCCATTTTGCATCATGCTTTTATATCAATATTTATTGCATTATGGGCTGTTATTACACGTTATGTCACAATACTTATGCCTATTCTCTCTTATTTTACAAGGTTTACATAAGGAGGGAGAATGCCGGCAGCTTGAATTCTGGGCTGGAAAAGAAGCAAATATTAGAGATCTATTCTGCACAACTCCAAAAGTCCTAAAACTCCACGGAATATCTTGCAATAAATAATAAAAATCCTCGCCAAAGATGAAGGCCAGGGGGGCCACACCCTGTCCACAAGGGTGGGAGGCGTGCCCCCCCCCCCTCCTAGGGCGCGCCCCCTACCTCGTGGGCCCCCTGGTGGCTCTCCGATGCCCATCTTCTACTATATGAGGTCTTTCGTCAAGAAAAAAATAAGAAGCAACCTTCGGGATTTAAACTCCGCCGCCACGAGGCGGAACCTTGGCGGAACCAATCTAGGGCTCCGGCGGAGCCCTCCGGGAGGGGGGAAATCATCGTCATCATCATCACCAACGCTCCTCTCATCGGGAGAGGGCAATCTCCATCAACATCTTCACCAGCACCATCTCATCTCCAAACCCTAGTTCATCTCTTGTATTCAATTCTTGTCTCCAAGTCCGGGATTGGTACTAGTAGGTTGCTAGTACTGTTGATTACTCCTTGTAGTTGATGCTAGTTGGTTTATTTGGTGGAAGATCATATGTTCAGATCCTATATGCATATTAATACCCCTCTGATTATGAACATGAATATGCTTTGTGAGTAGTTACGTTTGTTCCTGAGGACATGAGAGAAGTCTTGCTATTAGTACTCATGTGAATTTGGTATTCGTTCAATATTTTGATGAGTTGTATGTTGTCTAGCCTCTAGTGGTGTTATGTGAACGTCGACTACATAACACTTCACCATTATTTGGGCCTAGAGGAAGGCATTGGGAAGTAATAAGTAGATGATGGGTTGCTAGAGTGATGAAGCTTAAACCCTAGTTTATGTTGTTTCAGAAGGGGCTGATTTGGATCCATATGTTTCACGCTATGGTTAGGTTTACCTTAATACTTTTTTTGTAGTTGCGGATGCTTGCAATAGAGGTTAATCATAAGTGGAATGTTTGTTCAAGTAAGAACAGCACTCAAGCACCGGTCCACCCACATATCAAATTATCAAAGTACCGAACGTGAATCATATGAACATGATGAAAACTAGCTTGACGATATTCCCATGTGTCCTCGGGAGCACTTTTCCTATTATAAGATTTTGTCCAGGCTTGTCCTTTGCTACAAAAAGGATTGGGCCACCTTGCTGCACTTTATTTACTTTTGTTACTTGTTGCTCGTTACAAATTATCCTATCACAAAACTATTTGTTACCACTTATTTCAGTATTTGCAAAGAATACCTTGCTGAAAACCGCTTATCATTTCCTTCTGCTCCTCGTTGGGTTCGACACTCTTACTTATCGAAAGGACTACGATAGATCCCCTATACTTGTGGGTCATCAAAGGGGGGCGACTCCTGGCAGGCGGCCCCTCGTCCCCTCAAAGTCTGCACCCCCTTAACCTCGATGAGACGGGTGTGGCTATAGTGCGGCATGCCACCCCCGAATCCAAGGCGGAACGTGGCCACTTCGTGGGTGTACCAAGAGGACACCCCTCGCCCGGCGCGGCACAGTAGCGACGCGACCCATGACATCACCTACGTCAGAGGGAGCCATGCTCCCACGATGGGCGGTCGGTACGGCCCGCAGGCAGCGGGGCCCACCTGTCCGCGAGCCACCAGAAGGCGGCGAACCCCAAGCATGCGGCAACAAGGATGAGCCGACTCTCAGCAGGCGGCCCTCCCTCCCCTCAAAGTCCGTGTGCCATTAACCAGATGAGACGGGGTGTGGCTACAGTGAACCCCACCAGGCGGCGGACTGTTGCCACGCTCCCCTCGACAAAGCCTCCGTCATCAGGAGCAAGGCTAATGTATAAAAGCAGTCGACATGGCCCGCAAACGGCGGGCCTTACCTGTCGGCCGATTCCCCGGCAGCCGAAAGGACCCACCAAGCAGTGGGCCCCAGCAGCCAGCGGAGAAGCCGGCGCCCAGGGACACTGACGGCCAGGTCCTACACCCGGCTAGATTACCATTGTTCCCCTAGGGGGTAGGCCTATATAAACCCCACAGGCTCCCCCATGCAAGGGGTTCAGAACCTTTGCCATCGCACACACACCCATAGAAGGAGAAGTTAGGGCTTGCCTTGCTCTTCTTCCTCCACTAGCCGATACAGCTCCAGGAGCAATCTTGTAGCTACTCTATTGATGATAGTCATCATGCGGAGACCCCACAGAGCAGGACTATGGGTGTTATCTCCATGGAGAGCCCTGAACCTTGGTAAGATTCGCAGGCGTATGCGGTCTCGCTCACCCCCGCTTCGAGAGCCTGGCAAAGTACTCTTGTCCCCATCCATGATAAGCCACCCCCTGGCATATGTTCTCGCCAGATATCCCCGACATAGAGGTTTAAGGCAGGGAGACCCACTATCTCCCTATCTATTTTTAATTTGTTCAGAAGGGCTTTCTAGCTTATTGGCTCATGAAGAAGTGGGAGGAATTGATGGTATACGAGTATGCCGAGGTGCACCATCTATATCCCACTTACTTTTTACAGATGACTCGCTGATTCTTATGAAAGCAAATGTCCAGAATGCAAGCACACTGAAGAGAGTTCTGGAAGTATATTGTGGAAGTAGTGGGCAGTGTGTAAGTACACCTAAATCTAGCATCTTTTTCAGTCCGAATACAAGTGTGCTCGTTAGAGAAGAGGTATGTACAAATCTGGATATTCTAACTGAGGCATTAACAGATAAATACCTGGGTCTCCCCACTATGGTAGGGGTGGATAGGAGTGATTGTTTTCAGCATCTTATTGATAGAGTCTGCCAGAGAATTAAGGGTTCGAAGAAAAAGTGCTTTCAATGAAGGGGAAAGAGATATTATTAAAGGCAGTAGCTCAAGCAATCCCCTCTTATGCTTTGTCAGTTTTTAAACTTCCAAAGAACATATGCAAGGCAAATACAGATGAGATTGCAGGTTTTTGGTGGGGGGGGACAGTGAGGACAAGAAGAAGATGGATTGGTTTGCATGGTGGAAGTTATGCATTCCGAAGAGTAAGGGTGGCTTGGGGTTTAGAGACCTTCACAGTTTTTGTCTTGCTTTATTAGCAAAACAGTGTTGGCGTTTACTCTAGAATCCCGAATCTTTGTGTGCACGAGTCCTAGGTGCAAAGTACTACCCTGATGGCAATATACTCATGGCTGGCCCCAAGAAGGGTTCTTCGTTTACTTGGCAAAGCATTGTATCTGGTATACAAACGTTTAAGAGAGGATGTATTTGGTGTGTGTGTACGGGCTTGCAGATTAACATCTGGAATGATCCTTGGATTCCCTCTAGTGAAACAATGAAAACTATAACCCCAAGGGGAGTAACTATGTTGGGCAAGGTTGAAGAGTTAACGGAAATGTTAACGCCCACACGTGTGGGCGTTTGCACATCGCCCACACGCCTCCATCACCACTTATTTTGCCACGTATGAATAGATGACATCAGCAGAATTTTTTTATGTTTTCGGCTTAAAAATGTTGTATCTCCTAAATAAAAAAGTGAACTAAAAATCTGTTTTCACCATTAAATCCGTCTCGACGAGATCTTCAAAACTAGACCCCATGTTGATATGTTTCGACGAATTTTTTTTTTGCCAGAAGTTGTCACGATGTTTACACTGCAGTTGCCATAGGGCTTAAACTAAAGTTGCCATGTGGCAATTTTAGTTTGTAGATCATGGCAATTTTAGTATTTTGATGATGGCAACTCCAGTACTTTGACCATGAAAATTATTTTTGTATGAACCATGGCAATTTTACGTGCATGTATCATGGCAATTTTAGTTTATGGTTCATGGCAAGTCTAGTTTCTTAATTCCCCGTTTTATAAATGTCAAAATTTACTTTTAAATGTAGAAGAAAATAGCTGAAACATATCATGGCAATTTCAGTGTAAACATCATGGAAATTCATATGCAATAGACATGGCAACTTTTAATCCAAAAAAAATTTCATCAAAACATATCAACATGTGATCTAGTTTCGAAGATCTCATCGCGAGGGATTTTATGGTGAAAACGGATTTTCAATCGGATTTTTCGTTTAAGAGATAAAACATTTTAAAAACTGAAAATTCAAAAAGATTCCTGCATGCATGCATGCGATGACGTGGCAATCTGTTTACATTAGAAACGTGTGGTGCGTCTCCCTTCCTGCCACACGTGTAGCAGTTAGCGCGACCCAGAGTTAATTGATCCATATACTAGGCAGTGGGACGGGAGTTTGATCCGGGCTGTCTTCTGGCCAGTTGATGTTCGTCGGATCTTACAAATACCTCTCCGGGTGCAGGTGATGGAAGATTTCGTATCATGGCATCATAACCGATTAGGAGTCTTTATTATACGATCGGCCTACCATGTACAATTACAGCACCAGTTTGGTCGTACAGAAAATCAAAATGCAGCGCAAGGGAGTCGGCCGAGTCATATTTGGAAGCGTGTATGGGAACTTCAAATTCCTGGAAAAGTGAAGCACTTTGCGTGGAAGGTAATCAGGGGAGTCCTACCTTGCTATGGTACTCTAGCAAGCCGCCATATACCAGTCACGGGACAATGCCTGATATGCCATATAGGTTTTGAGGATGCACAACATTGTTTATTTACATGTGAAAGAGCGATGAATATCTGGAAAGAGCTGGGGACTTGAGGAAGAAGTGCAGAAAGTTGTAGCGGAAGACCGGTCCGGCTCAGTCACATTGGCTACTCTTGTAGAGCGCCACGATACTAAAAACACATTGTCTGTGGCCGAGTTAACCGCGGTGGAAAGCTGGTACATCTGGTGGCAATGGCGACAAATTTTCAAATGCGAGACAGTCCGGCGGCCGCACCAAACTGCTATATCAATACGAGTTCTAGCGACAAATTTTATTCGTTCACTAACACCTAATCAGCCGATGGTGAAGCGTGATCATATGTGGCACAAGCCACTGAGAGGAGAGGTTAAGATTAATGTTGATGCATCATTTACTGCAGAAAATATGTCTGCAGGTACAGGAGCAGTGGCACGAGATAAACATGGCGAGTTTATTGCTGCTGCAGCCTGGTTCATACCGCATGTGGTGTCAGTGGATGTGGCAGAGATGATTGCTATTCGGAATGGTTTCTATTTAGCATCCAAGATTGGTTGTAACAGCCTACACATTTAGTCTGATAGCTTAAATGCAGTTGATGCTCTCAATTCTGAAGCTTTCCTTGTGCATGAATCAGCTATCCTCCTGGAGATTAAAGAGATGGGGCTGGACTATGCAAAGTAGGAAATAAGTAAATGCCCTCGTGAAGCAAACTGTGTAGCTGATTGCATAGCTAAATCATCTCTAGCTAATAGATCTTCAGAGGTTTGGGAAGATGCTATCCCGGACTTTGTTTCTCATCTTATTGTAAATGATCTTTCTATTATTTGAGAAATAAAGTTTTGCCTTGTAAAAAAACCTTCCGTCAAAAGGAGGCATATGTTGGATGGCCGACTTCACCCAATATCAAGAAGACCACTAATATAAACATATAAAGAGGATACCAAATCATATTATCATACAATTGTAAGCCTACTAAGGTTCCTCCATATGCCCGAGAACTGGGGTAACTACTCACACATCGAGAGTACAAACATCGCAGGATGAATCATGATAAATATGGTGGTAGCGTTAAAGTAATATGAACGTCAATCCACACTGACTAATGTACTACAAACAGATGGAGATGAAGTGGTGATGATGAAGGTGGATGGTGATGATGCCCTTTCAATGCGGTGATGTGGCGGCGGAGACCCTGAATCAATCCCCCTCTGGAATCCTTCCGAGGCTAGAATTCTTCGTTCTGGATCTGTTTTCTGGTTCCATGACATCTTTGATCTTCAATCCATCTGCACGGGGGTGAAGTAGTTGACGAGGCGGAGGCGGCGGCAGGTGGTATGACCGCTAGTACGAGCACATGTGCTCGTACCATACGCCATCTTTCGCTTTGGAGGATTTTGTATGAGCTTTTTCTTCTCCCATTTGTTTCACCCTTTTTATGGCAGTGTTTTATCACGTTAATTAACATGATTTTATCACCATAAATTGAGGTCGTTCCTTAATGTTCTAGATTATTCCCGTATATGATATCCTGGCGATTGCATACAAAAATAAGTACACAAATGCAGTAAAGTCCAAAAAATCTTATACTACGGAACGAAATAAACTGTGCAAATCATCGCAAAAATTGGACTCATGACCACCACTGACGGGCGCAAAAAAGTGCCACCACATTTAACAACTTAGTAGTGGCGGGTGTTTTCTGGCGCCCGCCACTTATTTGTATTTGTGCAAAAAAAAATCTTATCGAGCTATTTTTATTTTATGGGTATATTTTTGTTTTCATTTTTTGTGGGGTTGAATTTAGTACGTAAGTACAGTCATGTCAAACTGTTGCCATTTTTCTTAGTTAATTTCTTATTTTTAAATTATTAAATGAATGTCTAGCCATTAAAATGAGCAAAATGCTATGTGATTAAAACAAGATACACAACTGAGGACTGAAAAGAATGAAACTTGGAATGGTGTCATAACGTGACCCCTATAGTGTGTGGTCAAAATTTGAGATCATTACAGGAAAAACATGATGCACTTTGTGTACAAAATGAAGAGTCTCTCTTGAGATATCAGACTTTCTAACAGAAACTGTCAACTTTTGCAATGTTGAATATATACCAATGAAAGTCCCATGCTCAAATTTCCAACTATTTTGGGTTGATTTGACAATTTTAGAGCATTATATGAATTTCTAGGCATTAAAATGAGCAAAATGAACTTCAATTAAAAAATATATGCAAATTAGGTCCGAAAAGAATGAAACTTGGCATGTTGTCATCACATGATCCACATAAGATGTGGTAAACTTTTTTAGAGATTAGGGGGGGGGGACTTGATGCACTTCGTGTACAAATTGAAGAGTTCGTTGTGAAGTATCAGGGTTTTCGAATGTAAAGAGTCGACTTTCATAGAGAAATATTTTCTTTATACATCATTTCTTTGATAATTTTTATGTTCAATATATACCACTGAAAGTCCCATGGACAAATTTAGGACAGTTATGGGTTGATTTGACGATTTTAGAACATTATTTGAATTTCTAGCGATTCAAATGAGAAAAGTGCTATTCAAATCAAAATATATGCGCAAATAAGGTCTGAAAGGGATGAAACTTGACATGATGTCATTATATGAGCCCTCTAGGGCGTGGTAAAATTTAAGGGCGTTACCGGAAAAACTTGATGCACTTTGTGTACAAACTGAAGAGCCTCTCATGAAGTGTCAGTATTTCGAACGAAGAAGAGAAAAAGAAAATCGAATGTTGTCAGAAAAGGACGAAACTTGGCATCATATCATTATATGATTCCTAGAACCTGCCTAGTTCCCCGCTAGTTTCTTCTGAATGTTGCGGGCAGACTGTTACGCCTCCACCGCATTGCAAGTGTTCGATGGTTTGCCTACGTGAGTTTTTTTTGTCTCATTTTCTTTTGGCCAATTGAATTCAACCAAATCATCACAATTGAAGATGAAGCGGCTTTTATCATGCTATTTACTTCATTTGAAACTTTGGGTGTGTTCGAATTTCAATAACTTAGTTTGTAAACTATGAATTCGTAATATCCGTGAACTGCGTGAACCTTAATTATTATGTTTGGTTTTTAAGATGTGTGCTAATATATAGTTGAAACGGATTAAGTAAACTAGAATTGAAATAATATGGGGAAAACAAAATTTTACTCCGTTAAATTTAGGGATCGGTTAGAAACAATGAAAACTGAGGAGTAAAATACTCCACAGAGGTTTACCCGGCTGTTTACCCCTCTAAAATTTACAAACAACCAAATTTTAGTGAGCAAGCTTCGACTCGGCTTGTTGGATCTTCCTCTTTTCTTTTGGCGTTTTAAGAGGAGAATAATATTTTGAGAGTGATTTTTCTATATCCTGTATGTAGATCATCCGTGATTGCTTTGATGTTCATGCTAGTTGTTTATTTGTTCTTAAAATTTATTTTGTTTCATAATGTTTCTTTTCTTTTCTTATTTCAATGTGTACATCATGTTTCATTGTTTATGACAAAAAAATAATGCACTCGCTTCAGATTAGTTTGATGATACACAACGAAACATTATGATTCACTTTGGAACGAGAGAAAAACCAGATGTAACACTTCGAAACATCACAAATTTTGACAGCAACAAAAGAAAGGTAGCATGAATCTCATTTATTGTAATGTTTTATATATTTTGCAGATGCATGCGATCGCAAGCAAATATGTCAACTAGCATTCCTGATCAGATATACAGAGATCCGGAGGGGGAGGGGGCTGCGGAGTTCCTGGCGCAGTCTGCTGCGGCGAAGGTCACGGTGCCCTTGTCGAGGTCATAGCCGACGTGCATGTTCTGCTGCGCGATATTCCCGATGATGGACACAGGAGTAGACTGCTCAGACGCCGCCGCCACCGCCAAGCACAGAGTCCCCTCCTGCACCTCCAGGAACGTGTTCTCCGCCTTTAGCGTGACCGTCGCGCCGCCGCCGAGCACCAGCGTCAAGTCAGGGATCATCGCTGCCACCTGCCCCTTCCGTACCCCGCTCACGTCGAAGCACAGTGGCAGGAGATCTTCCGGCGACTTCGCCGGCGGGAGCTTGACCCTCCGGGTCAGCTCTTCCACCAATGGGTCCACAAGCTCGTTCGCGAGGTACGTCAGCGTCGTGCCGGAGTCGACGATGACGGGGACTCCTGCGGCGCCGCGAAGGTCTTGCTCCCGATCTTGACGGACTGGAGATTGACGGTGTAGTAGGCCTTCACTTCAGATGGGATCAGCGGCGTCGTCGCCGCGCCCGGCTCCGTCACGGTGGTGCGGGGGCCGAAGTTGAGCACGGAGGAGGCGTTGATGGAGTAGGGCACAAGGCAGTAGGAGAACCTCCGGCCGAGCGATGTGTCTGCGCCTAATTGGTTGACGAGGGAGAGGTCGCCGCCGCCGAGCCCGACGAGGCCGTCCCCGATGAACGAGCCCGACGAGGTAAGTTCCCACGCACTTTTGGGCAATATTTTGTATTCCCAGATTTCAGCTGTTTTATAAGATTATAATTAACATTCAAAATGGCAAATATTTTATATACGGTTAATTAACATTCAAAATGGCAGTGTTTTGGAAAAGATTGTACGGTTCAATTGTTTTCACCTCACGAAGCTAACACAAACCGGAACTTGGTCGCCCTTGCATCCAGATGCAACCTTGTTCTCAAACTTGAGCAGCGTCACGTCTATTTCCCATACATCTGCTCAATCCGATGGTATTTCGACATGGTAGATGGGGCTATACTCTCTCCACCTCGAAGACCTTCCTGCGAACGTGATGGTGAGCTTGATACTCGCCATGTTTGTGCCTGTGCGCAATCCAATATTAGTATATCATGCATATGCTTGTTATTTGAAAAAATCACAATACTTGACTACCCAAAATTTTCTTCTGCAACATGAAACGTAAACTTTAGTAGAAGATTGCATTTTAAATTCTTCTGGTAAAACAGTAGTACAATCCTTACTTTCAGGTAAGCTAGCGATCTTTCTGAAACCAAACAAGGGATTATTTTTTCTTCAGTTGTAAGTATCCAACTTCACACAAGAAGGCAAACCTCGACACATAAAATTTCTCTAGTGACTTTTCTTGACCATCTTTTTGTGTGAATAAATTCTTGTATTACTTCAAACACTCAAATTTTACAATCAACTTCAAAGACTTCTAAAGCGCAGAGAGGGCCTGATCCAAGCCAAACAACAGTTCGGCATTGGGATCTCCTGAAGTTTGCCATAAAATGACTAGACTTATTTTGGATATGGCGAATATGAGTAATACAAGAATCACATTCATCCATGCTTCTCTTGATTTCCTCGACCAAAAAAGCATACTTCGTATTGTTGCCTTCTCTACTCTTGATCATTATGACTGCCTCATGGCAACCACATTCAACATCAAATGGTAGGGAACACCATTGAAGTGCCAAAGATAAACCTGCATGGAGTGCAAGAAGCTCAAATTCCAGGGCGTCATTTCATGAAAAGATTTGCCGGCACACACTGAGAACAACTGATCCCCTTCATGATCTCTAAGCACCATACCAGCCCCTGCTGCACCGTTTAGGAAAGAGCCATGCACATTAAGCTTGTTGCGTCCATACACAGGTCGAGACCACGACACATTGGCTGGTTGACATCTATTGTCACATGCTGGGAAACACAAAGTGGCGAATAGTTTTCCTTTAATGGGACCAAAGTTTGGATCCATGCTGATGGAACAGAGTGTATAAAGGCAGCTGCACAAAAATCTCTTGGATACCTACACTGGGGGGGGGGGGGTGTTGAGAGAACAAGCTCTTCTCTGACGAACCAAATCCTCCATAACAGTAACAAAACATGAACTCTCATCCCCTCATTAAGATCACATAGGAACAACGAGAACCAATCGTCCCTGAATGCACTAATAGCGAGCTTTGCTACATCCACGTAATGTTACGTGGTGAGGCGCTTACGTACAAGACGTGGACGATTTTTACTGGTGATTAACAGGACGCGGGCCCACCTGAGAATCAGGGGGTGCTGATTGATTAGTTAAGAAAGGAAGTTTACGTACAGAACGTAAACATATTAAGTAGGTGTAGCATTTTTGCACTAATAGCATTTAACGCTAGCAATGACCATTCAAACAAGAAGCGAATTCCAGAGTTGCCGTGCGAGTTGGGGCAGGAACAAAATACAGGGAATGTATCTTCTTCCTCCAACCGGCATATTAAACAAGTTGAACAGACGACCATGTTCCTTTTCATCTTATTGTACCAAGTCGCCATAGTACTTGTTTCAAGCCGCCAACCAAAAGAGAGGGCCTTTGGAGGAGCCGGAGTAGACCATGTTACGAATATGCAACTTGTATTACTATAGGAGGCCAAAGCTAGCATATATACATGTACAACAGGATGCCAAAAGGCCAAAGGCCATCATAATATAACTCTACCCCCCCCCCCCCCCCCTCAAAACTCATGGTGGATTCATAACACTGAGTTTGGAGAGGTGAAATCCATGTTGCGCTCTAGTATGGGCCTTCCTGAAGAAGTCTGCTAGCTGTACCTCGGAAGGCACATACTGAAAAGCAACAACATGATCCTGCACAGCAACACACACATAAGAAGAATCAAACACCAACATGCTTGGTAAGCTCATGCATCACATGGCCCCGCATAATACAGACAGCTCTTGTACTATCGGACAAGAGGTGGTAGGTGTAGTAACAGAAACACCAAAATCCGCTAGTAACCATCATAACTAAGTCACCTCTGCCATCAAAAGAGAAATAGCTCGCAACTCGGCCTCTGCACTCGAACGGGAAACTGAGTCTGTTTCTTTCGTCTTCCAGGAAATAAGAGAACCACCGAGAAAAACACACTAAGCAGAAAGTGAACAGCGATCCAAAGAATCACTAGCCCACATAGCATCTGAATAGGCTTGGAGCTGGAACGAGCTGAACGGGGAGAAAGACAATGAGAGATCGTGCCACGAAGATATCGTAGAACATGAAGAAGGTGACTACAAGTTGAAGTGGGAGCAGAAACAAACTGACTCGGAATATGGACATGATAGTATATATCCGGACGAGTGACAAGAACATAGACAACACTCCCAATAAGATGACGATAACGCGTTGGATTAGACAAGAGCTCACCGTCAGAAGCCCGAAAGTGAACATTGAGCTCTATAGGAATCTCAATAGTGCGCTCATCACTCAGAGTTGCATGAGCAAGAAGATCCTAGATATACTTTTCTTGGGAAATAAAAAAAGCCATCAGAGGTGGAGGAAACCTCAATCCCAATAAAGCAATGAAGAGACCAGGATCATACATAAGAAACTGCTCACTGAGATGGGCCTTGACAAAGAGAATGTACTCAGAATCATCGCCAGTGATGATCATGTTATCAACATATAGAAGAAGAAGAGTGCGACCATGAGAAGAAAGGTGGACAAATAGCACTGGATCATGAACACTGGGCGTAAAACCAGATGCAATGACCACAAAGGAGAAACGCTCAAACCAAGCGCGGGGGCTTGCTTAAGGCCATAGGAATTGAATACCCAGGTGGTGGCTTCATATAAACCTCCTCACACAACTCACCATTAAGAAAGGCATTATTAAGATCAAGCTAAGACACGAACCAATGGCGAATAGAGGCCACAACGAGAAGTGTGCAAACAATGGACATATGGGCCACAGGAGAAAAAGTCTCATCGTAATCGTGACCATGCTCTTGCTAAAAGCGATTGTCGTGGTATTCTCACGGGGGGGTGCAAGACGACATATGCCACAAGGTGGCTTCGTGTGAGGGCAAGACTGCTGCTGATAGGCCCGGGAGCGGGTATGCGAGTAGCACGCGGTAGTTTACCCAGGTTCGGGGCTCTCCGGAGAGATAATACCCCTACTCCTGCATGTCTGAGTATATCTGGTATATCTGGTACAGAGTGCTCCTGGAGCTGTATCTGAGGTCAGTGCCCTAGGCATCTGGCCTCGTATATGCCTCATATGTGGCATGCTAGTGGTCGGCCATGCTCATGGCCGTGAGCACGCATGTGGGTGCTCATGTGTGAGTGCATCTCCTGATGGATGGATGGAGCTAGCTTATATATAGTGTGGAGCTAGCTTACTATCTAAGCTATGTGGTGGACATGAGGGCATGGTGTGGGTGTCACACTTGTCCCTTGGGTCACTTCATAAATAGTGCCAGGGGACAAGTGACACTGTACATGATGGCTGGGGGTGTCCCGTGAACAGTGCCAGGTACGGTCGTCACGTCGGGGTCGCGTCGGGCTGCAGTCGGCAGCCCGGAGTCGGCCTGGGCGGCCGGGGAGTCGGCAGCCCGGAGTCGGCCTGGTGGTGCAGTCGGCAGCCCGGAGTCGGCCTGGGCGGCCGGGGAGTCGGCAGCCCGGAGTCGGCCTGGTGGTGCAGTCGGCAGCCCGGAGTCGGCCTGGGCGGCCGGGGAGTCGGCAGCCAGCAGTCGGCCTGGTGGTGCAGTCGGCAGCCCGGAGTCGGCCTGGGCGGCCGGGGAGTCGGCAGCCCGGAGTCGGCCTGGTGGTGCAGTCGGCAGCCCAAAGTCGGCCTGGTGGTGCAGTCGGCAGCCCGGAGTCGGCCTGGGCGGCCGGGGAGTCGGCAGCCCGGAGTTGGCCTGGTGGTGCAGTCGGCAACCCGGAGGCGGCCTGGGCGGCCGGGGAGTCGGACTGAGGGGCTTTGCTAGCCCCGATGTCTTGGAATATCATCTTGCCGTCTTCGGGGTATCCGTGTCCAATTACTCCGACAGCGATGAACCACAAGACGAGCTTTATAACGCTAAAGAGAACCATCAAAGCGACTCTTGATCTTGTAGACCCACTTACAAGTAATGGACCGAACACTGGGAGGAAGAGAAACCAGATCCCACGTGTCGATGCGCTCAAGGGCATCAATCTCCTCTGCCATTCAGGGTGAACCACATCTTCTCAATAAGAAGTACGCTCAAGAACGGTCGAAAGACCATAGCGAGAAGGAGAATATCGGCCAGGGGGCATACAAGGCCAAGAACGAAGACCATAAGTCGGTTGAGAGGAGGAAGACGACAGACCATAAGTAGAGGGCACATCGGTAGACTCACCCACAACACGTGGACGATGAGTATAATGTAAAGGAAAGGATTGGAGAGGTAGAATCACTTGAGGTGGAGACGGGGAAGGTATCGGTGATGAAGGTGGAGAGTCATGCCATGAGGAAGGAGAAGAAACCATGGGAGAGGACGGTGTCGGATCTACAACAACGAGGCGAGGAATAGGAATACTAGGCACATATGGAGGTGTATCCGGAAACTTAAGAAAAGAGGTGACCTCCATTGGAAAGGGCAAGGAGGATGGACGCGAGTAGAAGGGACGAGACTCATCAAAGGTCACATCCCGAAAATATGCATCTGATGACCGAAATGATCCCAACACCGATAGTGAAAGGATCGACATGGTCGACTAGAGGGGGAGGGAGTGAATAGTCAACTAATTTTTTAGCTTCTTTTAATAAATTGAGGCTTGACAAGAAAGTAGGTTATCTAGATATGCAACTAGGTGGACAATCTATATGCCAACCTCAACCACAACACAAGCAAGCACAAGACACAAACACAATAATCTTGCACAAAGTAAAGGTAAGAAGTAACCGCCAGTTGATACGATGAAGACGAAAAGGTGTTATCAAAGTTCCCTCCTTTTGGGGAAGGTACGTGTCCGTTCGAGTGGCGTGGAGGCACAGTGCTCCCAAGAAGCCACTAAGGTCATAATATTCTCCTTACTTCCTCGCACAATAAAAAGATGTCATCAATCCACTAGCGGTGCCCCTAAAAACGGCAATCGGACCTTTACAAACAAGGTTGGGGATGTCTCCACGACTTAATTGGTAGGCTGCACGGGCTTACTTTGACTATGCCTATCTCATGAAAAAAGGCCTTTAGCCATGCTGAGTTGAGAATGCCCATATGGATGATCGCTACTCAACGATGGTCGGCTCAACCCAGCAGGGCCCGAACAACGCCCACCTTAGCCCCGATTTCTCCTAACCTAACCGCCACTCCCTCGCCTCTCTCTCTCTCACGAACATGGTGACCATGGCAGTTTATCCTCCACCTCCCTCCTGCCGGAGATAGCCCTTGCAGTTCGCCGTCAAGATCACCTGTGTTATAGTCCCAATAGCATTGATGTCTTCCAATGTAAATGGATTAATATGGAACTGTCCAGTGTTCTTGTTAATTGATGAACATTTTCCACGGATGTTGATTTCTGTAATAAGTATTCATGAGTTAGCATCATTGGTTGTTCATGCTTATTTTATAGAATGAAAAGTAACACTTGTGCCGCTGAAAATTAGCAACGAGCTATGTCTCACACACATGCTATCAAACACAGTCTCATCCAAGCATGTCTCAACATATACATAACCACCAAAGTACTGGAGATGCATGTACTCAACATGTTTACACTAAGCATGTATCAAAAGAAAACAACTATGCTAGGATGAGAACAACTACCAAACATACCCTTAGAGCATCTCTAACAAGAGCGCGATATTAGCGCCGCGCTGGAAAAATCTGTTTATTTTGCGCGCGCGCAGCCTTTCCGGGCGCACCAGCGGAGGCGCAAAAAACGCACGCGCGACATAAGTGGTTCAACACGCGGAGCGAAATGGCATCGTGCGCCGCTTATTTCGTGCGTCCGCGCCGTGACTTCAACCTACCGCCATATGCAGGCGCTGACGCCGCCGCCTGCACCTCCCCGTTTGCTCGAGCGACCCGACGACGCTTCCCCGGCCTATCCCCGCGCCGCTGCTACTTCCTCCACCTCCCTCTAGTCACCGCCGCCCCTCGAGCGCGCCATTCCTCTGACGAACAGCGCCTGGCCGCCCACTGCCGCTCGGCGCCCACAAGGTGTTCGACAAAACGCTTGCAAGGTATGTATTGCTTCAACTTCACATTTTTTACATGAATTTGGTGCATCTTGTTTGTAGTGTTTATAGACTAGTTTAAATTTAATATTGCAGATGAGTTCTTCATATGATTCTTCCGACGAAGAATTTGATATTCAAGAGGAGGAGGAACTTGCAATGATCCTAGCTATGCACATCAATAAAAATCCGAAGCACGGTGGTTCGGTTATGGGTCGGCAGAAAATTTGGAGGGATAAGATCTATGCCGACAACAGATTGATGAGGCAATATTTTGTGGATAATCCCGTATACCCCGAGTCATACTTCCGGCGCCGTTTTAGGATGAGCACCGAGTTGTTCAGGCGCATTGCGAAGAAACTGGTGAGTCTTGATTGGGGTTTTCAGCAAAGGAGGAATGTCGTCGGAGAATTGGGCATAACACCTTTCAAAAGGTGACAGCTGCTTTGCGTATGTTGGCATACGGTATTCCGGCTAATCTAGTTGATGACCACTTGGCCATGGGTGAGAGTCAAGCCATCATGTGTGTCAAGCGCTTCACAATCGGAATTGTGCAAGTGTTTGGTCCGGAGTATTTGAGAGCTCCCAATGCTAAAGACGCCGCAAGGCTTTTGAGATGAATAAAGCTTGCGGGTTCCCAGGTATGCTTGGCTCAATAGATTGCATGCATTAGAGTTGGAAGAACTGTCACAAAGCATGGCATGGACAATTCCACGACCCGAAAAAGGGCTCTATCATAATCCTTGAAGCGGTGGCCGATCAAGAGACTTGGATTTGGCAAGCTTTTTTTTGGAATGTCTGGATCTTTGAGTGACATCAACGCTATTAATAGGTCTCCAAACATGAATAAGATTGTAAATGGTGAACTGCCATCGGTGCAGTTTGTAGCAAATGGCCATACATAAAACTATGGCTACTATCTTGTGGATGGTTGTTGGGGAACATAGCATGCAATTTCAAAAAAATTCCTACGCTCACGCAAGATCTATCTAGGAGACGTATAGCAACAAGAGGGGGAGAGTGTGTCCATGTACCCTCGTAGACCGAAAGAGGAAGCGTTTGACAACGCGGTTGATGTAGTCGAACTTCTTCACGTTCCGACCGATCAAGCACCGAACGTACGGCACCTCCGAGTTCTGCACACGTTCAGCTCGATGACGTCCCTCGAACTCTTGATCCAGCAAAGTGTCGAGGGAGAGTTCCATCTACACGACGGAATAGTGACGGTGATGGTGAAGTGATCCGCGCATGGCTTCGCCTAAGCACTACGTGAATATGATCGGAGGTGTAAACTGTGGAGGGGGGCGCCGCACACGGCTAACAATGTTTGTTGTGTGTTCTAGCGGTGCCCCCCCACATATATATATAGGGGGAGAGGGAGAGGGGTAGCAAGGTGCTCCCCAAGTAGGAGTAATCCTACTTGTGCGCCTCCCACAAGTCGGCCTCCCCCCTTCCATAAGTGTCGGAGGGGAAAAGAGAGAGGGGGTAAGAGAAGGGAAGGGGGAGGCCGAATCCTCCCATTTCCTTTCTCCCTTCCCCTCGTTCCTTCTCCTCCTATTTGGCCTATATGGGGGTGCACCAGCCCACTAGGGGCAGGTCTATCCCACCCATGGCCCAATAAGGCCAATATCTTTGCCGGGAAGTGCGGAACCCCTTACAGTGACCCGACACGTGCCGGTACCCACGGAACACTTTCCGGTGTCCAAATACTGTCGTCCTATATATGAATATTAACCTCTCAACCATTTTGAGACTCGTCGTCATGTCCGTGATCTCATCCGGGACTCCGAACAACATTCGGTCGCCAAATCACATAACTCATATAATACAAATCGTCATCGAACGTTAAGCGTGCGGACCCTACGGGTTCGAGAACTATGTAGACATGACCGAGACACCTCTCCGGTCAAAAACCAATAGCGGAACCTGGATGCTCATATTGGCTCCCACATTTCTACGAAGATCTTTATCGTTCAAACCGTTATGACAACATACGTTATTCCCTTTGTCATCGGTATGTTACTTGCCCGAGATTCGATCGTTGGTATCTCGATACCTAGTTCAATCTCGTTACCAAAGTCTCTTTACTCGTTCTATAATGCATCATCCCGCAACTAACTCATTAGTCACATTGCTTGCAAGGCTTATTATGATGTGCATTACCGAGAGGGCCCAGTGATACCTCTCCGATACTCGGAGTGACAAATACTAATCTCGATCTATGCCAACCCTGAAGGAACACTAGTAGAAAAAGTGTCAAATGTGAAGCACATTAGTGACGGTTTGTAAAAAAACGGCACTAATGTGATCAATAGTGCCGGTTCGTGGCTGCGATCAATAGTACCGGTTCGTGCCACGAACCGGTACTAAAGGGGTAGTGGCAGTCAAGGCGTCAAAGCCGGGTCCTGACGAGCCCCTTTAGTACGGGGTTTGTGTTACCAACCGTACTAAAGGTCTAACCTATAGTACCGGTTCGTGCCACGAACCGTACTAAAGGGGACAAGTTTAGTACCGGTTCGCTACACGAACCGGTACTAAAGGGGCCAATTTTCAAACTCTAGCCCCCCCCCCCCCGGTGTATCGCCATTTCAGTTTTGAAAAAATCAAAAGAAAATGATAAAAAATTCAAAAAATAAAATCCTTCGAGAGGTAATTATATTACTATATCTACTAGTTAGGGAAATTTGAAAACTTAAATTTGGACATGTTTTGCAAAAAGTGTAGGGAAAATGTAAAACGGCTATAACTTTTGCATACGATGTCGGAATAAAACGTATAATATATCAAAAAATTCAGCACGAAAATCCGCATCCGATGGAGACCGCCTATGGCCTGTTTGGAATTTTTTAGAATCCTCAAATTCGAAAAGGAAAAAAGATATGGTCAAATTTCAGTTGTTTTTAAAAATTTGGTTAAATTTGGTCAAACTACTTATTCAAGAAGTATTAATGTTACTACATAATTATTCAAGAATATTAGTGTTACTAAATAATTATTTCAATTTTTTGAATTTTGGTCAAACTATGGTCAAACTTATTCAAGAAATATCAGCGTTATTAAATAATTACTGTTTTTTTAGAATAATAGTTTCAAACTCAAACGGTGAAATGTGTGACTTCATGCTCAAGCTAAACTCCTGAGGGTTAATAGGATTGACATCTTACTATTGTCAGGAAAACAACAAGTGCAGACTCGGAAGCGAAGGAGAATAGAACCCGAAAGTTAAGCGTGCTCAGTGGAGTAGTGAGAGGGATGGGTGACCGTCGGAAGTTAGATGATTTGGAATGAGTGATTCACACTTGAGCAGTTAAGAGAGGTGATTAGAGACTAAATCATCAAATAATTCAGAAAATTAAAAATTAAAAAATCAAATTTTTTTCCAAAATTTTCAAAAAAATTCAAAAAACCTTTAGTACCGGTTGGTAACACCAACCGTGCTAACGATCCCCATACTAGGCGCGAGCTCACGCCACGTGGTGGCACTTTTAGCGCCGGTTCGTGCCGAACCGGTACTAAGGGGGGGGGGGGCTTTAGTGCCCACACTTTAGTGCCGGTTCCATAACCGGCACTAAAGGCTCTTACAAACCGGTTTTAAAGCTCCGTTTTCTACTAGTGGAAATATGCCCTAGAGGCAATAATAAAATTATTATTTATTTCCTTATTTCATGATAAATGTTTATTATTCATGCTAGAATTGTATTAACCGGAAACATAATACATGTGTGAGTACATAGACAAACAGAGTGTCACTAGTATGCCTCTACTTGACTAGCTCGTTGATCAAAGATGGTTATGTTTCCTAGCCATAGACATGAGTTGTCATTTGATTAACGGGTCACATCATTAGGAGAATGATGTGATTGACTTGACCCATTCGTTAGCTTAGCACTTGATCGTTTAGTATGTTGATATTGCTTTCTTCATGACTTATACATGTTCCTATGACTATGAGATTATGCAACTCCCATTTACCGGAGGAACACTTTATGTGCTACCAAACGTCCACAACGTGAATCGGGTGATTATAAAGGTGCTCTACAGGTGTCTCCGAAGATACTTGTTGGGTTGGCGTATTTCGAGATTAGGATTTGTCACTCCGATTGTCGAAGAGGTATCTCTAGGCCCACTCGGTAATGCACATCACTATAAGCCTTGCAAGCATTGAAAATAATGAGTTAGTTGCGGGATGATGTATTACGGAACGAGTAAAGAGACTTGTCGGTAACGAGATTGAACTAGGTATTGAGATACCGACGATCGAATCTCGGGCAAGTAACATACCGATGACAAAGGGAACAACGTATGTTGTTATGCGGTTTGACCGATAAAGGTCTTCGTAGAATATGTGGGAGCCAATAGGAGCATCCAAGTTCCGCTATTGGTTATTGACCGGAGACGTGACTCGGTCATGTCTACATAGTTCTCGAACCCGTAGGGTCCGCACGCTTAAAGTTCGATGACAGTTATATTATGAGTTTATGTGTTTTGATGTACTGAAGGTTGTTCGGAGTCCTGGATGTGATCACGGACATGACGAGGAGTCTCGAAATGGTCGAGACGTAAAGATTGATATATTGGACAACTATGTTTGGACACCAGAAAGGTTCCGGAAGGTTTCAGACATATATTGGAGTACCGGGGGTCACCGGACCCCACCCCCCCCCCCCCGGGAAGTAATGGGCCCTATTGGGCCGTAGTGGAGAGAGAGAGAGGCCAGCCAGGGCAAGAGGCGCGCCCCTCCCCTTGAGTCCGAATAGGACAAGGAAAGGGGGGGCGCCCCTTGCCTTTCCCCTCTCCCACTCCTTCCTTCCCCCTCTTTCTTGGACTAGGAAAGGGAGGGGCAAACCTACTTGGAGTAGGTTTCCCCCTCCTAGGGTGCGCCACCACCTTGTCCGTCCCTCTCCTCCTCCCCCCTTTATATACGGAGGAGGGGGGCACCCCATAGACACAACAACTGATCTCTTGATCTATTAGCCGTGTGCGGTGCCCCCCTCCACCATAATCCACCTTGATAATATCGTAGCGGTGCTTAGGCGAAGCCCTGCGTCGGCAGAACATCATCATCGTCACCACGCTGTCGTGCTGACGAAACTCTCCCTCAACACTCGGCTGGATCGGAGTTCGAGGGACGTCATCGAGTTGAACGTGTGCAGAACTCGGAGGTGTCGTACGTTCGGTACTTGATCGGTCGGATCGTGAAGACGTACGACTACATCAACCGCATTGTGCTAATGCTTCCGCTTTCGGCCTACAAGGGTACGTGGACACACTCTCCCCTCTCGTTGCTATGCATCACCATGATTTTGCGTGTGCGTAGGAATTTTTTTGAAATTACTACGTTTCCCAACAAACCCAACAAACACCTTCGGAGATACCTTTATAATCACCCAGTTACGTTGTGACGTTTGATAGCACACAAGGTATTCCTCCGGTATCCGGGAGTTGCATAATCTCATAGTCGAAGGAATATGTATTTGACAAGAAGAAAGCAATAACAATAAAACTGAACGATCAACATGCTAAGCTAACAGATGGGTCTTGTCCATCACACCATTCTCCTAATGATGTGATCCCGTTCATCAAATGACAACACATGTCTATGGTTAGGAAACTTAACCATCTTTGATTAACGAGCTAGTCTAGTAGAGGCTTACTAGGGACACGATGTTTTGTCTATGTATCCACACATGTATCAAGTTTCCGGTTAATACATTCTAGCATGAATAATAAACATTTATCATGATATAAGGAAATATAAAATAACAACTTTATTATTGCCTCTAGGGCATATTTCCTTCAATGGCATCTACCCAAAGTGGCAAACAGTTGTGAAGCCGTTGGAAAAACTGGAAGGTAAGAAAAATCAAGATTTTCACAATGCTCAGGCGGCGGATAGTAAAGATGTGGAGAGAGCTTTTGGGATTTTGCAAGCCCAATTTGCTATTGTGGGAGGACCGGCTAGATTTTGGGATCAAAAGATCCTTTTGTACATCATGCACGCTTGTGTGATCATGCATAACATGATCATCGAGAATGAGCGTGGCCAAGATATTGACTAATCTTAGTATGAGCTATTGGGACATCCCGTGCGAGTGCGGCGGAGGGCTGCAAGGGTGGCCCGATTTGTTGCCTCCTATCATGCCATGCGACGTGTCGAAACGCATGATCATCTTCAGAAAGATCTAATCGAGGAGTGGTGGGCATGGAATGGCCAACAAAACTAATGATTTGTATGTTTGATGTTCAATTGTTGAACTATTTGTTGTATTGGAAGATAAATTTTTTGTTTGAGTTGTAATAAAATTGAACTATTTATTGTTGATTTATTTTTTATGTGTTTGATCTTCTTGGTTTTGTTTGAAGTGTCAAATGTTGTTTGTGTTGGGCGCACGTGCTGTTTTTTTTTGCAGTACCTGCTGAAGCGGCTCGCGCGCACTATATTTTGTAGTGGCCGCTGGAGCCCGCGATATACTACGCGCAAACACTTGCTATTTCGGCGGTGTAAAGGTTATTTTAGCGCGCCGCACGGTTGCACACCTGTTGAAGATGCTCTTAAGGGAGCTCACAGCCACCTTCTTTGTGCATAGTGAGCAACCTTTGACTTGGCTTGTTGGATCTTACATTATTTTTGCCATTTTAGGAGAGAATAATGTTGCAAGAGTGCTTTTCTATATCGGCTGTCTATGGATTGTCCGTGATTACTTTTGATATTCATGCTATTTTTTACTTGTTAAAATTTATTTTGTTTTATAATGTTTTGTTTCTTTTCTTATTTCAACGTGTACATGACGTTTCATTGCTTATATATATTGACCAAAAAAAAATTGTGCAGTATAAGCAATGAGACATGATGTATGTTCTGCTGCGTGATATTCATAATGTTTTGATGATATACGATGAAACATTATGATTCACTTTGGAACAAGAAAAAAATCTGATGTAACACTTTGAATTTTGAAACATGACAAATTTTGACAACAACAAAAAGTAGCATGAATCTCAAAGTAACCATCAGCGGTAGATTCCCGTGGATGCATGATAGAATCTCATTTCTCGTAACGTTTTGTATCTTGCAGATGCATTCGATCGCAAGCAAATAAATCTCCCTCGTCTAAAGAGGTAAACAATACTTCTAATGTTGATCAGATAACACAGAGCCGGAGGACCTGGCGCAGTCTGCTGGGGCGAAGGTCACGGTGCCCTTGTCGAGGTCGTACCCAACGTGCATGTTCTGCTGCGCAATATTCCCGATGATGGACACAGGAGGAAACTGCAGGGCTACCACTGCCAAGCACAGGGTCCCCTCGTGCACAACTACGAACGTGTTCTCCGACTTCAGCGTAACCGTCGCACCGCCCCCCAGTTCCAGCGTCACGTCAGGGATCATCGCCTCAACCTGCCCCTCTCCTACCCCGCTCACGTCGAAGCACAGTGGCAGGAGCTCTTCCGGCGATTTCGCTGGCGGGAGCTTGACCCTCCGGGTTAGCTCTTTCACCAATGGGTCCACAAGCTCGTTCGCGAGGTACGTCAGCGTCGAGCCGGAGTCGACGATGACGGGGTAGTGCTGCGGCGCCGCGAAGGTCTTGTTCCCGATCTTGATGGACCGGAGGTCGACGGTGTAGTAGGTCTTCAGTTCGGATGGGATCAGCGGCGTCGTCGCCGCGCGTGGCTCCGTCACGGCGGCGCGGGGACCGAAGTTGAGCACGGAGGAGGCGTTGATGGAGTAGGGCACAAGGCAGTAGGAGAACCTCCGGCCGAGCGATGTGTCTGCGCCTAACTGATTGACGAGGGAGAGGTCGCCGCCGCCGAGTCCGACGAGGCCGTCCCCGATGAACGAGCCGATCATGGTCGTGGAGCAGCCGAAGCTGACGTTGGCCACGTGCATCGCCTGATCGCCGCGGGTGCCTTGGTCGTGGGCGAAGGTGAAGGTCTCTGTGGAGAGGAGGCCGCTCGCGGACTGGGAGCCGTCGCCGTAGGAGTAGAGATACCTGCACTTGGAGTCGACGCAGGAGGCTTCGGGGAGCGCGCGGCATGCGCCGGAGCCGCAGCTCACGAGACCGAAGGTCGTCGAATTGGCGGAGTTGAACTGGACGCCCGGCGGCGGCGCGGGGGCTGTAGCGGGAGCGGGCGCGCGGGCGTGACGGGAGGCCGCCAGACCAGGAGCGCCGGCTCCGTTGCTGCAGTTGAGCCAGATGAGGTCGCTGCCGGTGTCGGCGATGGCGAGCATGCGGGTGGGCGGCGTGCCCACGTTCACGGCCATCATGTACTCGAATGGCCTGGAGGTGAGCTCGGACACGGCGCCGTCGGCTGATGATGCGTCGGCGCGGGCGTAGGAGCGCGAGCGCGAGAGCGCAGCGGCGCGCGATGTGGACCGGCGCGCGGCCTCGAGCATGCGGGCTGGCGCGGTGAGCGACGGGTCACGGTACGGCGACTTGACGGAGTCACGGTGGATGAACTCCACGCTGAACCCATCGCCGCCGACGTACGCCGTGCACAAGAACTTGTGCGCCATCAGGAGGACGCCAACGAGCAGCAGAGCGCGGGATGTCATCATCGCAGGCATTGTGTGCTAACTCAACTGCGGGGTTGCTTGCCAATGGTGCGTTGCTGCTGCTATGCAGAGTATTAATAGGGGAATTGGAGTAAGTTGATTAATGGGGGGACGAATGAGACAAGTCAGTATAGGCTATGAACTGTGATTCCCATCAGCCAGCTGCTTGCATTATGCATACTAATTACGTACGTGCTGCACTACGCACGGAATTCAGGGTAGATGTACGTGCTGCACTACGCACGGAATTCAGCCTAGATTCGACTGGAGAGCTGGAGAGTAGGTAGTGTACTCCCTCTCTTCTTAAACGTATGAGTCTTTTTAGAGATTTCAATATGGACTACATATAAAGCGTGAATCTACACTTTAAAATACGTCTACATACATCCATATATAGTTTATACTAGTAAATGCGCTGGTGCGTTGCAACGGGATAAACAAATCCTAGAGGTTTGTATCAGTTTTGTTCCATTTCTGCCACCAGCTTTTGCACTTCCTTTGTTGTGCCAATTTTGCTATTCTTGGATACATGAAGGTTTGTATCAATCTGTAGTTATTATGCATCAGCAGGGGCGAAGTGTAGTGACAAATTCAGTTGACTTCCTGCAGAAGTGTGTTAATACCCTCATGAGTCACGACGGATACACCTCAGATCAGAGAGTGGACCTGAAATGTAAGCAAAACATACAACACCGGTCGACAGTTCAGCTAGGGAGGCCAGATCCAATGGCGGCACCAGAATCAAAGAAGACGAACCCTCGTGAGATCGGCAAAGACACCCGAACATGCTAAGCAAAGTCGCAAAATAACAAACAGGGGAGGTCACGTGCATTTGAACAGCCTCACATACTCAAATTCTTTTCCCTTTCTATAGAAAATCAGTCTGCATTTTTCATAGTAAAAGCAAAAGGGGGAAATACGTGAAACCAATGGCAAGCAAAGATACTTACATGGTTGAGAATTATGTATGGCAAACACATATACTGGTTGAGAATTGAGTATAGAATAAAGAAAGTTGAAATATGTTTGCCTCTATGAATATGAATAGAAAAAAAGTAGTGCCACTATATCTTACTGCTTTCAATATTGATATCTCAAGCTTAACCTGCAAAATAAAGGATTACATGCAATTGCAATTCAAAGAGCGCAACTGTAACAGTTGAAGAAAAAATGTAGAAATACCTTAACCGCCAAATTCTCTGTAGATATTCAGAAATAACTATGCAACAAACAAACATAGCAGAAGTCATATTAGAGATTCATGAGATTTGTTAATCTGCCTATAGAAATATAGAAATAGAAGGACATGGCAATATTACTATCTGCTTATAGCAGAGACCATTTATGACACTAACAGGGTATGCCTGGTGCTTTAGGAGAGCATCGTAAAAGAACCGACCATATATAAGATAAGCACAGTAAGATTGATACCTAGCGCCTAGTGATTAACACACGAATGCAGATGCTTACCCCAAAGCAGTTCCGTAAACTGACAATTAAAAGACGAAATGATTTTACAGACGATACAAATTTTTCTATTTAGTCAGAAACATATATAATAATGCAAAAAATGTGAGATTTGAGAAGCAAAGCCACAAAACTCAGACCTAAAATCAGTACAAGATTATTAACTAAGAACAGCTGACATATATCATTCGTTCCGCCAGCACGACTTGCAGCATCAAAGAAAATATCCTCAAAAGGATTTTTGAAATCGCCCTTGAACCTACCAACTATACCACATCCAGCAGCATCTCTCTCATACTGGTCACAGCCAACCTATAAAAATCAGGCCAAGTTATGAATGCAGATTTCATGAGATTCTAAGGAGCATGCTTACTCTAAACGGTTGGTCTTATCTTTTTAGAAAGGTTGATTACCCTGGCAAATAGTATAGGGAAACAAATACCAGACATAGTCAAACCGTATTTTTGTCTAGTTATCTTAAGTTTCAAGCAATTAACTCTCTGTAACTCTTGAAGATACAAAAAAGCAGCCACTAATTTACATCAAAGCAATGTAGACATGTGTATATTCATAGAATTAAATTTTTACATGATCATAGAGAGTTATCTTTTCTTCACCCTTTAGAGTCTATAGAGAAGAGGCAAAAATGTTGTCTTAGTGGTTCAGTAATATTCGAAGTTCTGTAATTAAGCGTCACAATCTGAAAGAAATTCAAATACCTCATAAGCTCGTTGAACCTCTTAAAACTTCATTTCCCCATAAGCATTGCCTTTCTTTGTATACAATTGAGCCTTTTTTGCAAGCTTTTAGGAGAAAGCAAGAGTATAAAGATATGGTGAGGTAAATTCCATGACATCCAACATGAATTATCTAGTAGTGTAGTATATACTAAAAAGATAATTCCATTCCAAAAATATCAAACATCCAAATGAGCTTTGCGTACAACTAACTTGTACATGCTTCACATTTTTTTTGAGGCATGTTTTTGGAATTGGTTAGCATAGAGTCCTGGGCAAATATTGACAAAAAAAACTTAAAGGCAACACTATCATAATGGGTGAACGGTGATCTGATTTGTGCACAAAATATTCACGAAGAACTAAAATGGGTGGATGGTGATTTCATTTCGAAGCATATAACTTATCATGCTTATGCCACATAATGTGCGCGTATTGGAGCTTGGAACATCTACCAACTAAAACTACTCCCAAAAGGCAATCTTCAAGTTCAATCGTAATACGTAACACATAAGGCTACAGACTACAGTTTAGATGCATATATTTGGCTCACTCAATTCAGTTTAGAGATTACCCACACCCAATTATGGAAAAACTAATTAAATAGAACCATGCATTACCTGAAACTACATGATGCCAATGACATTACCTTTGTTGCCTGGATGACTGCATACTGAAATATGGGTGCCAAAGAGTAGCTCTAACGTGGTAGTCCTTGTCAGTTGTCGTCATTCAACTACCGATAGAAATCTTGTTTGTTGAAGACAATCTCACCAAACAAAACCTGAAGAGTTTATTAAACCTCAGCGAGATGCCTTTCCCCCAAATAGTCCTATATTATATGAAGAGAAGCATAACTGAAATACAATGATTTGCATTTGCTAACCACAGCCACCTTCACCTGGCGCCATCTACCAGAAGATTGGATACAAATGCTTCGACTCCCACTGCTAAAAAAACTTTCGCTTGTGGTGGTTTATCTGTCGGAGGCCTCACTGCACAGCATCATCCACTCCAGTTGCCCTGCCCTGGAGCGCTTGCTGATTGTTTTGGGAATAGAAATCCCTATCAGTTGTCTCCAAATAAAGTCGCCTCACCTTAAAAGCATTGGAATTTGTTTTGAATGACAACAGCTCATCATCGAGGACGCCCCTTCACTTCAAAGGTTTCTCCTTCATTATTGTTATATACCTTCATAAATAACTGTCGTCTCTGCGTCTAAACTGAAGACCTTGGGTATAATTCGTGATCTGTTTAATTATCACAAGTTGGTGTTTGGCTCCACACTTATTCAGGTACCGTATTATCATCTACACATTTGTAATCATAAGCTGCATTTTTCATTTGTACGCATAAGTTTTATATCATCTTGGAGTATACTTTGGCTACTAATATTATGTTATATGTTCAGTGAAGAGTTCGTCCATGGATAACCTATCAATGGTGCTGGATTCTATCAAGATGTTATATATTGGAATGTTTAGTTATGATCTGAACATAATTATTGGCTTGCCACGATGCTTTCCATGTCTGGAGAATTTGTACATAACGGTGATGATTTCATGCACGTTGAAAGCCCGTATATATTGTACTAGAATTAACCGTCCAGCTGTCGCTCTTTCGACATACTCCCTTTTTAGACCTTAACTATTTTCAATCTTCATGTCTACTTGGGCACTAACACATGGAGAAAAATATATAACCAATCGGTGGAGTAATAAGCACCGGGATTTTCTCAGTTCTCATGACATTCATTTGAGGACAATAACGATGGAAGGATATGCATCCAACCAGGCAAACAGAAGCTTTGTCACATTCTTCCTGTTGAATGCGAGGTTACTATTGTCCATGAGGCTTAAGTTTTACATGGACGGATATGTTGAACAGCAAAAAAAGAAGTTTCAGGTGTACAAATGGGCTTCTGAACGTACTCGACTTCTATTTACAACAACTTGTGGTCATGTTCCAGTAAAAAAATTCACACAGGATGTTGATTTTGTGGATCAGACCGATCCATTTGTTTGTGACTGCCAAAAACAGTGTTTGGGTTAGATGTTATTGCCATGTTCAATCTGGGTTTTGTCTAAATTTGATGAACAATTAATCCTTTGGCTTTTGTACCGTTTGTAAGCTTGATTTAGATGTTGTTGCCCTTTTCAACTCGGTTGTGACTGTCGTATTTTCTTTGAAACAAGGCAAATGGCTTGCCATTTCCTTTATTAAAGAGAGAAATACTGTAACAACAGGGACCCAATAGCTCGTCCAGTTGTTTTTATGTTTTAGAGATGGAGCAGGGTATCAACTGCGCTGTGCGGGGGCTGTGACCCGTTAGCCCAGGCTTTTATTTAAGCGCATGACGAGCCCAGTTGATATCTTTTTTCTTTTTGAAAATGGCTAGCCCAGTTCTATTTTTTTGGACAATACCCAACCTAGGCCTATCTGCTTTTCTCAGCCCTGCTGGGCTGCAAATCTTTAAAGATGAGGAGGGATGTATTCGTTCCCCAGAAAATGGGCTATAAGTAGTAAGAAATGGGTGGCAAATTTTAGAAACATAGAAAACCGACAACAAGATTCAATCGTTTTTTCAGGCGTTCAAGATTTTAAATTTCATAGTTTTTTTTTGCGGGGAAAATTTTGTCGTATTTTAATTTGAAATAAAATTATTTTTACAATTATTTTTAAGGTGACTCGAAATTTCGTGATTAAAGAGTTCAGACCCCACCGAAATATGCAAAATTTTGTTGAATTTTTTTAGGAGTGGCCAGAATATGGTCTTTAATGCTAACAAAAAGAATATGGACTTTAAAATATCCTTCATAATTAGAAAATGGGCTGTAAATTATTAAAAATAATATCAAATGTGTTGTATGCTGTTCTCCACAGATTTGGAGGCTAACTTATGGGTTTAGTAGATTGGCGATGACGCTGTCCTAATATTTTTTGATGCATATGCAAGGCTTTGTCAACTTAGTTAACACAGAGCCGTGACTGTTGGATGTACATCCAACCGCCATCATGCTTCTTCAATCTCTGATCTTCCTGCTCCAGCCGACCAAACCAGCGCCGGCGGGACTGCCTGCTCCCGCGCAGGCCTCACCGGCCCACCCTACTCCCACCACTCGCCAGGCCATGCCTCTACCCATCCCCACCTCCTATTATTTTCCGGCGACGGCAGCCTCACCCCGCAACCGACCAGTCAGCCCTCGTACTCCCGTTAGCATGGGCATCCACTATTGTGGCTTCGCCGGCTCCGGGTCATTCCCTTCCTGGGCCTTGCCGTTGTCCACCACGTTGGTGCTCTCGGCGCGGAGTGGTCAACATGGTCAACAAACAAAGCCATCGGAAGAGGGATGTAAGTGGAGAGCCTGACAGTAGGGACCCACACAAGCAAGTGCCTCCTTATTAGCGAAAAAATGATTCCTCCTGTTGACAGCTGGGATCCACCGACAAAATCTTCGCACGGAAGGAAGTGCCTCCTTATTATGCGTAAAAAACTATTCCTTCCGATGACAGCTGAGACCCGAAAGATTTGGTGCCTGACTGGTGGGCCTACTAAGCTGACGCATACGCAGGGCTTTGTCAACTTACTCAACAAATGATTCTAGCAGCTGGACCGTTGGATGTTAATCCAACAGCCGTGCTGCTTCTTCAACCTCTGATCTTCTTGCTCCAGCCACCCAAACCAGCGCCGGTGGGATCGCCTGCTCCTGCCTCCCGTGGGCGGAAGTGCTGCCACGCAGGCTTCACCGCCCCACCCTAATCCCACCGCCCGCTAGGGCTTCCCTCCACTCACCCACACCCCATGTTATTCTCTGGCGACGGCAGCCTCACACCGCAGCGGAACCAGTGAACCCTCGTACTCCCCTTCGTGTGGGCATCATTTCCTTAGCAGACATCGCTGTCGTTCATCGCCTTGGTGCTCTCGGCGCGGCGTGGTCAACATTGCCAAGGAACGATAATCATCGGAAGACGACTGCACACGGTGAGGCTGACAGCTGGACCCACCAGCTACATCTTCACACGCAAGGAAGTGCCTCCTTATTACCCGCAAAAAATGATTCCTCCCCTGACAGCTGGGACCCACCACATATATCTTCGCACGGAAGGGAGTGCCTACTTATCCTCCCTGACGGCTGGGACCCACCCAGTCAAACCGTATGTAGGGTTGTCTGTCTAGTCGAAACGTGTACGTACATACTGGTCGACCGGTCTCTCTGCAATGATGAACCGTGGCCGAGCAAGTAGCATCACGTGTAGTAGTAGAGACCCCAACGTAGCAATTCAGGTAGACCCTTCTAAGCTGTGTACACTTACGTACATCCACATGCCAAAAATACGGTCACGTACGTACATACGAGCGGGGTCTCGAATGCCTAGCTACTCACACATAAGTATGGCCACGACTCGTGTACATGAAGAGGCAGCGGACGGCAGCAACGGTGTCCTGTTCATCGGCACCCAACTGGCTGGGTCAGAATGGAGAAACAACGTCCTGTTCATCGGGAGACAACAGACTGGGTCGGAATGCGTCCTGTTCAACAGAAGCCAACCAGCTTGGACGGAACAGCCGAAACAGGGCCTAGCATACTGCAGTATAGAGGAAATGGCCTTCTGTTTGATTGGCTACTGTCGAAATGGGATCCTGTTCATCGGGCGGGGTCTGGCGTACCGCAAAACGAAGGAAACGGACTTTTGTTCGAGCTCCTACGGTCGAAATGGGGTCCTCTACATCGGGAGGGGTGTGGCGTACTACAAAATTAGACTCCACGGGCTACTATTCATCCACCGTTGATTTCCTCCAGCCTCCACCTGCTACTGTTCATCCACCACGTCTTCCTCCTGCCTCCATCAGCTACTGTTCATCCACGGGTTACTATTCGTCAAGCCTCCACCGACTACAGTTCAACAGCCCTCCACGGGGTCCTGTTCATCCACCCCAACCAGCTTGGGTGTGGCGCCTCATCGGGGTCTTGTTCATCCATTAACAATGGCCTCTACTACCACGGGTCCTATTCATCCAACCCCCACCAGGAACTATTCATCCAACCCCCAACAATGGTCACTGTTCATCAACAGGCAAGTTCGATCGGCTTTAGTTAGCACCAGTAGTGAAGGAATCGCTCGGGTTCACTAAACAGCCAAGGGATCGATCGCTCGGGTTTAGTAACGTAGCTAGTGCAATCACTCGGGTTCAGTTAGAGCCCAACACCTCGCACACACGCGCGTACGTGTACGAGAGAAACTTGCAAACCTCCATGCATCGCTCGGCCCCGACCACCCACCATAACCGGGAACTCCCTAATATTTTCCTCGCCCTCGCATCTACCATGATTTTTTCGGTCATGAACGATCCAAAGAATGTCATGCAGGTACGTCCCCGGCCCGCCCAGGACGAAAAGACCATTTTCTGTGATGATTTTTTGTCATAGAAGTAGGAGCCCACCACATCTATGATGATAAATGGTTTTGTCGCAATTATCGTCATAGAAGTGTCATAAGCATGATAGAAAAAAATTCGTTCGGGCCAAAATGTCATGGACGTGTCTTTTTTTGTAGTGAAACGAATACCATTGACTTTCATAGAGCAATCTTTTCTTTATACATAATTCTCGGTTAATATTTCTATGTTGAATATACACCATTGAAAGTCCCATGCTCAATTTTGGCACTATTATGGGTTGATTTGATAATTTTAGAGCATTATACGAATTTCTAGCTATTAAAATTTGTAAAATGCTCTTTGATTCAAAAAAATATATGGAAATGAGCTCTAAAAGGATGAAATTTTGCATGGTGTCATCACATAATCCCTATAGGGTGTGATAAATATTTGAGAGAGTTGCGGGAAAATTTGATGCACTTCGTGTACAAACTGAAGAGTTTCTCGCGAAGTATCAGGGTTTCAAACGGAAACAGTGGAATTTAATAGAGAAATCTTTTCTTTATACATCATTTCTCCATTAAACCTTTTCTATGTTGAATATACACCATTGAAGTCTCATTCTCAAATTTGGTACTATTTTGGGCTGATTTGATATTTTCAGACCATTATATGAATTTCTAGATGGCGGATGGCTATATTAACCTGTCACTGGTTTCCTTACGGCAGCGGTCGACTCTGTTTCTCATCCGCCACTGGTATATTGCCAAAATAGTAGTGTTGATTCTAGCAGTGGCCCACCAATAATATGGCCTCAGTTTTAAGCATTTTCCCAGTAATGTGGGTACATGCCGCACAATTGAGGGAGAGGGTTTGCAACACAACCCATGTTGCAAAAGCAGCCAAGCACAACAAGGTCCAAATTGCAAAGTTCGAGGTTTGTTGTACGCTGCATGATCTAAACTTGATCTTACCGTAACGGAGGCGGTCGTCGTGTCCGCAGTTACAACCAGGTGAGCACCAACTTCTTTCTTAAAAGAATATTTCATATTTATAATTCACACATGTGTCAAATAGATTATTGATTCTTAAACTGGTGTGTTTTTTATACAACATAAGTTGTATTGTGATTTTAAGGTCTCATATTGTGTCTGCATTTTAGTTGTTCTTTTGCTTGTATTGTATATAGGTGCAACTAGTATGCATGAACTAGAGTTTGTTACTTTCGCGTGTAGGTTCTATAGGTTCCTCAAGATGCTATTATGGGAGCTCCTAGCTACCTTCTTTGTGCATACTGAGCATGCTTCGATTGGGCTTGTTGTATCTTCCTTTTTTGTCATTTTTGGAAGAGACTAGCAAACATGCCCGTGCACAACAGGAAAAAACCACCACTTCTACACACTCGACGACTGCTACTTCTTGAGCTTGCACTGGGTTTTCCCTTCAGGAGGAAAGGGTGATGCAACAAAGTAGAGATAAGTATTTTCCTCAGTTAGAGAACCAAGGTATCATCTAGTAGGAGGTACAAGCAAGTCTCTAATCTATCACATGCACAAACAATCAAACACTTGCACCCAACATGATAAAGGGGTTATCAATCCCTTCACGGTCAATTGCAAAGGTGAGATATGATAGAGATAGGTAAAATAAAAGGTAAATAAATATTTTTGGGTTTTTTGGTTTATAGATCTGAAAATAAAAGATTGCAAAATAGTAGATCAGAAAGCAAATATGATGGAAAATAGACCCGAGGGCCATAGGTTTGATACGTCTCCAACGTATCTATAATTTTTGATTGCTCCATGCTATATTATCTACTGTTTTAGGCAATATTGGGCTTTATTATCCACTTTTATATTATTTTTGGGACTAACCGGAGGCCCAGCCTAGATTTGCTGTTTTATGCATATTTCAGTGTTTCGAAGAAAAGGAATGTCAAACTGAACGAAATCAACTGGAGAAGTTATTTTTGGAAGGAAAGCCACCCGATGGACTTGGAGTGCACGTCAGGAAAGAAGGGAGGTGCTCACGAGGGTGGGGGCGCGCCCACCCCCCTGGGGCGCGCCCCCGGCCTCGTGGGCCCCCTTCGTCCACCGACGCACTTCGCACCCATATATACCTACGTACCCTAAAACTTCCAGAACAGAAGATAGATCGGGTGTTCCGCCGCCGCAAGCCTCTGTAGCCACCAAAAACCTCTCGGGAGCCCGTTCCGGCACCCTGCCGGAGGGGGAACCCATCACCGGTGGCCATCTTCATCATCCCGGCGCTATCCATGACGAGGAGGGAGTAGTTCACCCTCGGGCTGAGGGTATGTACCAGTAGCTATGTGTTTGATCTCTCTCTCTCTTTCTCTCGTGTTCTCTCTCGTGTTTCCTCTATGGCACGATCTTGATGTATCGTGAGCTTTGCTATTATATTTGGATCTTATGTTTCTTCTCCCCCTCTACTCTCTTGTAATGAATTGAGTTTTCCCCTTGAAGTAATCTTATCGGATTGAGTCTTTAAAGATTTGAGAACACTTGATGTATGTCTTCCCGTGCGTATCTGTGGTGACAATGGGATATCACGTGATTCACTTGATGTATGTTTTGGTGATCAACTTGCGGGTTCCGCCCATGAACCTATGCATAGGGGTTGGCACACGTTTTCATCGTGATTCTCCGGTAGAAACTTTGGGGCACTCTTTGAGGTTCTATGTGTTGGTTTGAGTAGATGAATTGAGATTGTGTGATGCATATCGTATAATCATGCCCACGGATACTTGAGGTGACAATGGAGTATCTAGGTGACATTAGGGTTTTGGTTGATTTGTGTCTTAAGGTGTTATTCTTGTACGAACTCTTGAATAGATTGATCCAAAAGAATAACTTTATGGTGGTTTCGTACCCTACCATAATTTCTACGTTTGTTCTCCGCTATTAGTAGCTTTGGAGTGACTCTTTGTTGCATGTTGAGGGATTGTTATATGATCTATCTATGTTATTATTGTTGAGAGAACTTGCACTAGTGAAAGTGTGAACCCTAGGCCTTGTTTCCTATCATTGCAATACCGTTTACGCTCACTTTTACCATTAGTTACCTTGCTGTTTTTATTATTTCAGATTAGAAAAACCTATATCTACCATCCATATTGCACTTGTATCATCCTCTCTTCGCCGAACTAGTGCACCTATACAATTTACCATTGTATTGGGTGTGTTGGGGACACAAGAGACTCTTTGTTATTTGGTTGCAGGGTTGCTTGAGAGAGACCATCTTCATCCTAAGCCTCCCACGGATTGATAAACCTTAGGTCATCCACTTGAGGAAATTTGCTACTGTCCTACAAACCTGCAGCACTTGCAGGCCCAACAACGTCTACAAGAAGAAGGTTGTGCAAGAGACATCAATCTCTTTTACGGCGCCGTTGTCGGGAGGCTAGGTAAGTGAAGGTATATCTTTAGATCTTGCAATCGAATCTTTTTGTTTCTTGTTTTAGCACTATTCTAGTTTATAAAAGAAAACTACAAAAAAAATGGAATTGAGTTTGTTTCATACGCTTCATCTTTTTAATATCTTTCGTGAGTATGATGGGAAGGAAAATTGTGCCAAAATGTTAGAAGAAGAATGCATTAGAATGTTTGGCACTAAATCTTTGAATGATGAGCATGATTGCAATGTTGTTAGTATGAATTCCTTGAATATCCATGATTCTAATGATATGCAAAGCCACAAGCCTGGGGAAGCTATGTTTGATAAAGATGATATTTTTTGTCCCCCAAGCTTTGATGAGCAAATTCACTATGATGTAAGCATGCCTCCTATCTATTATGATTATTGTGATGACACGTATGCCTTAACGAATAATAATAACTTTCGGTGTCAAAACCGGCGGATCTCGGGTAGGGGGTCCCGAACTGTGTGTCTAGGCGGATGGTAACAGGAGACAAGGGACACGATGTTTTTACCCAGGTTCGGGATCTCTCGATGGAGGTAATACCCTACTCCTGCTTGATTAATATTGATGATATGGGTAGTACAAGAGTAGATCTACCACGAGATCAAGGAGGCTAAACCCTAGAAGCTAGCCTATGGTATGATTGTTGTTCGTCCTACGGACTAAAACCCTCCGGTTTATATAGACACCGGATAGGTTAGGGTTACACAGAGTCGGTTACAATGGTAGGAGATCCACATATCCGTATCGCCAAGCTTGCCTTCCATGCCAAGGAAAGTCCCATCCGGACACGGGACGAAGTCTTCAATCTTGTATCTTCATAGTCTTGGAGTCCGGCCGTGATGATAGTTCGGCTATCCGGACACCCCCTAGTCCAGGACTCCCTCAGTAGCCCCTGAACCAGGCTTCAATGATGACGAGTCCGGCGCGCATATTGTCTTCGGCATTGCAAGGCGGGTTCCTCCTCCGAATACTTCATAGAAGGTTTTGAACACCAGGATAGTGTCCGGCTCTGCAAAACAAGTTCCACATACCACCGTATAGAGAATAATTTTTGCACAGATCTGCTGATGTACTCCGCAGCGTGACATCACACCACGGCCAGGCCTTTATATGAATCGTTTTTTACCGTTCCACCTTAGCGCGTTTAGCGAGGCGGTTTCCTTGGCACGTCTTATCAAAGCATAGATCGTGCCCCCTTATTCCGGGATTCTCATCAATACGGACGTGGGTAATCCATCCGCGCCATTGATTACGGCGCTTGGGAGATAAGCGAGTTTTACCAGGCTGGTGGGGGACGCATAACTTTGCCCTTCCATATAAGGGGATAAGGCTCCACCTTTTCACCTACAACTTCTTCCTCCTTTGCTCATCCATTTCCGTGCACTCGAGCTCCAGCGCCCAAGTCCGCACACCCCACCTCAACCTTCTCCAACCATGTCAGGAGCGGGAGGCAGGTGGATGGCCTCCTCCGTCACGGAGGGGCACATCACAAGACTGCCCGATATTTGTCCAGCGACATCGCGCACAGGCTGCCCGATGCGGGGCAGCTCATTCCAACCCAGGCCCCATGAGAGGGTGGTGTTTCTCCCCACTTCCTCCATGGACTAGGTTTTCCACTTCACCCATTTGTCCAGGGGCTCATGTTCTACTACGGCCTGGACTTCCACGACCTGGCCCCGAATTTCATCCTCAACATCTCGGCGTTTATCGTCGTGTGCGAGGCCTTCCTCTGCATCCAGCCCCACTTTGGCCTATGGCTGAAGATCTTCAACGTCAGGCCGAAGGTTGTGGGCGGCCGTCAAGCGGAGTGCGGAGGCGCCATGGTTAGCAAGATGGCCAAAGTCCTATGGCTCGAGGGCTCCTTTGTGCAGACAATAAAGGGGTGGCAATCGGGGTGGTTCTACATCACCGAGCCACGCAACCCCAAATGGGTGGCGGCCCCCGAATTCAGATCTGGCTTCCCCACACGGCTCTCGTCATGGAAAGAGACGGGCCTGACGTGGGGGAATTCGAACGAGATATCCGGACTCCAAACATGCGTCTGAAACCTGGTGGACAAGAATCTCAGGCTTGTCAACGTAATCCAGGTGATGCTCATCCGCCGGATTCTCCCATGCCAACAATGGGCCTTCAAATTGTGGGAGTTCGATCCGACATAGCACCCCACTCTGATAAGGCTCTTCGACACTACGTACGAAGATTCCTGGAAGGTGCTGTTCAAGGGCGCCGAGGCTCCCACATCCGCAACCGAAGATCGCGGATTCAGCTCGCAGCGTCAAGCCAACGAGGTGAGTTATTTTACCCTTTATGGGACTCTTTTTTCATAGTTTGACTCTATGTGGGATCTAAAACTCCCTAACCTTTAACAGGACTGGCTGAAGACGTCCGGACAGGTTAGTTGTCCGGCTCCTTTGCCAGAAGACCCAGCGGACGCCCGATTGACGGGGCTGCTGGCTCTGGTACCTCATGTGGTGCCGGAGAAGAAGACCAAGAAGGAGGCAACGGGAACTCGAAGGAGCTCCCGACACCTGGTGTTGTCAGATTCTAAAGCAGAATCTTCTCCTGAGGACGAGGAGGAAGAAAAAGAAGCCTCTCCCGGGGGAGGAGAGGAAAAGGAAGGCCGCCCCAACTGGGGAGGCCGGAGGGTCCAAGAAGGGAAGAACCCTTCCTCCGGACTTCTCCACCAACGTCGACAACGACGAGGAGGATTGGCCAACAAGGGCCAAGCCCTGGCGAGATCGTAAGTGTCCGGATACCCATGGCTTTTTATCATTGCATAGTGTTCTCTAATGCCGAACAATCATGCAGCTCGCCCAAAGGCGAGTTCGCCGCTCGTCGGCGGGTCCCTGAGTTAAATCGGAAATGGAGAGTACTTCACTTCGGCCGCCTCCTCCTCACCTCACGCTGCAGACGATGTCAGCGGTGGGGCCCCAAGGGGGCTTGGTCAAAAGGAGGTGGCGCAGGAGGCGCCGCAAGGCAACCTCCCGGACTCGAGCGCGTGGGGCGAGACCCCGGGGGCTCTAAGCTGACCTCGTCCGGACTCCATGCCGGAACCTTCAGCGATTCGAGTCCGGCAAGCGGTCCCTTCGCAAGAAGGGTAAGAAGCCGGTGTTCTCCGTCCAACCGGAGGCACCGGATAGCTTACTGGAGGCGCTTAACAGCGCTTCCATCAAAGAGGAGCACCGCACTGTTATGAGTGCGATGATCCGGACAGTTCAGTCCGCCAAGAGCGGGCTGGCCGAAGCCTGTACCAGCCTTCTAACAGGCTTTGAGCTAAGTTTAGAATATGTAAAAATATTACCGCATAGACAGTAGCCCCTGATGCTTAGTCCGGTGTTCGGAAAGAAAAGCCGGACTAAGGATCTAAAAAGATATACGCAGGAGTCTAACATAAGTATGTCAATATGGGAATGCAGGCTCTGGCTGACCTCTGCACAAGACCGCTGCGGAGGTCGATGCATTGAAGCAAAGCCTCGAGCGGTCCGAGAACGAGCTCGGCCTTGCCAAGAAGCAGCTCGAGGACAAGGAAGGTAAGTAATACCTTATGAAAGAAATACCTTATAGAAAGGTTTTGGTTGCAAAAAATAACAGGAATAACGTGGGTATTGCAGGGGCCACGAACGAGGTGGCGACCCTGAAGGAGGCGGTGTCTGTGGCCGAAAACAAAGCAGCTGCGGAACGCAACGAGCGAGAGAAGGGGGAGGCGCAGCTGGCGGAGGTGCGGCAAGAGCTCCAGGCTCTCATGAAAAAACACGAGAGTTTGGAGCGTGACTCGAAGACCCGAGAGTCCGAGCTTGCTTCGGCTCTTGAGAGTGCCAAAGCTGCTAAGGCCGAGGCCCAAAAAGCCCTCCAAGAAATTGAATCATTAAAGAGGATAGCGGCGGGTAAGGCATTCTTTATGCAAAGCAAGCATGTGAAAGTGAATTACCTATTACTTACCCGGATTCGAGCTCTCCAGAGCATTCGCAGATTTGCCCGTAGTGTGTCCGATGCTGCCGCATTCTACCGCGCCAAGGAGGGAGCTCGACGGAAAAGGTGTTCGGTCTCGATTATCTTTGAGGCCGGACATCCGGTGTTTCGAGCGACCAGCTGAAGCAGCTGGTCGAGCTCCACAAGGTCGCCGAACAGGCCATGAAGGGCCTTATAGTGCGGCTGTGGCCATTGGAAGCCATGCCTGGGAGCTAGTTCGGCTTAGTGCAGCGGCTGGTGGACGCCTGTCCACGGATTGAAGTCATCAAGCGCTTCGTCTGCATTGAAGGTGTCCGTCGGGCCCTTGCCCGTGCTAAAGTGCACTGGGGCAAGCTGGATGCGGAGAAGCTTGTGACGGACGGGCCACCGAAGGGCAAGGAGCATCGCACGCCCGAAATGTACTATGAGGCCCTTCTGAAGGGTGCCCGCCGAATAGCGGATGAGTGCTCCAAAGATGTAATTTTTGAATAGACTCGCATTTGTTATCCTATACGCTGAAAACTTGTTCATATGCGCTAAGAAACGCTTGTTAATTTAAAATATTACCTTCTGTGCGGCCGTTTATCAAATTTGAGAGATGGCAAGTCGTTGGCTTCAGCCCCCATGCCACGAAAGTCTTTGGGGTGTTCGGGATAAACTTGAGCACTCTTATTCTCATTCTTGGGTCCATCTAGGGAGGCGCTCAACGCAACGAACAAGGTAACCGGACTTATAATGCTTGAACACTCTCACTTAGCCATAGAATTCTATAATTTTAAATTTCGGCAAAGCCCCTAGTATTCGGAAGACCGAGTTCAGGGCGCTATCCACGCCTTGGACGGACAATTCCGGTTCCTCGCTCTAAGCGGCATAAGTCTTTAGGGACCCGAAAAAAACCTCTCGAGCAGCGACCGACTCTCGCCCTATCATGACGGTCAGTTTTAGCTTTCTCCACTGAGGTGCTCGACCCAGCTCAATTGGGGCACAATCACGATGGTTCTCCGGTGCTACCTTAGCCGATATAACGGAACGTAAGGTACCAAAACACAGAGCCGGGCAAACCCAACTATTGACCCAAGACATGATCTGAGCCGATTCATATAATGCTATAAGTTCGGGGTGCCACACTTGTGAAAGTGTTCGGACTTATCACACCATAATTTTGGGGTACTTAAGCCCCTGGTGTATTGGCCATACCAAAGTGTACGGGTGCATAATTTCATGAAATGAACATATATATAGATAAAGAAAAGAGTGCAATAATAGGGAAAAGCTATGTATTGTTTATATCAAAAAGGTACTGCAATGATAGCAGAACGATACAAATAGTGCGATAAGCAAGGGATGGGACTATCTAACATTTCCCCCTCCAGGGATAAGCTGCGAGATGGTATGTAAAACAGGTATAATGCTCGTAATAGAGACCACCTGAACACTCGACGTGGCTTTCTGCTTCCCTAGCTGTTGCATCGTGTGTTCGGCGATTCTAGTGCCGGACATGACTTCTGGAAAACGGAGTCCTGAAAGTAAGAAAAAGGAAAAAAAGAAAAAAAAGAAAAAGAATGACACAATCGGGAGCCCCTGGTGCGGTTGAGCCGCATTCCGGGCGTGCCGTGGTCGTGCCCCTCCCCTTATGCCCATGGTATCTCCAGAGCGTAGTACTGGCTTCGCAGTTTCGCGAGGGCTGGGGTTGGGGCCGGATTGCTACGCGTGCTTGAATCGTGCCAGGCGGTCTTGTTGTGGGTTACTCCGGGTGCGCTTCACAGTGTCCGGACGCTTAGTGGCCGGACTCGAGAATTGCTGTGAGAGGCTGCTTTGTGCATCCGCCGCGAGGGCCGCTGTGTGCTCCTCCGTTCGGAGAGTGCGTTCGGTGTTTCCATTGACCGTGATACTCCTCGAGGGCCTGGCATCTTGAGCTTGAGGTATGCGTAGTGCGGCACCGCATTGAACTTTGCAAATGCGGTTCGTCCGAGCAGTGCATGATAGCCACTACGGAATGGGACGATGTCGAAGATCAACTCTTCACTTCGGAAGTTATCTGGGGATCCGAAGACCACTTCGAGTGTAACTGAGCCCGTACAATTGGCCTCTACACCTGGTATGACGCCTTTAAAGGTCGTCTTTGTAGGTTTAATTCTTGAGGGGTCTATGCCCATTTTGCGCACTGTATCCTGATAAAGCAGGTTGAGGCTGCTACCGCGTCCATCAGGACTCTGGTGAGGTGAAATTCGTCAATAATTGGGTCAAGAACCAATGCGGGGAAACCGCCGTGACGGATGCTAGTGGGGTGGTCCCTTCGATCGAAGGTGATCGGGCAGGAAGACCATGGGTTAAACTTCGGGGCAACTGGCTCCATCGCATATACTTCCCTTAGTGCATGCTTCCGCTCCCTTTTGGGTATATGGGTTGCGATATCATGTTCACCGTCCGCACTTGTGTGGGAAAACCCTTCTGTCCTCTATTGTTTGGCGGTCGGGGCTCTTCCTCGTCATCGCTATGCAGCCCCTTGTCATTGAGTTCGGCACTTAACTTGCCTTCTTGCTTGAACACACAACAATCCCTGTTGGTGTGATTGGCTAGTTTTTCGGGGGTGCCATGTATCTGGCACAGGCGATCGAGTATTCGGTCCAAGTTGGACGGGCCCTGGGTATTTCTTTTGAATGTCTTCTTCTGCTGACCGGGTTTAGAGCCTCTGAATCCGGCATTGACCGCCGTATCTTCAGCATTATCGCCGTTAATGCGGCGCTTGTTCTTGTTGCGACACGACCTGCCATTGCTGTCCTTGGTATCCGAACTATCAGGGTGTTTGGCCAAGTTGTTGCTTCGGGCTAGCCAGTTGTCCTCTCCCGCGCAAAAGCGGGTCATGAATGTTGTGAGGGCTGCCATGGATTTTGGCTTTTCCTGTCCTAGGTGCCGGGCAAGCCACTCGTCGCGGATGTTATGTTTGAAGGCTGCAAGGGCCTCTGCATCCGGACAGTCAACGATTTGATTTTTCTTTGTTAGGAACCATGTCCAAAATTGTCCCGGCCGATTCTTCTGGATGCTGAATTATGTGGCTAAGGTCATCGGCGTCTGGTGGTCGCACATATGTGCCCTGGAAGTTATCAAGGAATGCGGCTTCCAGGTCCTCCCAACAACCAATTGATTCTGGTGGCAAGTTGTTGAGCCAATGCCGAGCTGGTCCTTTAAGCTTGAGTGGTAGGTATTTGATGGCATGTAGATCATCACCGCGGGCCATGTGGATATGGAGGAGATAGTCCTCGATCCAGACCACATGATCTGTGGTACCATCGTATGATTTGATGTTTATGGGTTTGAAGCCCTCGGGGATTTCATGATCCATTACTTCATCTGTGAAGCATAGTGGGTGTCTTGGCGCCTACGTATTGGGATATATCACGACGTAGCTCATATGAGCTTTGTTCATCGTGGTTCGGCCCGGCCGGGTTTGCTGTATCCGGCGCGACGGTAATCATCCCGCGTCGTTGGGCGCCCACGCGATCCATAGATCGATCTTGTATGTTTTGCCTTATCCTCCAATATATCTCGCAAGTCCGGCGCATTTTCCCGTGCCTTGGTATTTTTTGTGCGGCGTCGGGGTGTGGCTTGAGCGGAGGGCCGAGAGGCTTCTCTGTCGCGGCCACGGGGTGGCCGGTCTGCCATGTCGTGCGCTGGTGACTTGGGTGCTTCCTCCTCTGATCGAGGCAACGGCCTGCGTTTGGGGTAGCTTTTGGAGGGGCATTCGAGTTCATACTCTTCGGCTGCAAGGACTTCAGTCCATCTGTCAGCTAGCAGGTCTTGGTCAGCTTTAAGCTGTTGCTGCTTTTTCTTGAGGCTGCTTGCCGTGGCTATAAGCCTGCGTTTGAAACGCTCCTGTTCGACGGGATCCTCAGGCACGACAAATTCGTCGCCGAGGCTTGCCTCATCTTCGGAGGGAGGCGCATAATTATCGCCTCGACCTGTCTTTCTGCCCGCCGTCAGGCGGACTTGCTTCGCCTCCTCCTGCGCTGAGTCCTCTTTGGAGGGGTTGTCTTCGATTTCTTGTCCGGGGTGTTATTATGTCCCGTGCCGGAATCATCGTTTTTATTGTGGAGGGATTTAGAGCGGCGCCACTGACGTCGGCGCTTCGGTTGCTTCTTGGAGGGGTCATCCTCCGTTGTTCCATCGTCGTTCCCATCTTTTGGGATGTCCACCATGTATATGTCATATGACGAGGTGGCCTTCCAGTGCCCTGTAGGCGCTGGGTCTTGGTCATCTCCGGCATCGTCGTCCATATCGTCGATGTCTTCGGAGTCCATGTCGAGCATGTCGGTTAAATCATCGACAGTGGCTATAAAGTGGGTGGTGGGTGGGCGTTGAATTTCTTCGTCGTCCGTATCCCAACCTTCCTGTCCGTAGTCCGGCCAGGGCTCTCCGGATAAAGATAGAGACTTTAGTGAATTCAGGATGTCGCCAAAGGGCGAGTGCTGAAAGATGTCCGCGACAGTGAACTCCATGACCGGCGCCCAATCGGATTCGATTGGCAGGGGCACGGGGGGTTCGGAGTCCGGAGAGGAGTCCGGCACCCTGGAGTTGAGGTCTTCGCAAAGGACAGGGATGGAGTTCGACTCAATCGCCGTAGAGATCATAGCCCCCGAGGCGGTGTCCAACCACTCGTCCTCGATCGGGGAATCCGGCTCCGGATTAAGGGTCGGGGCGGATGCTGGTGTGGCCTCCAGGGTACTGTTTGGTTGCAGAGCTAGATCATGCCCATCGAGACAGTGCGGCACGCTTGGCTGCGGCTCGAATCCGTCGAAGATCAAGTCTCCGCGGACATCGGCCGTATAGTTCAAACTTCCAAATCTGACCTGATGGCCAGGGGCATAGCTTTCGATCTGCTCCAGATGGCCAAGCGAATTGGCCCGCAGTGCAAAGCCGCCGAATACGAAGATCTGTCCGGGGAGAAAAGTCTCACCCTGGACCGCGTCGTTGTTGATGCTCGAAGGAGCCATCGGGCGTATCGGTGACGACACAGAGGAACTCAATGAAAGCACCAATGTTGGTGTCAAAACCGGCGGATCTCGGGTAGGGGGTCCCGAACTGTGCGTCTAGGCGGATGTTAACAGGAGACAAGGGACACGATGTTTTTACCCAGGTTCGGGCCCTCTCGATGGAGGTAAAACCCTACTCCTGCTTGATTAATATTGATGATATGGGTAGTACAAGAGTAGATCTACCACGAGATCAAGGAGGCTAAACCCTAGAAGCTAGCCTATGGTATGATTGTTGTTCATCCCACGGACTAAAACCCTCCGGTTTATATAGACACCGGATAGGTTAGGGTTACACAGTCGGTTACAATCGTAGGAGATCCACATATCCGTATCGCCAAGCTTGCCTTCCACGTCAAGGAAAGTCCCATCAGGACACGGGACGAAGTCTTCAATCTTGTATCTTCATAGTCTTGGAGTACGGCCATGATGATAGTTCGGCTATCCGGACAGCCCCTAGTCCAGGACTCCCTCAATAACCATGAAACTTGTCATCTTGATCTTAATTTTCAATCACATGATAGTTATTTTGTTGAGTTTGCTCCCACTACTATTGATGAGAATAAATTTGCTTGCGTGGAGAGTAGGATAATGCTTGTAGATCATGAAAGGAATGCTTTAGGTGCTGGTTATATTGTTGAATTCATTCATGATGCTACTGAAAATTATTATGAGGGAGTAACATATGCTTGTAGAAATTGGAATAATATCAAGTTTCCTCTCTATGTGCTTAAAGTTTTGAAGTTATGCTTGTTTTACCTTCCTATGCAAGTTGATCCTTGTTTGTTTTCTCACAAAATCCCTATGCATAGGAAGTGGGTTAGACTTAAATGTTCTAGTCATATTCTTCATGATGCTCTCTTTATGTTTCAATTCTTATCTTTTATGTGAGCATCATTGAAATCATAATGCCTAGCTAGGGGCGTTAAACGATATTGCTTGTTGGGAGGCAACCCAATTTCATTTTAGTTTCTTTCTTTTTGGTTATGTTTAGGAATAAATAATCCATCTAGCTTTTGTTTAGATGTGGTTTTATGTTTTAATTAGTGTTTGTGCCAAGTAGAACCTTTGGGAAGACTTGGGTGAAGTCTTTATGATCATGCTGTAAAAAACAAAAACTTTAGCGCTCACGAGATTAGCTAGAACTTTTTACTGGAGAGTTCTATTTAGTTGATTCTTTTTGCAGATGATTACTAGACAAATTCGTCAGGTCCACCAATTAATTTTAGAATTTTTGGAGTTCCAGAAGTTCGCGTTAGTTACAGATTACTACAGACTGTTCTGTTTTTTGACAGATTCTGTTTTTCGTGTGTTGTTTGCTTATTTTGATGAATCTATGGCTAGTAAAATAGTTTATAATCCATAGAGAAGTTGGAATACAGTAGGTTTAAAACCAAAAAAAATAAAGAATGAGTTCATTACAGTACCTTTAAGTGGTGTTTTGTTTTCTTTCGCTAACGGAGCTTACGAGTTTTCTGTTAAGTTTTGTGTTGTGAAGTTTTCAAGTTTTGGGTAAAGATTCGATGGACTATGGAATAAGGAGTGGCAAGAGCCTAAGATTGGGGATGCCCAATGCACCCCAAATTAATATTCAAGGATAACCAAGAGCCTAAGCTTGGGTATGCCCCGGAAGGCATCCCCTCTTTCGTCTTCGTTCATCGGTAACTTTACTTGGAGCTATATTTTTATTCACCACATGATATGTGTTTTGCTTGGAGCGTCATTTTATTTTTGTTAGTATTTGCTTGCTGTTATTTATATTAATGTTTTTCATCCTTTAGTTTCAATAAAAAAGTCAAGGATAGCCTTTGCCATGCTTATTTTGCTACTATACATGTTGCTGTTTGAAAACAGAAAGTTTACCGCTGTTGCAAAAATTCCCTAGAAAAGTTAGAGAATGATATAATGATGAAACCTTTTGCATAATAAGATCTGATAAATTTATTACTGTGGGAATTTTATTTCATAATTTTTGGAGTTAGGTAAGTATTGATACTCTTGCATTCTTTACAGACTGTACTGTTTTGGCAGATTGCTGTTATGTTTGCATATGTTGGCTTGTTTAATGATTCTATTTAAGGATAGGAGTATTAAATATGCAGAGGCATTTAGTATGCAATGTTGAATAATAATTTTAGTGATTTGTTACAGAAGAAAATTATAAGGTTTTGCATTGTTTTATACTAACCTATCTCACGAGTTCTTGTTGAGTTTGGTGTGGATGAAGCTTTTGAGAAATAGGGAAACCATGATATGAGAGGAATTAAGGAGACACAAAAGTTCAAGCTTGGGATGCCCAAGGCACCCCAAGATAATATTTCAAGAAGTCTCAAGCATCTAAGCTTGGGGATGCCCCGGTAGGCATCCCACCTTTCTTCTTCAACAACTATCGGTTAGTATCGGTTGAGCCTAAGTTTTTGCTTCTTCACATGAGTTGTGCTATCCTTGCAATGTCATTTTATTTTGTTTTGCTTTATGTTTGAATAAAATACCAAGATCTGAAATTATTAAATGGGAGAGTCTTCACATAGTTGTATAATTATTCGACTACTCATTGATCTTCACTTATATCTTTCGGAGTAGTTTGTCATTTGCTCTAGTACTTCACTTATATCTTTTGGAGCACGGTGGTGGATTTGTTTTATAGAAACTATTGATCTCTCATGATTTACTTATATTATTTTGAGAGTCTTAAATAGCATGGTAATTCGCTTAAATAATCCTAATATGCTAAGCATACAAGATTTGTAAGAATTCTTATGAGTGTGTTGAATACTATGAGAAGTTTGATGCTTGATAATTGTTTTGAGATATGGAGGTAGTAATATTAGAGTCATGCTAGTTGAGTAGTTGTGAATTTGAGAGATACTTGTGTTAAAGTTTGTGATTCGTAGCATGCACGTATGGTGAACCGTTATGTGATGAAGTCGGAGCATGATTTATTTATTGATTGTCTTCCTTATGAGTGGCGGTCAGGGACGAGCGATGGTCTTTTCCTACCAATCTATCCCCCTAGGAGCATGCGCGTAATACTTTGCTTTGATAACTTGTAGATTTATGCAATAATTATATGAGTTCTTCATGGCTAATGTTGAGTCCATGGATTATACACACTTTCCCCATCCTTCCACCATTGCTAGCCTGTCTAATAACGCGCACCTTTTGCCGGTATCATACACCCACCATATACCTTCCTCAAAACAGCCACCATACCTACCTATCATGGCATTTCCATAGGCATTTCGAGATATATTGCCATGCAACTTTCCACCGTTCCGTTTATTATGACACGCTCCATCATTGTCATATTGCTAGCATGATCATGTAGTTGACATCGTATTTGTGGCAAAGCCACCATTCATAATTCTTTCATACATGTCACTCTTGATTCATTGCACATCCCGGTACACCGCTAGAGGCATTCATATAGAGTCATATTTTGTTCTAAGTATCGAGTTGTAATTGTTGAGTTGTAAGAAAAATAAAAGTGTGATGATCATCATTATTAGAGCATTGTCCCAGTGAGGAAAGGATGATGGAGAGTATGATTCCCCCACAAGTCGGGATGAGACTCCGGACGAAAAATAAAAAAATAATAATAAAATAGAAAGAAAAGAGGCCAAAAAAAAGAGAAAAGTCCAAATAAAAAAGTAAAATAAAAAAATGAGAGAAAAAGAGAGAAGGGACAATGCTACTATCCTTTACCACACTTGTGCTTCAAAGTAGCACCAAGATCTTCATGATAGAGAGTCTCTCATTTTGTCACTTTCATATATTAGTGGGAATTTTTCATTATAGAACTTGGCTTGTATATTCCAATGATGGGCTTCCTCAAAATGCCCTAGGTCTTCGTGAGCAAGCGAGTTGGATGCACACCCACTTAGTTTCTTTTGTTGAGCTTTCACATGCTTATAGCTCTAGTGCATCCGTTGCATGGCAATCCCTACTCACTCACATTGATACCTATTGATAGGCATCTCCATAGCCTGTTGATACGCCTAGTTGATGTGAGACTATCTTCTCCTTTTTGTCTTCTCCACAACCACCATCCTATTCCACCTATAGTGCTATGTCCATGGCTCACGCTCATGTATTGCGTGAAGATTGAAAAAGTTTGAGAATATCAAAAGTATGAAACAATTGCTTGGCTTGTCATCGGGTTGTGCATGATTTAAATATTTTGTGTGGGGAAGATGGAGCATAGCCAGACTATATGATTTTGTAGGGATAACTTTCTTTGGCCATGTTATTTTGAGAAGACATAAGTGCTTTGTTAGTATGCTTGAAGTATTATTATTTTTATGTCAATATGAACTTTTGTCTTGAATCTTTCGGATCTGAATATTCATATGACAAGTAAGAAGAGTTACATTGAAATTATGCCAAGTAGCACTCCGCATCAAAAATTATCCTTTTTATCATTTACCTACTCGAGGACGAGCAGGAATTAAGCTTGGGGATGCTTGATACGTCTCCAACGTATCTATAATTTTTGATTGCTCCATGCTATACTATCTACTGTTTTAGGCAATATTGGGCTTTATTATCCACTTTTTTATTATTTTTGGGACTAACCTATTAACCGGAGGCCCAGCCCAGATTCTTGCTTTTATGCCTATTTTAGTGTTTCGAAGAAAAGGAATATCAAACAGAGTCAAAACGGAACGAAATCAACTGGAGAAGTTATTTTTGGAAGGAAAGCCACCCGATGGACTTGGAGTGCACGTCAGGAAAGAAGGGAGGTGCTCACGAGGGTGGGGGGTGCGCCTACCTCCCTGGGGCGCGCCCCCTGCCTCGTGGCCTCCCCTTCGGTCAACTGACGTACCCCCTGCACCCATATATACCTACGTATCCTAAAACTTCCAGAACGGAAGATAGATCGGGAGTTCCGCCGCCGCAAGCCTCTGTAGCCACCAAAAACCTCTCGGGAGCCCGTTCCGGCACCCTGCCGGAGGGGGAACCCATCACCGGTGGCCATCTTAATCATCCCGGCGCTATCCATGACGAGGAGTGAGTAGTTCACCCTTGGGGCTGAGGGTATGTACCAGTAGCTATGTGTTTGATCTCTCTCTCTCTCTCTCTCTCGTGTTCTCTCTCATGTTTCCTCTATGGCACGGTCTTGATGTATCGCAAGCTTTGCTATTATAGTTGGATCTTATGTTTCTTCTCCCCCTCTACTCTCTTGTAATGAATTGAGTTTTCCCCTTGAAGTAATCTTATCGGATTGAGTCTTTAAAGATTTGAGAACACTTGATGTATGTCTTCCGTGCGTATCTGTGGTGACAATGGGATATCACGTGATTCACTTGATGTATGTTTTGGTGATCAACTTATGGGTTCCGCCCATGAACCTATGCATAGGGGTTGGTACACGTTTTCGCCGTGATTCTCGGTAGAAACTTTGGGGCACTCTTTGAGGTTCTATGTGTCGGTTTGAGTAGATGAATTGAGATTGTGTGATGCATATCATATAATCATGCCCACGGATACTTGAGGTGACAATGGAGTATCTAGGTGACATTAGGGTTTTGGTTGATTTCTGTCTTAAGGTGTTATTCTAGTACGAACTCTTGAATAGATTGATCCGAAAGAATAACTTTGAGGTGGTTTCGTACCCTACCATGATCTCTACGTTTGTTCTCCGCTATTAGTAGCTTTGGAGTGACTCTTTGTTGCATGTTGAGGGATTGTTATATGATCTATCTATGTTATTATTGTTGAGAGAACTTGCACTAGTGAAAGTATGAACCCTAGGCCTTGTTTCCTATCATTACAATACCGTTTACGCTCACTTTTACGATTAGTTACCTTGCTGTTTTTATTATTTCAGATTACAAAAACCTATATCTACCATCCATATTGCACTTGTATCACCCTCTCTTCGCCGAACTAGTGCACCTATACAATTTACCATTGTATTAGGTGTGTTGGGGACACAAGAGGCTTTTTGTTATTTGGTTGCAGGGTTGCTTGAGAGAGACCATCTTCATCCTATGCCTCCCACGGATCGATAAACCTTAGGTCATCCACTTGAGGGAAATTTGCTACTGTCCTACAAACCTGTGCACTTGCAGGCCCAACAACGTCTACAAGAAGAAGGTTGTGTAGTAGACATCAAGATTTCACTAGAGGCTTCTCTCATGAAGGCAAATAATACGATGGGCGAACAAATTACTGTCGAGCAATTGATAGAAAAGCGCAAAGTTATGATGATATCCAAGGCAATGATTATGCATATAGGCACCACGTCTGTGTCAAGTAGACCAAAACGATTTTGCATCTACTACTATTACTCCACGCATCAACCGCTATCAAGCATGCATCTAGAGTATTAAGTTCATAAAGAACGGAGTAACGCCTTAAGTAAGATGACATGATGTAGAGGGAAAAACTCAAGCAATATGATGAAAACCCCATCTTTTTATCCTTGATGGCAACAATATAATACGTGCCAGGCTACCCCTACTTTGTCACTGGGTGAGGACACCGCAAGATTGAACCCAAAACTAAGCACCTATCCCATTGCAAGAAATACCAATCTAGTTGGCCAAACCAAACCGATAATTCGAAGAGAAATACAAAGATATCAAATCATGCTTATAAGAATTCAGAGAAAATTCAAATAATATTCATAGATAATCTGATCAAATCCACAATTCATCGGATCTCGACAAACACACCGCAAAAGAAGATTACATCGGATAGATATCCAAGAACATCAATGAGAACGTGGTATTGAGAATCAAAGAGAAATAAGAAGCCATCTAGCTACTAGCTATGGACCCGTATGTCTGAGGTGAACTATAACGCTTCATCGGAAGGGTAATAGGGTTGATGTAGATGCCCTCCGTGATAAAATCCCCCTCCGGCAGATCATCGGAAAAGGCCCCAAGATGGGATCTCACGAGAACAGAAGGTTGCGGCGGCGGAAAAGTATTTTCATGGCTCTCTCTGAGGGTTTTGGAATATATGTGAATTTATAGGACGAAGAAGTAGGTCGGTGGAATCCCGAGGGGACCACAAGGCAGGGGGTGCGCCCCTAGGACGCGCCCCTACGGCTTGTCGACACTTCGTAGGTCTTCTGACTTCATCTCCAAGTCTCCTAGGTGTCTTCTGGTCCAAGAAAAAGCATCGTGAAAGTTTTATTTGTTTTGGACTCTGTTTCATATTCCTTTTCTTCGAAATTCAAAACAAGGAAAAAACAGAAACTCGCACTGGGATCTAGGTTAATAGGTTAGTCCCAAAAATAATACAAAATATCATATTAATGCATATAAAACATCCAAAATAGATAATATAATATCATGGAACAATCAAAAATTATAGATACGTTGGAGACGTATCAAGAATCCCCAAGCTAAATTCCTGCTCTTCCTCGAGTAGGTAAATGATAAAAACAGAATTTTTGATGTGGAATGCTACATAACATATTTATCCATGTAATTTTCTTTATTGTGGCATGAATATTCAGATCCATAAGATTCAAAACAAAAGTTTAATATTCACATAAAAACAATAATACTTCAAGCATACTAATAAAGCAATCATGTCTTCTCAAAATAACATGGCCAAAGAAAGTTATCCCTACAAAATCATATAGTCTGGTGATAACCCGCAAGTATATGGGATCGCAATAGATTTCGAGGGTAGAGTATTCAACAAAAAATTATAGATTCGACACAAGGGGAGCCAAAGAATATTTGCAAGTATTAGCAGCTGAGTTGTCAATTCAACCACACCTGGAGATTAATTATGTACAACAAAGTGATCAGTAGCAAAGTAATATGATAGTTTTGATAGTAGTAGCGACATCAATAGTAACAGTAACAGTGATAGTAGTAGTTTTGTAGCAAGTGCAACAGTAACAATAGCGGTAGTAACTTAGCAAGAACAATATAAGATAAATTCGTAGGCATTGGATCGGTAATTTCTTGGATGATATTCATCATGTGACAGTCATAACCTAGGCGATATGGCACTAGCTCCAGTTCATAAATATAATGTAGGCATGTATTCCGTAAATAGTCATACGTGCTTATGGAAAGAACTTGCATGCCATATTTTGTCCTACCCTCCCGTGGCAGCGGGGTCCAATTCAAAACTAAGGGGTATTAAGGCCTCCTTTTAATACAGAACCGTAACTACATGAACTCCTCAAACTACGATCATCACCGGGAGTGGTCCCGACTATTGTCACTCCGGGGTTGCCGGATCATAACACGTAGTAGGTGACTAAAACTTGCAAAATCGGATCTAGAACATAGATATAATGGTGATAACATTAACGGTTCAGATTAGAAATCATGGCACCTGGGCCCAAAGTGACAAGCATTAAGCATGGGAAAGTCATAGCAATATCAATCTCAGAACATAGTGGATACTAGGGATCAGGCCCAAACAAAACTAACTAGATTACATGATGAATCTCATCCAACTCCTCACCGACTAGTGAGCCTACGAAGGAATTACTCACTCCCGATGGGGAGCATCATGGAATTGGCGATGGAGAAGGGTTGGTGATGACGAAGATCGAAGACCCCCCTCTCCGGAGCCCCGAACGGACTCCAGATCTGGCCTCCCGATGAAGAACAGGAGGTGACGGGCGGCTGGCCTCATGGAACACGATAATTCTTTTTCCCTCGATTTTTCTGAAAAAATATGATTTTACAAATGCCGGGTTCAGTGGTCAGGGGGCCACGGTGGGGACAAACCACGTGGGGTGGCTTGGTGAAGCGCGCCTGGTGGGTTGTGCCCACCCAGGTGCCCCCCTCCGGTGGTTCTTGGCTCCAGAAATTCTCATATATTGCATGAAAAATCCTCGCAAAGTTTCATTCCATTCCGAGAACTTTTATTTCTGCAAAAAAAAAACAACACCATGGTAGTTCTGTTGAAAACAACATCAGTCTGGGGTTAGTTTCATTCAAATCATGCAAATTAGAGTCCAAAACAAGAGGAAAAGCATTCGGAAAAGTAGATACGTTAGAGACGTATCAAGTCCCCCAACCTTAAACCTTTGCTTGTCCTCAAGCAATTCAGTTGATAGACTGAAAGTGAAAAAGAAAAACTTTTACGAACTCTTTTGCTCTTGTTTGCATAAATAATCTTAAACAACACCCAGGTTTTCAGCCAATATTATACAAACCATGCCGACAATAACTCTTAAAATTATATTAACTCATATCAATGACATAATCAGCTAGCGAGCAATAATAAAATATCTCAAATGGCAACATGTTATCAAAACAACCATGATATAATATGACAATAGTGGTATCTCGCTAGCCCTTTCTGAGACCGCAAAACATAAATGCAGAGCACATCCAAAGTTCAAGCAGCGACTAAACATTGTAATTCATGGTAGAAAAGATCCAGTCATGATGCACCCAACATTAGCTACACACAATGCATCAAAGATGACAAAGAAGGTTTTAGGTTCTGGCGCTTATTTTAGAAGTTGATGACACAACATAAAAATAAATAGAAAGTCCCTTCGCAGAGGGAAGCAGTGATCTGCAGCGGTGCCAGAGCTCAAGTTTTTAAAATAGAGGTAAAAGATATTTTGAGAAATGCACCCTTATTGTTTACTTCATGACCATCAGTTATCAATATCTTCCATGCTAAGCACGCTAGTGGCGGTTCCCAAGCGATAAAAGTAAAGGTTTACTCCCCCTCCACCAACAATCACACTCCACGGCTTATCCGAAACAATGGGTGTCGTCCATACCAACAATAGTCCGGGGGAGTTTTATTTAATTATTTGCAATTTTGTGTTCGGGACAGGGAATCCCTATTACCGCCCTTTTCTCGTGCGATGATGAGTGAATAAACACACATCCTACCTCCTGTCGTTCCAAGAGCGATCCAGGCACATAAAAGGATATTTATTTGAAGTTTTAGAGATGGCACATGCAAATTTACTTAGGACGGCAAGGTAATACCATATATAGGTAGGTACTAGATCATTATTGACGCGCGTTGCTGCGCCCGTCCATTTCAACAATATAGCAATAGTAAGAATGCAAAATATAGAGTATTTTTTATGAGTGCCACAATTTTCCGCCTCATTTTTCTATCAAATCATCATTGGACATTCGTAAGCAAAAAAAGAGGCATCATTTTCTAAATAGCATGTCAATATAAACATGGGGCAAAAATTGAATACATACATAGAGTGTAACCAATGACAAAGGAAAAACAGAGGTTATGGGAGGAGAAATGATAATCTAAATCTTGTGTTCCTACGACAACAAAAAGAAAGGAATGCAGTTGTTCACCAAAGATCACATATGAAACAAGAGGACTTGCATCTTTCATCGACACCACATCTAGATACATAGATTTGCAACCACTGGTAGCAATTCTCTGAGATAAAACCAATCACTAATAATAGTTTTCTTTTCATCCATTAACATTGTTGGCTAATGAGGCAGAATAATTTACATGTTAGTAGGCAGCAACTGCAAAAAGCATAACGTGGTCATGTTAGTTGTAAAGAACACAATCATATCAATTGACAAATATCCAAGGTGCAAAAAGAATTCAGTTCACTATCCTGCAAACATAAACAATTGTGTCATACATGCATGAATGAGAATACGTAATTTTATACCTCCATATTTATTATGCATATATGCTTATTGTCAAAACATTTTTTATAAGGAAGTGTAGAGAAAACAAACACACATTTTTCTCGTACACTTGCAATACCACTAAACACTGAACTTAATCAAATGAGCAACCTTACCACCCATATCTAGTTCGTTTACACCTCTAAAATCTAACGCCTGAACAAATCACTCAGAATTAGATTACTGACAACTACAAATAGTCTGCCAATTTTTCTACATTTGCTACAATACAGAACATGCAATGTCGTCTTATACCCTAATGTATATGCACTACCATGTAGTCCATGTAATAGAATAGTTTTGCATCATCTTGTTGCTACAGGCTAACAAAGAGCAACATGGAATATTTGCTTACCAAAACCACCAAGAAATAAAGAGTTGTTGCTATCCATCACCTAATCTTCATCACTAAATAGTCGACAAAGGTGTCGAAGACATATGACACTTCCATTTTAAACTTTTAATTCTGAAACGATCCATTTTCAATATTGTGTTTGTCTTTGCGTTTCAGACTGGACATTGGACTGCTGGTACATATAACTCTTATCTTCACTACAGGATGGTCAGTGTTCATTACATATAAAGGAAAAATATTACTAATATATAAGCAAATTGTTGAAATATGAACAAGCAAGGACAGAAATTCCACACCACCAAGCAGTAGAAGAATTGTCGAACTGACTCTTCACACTCCCGGTAACTTCACCGCCATAGCTTCTTGTAGGAAAATCAGAAAATATTTAGACCTGCAACAAACTTCATCTCAGCTAAATTAGCAAAATGGTTGTACTCAAAGTATAAGTTGAGGAAAAAGGGGATGGGGGTGGAGAGCATGTGTATTCATGTACCTATCCCAATCTTTGCTCATCCAAAGCAATGTGTGAAATCCAGGCATAGTTGATGGCAAGTAGACATATGGCTTTTCACTCCTCTCCTAACTTCAAGATCTCACCAATGTAGCTTTCTTAAGGCGAGAGTGCAACCTGAATTTTGTTTTTCTTTATGCAGCCTATCCATGTGTAGTGAAATATATCAATTTGCAAATATGTACAAGATTCATGAAAACAATAATCATCAGAGTTACTTCATATCAATTCACAGCATGTGTAGTATCGAAATCTGTCATCTTTGAGAGTAATAAAATCAACCTTTATTCATGGAACATCGATGAAATAGTTCTATACAAAATATTCAATCTGAACTACGCAATATGTGGTTTGATACATCTTAGTAGCGGATATGAATTCTTTCTGCCCTGTCCTCTGGTACCTCCACGCCCATCTCCATCTGCTAGCCTGTAGTACAAAATCAAACAAGATCAGACTAAATTAAACCACTCCACTGTCACTAAGATGCGAACAAATTAGAAAATAAAGCACCTAGCTCATTGGATTATCACTCAAAATAAAGGTAATGTCGAAGTAACTATTTGTTCATCAAACGAATATGCAGAAATAGCTTACGTGCTACCGACTTCTTGTGGGCCTTGGTGAGCCTGTCCTCGAGCGCCAGGGGCTTGGCCTGCACGGCAAGGTGCCCGAAGCTCTTCTTGTCGATAAGGCCCTAGAGCGCGTGGGGTCGCGCGTGGCTGCGAGTCGGTGGTGAGGACCAGGCTCGAGTTGGCTTGATATCTGTACTGCATGAACCGTGCGTGCACCTTTGTTACCCCTCTCAGGTTTGCTACCTCGCCGTTGTGGAATCGGGATGACTGAGGGGCGTTCAGGTGGGGATCGAACCAACAGTAGCTGCTTAAGTTTTGGAAGCTAGGGTTTTGAGAAGGGGAGGGAGGGGTGTGTTGGTTGTTACCTGTAGGTCAGACGGCGGTGAAGCTAGCTAGGGCGGCTAGTGGCGCCGTTCCTGCCGCATCGGGTGTCATTGTCGGCATCGAAGACAAAGAGGGGGAATGGATTTGGGGGCAGAGAAGGCGGCGGTGTTAGATCAGGGGAGGAACTGGCCGCCAGAGGAGGAGAGGAGGCATCGAATGAGGGAGCGACCGGCGGGCTAGGCATAGAGGTCAGCCAAATGGGCCGAGGAAAAGGCTGAAGGTGCCGCCGCCAAGCAACTTTCAACTGGTAAAGGAGCAACACACATGTGGAGGAGGCGGCTGGAGCGGTGCTGGTAGGCTAGGGAAGAGCGGCGGCCGAGGAGAAGAGATAACCGATCTGATCGCGGAAGGAGGAGCGACGCACTTATTTTTCTAGATGTGTGCGTACGGTCTATTCATTTTATAGATGACATGGGCCAAACCCATTTGCCGAGTTTACGACATACATCCTAATTTGTTACCGGAGCAGCGGCCCAGTAAAGTGCAGTGCTCGGTGCTCCGCGGAAATAGCCCAGGCGGAATTGGAAGGACATCTAACGACCGAGAACTCCCACCATAGTAGATCCAATGGTTAGAGAGGGCTTGAATAGTGCTCAGTTTTAATGTCTCTAAATGGTGGACTCATCTAGAATAACTTGGGTTCAAGGTTTTTGATGTACAAGCAGAATTCCCACTTAGTACGGGCGAAATAGCAAATAGGTTGAGAAGCGACCAGCTAGAGAACAACAACGGTCATGAACATGAATTATGCATAAGTAACATTGACACTAGCATGTGTAGGATATGAACACCATGAACATAAATATCATAGAGGCTATGTTGGTTTTGATTCAACTACATGCATGAACATGTGCCAAGTCAAGCCACTCGAACATTCAGAGGAGGATACGATATCATCATACTACATCACAATCATTTTAACTCAATGTTGATATCTAAGATAAATCATTATCAACCCCTAGATACTTATGTATGGCATCAGAAACTATAATCTCTAATTGTCATTGCAAACATGTTTAATCATAATGGGCTGAATCATGGATACTAGGTTAAACATATATACAAAAACAGAACAAGTCGAGTTCATACCCGTTTCTCTCTGCCACGGCCAGTTCATCAAATATCGTCATTATTGTCTTTCACTTGCACGACCGAGCGCTGTGAAAATAATAATAATAGTGCAAGAGTGCCATGGACTAAGATGGAATCTGCAAACATTTTATTCAACAGGAGAAGACAAGGTAAAATGGGCTCTTTGATAGATCAACAATTATGCATATGAGAGCCACTCAACATTTTCATCATGGCCTTCTCCTTGATATGACTCAAATAAAAAGAAAACAAATTCAGAGAAACACACTGCAATATTTTTGGAGATTTTGGTTTTCTTGAACAAGCAAATAAATGGGAAAAGCAAAAACGACAAAAACTATTTACACGGGAAAGCTCCCAACAAGCAAAAGAAGAACAAGGAAATCTATTTGGGTTTTATTTTTAGTGTTACAGCTAACTACTCTAGAAAGAAAAATAAAAAAGAAGCAGATTTTTTTTTGTATTTTCTCAGGGTTTTTCAAACACACAAGAAGAAAGCGAGAAAATAAATTTAACATGGATAATAATGAAAAAGTGTGAACACCGACAACTGAAATGTAATGTGTGAACATGAATGTAATGTCGATGGAAATACGTAATCCCCAAGCTTTGGCTTTTGGCCTAACTTGGTAATCAGTCAGTAGCCTGGATAAAAGTCAGAGTGGTAGCTCACGGAGGCTCTCGGTGCGAATGCCTTGGCCTGTCGTGCAGCCACAACCGCCGCGTTGTGAGCTCGGGCCTCGCTCTCAAGAACAAAATATCTTCCCTTGCTGTGATAATCAAAGAGAGCAGGCACAAGCAAATATGTGTACACCACGGATTCTTGATTAAACATCAATTTATAGGTGAAATTAGTGGGGTCACCTCTAAGGATCTTATGACATTTCATAGCATCAAAATCTAAATACTGCATGGGTAGAATAGGGCCATAGGGCAAAGGTGAAACACCCAGCTATCTTGCTAAACGTGTGGCATAAATTCCACCATAGAAATAACCTGTATTAGCATTGTGTTACAACCTGCGTGCAACAACCGCTCCAAGATTATAACTTCTGTCACCGGTGAGAGCTGTGCGTATGAGGCTCAAGTCTGGAGCACAAAGTGTACTACAATCTTGTTTGCCTACTATATATTTTCCATTAAATAATGCAAAGTACTGAATTGCGGGAAAATGAATGCTCTTTATTCTACCTTGCATCACTCCACTCGTCTCATCATAGAAAAGGATAGTCAAAAAATGCTTGGAACTCAGACCTTGGTGGTTCGTCAAGCGAACCCCAGAATGGGATTTTGCAGTGGTGAGCAAATCTCTCTAGTGATAAGGTAAATGAACTTTCATACAGTTTAAATGACACCCTAGACTCATGGGGATGGAATTTAAATCCTTTGACAAAGGATTCAGTGAGAGTGTGGTGTTGATTGCACTTATCTGAAATGTAGGGACCGAGGCCGGCATTGTGAACATATTGCTCTAATTCCTCCTTAATGCTCGCACGCCCCATATAATCGTCGCATGGCCATAGACATGTTTTGGTGGTGGCATCTCGTATGGAACTTTCACTTGGTTCAACATAAGACCGACGAACAGAGCTATCACTAAAAGATGCCTCCGAGGATCTCCTCTTTGAAGACCTCCTTCCAAAGAGGTTCATCATATTCGCGTACAATTTTCTAAAAAGATTTGGGTGACAAAATTTTATCAACAAAACTTTACAAGATTGATAGCAACTACTCATAGGGATGCCTAGAGGCCATAGCAAGCATTCAAATTACTTAGAACTCTAAGAATTCAACATGCAAGCTCATCTACAGCAGCACCAAGAGTAGCTAATTATTCAAAATATAAACCACTAAAGCAAAAAACAAATGGACAAATGTAGGAGTCACATACCAAGAAACAATCCCCCGAAACAGTTTCAGAAACGGAGCTTCGAGCAAAGAGATCGAAATCTGCAGGTTTGAGAGCAAGAACAATAGAGAGAGAGAGAGAGAGAGAGAGAGAGAGAGAGAGAGAGAGAGAGAGAGAGAAATGGTGATGAAGTGGTATGAAGGGATAAGTGAGGGGGCCCATGTGGGGACCACAAACCCACCAGGGCGCGCCTGGGGGTCTTGGCGCACCCAGGTGGGTTGTGCCCACCTGGTGCGCCTCCCTTTGATATTATTTGAACCAAAAATTCTTAAATATTCAGAAAAAATCGTATTAAATTTTCAGAGCATTCTGAGAATTTTTGTTTTTGGGTCATTTTTTATTGCACGGGAAATTCAGAAAAAAAGACAAAAAATGACATTTTATTTTATTTAAGTAATAAAAACAGAAACAAAAAGTAGGGACAGAAGGTAGTGCTTACTAAATTCATCAACTTCATACCTCTCAAAAACGATCCATTAATAAGGTTGATCAAGTCTTATTAACAACCACTTTCGATTAGCATGAAACCGAAGAACTTTCATAAATCACTAAGTTACCTCAACGGGGATATGAATGTCCCCAACAATAAGCATTTGATATTTATTTTCAAACAGTAGGTAGAGGTAGTTGAAAACTTCCAATAGTGATTGTCAGAGATTGTTTCTTGGAAAGTGCACCGTATGCTCATTACCAATGATATGAAAAGTGACCTTGCTTTTATTGCAATCAATAACAGCCCCTGCAGTATTCAAGAAGGGTCTACCAAGGATAATCGACATGTTGTCGTCCTCGGGCATCTCAAGTATAACAAAGTCAGTCAAAATAGTAACATTATAAACAACAACGGGCACATCCTCATAAATACCGATAGGTATGGCAAATGATTTGCCAGCCATTTGCAAAGATATTTTAGTAGGTGTCATTTTATTCAAATCAAGTCTTTAATATGAAGAGAAATCCATAACACTAACACCAGCTCCCAAATCACATAAAGCAGTTTTCACATAATTTATTTTGATGGAGCAAGGTATAGTTGGTATTCCCGGATCTCCAAGTTTTAGGTACTCCATTTTTAAAAGTATAATTAGCTAGCATGGTGGAGATTTCAGCTTCCGGTACTTTTCTCTTCTTGGTGATGAAGTCTTTCATGTACTTTGCATAAGGAGGCATTTTCAAGATATCAGTCAAGCAAGTGCGCAAAAAGACTGGCCTCAACATTTCAGCAAAACATTCAAATTCGTCATCAACTTTCTTTTTAGTTGACTTAGGTGGAAAGGTCATAGGTTTTTGAACCCATGGTTCTCTTTCTTTACTGTGTTTTCTAGCAATAAAGTCTCTTTTATCATATCGTGTATTCTTGGGTTGTGGGTTATCAAGATCAACTGCAGGTTCTATCTTAACATTATTGTCTCGTTCTTTATTATTTGTTTGAGTATCTTCATGAACCTCATCATTATCTTTTTCATTATCACAAGGTGAGTGTTCATTACCAGACCGAGTTTCAGCATCAGAGATAGAAAATTCATTATTATTATCAGGAAGTTTTTCGACTTCAGGTTCACTAGAGGCATGCAAAGTCCTATCATTTGTCTTCTTCTTTTTCTTTTTAGAAGGACTACATGAATCAGTGTTAACTCTTTGAGAGTCTTGTTCAATTCTTTTTGGGTGTCCCTCAGGATAAAGTGGTTCCTGAGTCATTTTACTTCCTCTATTTGCTACTCTAACATCAAAGTCACTTATATTATTATTCATTTCATCTTGCAACTCTCTTTGAGATTTAGCAACTTGTTCTAACTGGGTTTGAACCATAGAAGCATGCTTTCCCACACCTCTAACATCATTTGAAATTCTAAATAACAAGTCAATCAAGCGAGCAATCATGTCAGAATTGTATTTCAATTGTTTCATAACATTTGCAATGAAGTGATCTTGTTTTCTAATGTAATTTTCAAACTCATAAAGGCTTTGGCTAGGGTGCATATTGTGAGGATTGTCATTATCATTAAATTTCATTAGAAAATTTACCTCTACCACCTTAGGTGGTGGTGGTGTATCAAGCCCAGGTATTTGTTCAATAGGAGGTAAATTTTTGACATCCTCAGCTTTAATACATTTTTCCTTCATAGATTTCTTTGCTTCATGCATATCTTCAGGACCGAGATACAATATACCCCTCTTCTTTGGAGTGGGTTTAGGCGGTGGTTCAGGAAGAGTCCAATCATCATAATTTTTCAAAATGTTATTGAATAATTCTTCAGCTTGCCCAATAGTTCGTTCCTTGAAAACACAACCACACAACTATCTAGGAAGTCCCTAGAAGCATCAGGTAGTCCATTATAGAAGATATCAAGTATTTCATTTTTCTTAAGAGGATGATCAGGCAAAGCATTAAGAAATTGGCAAAGCCCCCCCCCCCCAAGCTTGTGGGAGACTGTCTTCTTCAATTTGCACAAAGTTGAATATTTCTTGTAAGGCAGCTTGTTCCTTCTGAGCAGGGAAATATTTTTCAGAGAAGTAATAAATCATATCATGGGGACTACGCACACAACCAGGAGAAAGAGTATTGTATCAAGATTTAGCATCACCCTTTAATGAGAATGGAAATAATTTGAGAATATAGTAATAGCGAGTCTTCTCATAATGAGTAAAAAGGGTGGCTATGTCATTCAACTTAGTAAGATGTGCCACAACAGTTTTAGTTTCATAACCATGGAAAGGATCATATTCAACCAAAGTAATTAACTCTAGGTCGACAGAGAATTCATAAACCTTATCATCAATTGTCGGTGTACAAAAGTAGGGGCACACCTTTGTACCCCTTTACTTGTGCACGGGCAGTAGGAGCCGCGCGCCACGGCCACACCAAGCAGGGTAGAGGAGGGGAGCCGGAGAGAAGCCGAAGCACAAGATGGCCAAGGCAACGCCAAGACCAAAGATAACAAAGAGCGAGAGGGCGAGGTGGACTCCCGCGGCAAGGCCCTTGCTGGGGTAGCCTCCGTGGCCTCGGCAAGAGCCTTGCCGGGGCGACTTGCCCGATGCTGACATAGCGAGCCACCCTTGAGCCCACAGGTTCCAACTCAACCAACCACATTGGAACTAGGGCTCGGGAGGCACCTCCGTGGTAGCATGCAAATTTTTGTCAAGACCATAGAGATATGAGATCAGATGAGAACCAGAAGACGGCGACCCTCGGTGGGATCCTTGCCGAGGAGATCCACAAGACCCCCAGCAAGCGCCTTGCCGGGGACGACTGCAACGCCATGGCAAGACCCTTTTCGGTCCCCCGGCAAGGCCCTTGCCGAGGGCGTCAGCGGGGCCACAGCCAGGCCTATGTCGACCAAGACTCCGCCACCGTCCCCAAGCAGCTGCTAGCTCAACTAGCCAGGCAGGCACCTGCGTCGCAATGGGCGGCCTCTACGCCAACTTAGCAAGCACCTGCGTGGTGGCATGCAGATCTTCGAGAAGACCCTACCACCGCGCCACCTCAGCTGCCTGCCTGCATGGCGCCGCATGCACCGCTGGCCTAGGCGCGTGTCGAAGCAAGGCGAGGCGGCAACGGACGGGACGGGCCTCGTTCCCGTCCCCAATAAAGCTAAGGGACACCTAAGATAGGCATTAAATGCGTCTTGTCTTGTAACATGAACGATAAGCTCGCAGCACTGTAGGCCTTTCCACCTCCTGTGTGCCACTGTGGCAGCCCCTTCCGACTATAAAAGGAGGCCCTTGGCATACTGGAGAAGGATTCGGCTCTTTTGAACTATGCAGCCACCATAGCTAGTTCGAGTGCTCAACAACTCTCTCAAATACACATCAAAGCAGGACTAGGTATTATGCATCCTCGCGGCCCGAACCTAGGTAAACGATTCTTGTGTTGACTACTAATCCTGCTCTTTTCACAACCCCGCGCCCCAGCAACCGTAGTAGGGATTCTTTTGATCCCATAGGTGTCATTTACCACCGACATCTTTGGCGCGCCAGGTAGGGGGCCCAGTTGTGAGAATCTGGTCTAGTAGTTAGCCTAGTGGTTCTTCATCGCCATGGCTCCCAAGAAGAAGACGATCACGACGATTGGCTCGTTGGGAGCCGAATGGCCCGTGCCAGTGCAGGCGAGCAGCGGGCCGGTCACGGACAGGACCCGGCCGCAGTCCGCGAGCACCAGCATCGCTCTGGCAGTCAGAGCCTGGCGAGCGGCGTAATTCGTGCGCCAGGCGACGGGCCGCACGCCGCCAAATCCAAAGATGGAGCTGGGCCCCCCGCAGGCCACGCGGGGCCCTCCAGGAGTGTCGTTGTGCCACCCACGGGCGGTGCAACAACCTCCAAGACACCCACGCCGGCGCCCACAGCGCGCTCTTCCCAGGGTGCTCGCGACGAGCTGCGCCACCACACTGAAGACCCCGGACACCGTCGTGGGAAGAGCCTTGTGCATCGTCCGCGGGACGAAGGAGTCTAGCATCCTCGCCGAAGTGCTGGCGAAAATGGCACGCAGCCGCTGGGCCGTGGTAGAGCTCCTTCTAACGTAGTTAGAAGTCGAAGCGCGCCACGGTCCACGCAGTTGTCGCCACCACCCATGCCAGCGAAAGCTTTGGCGCGTCCGCAGCTCCTCCTCGACTTCCCTCTTGCTGCGGAGAAGCTCGACGAGTTGAGAGCCACCATCCGGAGCCTCGTCGCCATTGCCAATAAAGATGATCCGCGACCGGTGGGGCCTTCGGGCTGGTGCTCCGCCGAACCACCGCATGCCAGCGGTGGAGGGGCCGGGGGTGCTGCGGCCACGGTGCACTCTCCTCCTCCACGCCAGCCAGCGCGGGTGTTGGTCCGTCGCGATGATGCTTGTGATAATATTTCCATAGCATCGTCCGACCCATGGACCCACCGCGTCCAACGCCAAGTTCTTCAAGAACGAGCCCATGAAGATGCTCGAACCACTATCGAGCACCAGCGCGATACGTGCCACCAGTCGGACAAGCGGGCAGGACCCGCTATGGACCACCCAGCACTAGGAGCTCCGGCGGCCTACCTTACGAGGTGGGTTGCCCAGCTTTTACCCATGAGCTGCGGAAGTTCCAGTGGCCATCCCACCGCACGTTCAAGCCCGACGTTGGCGAGAAGTACAACGGCAAGACCCATCCGTCAGAGTTCCTCAGCATCTACACCATCGCGATGCAAGCTGCCGGAGCTCGCGACGACAAGGTGCTTGCCAATTACTTCCCGTTGGCACTGAAGCCCAACGTCATGTCTTGGTTGATGCACTTGCCGGCGGATTCCATCTCTTCTTGGTCGGATCTGTGCCATGAGTTCGTTGGTGCCTTCACCGGGGGCCACCAAGCTCATGGCCAGGCCAGTGATCTGCATATCATTCCCCAGAAGGAAGGGGAAACCCTACGCAAGTACATCCATAGGTTCAACCGGGTGCAGTACAACATCCCCGATGTTCATCCCGCCACCGTGATCAACGCGTTCCATCAGAACGTGCGCAACCGCAAGATGCGCGAAGAGCTGGCGATGAAAAAGGTTAAGGATGTGGCCGAACTTTATGTTCTGGCCGATAGGTGCGCCCGGGCTGAAGAGGGAAGGAAGTACCCCCAGCGAGGACGCCGGCGTGGAAACCGACTCTACTGATGAAGACACCGCCGCCCCGACGAAGAAGGATCGGCGTCGCAACAGGAAACGCAAGGGCAAGACCGTGCTTGCCATCGAGGGATCCGACAGCACTGGTGCTGCCAAGAAGGCCAAGGAAGACGACCCCGGCAAGGAGGTTGCCGGGTGCGCCGCCTGCCGGGCCTTGGCAGCTGCCGACAAGCCAGGAAGCTCCGACAAGCAGTACTGCAAGATCCACCACACCAAGGGTCACGACCTCCAGAACTGCCGACAAGTCGAGCTGCTTGCTGAGAAGCAAAAAGCTGAGTATGAGAGGCGGGACAAGGAGAAGAGCCACAATGGTGCCGAGGGATCTGGCAAGAAGCGTGGCGGCCAAGGAGGCCGCCGCAGCAAGGATAGCCAACAAGAGAGGCCCACTCGGGGCCGCAAGAAGAAGCAAGAACATGATGATCATGACGAGGATGACGAGTCCGGTGAGCAAGAGTTCCAGAAGGCTACAGAGATCATGTGCGTCGACGGTTGCGCCTCGCTGCATACTTCTCACCGCCAGCTCAAACAGTTTGCGCGTGAGATTACAGCGGCGGAGCCCTCATTCAACGCTCAGAAGCCGCTGAAGTGGTCCAACACGCCCCTCATCTTTCATGCCGAGGATCACCCTGACCGCACAACCGCGGTCGGCTGTTTGCCGTTGTTGGTTTCACCAACGATACGCAACCTCAAGGTGAACAAGATGCTGGTTGACGGCGGGGCCGGTCTGAACTTGATCTCGCCCGTTGTGATAAAAAGGCTGAAAATTCCTGATGGAGACCTCGAGGAAATGGGCACGTTTCAAGGGGTCAACCCGGGCAGGAGCCAGCCAAAGGGGAAGGTCATGTTGCCCGTGACTTTTGGAGGCGAGCTGAACTACAGGATAGAGAGGATTGTCTTCGACGTAACGGGATCCTCGGCCTCCCGGCACTGGCCAAGTTCATGGCGGCATCGCACTACGCCTACAACACATTGAAAATGCCTGGGCCGATGAACATCATCGCCGTCCCATCCGACAAGAAGGACGCGTTGATCCGCGCCGACCTACTCTACCGAGAAGCAGTTGCAGCAGCTGCCGCCAGGGCACTTGCTCCTGCCACTGAAGCCCCGGGAGGGAAGAAGAAGACCGACAAGACCTCTCGCACCCACTCCGGCAAGCGCACCTCTTCGGAGTGTTGTGATGCCGTGGAGGACGTCCCAGAGAGCTCCACCGGCAAGAGCAAGAAATCCAGAGCTACGCCACCAGAGACAAAGAAGGTGTCCGTCAAGGAGGATGGCACGGGAGGGGCTTTCACCATAAGCTCAACCCTCGACAGCAAATAGGAAAGTGCGCTCGTCACTTTCTTGCGGGAGAATGTCGATGTGTTTGCATGGCAAGCATCTGACATCCCTGACGTTCCCAGGGAAGTGATTGAGTACTATCTTGCTGTCTGTCCCCATGGGCGACCCATCAAGCAGAAGGTCAGGAAGCAAGCTTTGGAACGGCAGGAGTTCATCACAGAGGAGATCAGGAAGTTGGAAGCAGTGGGCTTGGTGAGGGGAGTGCTCCATCTAATGTGGTTGGCCAATCCAGTAGTGGTGCGCAAGGCGAACGGGAAGTGGAGGCTGTGTATTGATTACACAGATATCAATAAGGCTTGTCCTAAGGACCCATTCTCATTGCCGCGCATCGACCAGATTGCTGAATCCACGGTCGGGTGTGATCTGTTATCATTCCTCGGCGCCTACTCAGGGTACCACCAGATCTTCATGACAAGAGAAAACAAATAGAAGACAACATTCATCACCCCATGTGGTATGTACTGCTTTTTACGGATGCCTTTCGGGTTAGAGTGCTGGCTCAACGTTTGCAAGGGCAGTCCAAATTGGTTTTGAACCCCAGCTACATAGAAATATGGAAGCCTATATGGATGACATAGTGGTCAAAACCAAGGACAGGGCAACTCTTGTGTAAGACTTAGAAGAGACATTTGCCAACCTGCGCAAGATCAACCTCAAGCTGATCCCTGAGAAGTGTGTCTTCGGCGTTCCGTCCGGCAAACTTCTCGGGTTCTTCGTATCGCAGCGTGGGATCGAGCCAAACCCAGACAAGATCAAGGCTATCGAGCAGATTGAGGCGCCCAAGCGGATCAAGGATGTGCGTCGGCTCACTGGCTGCGTTGCCGCCATGAGCCCATTCATCTCCAAGTCTGCCGAGCGCACCCTTCCTTTTTTCAAGATCCTGAAGAAGGAGGGCCCAATGGAGTGGACCCCAGAGGCCGAAGCGGCGTTGCAAGACCTGAAGAGGTACCTTTCCTCTACACTGATACTAGTTGCGCCAAAACCACAAGAACCGTTGCTGCTGTATCTGGCGGCGACGAACCAAGTGGTCAGTGCCTCGCTAGTGGCGCGGAGGAAGATTGACGAAGAGGCAGTAGCAACAAGATGGGACCAGCGGACGGCAAGTCGAGACTCCCGGCAGGCCTGGTGCCCGGCAAGGCAAGGCTCCCAGAGAGGCCCGACGCTGTCAGGGCGGGGCCCATGTGGCCAAATGAGGTGGTGCAGAAGAAGGAGATGATGCAGCACCCGGTTTACTTTGTCAGCTCCCTCCTGCAGGGGGCTAGGTCAAGGTACTCCGTTGTGCAGAAATTGCTCTTCGGCCTCCTTATGGCCTCGAGGAAGCTTCGTCATTACTTCCAAGCCCACTAGATCACTGTCTTCACCCGCCTCCCTTCGCAACGGATACTGCACAACCTAGACGCAACTGGAAGGATTGTGGAATGGGCCTTGGAATTGTCAAGCTTTGGGTTGAAGTTTGAAAGTACTTCAACCATCCAGAGCAGAGTCCTGGTGGAGTTCATTGCAGAATGGACCTCAACGCCTGACGAAGAGATCCAGGAGACCACTCTCCCCAGCAAGGAAATAGCTTCATGTTGGATTATGTACTTTGACGGAGCTTTCGCTGCAAAGGCGCCCGATCTTTGGTGTCTTTTCGTCGCACCCACCGGAGAGCACCTCAAGTATGTAATCCAGATGCACTTTCCTAGGGAGATGCCCACCAACAACACTGCTGAATACGAGGGATTACTTGCCGGTCTCAGGATTGCGGCAGACGTCGGAGTAAAAAAGCTCATCGTCCGGGGTGATTCACTGCTTGTCGTCAGACAAGTCAACAAGGATTATCAGAGCCCGTTGATGGAGGCCTACGTAGATGAGGTGAGGAAGCTGGAAGAGTGCTTTGACGGTATACAAGCGGAGCACGTTCCCTGGGTGGAGGATGACATCGCTGACTACCTGTCAAAGCGCGCTGCATTCAAGCTACCTGTGGAATCTGGTACCTTTTTGATTCGGTTGACTCAACCATCCATCGAAACATCAACGGAGCAGAACAAGCGGAGGAAATCAGGCCCCGGCAAGTACTTTCCCGCCGAGCCCCCAGGGGCCGCCGGCAAGGGTGTCGCTGTGGGCCCTGAGCCTGCCAAGGAGTGACCGACTCTGGTAGGCCGTTAAGCCCTGGCTGTAGAGACGGCCGCTCCCATGGCAGAATAAATGCCTTTGGTCCTTGCCGTCAAACCCCGGGCTCTGGCGTGGGCGCAACATACCATCCGATTCCTCCAAACACGGGAGCTTCCTGAGGAGCAGGAAGAAGCGGAGAAAGTAGCCCATCGGTCTGCTCTGTATCAGTTCGATGACGTCACATGTGAAAGAGACCGAACGGTGTGAAATTGAAGTGTATTCCCCGGGAGGAAGGACTGGAGCTATTGGCGGAGATACACGGAGGCATATGTGGCTCCCACATAGGGTCGAGGGCCCTTGCCGGCAAGGCGTTCTGGCAGGGTTTCTTCTGGCCGACTGCCCTCCAGGATGCAACAACACTAGTAACCAAGTGTGAAGCATGTCAGTTCCATTCAAAGAAGCTTCATGAACCAGCTCAAGCCCTTCAAACAATCCCTCTCTCCTAGCCATTTTCGTTCTGGGGGCTTGACATACTGGGCCCCTTCCGCCGTGCTGTCGGGGGCTTTGAATACTTGTACGTTGCAATCGACAAGTTCACAAAGTGGCCGGAGGTGGAACCTGTGAGGAAGGTGACAGCACAGTCAGCCGTCAAGTTCTTCAAGGGACTAGTCTGCCGTTTTGGTGTGCCAAACAGAGTCATCACCGACAACGACACGCAGTTCACAAGCCAGACCTTCATGCAATACATCCAAGACCTCGGCAGCAAGGTCTGCTTTACCTCCGTGGCACACGCACGGAGCAACGACCAAGCGGTGAGGGCAAATGCTGAAGTGTTGCGAGGCCAGAGGACAAAGACTTTTGACAAGCTGCACAAGAGCGGAAGGCGCTGGATCGATGAGTTGCCGGCGGTTCTTTGGTCAATCAGGACAACGCCAAATCGAGCCACCGGCCAGACACCCTTTGCCCTGGTATACGGGGCAGAAGCAGTTCTCCCCACAGAACTCACATACGGGTCACCTCGAGTGCTCGCTTACGACGAGCTTGAGCAAGAGCAATTGCGGCAAGATGACGCAACACTCCTTGAGGAAGATCCTCTTCAGGCGGCTGTGAGAGCAGCACGCTACCAGCAGGCCTTGCGCCGCTACCATAGCCGCAAGGTTCATGCCCGAAGCTTTGAGGAAGGCGACCTTGTTCTTCGGCGCGTTCAGTCGGCCAAGAGTACCAACAAGTTGACGCCAAAGTGGGAAGGCCCTTATCGGGTGTCTGAGTCACTGTGCCCGGCGCAGTCCGCCTGGAGACCGAAGATGCTTTCCCAGTGAGCAACTCCTGGAACGTCGAGCATCTTCGCAAGTTTTACCCATAAGGCGCGGCTTGCCGGGCCCCCCGGCAAGCCACCTTTTGTACAAGCTTTGCCAGCAAGGCATGTAACCCTCTGTACAAAGCCAGGCGCAGACCCTGAGCATAAATAAATGAAGCGCTGGCGCCCTAAGTTATAGCATGCATGCTAGGTTAAGTCTCTTCCTCGGTTAGGGTTGATAGTGCTTAGCGGCGACTAACCCCTAGCCTAGAGGTCGAGTGTGTGTCTTTCTGTCCTCTTTGGTTCGCAGGGCACATGGACATATCTCCTGATCCGCTTGGGAGAAAGAGGATGGACTGGCGCTCCGGCCCCGGCAAGCCAGGATCGCCAGGGGCTAAAGATACAAGGATCCAACCACGGCAAGCCAAGGTTGCCGGGGGCTGCGGATTCAGATAAGTCTTTTATCCCCTGTTATGCACTTTCGTATAGAACTGGGACATATGAAACCTCGTTTATATTCTTAAAACCATTGTCCTCCCCTTTTCCCATACCCAAGAGCTATGCCCTGGGTTGGAACTTGGTTGTAGTCACGATGGCAAGAGAAATGAACGAGGGGCCTAACCCTGCTTCGCCCCTGCCTCCGCCAAGAGCGTGAGAATGGTCGACCAAAGCGGTGGTACGGCAAGGCCAGTTGCCGGGCGGCAATGTTTACCTTAGAAATAACAAGGATTTGTCCTTGGCATGGGCCTCGCTCACGCACAAAGAACCCGACAAACACCCTTTTTCATTAAAAACGTCCCATACAGGTACAGTTCGTATGGAATAAAAAACATGAGCAAGGGGATTACAAGTCTAAAGATTAACAAGTGCCCGCAGGCTTACAAACTAAAAAGAGATAAGATGCCGTAATCCCTTTCTTGCCCCACTCCTCAAGAGGTGAAACAAGACATTAGGAGGGCGAAAGGAGCGCCTAGGTGAGGTGCGATAAGCAGAAGGCGCCAAGAGAGCATCCCGGTGCCGGCGGAGGGGCTGGAAGATGAGGCAACGGCCTGACAATATGCGACGAAGGCGTCGGTGCCCGCGCACTCCGAGTTGACGGCCACCGCCCGCCTTCTTCGCCTTCTCCGGCCCTCCTACGCCACCCGCCCAAGTAGGCGATGGGGAACGCGCCGATTGAGAGCTTGACGAGGAAGGCCCTCGGTAGGACGCGAGGCCGAGGGAGGGGCGACGTGATCAGTCAAAGTCGTGGTTGGCATCCTGCCGCCCGACACCCTCGTCGTCGCTGTCGCTGTCCTCCTCGTCACTCCCGCTCGAGGAGGAATCTTCATCGTCGGAGGAGCTCTCCACACAAAGACTTCAAAGTAGTTCCAAGATCTCCGAAGACCTTGACGGAGAGTAGGCCGCCCTCCATTAACTTGAAGTAGAGGACGAGCCCCACCGTTAGGCTATGGATGTGAGCAAATGTCTTCCATCCACGACGGAGATACATAACATGCGGAGCAGGAAGTCGGCGTCAACCCGCGTACCGCCCGGTCCGCAGCCCCTCATGTGCAATCCCGAGGGTGCAGGGCCGATCGAGCTCCATGACCTCAGCGAAGGGGTGGGGAGGCGGAGAGACGACGACGGTGGCGGCCTGACAGCCTGATGAAGAACTCGCGGGGCTGGTCCCCGACGTGACCCTCCATCGCAGGAGGCACCGCTGGCGGAGGCACGGCCGCCGCGCCACCTCGTCCCCCTCTCCCAAACCGCCGCGGCGAACTCGGCCGTGCCCCTCCCCCTTCCTCTCATGGCTGGCTCCGCCGCCACGGGTTCGTGTGAAGGAGGGGCGCGCTGACGAGCAGCAACCCTCGCCGCCACCGTTGAAGGCCCAACACCTCTCTCGCCATGTCAGGTGGAAGAAAGAAGCGGAGCTGGAGGAGGATGGATGTTGAAGGAATGTGGGATGACGCCCCCTCCCCCTCCTTATAAAGGGGCGGGGTCGAGGCTCGGCCGCCCCACTCAGCCAATCCAGCCGTCGGAGGTGTAGGGAATCAGGACCGACCCATTGCCCAATCAGCGACGGCCCGGTTTCCCGCCTCCAATGCCCGCCACTTGCATGAAGGACGCGTGGCGAGCGAGCAGGGTCAAAAAGATGGATGAGGCGACTGATCCCCGCCCCATGATCGGGGGGCATGGGCGCCTTGAAGAATGCGACCCAAGTCCATCCAGTAAATGAACCGCACCTCCACACCTCCCTCTTTTTATGGGAAGGCGCGAGCCGCCTCTTTACCACGATGTGACGCATGCATGCGAGAACTGCCCCATGCATGCCCCCCATGTCACGCACGATCCTCCACGACGCGTGTTCAACGCGGGTCGTGGGGAAACGCAGTGGACGAAGAGTTACTACGGTGAAAATCCGCCCCGCCTGCCCGTGCACAGTTCTGGGCCTGGCCCAACAACGTGTCGCGCTTATGTGTGGCCTAGGCCCGGGGGCTCCTGTCGGCGTACAAAAGTAGGGGCACACCTTTGTACCCCTTTACTTGTGCACGAGCAATGGAGCCAAGGCCACGGCCACACCAAGCAGGCAGAGGAGGGAGCCGAGAGAAGCTGAAGCACAAGATGGCCAAGGAAACGCCAAGACCAAAGATACCAAAGAGCGAGAGGGCGAGGTGGACTCCCCCGGCAAGGCCCTTGCCGGGCAGCCTCCGCGGCCCCGGCAAGAGCCTTGCCGGGGGGACTTGCCCGATGCTAACAGAGCGAGCCAGCCTTGAGCCCACGCGTTCCAACTCAACCAACCTCATTGGAAATAGGGCTCGGGAGGCACCTCCGTGGTAGCATGCAAATCTTTGTCAAGACCATAGAGATATGAGATCAGATGAGAACCAGAAGACGGCGACCCTCGGCGGGATCCTTATCGAGGAGATCCACAAGACCCCCGGCAAGCGCCTTGCTGGGGACGACTGCAATGCCATGGCAAGACCCTCGCCGGGCCCCCAGCAAGGCCCTTGCCGAGGGCGTCAGCGGGGCCACAGCCAGGCCCGCATCGACCAAGACTCTACCACCGTCCCCAAGCAGCTACTAGCTCAACCAGCTAGGCAGACACCTGCGTGGCGACGGGCGGCCTCTATGCCAACTCAGCAAACATCTGTGTGGTGGCATGCAGATCTTCGTGAAGACCCTACCACCGCGCCACCTCAGCTGCCTGCCTGCCTGCATGGTGCCGCATGCACCACTGGCCTGGGCGCGTGTCGAAGCAAGGCGAGGCGGCAACGGACGGGACGGGCCTCGTTCTCGTCCCCAATAAATCTAAGGGGCACCTAAGCTACGCATTGAATGTGTCTTGTCCTATAACATGAGTGATAAGCTCGCAACACTGTAGGCCTTTCCACCTCCTGTGTGCCACTGTGGCAGCCCCTTCCGACTATAAAAGGAGGCCCTTGGCATACTGGAGAAGGATTCGGCTCTTTTGAACTACACATCCACCATAGCTAGTTCGAGAGCTCAAGAACTCTCTCAAATACACACCAAAGCAGGACTAGGGTATTACGCATCCTCGCGGCCCAAACCTGGGTAAACGATCCTTGTGTTGACTGCTAATCTTGCTCTTTTCACAACCCTGTTCCCCGGCAACCGTAGTAGGGATTCTTGTGATCCCATAGGTGTCGTTTCCCACCGACATCAATGAAGATAGGTGAAGTAGCAAACTTAGGATCATATTGCATTCTACCATTCAAGGATTTTTCTTTATACTTGCATAATAATTTCTCTAGATCATCTCTTTCCTTACATGCACGAATATCTCTAGTTGTCTCCTCATTCATAACATAACCTTCTGGTACCTTTGGCAATTCATATCTAGGAGGGCTAGTTCTAGTTGGTGTTTCAAGATTTGCAGTTTCAAGCTCATCATCAATTTCAACAATATCATGTTGTCTTACTCTAGCAATTTGTTCATCAAGAAAATCACATAGTGGCACATCATCATCATCAAGCAAGGTACTAGCATCATCATAAGTATCATTCATAGCGAAGTAGCATCGTCAACAACTTGCGACATATCAGGATTAATAGCATGTGGTGGTGTTGCAAGTTTAATTATAACGAAGGTGAATCTAAAGCAGAGCTAGATGGTAGTTCGATACCTCCCCTCGTCTTAGAGGGATAAATCTTAGTCTTAGCATCCGTTAGATTCTTCATAGCAATAAATTGATAATAATCACAAGTGACTCAACAAATATAGCTATGCTCCCCAGCAACGGAGCCAGAAAAAGGTCTTAATAACCCACAAGTATATGGGATCACAACAGTATTCGAGGGTAGAGTATTCAACCCAAATTTATAGATTCGACACAAGGGGAGCCAAAGAATATTTGCAAGTATTAGCAGCTGAGTTGTCAATTCAACCACACCTAGAGATTAATTATCTGCAGCAAAGTGATCAGTAGAAAAGTAATATGAAAGTTTTGATAGTAGTAGCGACAACAATAGTAACGATAATAGTGATAGCATTAGTTTTTTAGAGAGTGCAACAATAACAATAGTGGTAGTAACTTAGCAAGAACAATATAAGATAAATTCGTAGGAATTGGAACGGTAATTTCTAGGATGATATTCATCATGTGACAGTCATAACCTAGGGCGATACAACATTAGCTCCAGTTCATAAATATAATGTAGGCATGTATTCCGTACATAGTCATACATGCTTATGAAAAGAACTTGCATGACATCTTTTTTCCTACCCTCCCGTGGGAGCGGGGTCCAATTGGGAACTAAGGGATATTAAGGCCTCCTTTTAATAGAGAACCGAAACAAAGGATTAACACACGGTGAATACATGAACTCCTGAAACTACGGTCATCACCGGAGTGGTCCCGACTATTGTCACTCCGGGGTTGCCGGAACATAACACGTAGTAGGTGACTATAACTTGCAAGATCGGATCTAGAACATAGATATAATGGTGATAACATAAACGATCAGATCTGAAATCATGGCACCCGGGCCCAAAGTGACAAGCATTAAGCATGGCAAAGTCATAGCAACATCAGTCTCAGAACATAGTGGATACTAGGGATCGGGCCCTAACAAAATTAACTAGATCACATGATGAATCTCATCCAACTCCTCACCGACCAGCGAGCCTACGTAGGAATTACTCACTGCCGGTGGGGAGCATCATGGAATTGGCGATGGAGAAGGGTTTGTGATGACGAAGATGGAAGACCCCCCTCTCCGAAGCCCCAAACGGACTCCAGATCTAGCCTCCCGATGAAGAAAGGAGGAGACGGCGGCTCCGTCTCGTGGAACGTGATAATTCTTTCTCCCTTGATTTTTGTCTGAAAAAATGTGTTTTTATAGCATCGGTTTCAGGGTCTGCATGGCCACCAGGTGGGGACAACCCACCTGGGCACGCCCTAGCGGGTTGGGCCCACCCAGGTGCTTCGGAGAGGGGGGTCACCAGGTGGGGACAACCCAGCTGGTCATGCCCTGGTGGGTTGTGCCCACCTAGGTGCCTCCCTCTGGTGGTTCTTGGTTCCAGAAATTCTCATATATTGCATAAAAATTCCTCGCAAAGTTTCATTCCATTCCGAGAACTTTTATTTCTACACAGAAAACAACACCATGATAGTTCTGCTGGAAACATCGTCAGTCCGGGGTTAGTTTCATTCAAATCATGCAAATTAGAGTCCAAAACGAGAGGAAAAGTAGATATGTTAGAGACGTATCATCTGGCTATGCTCCATCTTCATCGCACAAAATATTAAAGCATGCAAAACCCCGATGACAAGCCAAGCAATTGTTTCATACTTTTGATGTTCTCAAACTTTTTCAACTTTCATGCAATACATGAGCGTGAGCCATGGATATAGCACTATAGGTGGAATAGAATATGGTGGTTGTGGAGAAGACAAAAAGAAGGAAATAGTCTCACATCAACTAGGCGTATCAACGGGCTATGGAGATGCCCATCAATAGATATCAACGTGAGTGAGTAGGGATTGCCATGCAACAGATGCACTAGAACTATGAGTGTATGAAAGCTCAAAACGAAACTAAGTGTTGGGAAACGTAGCATGCAATTTCAAAAAAATTCCTACACTCACGCAATATCTATCTAGGAGATGCATAGCAACGAGGGGGAGAGTGTGTCTATGTACCCTTGTAGACCGAAAGCGGAAGCATTTGACAATGTGGTTGATGTAGTCGAACTTCTTCTAGATCCGACCGATCAAGCAACGAACGTACGAAACCTCCAAGTTCTGCACACGTTCAGCCCGATGATGGCCCTCGCCTTCTTGATCCAGCATGGTGTCGAGGAAGTAGATGAGTTCCGTCAACATGATGGCGTGGTGATGGTTATGGTGAAGTGATCCGTGCAGGGCTTCGCCTAAGCTCCGCGAGAATATGACCGGGGGTGTAAACTATGGAGGGGGGCGCCGCACACAGCTAACAATTGATGTTATCTGTTCTAGGCGCCCCTCCCCACATATATATAGGTGGTAGGGGAGGAGAGGCAGCCATGGGGCGCCCCAAGTAGGAGTAATCCTACTTGGGGTCCTCCCAATTCGGCCTCCCCCTTTCCTTATTTCCGGAGGGGGGAAAATCAAAGAGGAAGGAGAGAAAGAAAGGGGGGAAAACCCCCTCTTTCCCTTCTCCAATTCGGCCTCCTTCCTTGGGGGAGGGGGCATGCGCCACCCCTTGTGGGCAGGTGTGCTCCCCTCCTATGGCCCATATGGCCCATATCTTTCCCCCAGGGGTTCTGGTAATCCCCTCGGTAGTCCGATAAATACCCAATACTATCCAGAACACTTCCGTTGTCCGAATACTATCATCCTATATATCAATCTTTACCTCTCGACCATTTCGAGACTCCTCGTCATGTCCGTGATCTTATCCGGGACTCCTAACAACATTTGGTCACCAAATCACATAACTCATATAATACTAAATCGTCATCGAACGTTAAGCGTGCGGACCCTACGGGTTCGAGAACTATGTAGACATGACCGAGACACCTCTCCGGTCAATAACTGATACACGTCCATTTTGCAACATGTTTATCTACTGGTACTTATACTGTTTTTATGCATAATAATGCTTTTTGGAGTAATTCTAATGCCTTTTCTATCATAATATGCAAGGTTCACACAAAGAGGGAGAATTCCGGCAGCTGGAAATATGGACCTGGAAAAGCTAAGTCAGGCCACATATTCTGCACAACTTCAAACGAGATAAAACTTCACGAGGAATTTTTATGGAATAAATAAGAATGCTGGAGAAAATAACTATCGGAGGGGGGCCACCTGGTGAGCACAAGACACTAGGGCGCGCCTGGCCCCCCAAGCATGCCCTGGTGGGTTGTGCTCAGCCCAGCCCAGCTCCGGTGCCCCTCTTCTGGTATATAAGTCATTTTAACCTAGAAAAAAATAAGGAGAAGACTTTCGGGATGGAGCGCCGTCGTCTCAAGGCGGAACTTGGGCATGAGCACTTTTGCCCTCCGGCAGAGCGATTCCGCTGGGGGAACTTCCCTCCTGGAGGGGGAAATCATCGTCATCATCATCACCAACAACTCTCCCATCTTGGGGAGGCTCCATAAACATCTTTAATAGCACCATCTCCTCTCAAACCCTAGTTCATCTCTTGTGTTCAATCTTTGTACCGGAACCTCAGATTGGTACTTGGGGGTGACTAGTAGTGTTGATTACATCTTGTAGTTGATTACTATTTGGTTTATTTGGTGGAAGATTATATGTTCAGATCCAATATTCTATTTAATACCCCTCTGATCTTGAGCAACATTATCATTTGTGAGTAGTTAGTTTTGTTCTCGAGGTCACGGGAGAAATCATGTTGCAAGTAATCATGTGAACTTCATATGTGTTCGATATTTTGATAGTATGTATGTTGTGATTCCCTTACTGGTGTCATGTGAACATCGACTACATGACACTTCACCATATTTGGGCCTAAGGGAATGCATTGTGGAGTAGTAATTAGATGATGGGTTGCAAGAGTGACAGAAGCTTAAACCCTAGTTTATGCGCTATTCCGTAAGGGACCGATTAGATCAAAAAGTTTAATGCTATGGTTAGAATTTATTCTTAATACTTTTCTCGTAGTTGCGGATGCTTGAGAGGGGGTTAATCATAGGTAGGAGGTTTGTTCAAGTAAGAACAGCACCTAAGCACTGGTCCACCCACATATCACATTATTAAAGTAGCGAAAACGAATCGAACCAGCACGATGAAAGTGACAAGATGAAATTCCCGTGTCTGAAATCAAGAACGCTTTGCTTATTATAAGAGACTGTTCTGGCCTGTGCTTTGCCTAAAAAAGATTTGGCTATCTTGCTGCACTTTTGTTACTACTATCATTACTTGCTCGTTACAAATTATATTGCTATCAAACTACTCTATTACTTACAATTTCAACACTTGCATACATTACCTTGCTAAAAACCACTTGTCATTTCCTTCTGCTCCTCGTTAGGTTCGACACTCTTACTTATTGAAAAGGCTAAAATTGATCCCATATACTTGTGGGTAATCAAGGCTCTTTTCTGGCGCCGTTGCCGGGGAGTGAAGCGCTCTTGGTAAGTAGAAATTGGTAAGGAAAAATTATTACTGCATGCTGAAATTTATTGTCACTTGTTACTATGGAGAACAATCCTTTGAGGGGTTTGTTCAGGGTATCTTCACCTCGACCGGAACCATAATTAGTTACACCTCAACCTACTGCACCTACAGAAAATATTGAATATGAAATTCCTTCGGGCATGACGGAACAACTACTAGCTAATCCTTATGCAGGAGATGGAACTGAACATCCTGATATGCACTTGATATATGTGGATGAAATTTGTGGATTGTTTAAGCTTGTAGGTTTATCCGGAGATGAAACCAGGAAGAAGGTTTTCCCTTTATCTTTGAAGGGAAAAGCATTGGCATGGTATAGGCTATGCAATGATATTGCATCTTGGAATTGGAATGGATTGAAATTGGAGTTCCATCAAAAAAATTATCCTATGCATCTAGTTCATCGTGATCGGAAATATATATATAATTTTTGGCCTCATGAAGGAGGAAGTATCACTCTAGCTTGGGGGAGGCTTAAGTAAATGTTATATTCATGCCCCAATCATGAGCTCTCAAGAGAAATTATTATTCAGAATTTTTATGTTCGGCTTTCTCATAATGATCGATCCATGCTTGATACTTCTTGTGATGGTTCTTTTATGAAGAAGACTATTGAATTCCGGTGGGATCTCTTAGAAATAATTAAATGCAACTCTGAAGATTGGGAACTCTACGAAGGTAAAGAGTCAGGTATTAATCTTAAGTATGATTGTGTTAAATCTTTTATGAATACCGATGCTTTTCAAAAGTTTAGCACTAAATATGGACTTCACTCTGAGATAGTAGCCTCATTTTGTGAATCTTTTTCTACTCATGTTGATCTCCCTAAAGAGAAGTGGTTTAAATATCACCCACCTCTTAAGAAAGAAATTAAACAACCGGTAATAGCTAAAGATGAAACTATTATTTATAATGTTGATCCGGTTGTTCCTACTGCTTATATTGAAAAACCACCTTTCCCTATCAAGATAAAGGAACATGCTAAAGTTTCGACTGTGGTCAACAGAAGTTATATCAGAACACCTAAACCAGTTGAGCAAAATAGGGTAGAACATAGTGTTGCTATGGTTAAAGATATCATGGAAGAAAATATAGATGGGCATGTTATTTACTTCTGTGATGAAGCTGCTAGAATTGCCAAACCCGATAAAAAGGATAAACATAAACCCGTTGTTGGCATGCCTGTTGTATCAGTGAAAATAGGAGATCACTGTTATCATGGTTTATGTGACATAGGTGCTAGCATGACTGTTATTCCATTTACCTTATATCAAGAAATTATGAATGACATAGCACCCGCTGAAATAGAAGACATAGATGTCATTATTAAACTTGCTAATAGAGACACCATCACACCACTTGGGATTGTTAGAGATGTTGAAGTCTTGTGTGGGAAAATAAAATACCCTACTGATTTTCTTGTTCTTGGTTCGCCACAAGATGACTTTTGTCCCATTATCTTTGGTAGACCCTTCTTGAACACCTTTAATGCTAAAATAGATTGTGGGAAACAAATTTTCGATGTTAGCTTTGGTGATGAGTCTCATGATTTTCATTTTTCCAAGTTTAGTTGAAAACCTAGTAAGAAAGAATTGCCTAGTAAGGATGAAATAATTGGTCTTGCTTCTATTGTTGTACCTCCTACTAATCCACTAGAACTATATTTGCTAGACCATGAAAATGATTTGCATATACATGAAAGAAATCAAATAGATATGATTTTCTTTGAACATCGTCCTTGATACGTCTCCAACGTATCTATAATTTTTGATTGCTCCATGCTACTTTATCTACTGTTTTAGGCAATATTGGGCTTTATTATCCACTTTATATTATTTTTGGGACTAACCTATTAACCGGAGGCCCAGCCCAGATTTGCTGTTTTATGCCTATTTCAGTGTTTCGAGAAAAGGAATATCGCGGAGTCAAAACGGAACGAAATCAACTGGAGAAGTTATTTTTGGAAGGAAAGCCACCCGATGGACTTGGAGTGCACGTCAGGAGATACGGGAGGTGCTCACGAGGGTGGGGGGCGCGCCCCCTGCCTCGTGGGGCCCCCGTAGCTCCACCGACGTACCCCCTGCACCCATATATACCTACGTATCGTAAAACTTCCAGAACAGAAGATAGATCGGGAGTTACGCGCGCAAGCCTCTGTAGCCACCAAAAACTCTCGGGAGCCCATTCCGGCACTCACGGAGGGGGAACCCATCACCGTGGCCACCTTGCATCATCCGGCGCTCTCCATGACGAGGAGGGAGTAGTTCACCCTCGGGCTGAGGGTATGTACCAGGTAGCTATGTGTTTGATCTCTCTGCGTGTTCCACTGTGTATGGCACGATCTTGATTTATCCCGAGATTTGCTACTGTAGTTGGATCTTATGATGTTTCTCCCCCTCTACTCTCTTGTGATGAATTGAGTTTCCCCTTTGAAGTTATCTTATCGAATTGAGTCTTTTATGAGAACACTTGATGTATGTCTTTCCATGATTATCTGTGGTGACAATGGGATATCCTGTGCCACTTGATGTATGTTTTGGTGATCAACTTGCGGGTTTTGTGACATTGGGAACCTATGCATAGGGGTTGGCACACGTTCTTGACTCTACGGTAGAAACTTTGGGGCACTCTTTGAAGTACTTTGTGTTAGTTGGATGAATCTGAGATTGTGTGATGCATATCGCATAATCATGCCCACGGATACTTGAGGTGACAATGAGTATCTAGGTGACATTAGGGTTTTGGTTGATTTGTGTCTTAAGGTGTTATTCTAGTACGAACTCTTTTATAGATTGATCCGAAAGAATAGCTTTGAGGTGGTTTCGTACCCTACCATAATCTCTACGTTTGTTCTCCGCTATTAGTGGCCTTGGAGTAACTCTTTGTTGCATGTTGAGGGATAGTTATATGATCTATCTATGTTATTATTGTTGAGAGAACTTGCACTAGTGAAAGTATGAACCCTAGGCCTTGTTTCTTATCATTGCAATACCGTTTACGTTCACTTTTACCACTTGTTAACTTGCTGTTTTTATTATTTCAGATTACAAAAACCTATATCTACTATCTATTTTGCACTTGTATCACCATCTCTTCGCCGAACTTGCACCTATACAATTTACCATTGTATTGGGTGTGTTGGGGACACAAGAGACTTTTTGTTATTTGGTTGCAGGGTTGTTTGAGAGAGACCATTTTCATCCTACGCCTCCTACGGATTGATAAACCTTAGGTCATCCACTTGAGGGAAATTTGCTACTGTCCTACAAACCTGTGCACTTGCAGGCCCAACAACGTCTACAAGAAGAAGGTTGTGTAGTAGACATCAAGCTCTTTTCTGGCGCCGTTGCCGGGGAGGCTAGGTAAGTGAAGCTATATCTTTAGATCTTGCAATCGAATCTTTTTGTTTCTTGCTTTAGCACTAGTTAGTCTATAAAAGAAAACTACAAAAAAGAATTGAATTGAGTTTGCCTCATAGGCTTCATCTTTTTAATATCTTTCGTGAGTATGATGGAAAGAAAAATTGTGCCAAAGTGTTAGAAGAAGAATGCTATAAAATGTTTGGCACTAAATCTTTGAATGATGAGCATGATTGCAATGTTGTTAGTATGAATTCCTTGAATATCCATGATGCTAATGATATGCAAAGCCACAAGCTTGGGGAAGCTATGTTTGATGAAGATGATATTTTTTGTACCCCAAGCTTTGATGAGCAAATTTACTATGATGAAAGCATGCCTCCTATTTATGATGATTATATTGATGAAAGTGGATTTGGAAGAGTGTCAACTTTATTTAGTGATGATTCCACTATTTCGGAAGATGTTCCAATTGATTATGAGAACAAAGTTGCTATTTATGATGATTATTGTGATGACTTGTATGCTATTAGGAATAATGATAACCATGAAACTTGTCATCATGATTTTAGTTTTCAATTGGATTATGCCTCACATGATAATTATTTTGTTGAGTTTGCTCCCACTATTATTCATGAGAAGAATTTTGCTTATGTGGAGAGTAGTAAATTTTCGATGCTAGTAGATCATGAAAAGAATGCTTTAGGTGCTGGTTATATTTTTGAATTCATTCATGATGCTACTGAAAATTATTATGAGGGAGGAACATATGCTTGTTGGAATTGCAATAATATCAAGTTTCCTCTCTATGTGCTTAAAATCTTGAATTTATGCTTGTTTTACCTTCCTATGCAAGTTGATTATTGTTCCCATAAGTTGTTTGCTCACAAAATACCTATGCATAGGAAGTGGGTTAGACTTAAGTGTGCTAGTCATATTATTCATGATGCTCTCTTTATGTTTCATTTCTTATCTTTTATGTGAGCATCATTGAAATCGTCATGCCTAGCGAGGGGCTTTAAACGATAGCGCTTGTTGGGAGGCAACCCAATTTTATTTTAGTTTCTTGATTTTTGGTTCTGTTTAGTAATAAATAATCCATTTAGCTTCTGTTTAGATGTGGTTTTGTGTTTTAATTAGTGTTTGTGCCAAGTGGAACCTTTGGGAAGACTTGGGTGAAGTCTTTATGATCATGCTGTAAAAAACAGAAACTTTAGCGCTCACGAGATTAGATAGAACTTTTTACTGGAGAGTGCTATTTAGTTGATTCTTTTTGAATATGATTACTAGACAAATTCCTCAGGTCCACCAATTTATTTTAGAATTTTGGGAGTTCCAGAAGTTTGCGTTAGTTACAGACTACTACAGACTGTTCTGTTTTTGACAGATTCTGTTTTTCGTGTGTTGTTTGCCTATTTTGATGAATCTATGGCTAGTAAAATAGTTTATAAACCATATAGAAGTTGGAATATAGTAGTTTTAACACCAATATAAATAAATAATGATTTCATTACAGTACCTAGAAGTGGTGTTTTGTTTTCTTTCGCTAACGGAGCTCACGAGTTTTCTGTTAAGTTTTGTGTTGTGAAGTTTTCAAGTTTTGGGTAAAGATTCGATGGACTATGGAATAAAGAGTGGCAAGAGCCTAAGCTTGGGGATTCCCAAGGCACCCCAAGGTAATATTCAAGGACAACCAAGAGCCTAAGCTTGGGGATGCCCCGGATGGCGTCCCCTCTTTCGTCTTCATTCATCGGTAACTTTACTTGGAGCTATATTTTTATTCACCACATGATATGTGTTTTGCTTGGAGAGTCATTTTATCTTGTTAGTTTTTGCTTTATGTTATTTATAATAGTGTTTTTCATCTTTAGTTTCAATAAAAAAGGTCAAGGATAGCCTTTGCCATGCTTATTTTGCTAGTATACATGTTGCTGTTTGAAAACAGAAAGTTTACCGCTGTTGCAAAAATGCCCTAGAAAAGTCGGAGAATTATATAATGTTGAAACCTTTTTCATAATGAGCTCTGATAAATTTATTACAGTGGGAATTTTAGTTCATAATTTTTGGAGTTAGGGAAGTATTGATAGTCTTGCATTCTTTACAGACTGTACTGTTTTGGCAGATTGCTGTTATGTTTGCATTGTTTGCATATGTTTGCTTGTTTAATGATTATACTTAAGGATAGGAGTATTAAATATGCAGAGGCATTTAGTATGCAATGTTTAATAATAATTTTAGTGATTTGTTACAGTAGAAAATGATAAGGTTTTGCATTGGTTTATACTAACCTATCTCACGAGTTCTTGTTGAGTTTGGTGTGTATGAAGCTTTTGAGAAATAGAGAAACCATGATACGAGAGGAATTAAGGAGACGCAAAAGTTCAATCTTGGGGATGCCCAAGGCACCCCAAGATAATATTTCAAGAAGTATCAAGCATCTAAGCTTGGGGATGCCCCGGTAGGCGTCCCACCTTTCTTCTTCAACAACTATCGGTTAGTATCGGTTGAGCCTAAGTTTTTGCTTCTTCACATGAGTTGTGCTATCCTTGCAATGTCATTTTATTTTGTTTTTCTTGCTGTTTGAATAAAATACCAAGATCTGAAATTATTAAATCGGAGAGTCTTCACATAGTTGTATAATTATTCGACTACTCATTGATCTTCACTATCTTTCGGAGTAGTTTGACATTTGCTCTAGTGCTTCACTTATATCTTTTCGAGCATGGTGGTGGTTTTATTTTGGACAAATATATGAACTATCATGCTTCACTTATATTATTTTGAAGAGTCTTAAATAGCTTGGTAATTTTCTTAAATAATCATAATATGCTAAGCATACAAGATTTGTAAGAATTCTTATGAGTGCGTTGAATACTATGAGAAGTTTGATGCTTGATAATTGTTTTGAGATATGGAGGTAGTAATATTAGAGTCATGCTAGTTGAGTAGTTGTGAATTTAAAGAATACTTGTGTTGAAGTTTGTGATTCCGTAGCATGCACGCATTTCGGTGAACCGTTATGTGATGAACTCGGAGCATGATTTATTTATTGATTGTCTTCCTTATGAGTGGTGGTCGGGGATGAGCGATGGTCTTTTCCTACCAATCTATCCCCATAGGAGCATGCGCGTAATACTTTGCTTTGATAACTTCTAGATTTTTGCAATAAGTATATGAGTTCTTTATGACTAATGTTGAGTCCATGAATTATACGCACTTTTCTTCCTTCCACCATTGCTAGCCTCTCTAATACCGCGCAGTTTTCTCCGGTATCATACACCCACCATATACCTTCCTTAAAACAGCCACCATACCTACCTACGATGGCATTTCCATAGCCATTCCGAGATATATTGCCATGCAACTTACCACCGTTCCGTTTATTATGACACAGTCCATCATTGTCCTATTGCTTTACATGATCATGTAGTTGACATCGTATTTGTGGCAAAGCCACCGTTCATAATTCTTTCATACATGTCACTCATGAGTCATTGCACATCCCGGTACACCGCCGGAGGCATTCATATAGAGTCATATTTTGTTCTAAGAATCGAGTTGTAATTCTTGAGTTGTAAGTAAATAAAAGTGTGATGATCTTCATTATTAGAGCATTGTCCCAGTGAGGAAAGGATTATGGAGACTATGATTCCCCCACAAGTCGGGATGAGACTCCGGACGAAAAAGAAAAAAAGAGGCCAGAAAAAAAGAAGAGAAAAGGCCCTAATAAAAAAAATATTAAAAACAAAAAAATGAGAGAAAAAGAGAGAAGGGGCAATGCTACTATCCTTTTACCACACTTGTGCTTCAAAGAAGCACCGTGATCTTCATGATAGAGAGTCTCCAATGTTGTCACTTTCATATACTAGTGGGAATTTTACATTTTAGAACTTGGCTTGTATATTCCAATGATGGGCTTCCTCAAAATGCCCTAGGTCTTCGTGAGCAAGCGAGTTGGATGCACACCCACTTAGTTTCTTTTGTTGAGCTTTCATATACTTATAGCTCTAGTGCATCCGTTCCATGGCAATCCCTACTCACTCACATTGATATCTATTGATGGGCATCTCCATAGCCCGTTGTTAAGCCTAGTTGATGTGAGACTATCTTCCCTCCTTTTGTCTTCTCCACAATCACCATTCTATTCAACATATAATGCTATATCCATGGCTCACGCTCATGTATTGCGTGAAGATTGAAAAAGTTTTGAAAATGTTAAAGTATGAAACAATTGCTTGGCTTGTCATCGGGGTTGTGCATGATTTAAATATTTTATGTGGGGAAGATGGAGCATAGCGGACTATATGATTTTGTAGGGATAACTTTCTTTGGCCATGTTATTTTGAGAAGACATAATTGCTTAGTTAGTATGCTTGAAGTATTATTATTTTTATGTCAATATTAAACTTTTGTCTTGAATCTGTCGGATCTGAATATTCATACCACAATTAAGAATAATTACATTGAAATTATGCCAAGTACCACTCCACATCAAAAATTATCTTTTTTATCATTTACCTACTCGAGGGCGAGCAGGAATTAAGCTTGGGGATGCTTGATACGTCTCCGACGTATCTATAATTTTTGATTGCTCCATGCTACTTTATCTACTGTTTTAGGCAAATATTGGGCTTTATTATCCACTTTTATATTATTTTTGGGACTAACGTATTAACCGGAGGCCCAGCCCAGATTTGTTGTTTTATGCCTATTTCAGTGTTTCAAAGAAAAGGAATATCAAACGGAGTCAAAACGGAACGAAATCAACTTGGGAAGTTGTTTTTGGAAGGAAAGCCACTCGATGGACTTGGAGTGCACGTCAAGAGATACGGGAGGTGCTCACGAGGGTGGGGGGCGCGCCCCTCCCCGGGAGCGCCCCCCTGCCTCGTGGGGCCCCCGTAGCTCCACCGACGTACCCCCTGCACCCATATATACCTACGTATCGTAAAACTTCCAGAACAGAAGATAGATCGGGAGCTCTGCCGCCGCAAGCCTCTATAGCCACCAAAAACCTCTCGGAGCCTGCTCGCACCTGCCGGAGGAGGAACCCATCACCGGTGGCCACCTTCATCATCCGGCGCTCTCCATGACGAGGAGGGAGTAGTTCACCCTCGGGGCTGAGGGTATGTACCAAAGAGCTATGTGTTTGATCTCTCTCTCTCTCTCTCTCTCGTGTTCTCTCTCGTGTTCCCTCTATGGCACGACCTTGATGTATCCTGAGCTTTGCTATTGTAGTTGGATCTTATGATGTTTCTCCCCCTCTACTCTCTTGTGATGAATTGAGTTTCCCTTTGAAGTTATCTTATCGGATTGAGTCTTTTATGAGAACACTTGATGTATGTCTTGCCGTGATTATCTGTGGTGACAATGGGATATCATGTGCCACTTGATGTATGTTTTGGTGATCAACTTGCGGGTTTCGTGACATTGGGAACCTATGCATAGGGGCTGGCACACATTCTTGACTCTCCGGTAGAAACTTTGGGGTACTCTTTGAAGTACTTTGTGTTTGTTGGATGAATCTGAGATTGTGTGATGCATATCGTATAATCATGCGCACGGATACTTGAGGTGACAATGGAGTATCTAGGTGACATTAGGGTTTTTGTTGATTTGTGTCTTAAGGTGTTATTCTAGTACGAACTCTATTATAGATTGATCCGAAAGAACAACTTTGAGGTGGTTTCGTACCCTACCATAATCTCTACGTTTGTTCTCCGCTATTAGTGGCTTTGGAGTGACTCTTTGTTGCATGTTGAGGGATAGTTATATGATCTATCTATGTTATTATTGTTGAGAGAACTTGCACTAGTGAAAGTATGAACCCTAGGCCTTGTTTCTTATAATTGCAATACCGTTTAAGTTAACTTTTACCACTTGTTACCTTGCTGTTTTCATTATTTCAGATTACAAAAACCTGTATCTACTATCTATTTTGCACGTGTATCACCATCTCTTCGCGAACTAGTGCACCTATACAATTTACCATTGTATTGGGTGTGTTGGGGACACAAGAGACTTTTTGTTATTTGGTTGCAGGGTTGTTTGAGAGAGACCATCTTCATCCTACGCCTCCTACGGATTGATAAACCTTAGGTCATCCACTTGAGGGAAATTTGCTACTGTCCTACAAACCTGTGCACTTGCAGGCCCAACAACGTCTACAAGAAGAAGGTTGTGTAGTAGACATCAGTCTTCTGCTTAAACACAATTTGCCTATTGAACTCTAGGAGGTCCTCCTCCACCTAAAGGTGATCCTGCGTTTGAATTAAAACAATTGCCAGACACTGAAATATGCTTATCTTGATGAGAAGAAGATATATCCTGGTATTGTTAGTGCTAACCTTTCAAAACATGAAGAAGAAAGATATTGAAAGTTCTAAGGAAGCACCGAGCTGCTATTGGATATACTCTTGATGATTTAAAGGGCATTAGTCCCACTCTATGTCAGCACAAGATTAATATGGAACCTGATTCTAAACCCGTTGTTGGTCACCAATGTCGGTTAAATCAGAAGATGAAAGAAGTGGTAAGAACGGAAATATTAAAACTTCTGGAAGCAGGTATAATCTATCCTATAGCTAATAGTAGATGGTTAAGTCATGTTCATTGTGTCCACAAGAAAGGAGGTATTACCGTTGTTCCCAATGATAAGAATGAACTTATTCCACAAAGAATTGTTGCAGGCTATAGAATGGTAATTGATTTTAGAAATTAAACAAAGAAACTAGAAAAGATCATTACCCTCTGCCTTTTATTGATCAAATTCTAGAAGATTATCTAAGCACACACATTTTTGTCTACTTGATGGATATTCTGTTTTTTCACAAATACCCATTTCTCAACCTGATCAAGAAAAGACCACTTTACTTGTCCTTTTGGAACTTTTGCTTATAGACGTATGCCATTCGGTTTATGCAATGCACCTGCTACCTTTCAAAGATGTGTGACTGCTATATTCTCTAACTTTTGTGAAAATATTGTTGAGGTTTTCATGGATGACTTTTCTGTTTATGGGAAGTCTTTTGAGGATTGTTTAAGCAATCTTGATCGAGTCTTGTAGAGATGTGAACAAACAAATCTTGTCTTGAATTGTGAGAAGTGCCACTTTATGGTTAACTAAGGTATTGTTTTGGGCCATAAAATTTATGAAAGAGGTATTGAGGTGGAAAAAGCTAAGGTTGATGCAATTGAGAAAATGCCATGTCCTAAAGATATCAAAGGTATTTGTAGTTTCCTTGGTCATGCTGGTTTCTATAGGAGATTTATCAAAGACTTTTCTAAAATTTCTAGGCCTCTTACAAATCTTTTGCAAAAGGGTATTCTGTTGTTTTTGATGATGATTGTTTAGAAGCCTTGAAACACTCAAGAAAGCCTTAATTTCTACACCTATTGTTCAACCACACGAGTGGAACTTGCCTTTTGAAATTATGTGTGATGCTAGTGATTATGCTGTTGGTGCTGTTCTAGGACAAAGAGTTGATAAGAAACTGAATGTTATTCATTATGCTAGTCAAACTATAGACAGTGCTCAACAAAATTATGCTACTACTGAAAAATTATTTCTAGAAGTGGTGTTCACTTGTGATAAATTTAGATCCTATATTGTAGATTCAAAAGTTATTGTCTACACCGATCATGTTGCTATAAAATATCTTATGGAAAAGAAAGATGCTAAGCCTAGGCTTATTCGATGGGTTCTCTTGCTACAAGAATTTGATTTGCATATCACCAATAGAAAAGGAGCTGAGAACCCCGTAGTTGATAACTTGTGTAGGCTTGAAAATGTTCTTGATGACCCACTTCCTATTGATGATAGTTTTCCTGTTGAGCAGTTAGCTACAATAAATGTTTCTCATAACACCTCTTGGTATGCAGATTATGCTAATTACATTGTTGCTAAATATTTACCACCTAGTTTCACATATCACCAAAATAAAAAATTCTTCTATGATTTAAGACATTACTTTTGGGATGACCCACATCTTTTTAAAGGAGTAGATGGTATTACTAGACGTTGTGTAACTGAGCATGAACAGGAACAAATTCTACGGAAATGTCACTCCGAAGCTTATGGAGGACATCATGCGGGAGACAGAACTGCTCAAAAGGTATTGCAACCTGGGTTTTATTGGCCTACTCTCTTCAAGGATGCTCATAAGTTCGTCTATCTAGTGATGAATGTCAAAGAATAGGTAATATCGATAAGTGGTCAGGAAATGCCTATGAATTATTCACTTGCTATTGAACCATTTGATGTTTGGGGATTTGATTACATGGGACCTTTTACTTCCTCTAATGGGTATACTCATATTTTGGTTGTTGTTGATTATGTTAGTAAGTGGGAAGAAGCTATTCCACCTAGTAGTGCTGATCACAATACCTCTATTAAAATGCTCAAAGAAGTTATTTTCCCGAGGTTTGGAGTCCCTAGATATTTAATGACTGATGGTGGTTCACACTTTATTCATGGCGCTTTCCGTAAAATGCTTGCCAAGTATGATTTTAGCCATAGAATTGCATCACCCTATCATCCTCAGTCTAGTGGTCACGTTGAACTTAGCAATAGAGAAATAAAATTAATTTTGCAAAAGACTGCCAATATGTTGTGACAGGTTGGCTTTTGCCCTCTCTCATTTGCTTGATTTTTATTTGGATTAAATTTGAAACTTGGAGTTTTTGAATCTTTTCATATGGACTTAAACACTTGGGTAATCTTGGCTTTCACCCAAGTGCTCCATTTCCCTCTCTAATCATCATTCCCCTTGATCCACTCCAAAATAATCTTTGGAATATTTTTCTTAAATGAAAAATATTCATTTTCTCTCAAAAACCCTAGCCAGATCAGTATGCTCCAAAGCAACCCTAAATTTTATGGCCGAGAAAAATCTGAGATAATTCACAAATATTCTTTGAACCCTAGGGCACCTTCCTGAGCAAAAATATTTCATCACTTTTTGGAATATTTTTGCTCCAGAAAATATTTTTTGTTCTGGACAGAAATGGTGGTTTCTACAGCAACTACCATTTTACTTGCTCCATTGTACATGTGTTCTCTTGTGCATTTTCACCTTAGTAACTCTTGGCTAACCTCCAAAGCACAACCTCTAACTCCCAGCCATTTGACCTCAGTAACCTCTCAAAGTTACTGACCAGAAACTTACCTGGCATGTAAAAACTTCTCTATTGCACCTGGATCCAAACCAAAGCATGGTAACATCTCAATCTACCACGAACAACATGCCAGACATGATGTTTAGGCTTAGCTCGGCCTGATGTCATAGTCCACGCGGTGACCGCGTTCGTCCAGGCGTGTTGCATGCGTGTCGAAGAGCTCTGAGTGCCGCCGAAGCGCCTGCTTCGCTGCGTTTCGCTTCCCCGATTGCCAGAGTGCGCCAAACTTCACCACCATCTTCGCCTCAACTCTCTTAACTCCTCTCTGGCGCCACCGACGCCGGAGTTTCGCCATAGCGAGCACGGGCACGGTTCAGCTAACCCAACAAAGGCGGTGCACCTTTGTGCTCGTCGCTTTCTCCTCGTTCATGTGCTCGTCTCCGTCCGCCAACAGTTGCCGCATGAGCTACGTCGCCTTCTTCCCCTCTCACTGACGCTGCTCGTCGGTGGCGCCGTGGACAGGTGTCCATCGACGGAGCCCGAAACCCCCTCGCTGCTCGCCTATAAATGGAGCCGTCCCCAGCCTCCTCGAGCACCATCCAAGACTCCCACACACCCGTAAGCGAGTAGGAAGTCAGAGCCCGGCCGGGCAGGCCTCGGCCGCCGCCCCGAGCTCGAGCTGCCGGGCGATCCCCTCTGGTCACCACGGTAGCTACAGCCCCTCCCAGGCAAGGGCGACCCTTCTAGGGCCTCCGCCCCTCTCCGGTGAAGTCGTTCCGCCCCTCTGGAGCTCCTGGAGTTGCCTCTGCTCGCCGTCTTCTTCATCTCCGGCGACCACCGTGTTCTGCCTCCGCTTGCGAGGTTGATTCCGACGCCGTCCGACCGCCCTAGCTACGCTACGGGTACGGGCAGGTGCGCCTCAACCCCCTCTTGCCATCCCTCCCTCTCGTTTTGGCCAAGGAGTCCTCGTCGCCGGCGAGAGCTCCCGTGAGCCGCGACTCCTCTGCTTCCTTCTCCCCTCCTTCCTAACCTGACTAGCGGGGCCCGCTAGTCAGCCACTCTATACGCGCGTGAAGCGGTATGAGTGGTGGTGCCCCTGGGCTTTATGCCTTCGACGTCACCCCCGAGCCTGTTTATTTTTATTCAAATTCATTTGAATTTACAGAACACTTCAAACAGCCATAACTCCTCAACCATAAGTCCAAATGAATTGATTCTTTTTGATCTTGTTCTTTGCAAAGAAATCTAGCAACTCACCAAAGATGAGATTTTTCTGAGCTGTTTAGAATTTATAGTGATTTTCAGAAGTGTTCTTGATATTTTATTTTTGTGTTTAAAATTATTTTCAGAGGGTGAGGCTTGTATTGAGGATCACCAGAAGGCTTGTGAACCTCATCTGCACTAAGGCAAGCCACATCAACATTTTCATGGTGTCATTTCAATATTTATGATTTTCTTACTTGAATGAAATGATTAATCCATGCATTTAAATAACTATTGTGTTATTTATATTCTGTTAAGTGTTTGTTAGTTAATATTCTTGGTTTGCAGAATGTGGAAACTAGCTTATTTGGTGAAGCAAAGCTAGGATCTATTTGTGGTGATGATAGAAATAATTTTTGTTATGCATGTTAGTAATTATTTAAAGTTATGTTCTTGCATAAATAAAATGATAAAAATTTGCTAGAAAATATTCTATTAAGTACTTGTTTAGTCATTTTACTTGACTTACAGAGTGTTTGAACCTCACTTGGTTGGTAAAGAAATTAGGATTTGTTTGTGGTAAAAATCTTTGTTATTGATGTGAGAAATTAATCGGAGTTACGTTCTTGCATGAGAAAATAATAAAACTTGCTGCAAAATATTTTGGTTAATATGTGAGTTATCTTGATCAGCAAAGTAATATGAGTTGTTGATGTTTATGCTTAGTGTGAATATGGATGACATCGGTCATTTTCGTTATTAAGTGATGCATGTGTAGTTTTGCATTTCATGGCATGCTATGACACCAGTCATTTTTATTTTAAGTTGAACCTGAATATAACTCAACTTGAATATACCGTTGACTGGTTCATGGTGCCGCTGAATCGAGTCTTTCCCAGTGAAACCACATTTGCCTTTGTGGGAAGGCCTTGATTCGGTCCATTGACATTGCCTCTGGTCAGTGCCTCCAACTAGGAAAGGTTATGTCGTGCTTGCCCTGGCCCGGTAAGCAGGCATAACCTTGGGTGCATGTTGATGAGATTATGGTACCGGGTCCCTGAGTGGGATTGTTTTGGCCACGACGGTGGTCGGTGTGTCTTTGGTAGACACGGGGCCATCCAGGACTAGCCCGTTGGGGGATTGGGTCGGTGCGGCCGGGAGAGTGTCATGACAATGGAAGGGTTTTGTCGGAATGTCGTTGGTCCACCCGAATGGGAGTGCGAGGCCATGGGTTCCGTGGTGTGGGTACAATGTGCTACCTCTGCAGAGTGTATAATCTATCGATAGCCGAGTCCACGGTCATGGACACCTCGTAGTAGGTCCCACCATGAGTCAACGTTTAATAAAATTTGCACACTAAGCTATGAACTTTGCATTGTTGAGGATGGCAGAAAGGCCATCGAGATATTCGGGACCAGGTATTGGTTGTGGTTGTGATCGCCGTAAGGATCACGAATTACTCTTGTTAAGACCACGTTGGTGGTTTGTTTGTGATCCAAGAATGATCATGGTTGGTAAGTTGTCCCGAGGGACGTTCGAGCATGATCACAGCATGTTTGACATATAGTGTTGCATTATTATTAATTGGTTAAGTATCATGATATTGTTTTCCATTATGATTATGCATGTTGTGAGCTTGCAAGTACATTCAATGTACTGACCTGGCGTGTCATGCCAGATTTCAGGAAAGTCTCGTTGGAGAGGAGCGCTGCTCGAGTCTAGATCGTGTCCACATCGGTGTCCCTGTGATATGGAGCTTCCGCTACAACGTTATTCCGCTGACACATAGTTGTTCTGATCGAGGCCCCTTTATGTTCACTAAATAATGTACATATTGTTCAGCCACACCGGGTGTACCACTTGGCCTCGACAGCTGTTGTAATATAAACTCTGTTCCGCTAGCATCAATAAAGAGGTTGTTCTCTGTACCAAGATGTTGTGTGTTGCCAGAAGACATGGTCTCTGGGCTGGCAACGCATGGTTCCGACAGCTGAAGAGCCTTATTGCGGACCCAGATTCCGGGCAGGTGCGGGACCACCTGCTCTTGCGTGGTTTCATGGATGGCTATCGGTGGCAAGGTGATGAAGATGACCATGAAGCCATCCATGGGGGCCGGGCAAGAAATGAGCAACACTCAGAAGGGCGAGAAGACGAAGAATCTCCAGGACATGATCACGACGGTGATGCTGTACACAGTCATCATGTAGAAGATGCAGGACATGATGATGAGGAAGATGCCGGAGCAGACGAAGGGCATGTTCATGAAGATGAAGATGCCGGCGGAGCAGACGATGATGGACCATCGATGGGCTAGGTGCAGGACCCTCATATTCAAGAGCTGCTTCTCAAGCAGACGAATAACACAAGAGCTGCCGCCCGAGAGAAAGCCAAGCTGGATCAACTGGAGATAGACGCGGTTACTCCATTGTATGAAGGATGCAGGCCCGAGGATACCCGCCTGAAAGTAATGCTCATGGCTCTGGAGATGAAGGTAAAACACAAAATGACCGACGCATGCTTCGACGAGAACATGTCATTCTGGCACGAACGTCTTCCCAAGGGGAACAAGTGCCCGACTAGTTTCGAGGAGGCAAAGAAAATCGTGTGTCCTCTGGATTTACCGCATGTGAAATACCATGTGTGCATGAACAATTGCATCATTTATCGGGACGAGCACGCGGAGTCTACCATATGTCCAGTGTGCGGCGTCACTCGATACAAAAAGAGGAAGAAAGCTCCTCGAAAAGTGGTGTGGTACTTTCCGATCACTCCTCGTCTGCAGCGGTATTTCGCGGACCCCAAGGTAGCAAAGCTCTTGCGCTGGCACGCCGGATAGGGAGGAGAAGAAGCGAGAAGATGACGCAAATGATCCGGAGATAAATAAAAAAGACAAGATGCTGAGTCACCCTAAGGATGGGAGCCAGTGGCAAGCGTTGAACTTCGAACACCCAGAATTTGGGAAGGATCCAAGGAACATCGTGCTAGGCGCGAGCACCGATGGAGTCAATCCGTTTGGCAGACAGAGAAGCACACATAGCACCTGGCCTGTGTTTGTGTGGATGCACAACCTTCCCCCCTGGTTGTGCTTGAAGAGGAAGTACATTCACATGAGTATGCTAATTGAAGGGCCGAAACAACCAGGGAACGACATCAATCATGACCGGGCTGCTGAAAGAGGAGCTAGACATGCTGTGGAAAACGCCACCAATACGTGGGACGCCGCAGAGAAAGAATATTTCCCTATGAGAGCCGTGACCGTCACGACGGTGCACGACTATCTCGATTCTGAATATCTCACGGGCAGGTGGTCCACGGATTTTCCGGATGCGTCGGTGCATGGATGACACAACGTATCGCCAGCTAGATAGAGATCCCGGGTCTTCGAAAAGCGTGTTCATGGGACATCGAAGGTGGCTTCGCGATGATGACCCGTGGAGGAAACGCAAGGATCTGTTCGATGGTGAAACCGAACCCCGAAGACGCCCGCGTACGAGGAGCGGCGAGGAAATAGACCAGCTGTTGAAAAATTGGAAAGATTGCCCACTGCCGAGAAAGAAGAAAAAGGCGCCAGAGCCGGGAAAAAAGTGAAAGGCGCCAGAGCCGCTGCTAAAGGTATGGAAAACGAGGTCTGTTTTCTGGGACTTGCCGTACTGGAAGATCCACCGTGTGCCTCACAGCCTTGATGTCATGCATATCACGAAGAACGTGTGCGAGAGTCTGCTTGGTACCCTGCTCAACATGCCAGAGAAGACCAAAGATGGGCCGAAAGAAAGGGCAGACTTTAAATCAATGGGCATCAGGGAGGAGCTTCACGCTAATGATGATGATGATGAGGCGAAGCAGGACACGGAAAGTCGTCACAAAGGCAAAAAGGCCAAGAAGACCGGAAATGACTACCCTCCCGCGTGCTTCACTCTAAGTGAGGAGGAGATCGATCAGTTTTTCACCTGCCTCGTAGGAGTAAAACTTCCTTACGGGGAAGATAAGCAGATACCTAGACACAGTGGAGCAGATGTTCAGCGGGATGAAGTCTCACGACTGTCACGTGCTGATGACGCAGATACTTCCTATTGCAATCCGTGGGATCATGGACGCGCACGTCTGTGAAACGCTATTTGGCCTATGCAACTTTTTCAACGTCATCTCTCGGAAGTCGGTTGGCATGAGGCAACTCAGAAGGCTACGAGAAGAGATCATGGTGATACTATGCGAGCTTGACATGTACTTCCCGCCCGCATTCTTCAACGTTATGGTGCATCTGCTGGTCCATATCGTGGAGGATATCATCCAACTCGGGCCGACGTTCCTGCACAGCATGATGTCGTTCGAAAGGATGAATGGTGTCATCAAAGGATACGTTCGCAACATGTCACGCCCAGAGGGAAGCATAGCCGGGGCTTTTCAATCAAGAGTGCATCTCCCATCGCACGAATTATCTAGGCATCGAGAACCCCGTTGTTCTGCCCGTCAATAGGCACCTCGGCAGGCTCGCTGGATGGGGTCACCGTGAGGGTCGCCGCGAAAAGCATGTCGACTTCGAGGGTCGACTCACCGACTTTGAAAGAGCAAACCTAGTCGCGCTACAACACATAGACGTGGTCAATCCTTGGGTGGTAGAGCACAAAAACTTTATTGAGAAGACGTACAATGACCGAGGCCAACAGAGGACGGACGGAGATATAATCAAAGAGCACAACTCATGTTTCCCGCGTTGGTTCAAGCAGAAGCTTCTGTCATACCCTTTACGTGAGGATTCTTCCGCGGAAGAACAACTCATATTCGCCTTGTCACAGGGCGCCGAGCACAACCTGATGACGTATGAGGTGTACGATATCAACGGCTACACATTCTACACCGAGGGAAAGGACATGAAGAGCGATGGTTATCAGAACTCGTGGTAACGATGGAATCCTACACTGGTAACGACAAGGACAGATACTATGGAAGGATCGAGGAGATCTGGGAGCTGAGCTACGCTGGAGAGAAGGTCCCGATGTTTCGTGTCAGATGGGCCAAGAGCGTCCTAAAAGAAGACTGGTATTTCACCACCATGGTTATACCCGAAGCCAAATCCAAGACCATGGTATAAACGTCACCGTGAAAAAATGAGCCATGGGTACTGGCTTCCCAAGTGGACCAATGCTTCTACATTACCGACCCGTCAAAGCCAGTCGTGTTGTCGTGAGGAGAGGCAAAAGGAAGATCATCGGAATGGATGGAGTAGCCAATGAGCAAGACTTTGACAAGTACGGTGACCCGAAGATCGAACATGATGACGACGATGAAGTAGCAGCATACACCACAAGAAGAAGCAGGACCACCCTACCTAAAGGACGTCCGTTCCACAGAAGAACTCCATTTGCGAAAAAGAAGGGCACGAAGATTGTGAACAGATAGCTAACTAAGATTGATTGTATTTAAATTGTAGCCTTCATTTATCGATTGTATTTCGACATATTCATAAATGTTTTTTCATGGGCACTTTTTGAATTCATGAATAATTTTTCAAAATTTATGATATTTTTTCATATTCATAAATGTTTTACCAATTCACAAATGAATGCAACTAAAAATCCAAAAAAAAGACTAGTTGTGCTTGGTTATATGTTACTCCCAAAAGCATATAAAGTTTGTCAAATTTGGAGCTATGGATATTTAGTTATGATTTAAACAAGTTTGAACATATTTAAACACAAATAAATATCAAACAACATTTTAAATGTTGTTAACATGGCAACAAACTGCATACTATTTTTCTACATGAAATTCGAGCATCTAGCATATGTGACATGTTATATTTGGATGCATGGATAAAAAGATATGTGCAAAGAAAAAATGCATAAAAACAAAAAAATGGAAGCCTGGGAATCTAACCCAGGACCTCCTAGTGTGTGTGCTGCATGCCGACCAGTCGGGCTAGTGTGTGTGTTCTGATGGAGATACGGTTAGGTGCAATATAACCTGAGTGCTTGAACTGTAATAAAAAAATTACTAATGGCGCACTAGTGGGAGGTGCGCCATCGCTGTCGTCGTACTTATGGCGCACTAGGGGGAGGTGCGCAATTGCTAACCCTCCCCCCACTCCACCTATTCCCCCCTGGCCTCTCTCCCTCCCTCGCTAGATCCCCCACTCGACCTAACTCGGCCCCAACTGTACGCGCCGCTCCGCCTTGCTCCGCCCCCTCCGTCCGCCGCGCCTGCACGCCATCAGCTACCACTGCAGCTCCCCCGCGCCGCCGCCCCAGCACGTACGTCCCCTCCCTCCCTTCCCCCTAGCTTCTCCTCCTCCTCCTCTCACCGCCCGTGCCTTCTTCTGCTCGGAAGGTCAAGAAGGCGGCCCCTTCCTCCGGATCGCCGCCCACAGCCTCCTCGACGCCGGCGCACGAGAAGGCCGTGTCGGAGCCCCCCGCCGCCTCGTGCCGGACTCGCCGCCTGCGCCCAAGCTCAGGCCCGCCCCCACGCCCTATGAGGCGCACGACCGGTCGACCAAGTCCCAGACGTCCCCGTTCCCGCCGCCGTCGGACTACGCGCCGCCCCCGTCGCCCAAGCCCAAGCCGGAGCCCAGGCTATCCAAGCTTGAGGTATCCCGCTTTTTCTTCTCCCTAAATTTTCAAAATTAACAAATGTTCACAAATCTTTAGATTTCGCTCTCTAAATGTCAGTAGCATACTGTGTTATGTTAGTATGTTCAGTGGTTAGTTTTTGCCACACCCACATTCCAGATATGTCCAGTAGCACTTGCTAGTCTCCATCTCGATAGAAAGCAAAAACTGCCTTGGTTTGGTAGCATGATTTCCCTTGGTTTGGTAGTTTCGGTGTCTAGCTAGCTTAGTGCATTTTGATCTTGGAGGCTTCTTTCGATTGTGTAGCTACTGCAGATGCTGAGGTTAGAAAATGTGTTCTGTGTTCTCTGTTTTTGTTGAAGGAAGGCTAAATACTCCTTGTTCCCAAACTGTCAAGTTGCATTTTACTCCATCTCTCTCCAAACTGTCAACTGAATTTCGCTCACTGAAATTTGATAGTGGAGTACTGTCCAAACTGTATTCACTGTCTAAATTTCATTCATGTCAAATTTTAGTTATGTATCAAGTCTGACATCAACTTGTAGGAAGAATAAGGGTGAGTCCAAGATCAGGTGAGTGAGTGATTGATGTGATTGCTGAAGTTCAGACATGTTCAATGAGAACAACTACTGTGGAGATTAAATTCAATGACAATAAATTCAAATACATCCAAATAAACCCATCATGTTAGGATTCTTGATCAAAGACCCACTTAGGAGTAGTTTGTCATTGCTAAACACAAGTTTAAAATGAATATGCTTCTTTTGCTGTGATAATCCAAAATGCTACTTTTGAGTACAATAGCTATAAAATTTAGTCTATCTTGAGCTTGAGCTTGGGAGCTTCTTTAGCAAGATCACTGAATACAGTGATTTGTTGCATAGGAGTAGTTGTAAATGCTTAAGATTCTTTCCCCCACGATGCATAACAGTTGTCTGCCAGCAGTCATGTGGCTTCACATTGCTGGCATCGGTTGTGTTGTCTCACATGGCCCAGATACAAGTGTCGCTTTCTGCATTTTGTGCTGATGAAGTAGATATAGATAGGCTTTCCGCATTTTGTCAGATTTTCTTCAAGTAGATAGGCTTTGCTTTGAATGCTTCTGATAATCTGAATGTTGCTGGATAAGAAACATACAAGTTTGGAACTTCTCTCTCTTGTGAGCTTTGTTGTCAAACTGAATGTTGCTGAATAAGAAACGCACTACAAGTTTGGGAATTTTCTCATGAAACACAAGCTGTTCATCTTTTGCTTTGGATCAGATGGAATAACATGATCACGATGTTTCTTTTTAATCAGTAAACCTAGGTGTTCGTCACCTGTGGCCTTACGATCGATAGAAATGTATGTTGTTATTTTACATTGATTCTTTACGGCCAGTTCATTCATCATTTAGGGCTTGATGTATGGAGGCTTGTCTACTTGCTGCTAATACAACATAATATTTGATATGAGCAGGGTGAACAACCTTCAGGTCCCGGGAATCTACTCAAGGCTGCAGACACTTCTTGTCTCACTTCTTTTATCATCGGTATAATATTCATATTAAGGAGTTTCTATAAGTTCATTGTTCTTATAAGCATCAGGACTTTTTTTAATGGAAATTTACAGTATGTTTGAGGGTGAACATTAAGCAATGTTTGTTGTCAAACAAATCAAGAATCTTTTTAATCTATGTATTTACTATTTTTTTATTTTACTGATCAAGATGGTGTATTTGAGCTCGGGAGCAGAGACTCCACGTCCTGAACTCCTGATTTGTCCCTCTATGCATGGTGTGCATATACTATTTGCCTATTTGGTAAAAAAACAGTTTAGTTGCCTATTTGGTATGCTTGTCATGTCACTTGTAGTACAAGCTTAGTTAGGAGTACTCCATCTAGTAGTAATTAATTTGTGTGGCTGTGGAAGTCACTTGCTTCGGCATAGTAATGTTTTTATTCCAGTATTATTTTGTGGTGGTGTGGGTAGCAAGATGCATGCTACTTGTGATGATGCTACTTGTGATCTTCTGAAATGTCTACCCATTGGGGACTTCATTACGCGGGGATAATGATTTTGCAGGTACCCCGAGAGGCCCTTGAGTTTGCCGGAATGTCGATTAACTTCCATTCTGGCAAATTCGGGTACTCCATATGTCCTATTTTCAGCAAAGGTCATGCTGAAATTTTCCGTGAATTTTAGCATGACTTTGCTAAAAATAGGACATATGGGGTACTTGCGACTAATGCATGGGCCGGGTATCTTAGTACTTAGTTAAGTAGGATCAATCGCCCGCCATTCTTGCTGCATAAACCATAGGTGGCAATAGAGCCAAGTGATTAGGCCCAACTTAGAATTCTCCTTAGCATTAATAAACCCTAGATGATAAACCCAACATAGGTGGCAATAGAGCCAAGTGATTAGTGCCAAGTGATTAGGCCCAACCTAGGGTGCCTCGGCATCGATAAACCCTAAATGATGAAAACTTAACTTAGCATTTAGGGTGCCTCGGTGTTGACAAACCCCAAATTATGAAACCTTGGCTTCTATAGGGTGCCTCGGTGTCGATGAGAAACTAAATGATGTATGCTTAGGCTTTTAGGTGCCTCGGCGTCGACAAACCCTAAATGATAAAAGCTTAGCTTTTAGGATGCCTCGGTGTCGACAAACCCTAAATGATGAGACCATGATCTTGTTCCTTGACAATATCCAACTTTTTGACCAAACTTTTTTCCTATTTAGAGAGAAACATGGCCCACAACGATGAGGCCGGCAGTTTGGGCGGCAAGCAATTCTGGGAGCTGTCCCAGGAGTTGGAGGAAGAACCTCACCGCTATGAGGAGGCCACAGAAGACATCGATCCTGACTACACAACCCCTAGTGGCGTCGGGGATGACACCACTGATGGTGCCACCGAGGATGCCACCACTGATGATGGCGGTGCATGCACAGATGGCAACCAACTGAAGAGGCAATGGAAGGACCGGCGCCCGAGCGTGCTCGGCACTATCAAGGAGGAATTTACTGAAGTGAACTCCGACGGGCATCCGACGGCGCCCAAAGAAGTAGTCAAGGGGTACTCGGTTCAGCTTGGATGCATTCTCCAGAGCACCGTCTCGATCAACACCGAGAACCTAAGGCATAAGGACCGAGGGAATTTGCGCAGCCTCCTCTTCACGAAGATGCACGAATGATACAAGGTCCCCGCTAAATTTGCAAACACATGCCTCTCAGGGAACAAAGTGAACAGTGCCGCCCTCACGAAGATGAGCACGGCCCTGTCTACTTGGAGAAGCACGGTGAAGGCAATGATTGACAAAGGTGATAGTTATGAGAAGATCAAGGCGAAATATCCTTTGATAAGCGAAGATGACTACAAGGAGTTCAAGATCAAGTGCGAGAGCAGCGCAACCTCTGAATCAAGTCAGTGGGGGAAGCAAATGTGGTAGTTGAACTTAGGGGTCCACCAACTCGGTCCCGACGGTTACAGAGTGGCGGAGCCTATATGGGACAAGGAGGATGCGGAGCGTGCCGAGCAAGGCCTACCGCCCCGCTTCGAGAAATACCGTGACAAGCAGACCAGGAACTTTCTCAGGGCCCGGTACAAGGAGGACCCGGTAACAAAGGAGCTTACCATGAATCCGAAGACCAGGGCGCTCGAGCTTGTTTTCGTAAGGAATACACCCCCGGGTAATTAGCTCCATATGGTTGCATTCTAATTAATCCCCAATATTTCTAAATGGTTCACATTCCTTCCGCAGGACACTGAAAGAAGTAGCGCGCGGTCGTCTCAGAGCTCCCCTTTCGACACCCCTTTAAATAGGGCGTTGAACGTAATGAAAAACAAGGATAAGCTCAGTAAGTTGACGTCAGCTGGTCGTGTGGCCGGCAAAGGCTTGTCCACAAAATGGTCGTCATACTATACCGCTAGTTGGCGAAAGGAGAAAAAGACTAGCTCGAAAAGCCAGTCGCGCGAGGTTGAAGCACTCAAGGCACCAGTGGCGCAAATTCCGGAGATTGTCCAAGAACAAGTGCAACAACAACTGGGAACGACGCTCACCGCCATGGTGCCTACGTGGATTCATGGGTCGACGACGTGGATTGCAAAGCGCCAACAGGGGCCTCCCGTTCCCAAATTTCACGGCCAAAGAACTCGCGACAACGAGCAAAGCGGCGCCATTGGTGTCTCCGGCGGAGGTGGTATTCGTGTCTCCGGCGCCTGCACGGGCTTTGGAGCTTAATGCACCCAGGTGTACGCCGGCCGGCACCTCGCCAGCAAGCAGCCCCTCCGTCAATTGCACGCCTGCTGTTGGCAGTGCCTCGACATTAGCCGAGCTCAACGACATCACAGTAACTAAGCCTCTTGGCCGATGACTTCATCTCCTTGCCTTTGACAGAGCATCCCTGACACCCTACATGTTTTCGCAGGGCGCAGCCGACGTTCCTTGCACTCTCCTGCACTTCGTGGGCGGCGAGTTGGTCGATGTCGCCAAGGGCAGAATCGTTCAACCGGGCAACCCCGTGTTCCACGATAATCCGATGCCACCCATAGTGTATAGGGTTGAACTGGTTCGGGTGCTGCCAGGCTGCGACGAGCTGTTACCTCCAATTCGACCCGCTGGGGCCGACGAAGAAGATGAGATAACCCTTAGCGCCTGCGTAAGCTAGCCCCTGCTTTGTCCGAAGAGCCATATTCGTTTGGGGGCGGGGGACACCACCCCACCGACAAGACCGCCAGTCGTGCCAGCGCCAAGCCATGGCAAGAACGCTGCAACGCTACCGGACATGCCAGACATCCCTATGGCACAGGATCCGGACATGCATATGGCACAGATCCCAATGACGCATAACGACATTTATTTATACATTTAACAATGACGATAAGTACTTTCCCGAACATGGGTACCCTGACGAGTTCTGCAGGCCTCCTTATCAGGAACCCAACCAAGACGACTGCAATCCAATTGCAACAGGCGTCGTCTGGCGTTCAGTTCTCAGGAGACGCCTCCAGCTCGTGCCTTCACCGAGCCTCAGATAGCTGAGGTGCGAAATATTATCAGCCCCAACACGCTAAAGAAGGCGGTCTGTGAGCAGAACTCGGTCCCATTACATCAGATCAAGAAGAAGGGACGGAAACGAAATACTAAAAAGGGCGCCGGTGCGAGCCAGCCGGCACCAAGTACGATCCGTGCTCAGGACGGGCCACCTTCACCTAAGGATATCTCGAGGAGGGTGCATGTTGCGGGTAGGGCGATGCTACCACCAAATATGCTCAATGCTGCAACCGGTGCTATGCAGAGTCTGCATGACAGTGTTCTTTCTTTGGAGAAGCGGCATCTCAGAGAGAATGATGTGGCATACCCGATTTTCGTGACCAAGGTGCCAGAGGGCAAGGGCTTTGTGGATGGCGCCATCGGGGGTACGATCGTCCTGCGGTTTGATGACATCTTTGCTATGTTTAACCTTCATCCGCTGCACTAAACCTTCGTTCGGCTGTTTTCGTTGAGTATGGAGACGCGGATCATTAGAGACAAGACCCCGGACATCGTGATAGTCGACCACTTCTACATGCGTGCCAAGATCTTGGGCAGCGCTGGGGACCGGCATGTCGCGAGTTCTTACCTCGAAGGCGTCATTACGCAAACCCAGATAAGGATAACTTCCTCACGCCTTACTTTCCCGAGTATGTCGTCCCCTCAACCGCCCCGTAACATATGATTTCTTAGATTTCGATCGTTCTTTTTTTCTAACATTCTCTGTTCCGTGCAGTGACACACATTGCACACTCATCCTCTTAAGCCCGAAATATTCCATGGCCACGTATTTCGACCCGAACCGTGACTCCAAGATAGACTACACAAATATCAAGAAAGTTCTTGATGATGTTCTCCCCGGCTATGCCAAATCTGGAGGCACCTTCACCAGGCCAGTATGTAGGTACGGCAGGCACGTGTTCGCCCACAATACGACGTTCTCCTGCGTCAAGCAGCCGCCTGGTGGTCAGAAGGATGCCTACTACGCCCTCCATCACACGCTGGGCGATCAGACGACCATCATGACCTTCGCTACCAGATAATCTCAAAGATTGGGCCGCGAGCTTGTCGGCAATCCAGGACGCGGACATCAGACAAGAATTCTTTCGCATCCAGTCGGAGTTTGCGGAAATCATCCATCAAGATGTCCTTCATACCTCGGGGCAGTTCTACCTCAGATATCAACTGTCCAACAGTGAGATAGACACAACGCTACAAATGCAAGCTGACAACGCCAGCGATTTCATGACCATCACGACAGATGGCGGCTTCATCCACGCTCCGGTCCCATGAGTCGAGTCGAAAGTAGTGATGCTATGTGTAATTCTGAAACATTGATTGGCTCATGTTGTAATTAAACTTTAATGAATTGCATGTCTCTTTGGTTTGGACAGTCGTTCAACTAAGATGTAATCGATGCTATTTATTAGTAGGACCATGAATCATGCTATTAATGTCTTGCTTTTCTCTTCCGATCCTTTTGTTGCATACTTATATATTGCTTATGTATTGTCTGTTGTTTGGCTTGTGCATAGAGATGCCGTCGTATGTCGTGTACAAGGGTAAGGTTCCGGAGTCTACGACGACTGGGAGGAGTGTCGGAGACAGGTTCACCGTTTCAGCGGTAACAGTTACAAAGGGTACACCACTAGGGCGGAGGCGGAATCTAGATACGCCCACTATCTAGCGGGAGAGAGGAGGGAGCGCTGGAGGAACAGGATGAAGACCAATTTCATCGCGATGATGCTCATCGTGATGACCGCAGCTCTCTTCTATGTGATGGTAGTTTAGAGGATCGATATCGACTTGTAATGTGAAGACAAACTCGCTACTCGCGGTCTCGAGACTTGTAATGTTCTCTCTTTGTTTGGTCCTTTGAATTCGGAGACTAATATGATGAATTGTATTCAGAGACTAATCTTCTACTGTATTCGATGAATCTGTTGTTTCTGTCTGGTGCTGTCTATATTCTGTCCAATAATATATCTTGTAACCTGTGAAAAATCAGAAAAGTGAAAAAAATAAAACCTAATATTCATACTAATGGTGCATCACCTCAAAGTGCGCCATTAGTATGCCAAAGGATACTAATGGCGCATCACTACACAGTGCGCCATTAGTATGCCAAAGCACATAGGTAAATATGGCCCCCTGGGAGGCATACTAATGCGCATGGTGGTCTATACTAATGGCGCACGACGTGGTGCGCCATTAGTATACCAGATACTAATGGCGCACCAATGGTGCGCCATTAGTATATAATACGAGTGACGTGGTAATAGTGGCGCACCAGTAGTGCGCCATTAGTAGGCAAAACTGGTGCGCCACTAGTAGGCCTTTTCCTAGTAGTGAATTACTGCACTGGGTTCAATTTGTGATGTTTGCAAGTCAAATTAATTTCCATATGGGCAGGAAAATGAAAAATATATAATGCAATCTAGACTTTTCACTGTTCATACCAAAGATAAGCTGAAAACGTAATGAAAAGAACTGGTTGGCTTATTACATGGAGCTTATATTAAAAGGTGCTTATTTTCTTAGGATAACTCACAATAACTGTCCCTAAGAAACTTGGCTAATAGAACTGGCATACAAATAACATGTCACGATGATTGCAATGGAGGAGTGACGTACCATAGCAAACTGTATAGGCTCACCGCTGCCTCTCCTTTTTTTGCGATGTTCCATGAAATTGCCACATACATCTTGTACTTTTTCATTGTGTAACCCTATCTGCAAGTTGACATGGCTAACTTCAGACATCTCTACATGATACTACATTGCATATCCCTTCCGCATATTTAAACCACCAATTAATGATTGTGTGCGTACCATAAACTAGTCATGACTCTGTATGCTGGACTAGCAGGCACTCTAAGGGAGCCTAATGTAGTGCACTGGAATTCCTACATGCCACCTACGATTTTGTGTAATGTACTACCCTATTCCTAAATATATGTCTTTGTAGAGATTCCGGTATGGACCACATACAGATGTATATAGATGCATTTTCGAGTGTAGATTCACTCATTTTGCTCCGTATGTAGCCTATAGTGGAATCTCTAGAAAGACTTATATTTAGGAACGGAGGTACGAGGTAGTATCATGTATGACATCTACATATCTAATTTAGCAGCCAGTAGTAGAAATCATTGTCTGCACAAAGGGATTACTGGTCGAAAATCCTAGCAAAGCACGCAGGCAGGCACAAAACAATACAAGAGAGAGAGATGTGCTCGGCATTTCTCCAGACGGTGGGAATCAGGTTAGAAACGTCGAGGGTGATGACGCTGCGCTGGCTGTCGGGGTCCGGTAAGGAGATCTAGAACCGTCGAGTAGGGTGTTTGTGGAGCGGCTCCGGTAGGGTGGACAACGGTGTGGGTGAAGCGGATCTGTGGCCGTGGACGAGGGCGTAGGTGAAGCTGCTCCGGTGGTTGGGTTAAGGATGGTGTCAACGACGCAGATCTGTGGACGTGGACGGGCGCCGGAAGATGCTCTGGTGGTTGGGTTAAGGATGGTGTCGACGATGCGGATCTGCGGCCGTGGACGGGGCGTCAGAAGCTACTCCGGTGGTTGGATTAAGGGTGGTGTCGACGATGCGGATCTGCGGCTGTGGTTGAGGCGTCAGAAGCTGCTCCGGTAGGTTGGATGAGGGTGCGAGGAAGCGGATCTGAGGCCGTGGACTTGTGAGTTGGCAAAGTGGCCCCGGTAGGGTTGAGAATGGTATAGGCGAAGCTACTCCGGTAGGGTTGACGATGGTGTCGGGCGGCTCCGGTAGGGTTGAGGAAGGTGTCGTGGCTGCTCCGCAGGTTGAGGAAGGTGTCGGCGAAGAGGATCAGAGGCCGTCGACGGGGGCGTCGGTGGGGCGGCTCCGGGGGGTGTGGACGAAGCATCTACGGTGGGGAGTACGAATGAGCCGCTGCAGATGCGCGGCAGTTGACGAGAGTACCGGCGAAGCAGATCCGGCGACGTGGACAAGGCCGGCACTGACTAGGGTGTGGTACAGTGGTGGATGAGCAGTCTACTTGTTTCTAGGGGAGGTGGGAGGGGTAGATGCTGTAGGCGTTCTGGGAACGGGGGTCCCCAGACTTGCCTGCCTGCGGCCTGCAGCGTGGCTCAAAGGGGGAGCCCAACACGGCCCATCTTCATCAACACGAGCTCAAGACCCTCGCGAGGGGCCAAGCCTCGCGGGGCGGACGACAAGGAGCTTCCTCAGGCACGGCCTCATCAGGCTGGCTCGCAAGGAGGCGGAGAGATCAAGGCGGGGTACCTCACGAGGTGCCCATGACGACCAAGGGCGCCAGGCGGGCGCCAACCTGCGCAGTGTCCTCCTTTCCTGTTTGGTGAAAAGGAAGCAAGCGCAGGCAAGAGCATCAAGCAAAGGCGTCCATTTCGGTGCAACAAGACCAAGACCAGTCCAACGGCAGGAAGGAAGTCATTGTGGAGCCCAAGCCGGCGTCACCACGGAGCCTATGATGACGAGGACCAACTTTAGTCAGGATAAGTGTACCAGATGTTCCCCTTCAAAATGGCCAATTGTTGGCGCCCTTCCCGCTCAATATTTGGGAAGAGGCCCAGGCCTCTGCCTATATAAGTAGAGCTAGCCACCATAGTAGAGACATCGATGAGTAGCTGGATGCACCTTGGACAGACAGAGAGAGAGAGAAGGCGGCGAACTCCCTAAGCAGTTCATCGCCCGGCCAAGAATGCAGACCCTCGCGAGGCTGTTCTACCTTGTATTGTTCATCACCATCAGCCCAAGAGGCAATCCACCACACCACAAACTAGAGTAGGGTATTACACCACAATGGTGGCCCAAACTAGTATAAACCTTGTGTCTCTTGTGCTGTTCCTTTCGTAGTTTAGATCCTAGCGAGGAGGTGGGGTGTAGGTAGGTAGAGGGTGAGATTCTGCATGCACCCCAGTGTTCGAACCTCAAGGGTCTACCGGAACCCGAAATCCGACATTTGGCGCGCCAGGTAGGGGTGCGCCGGGATCCACCTCCTGCCACTTCGTGTCCCATCGCATCGTCCTCATCATGTCCGGCGACCAGGCGGGCAACCCCGGTCCCTGGGCGGCTTGGCCCGCCCACGCAGAGCCGCTCGCCTCGGGCGACCCCATGCCCCAGGCAGCTCGCGGTCCGTAGAGCGCTGCGGGCCGCGGGCGACGTGGACAACCTTCGACAGCTCTCACGCCGCGGCAGGCGCGGTCGGCAGCGAGGGCCTCCAACCACGCCGCGGTCGCGACGCCGTACACCCGCCGAGAGCAGGCGAACTCGAGGGCCGCGCTCACGGTGGCCCGAGAGCTACTGCAGTGCAGGCTGCTGGAAGGCGGCCGTGACGTGTTGCTAGAGCGGGTGGCAGAGCTCCTGGGCTGTGCCGCCTCGGGGGCTCATCCCTTCTGCACCCAGTTCCCACCTCAGGTCCAGGGCGGCCCGCGCAGGGGCTCCACACGCGGCCGCGGGACCCAAGGCTACTCCAACGCCAGCGAAGCTATCAGCACCGGGCCAGCGGTAGCGCTGCCTCCGCTCCCGGCCTGTGAAGAAGGACTCGCCGCGACCCACGGCCCCAGTGGGCCGCCGCGCTACCAGCCCCAGGTGGGTGCTTCGAGCGGAACCGCATGGCACGCGGAGCACTATGGCGCGGCCTTCGGGATGACGGCTCCAGAAGAATACGTGCCCCACATGATGGACCAAGGGCACCAACACGAAGGCGAACAAGGCTCGCTCCTCGGCCTCACTTAGGCCGGGGGACGAGGCGGCAAGCCGAGCTCTTCCAAGAGCCCCGTGAAGGCCCCACCGGCCACGCTGGAAGCAACGATTATCGGGTACCACTAATTCCTCAGGAGCAGGCATACGTTAATCATGAATCGCAGGAGGTGCAGGTTGCCACAGTGAGCGGCTGCCCCGCTCCCGCAGTCTCGTACCCCTCGGGAGGAGGGCGTCGGGGGCTGCAGGAGAGGGGCCGAGAGCCGGCATCACCACCGCGGCGTTCGGAGCAAGGCGTTCTCAGGAGGTAGGCCCTCTGCTGGGGAGGTGCCTCAGGGCCTACCCCTGGCGGAGGACCCGTGGTCGTTGGGAACTGGCGACCGCTCTACCCCATCGGCGGCGCCCTGGTTTCCGGGTCGTCGTTGATGGCACTAGAGTGCGGGCGCAAGGCGGGCGCTGCTTGGCGATATGAAGCAAGGCCGGTACTGTGAGGAAGGCCAGTGCTCGTGAAGCTCGCCGCCCGTGACACTCTCTCGTAATAATGAGTCTCGGGGTGCCGGCCTCAGCAGGGCTCCCTCCCACGCCAGTGGCAGCACTTAGCTCTGTATTTGGTGAGAAGACGCCCAAGACTAGACTAGGTGTCTGGACGGCCTTTTTTTTGGTTTGCTTTCATTGCTTTTCCCTTTGGTTGTCACTTTCCCCCGCTGGATTTAAGTTGGATTCGAATTTGAGATTTGCATGTGTTTGGGGAAGGGGGTGTTTAGTATCGTTCGAGCAATCTCTCGCGTTCCGATCACCGCTTTGCCTCAGCTGCCTCCCCTCGTGAGCCCCTCATGAGCCGGGTTGGGCCTAGCTTGCGTGCAGCCCAGATCGCCGCCAAGATCCTCTCAGGAGGCTTTACAGCAGATCCCACGGGTTCGATCGGGAGACACTCAAGACGCCACAGCCCTCCACAAAGCTATCTCGGGGCCCTTGACGGGACAAAGGTAAACTAGCCAGCCACTTGGCACATGCGTACGGGTGATATAGGATCTACTAATACGCAGAACACAAGTTTTACATGAGGGGATCCCCCTCCCAAAATGCTCTCACAACCGTCAGGGCAAAACCTGAGCTCTATTCGCGGCAGAAACAAGAACGGTGCACGGTCGGTCGGATAAATCCCCAATACATCCTCGGGGCACCTCTCGAATTGTCGCCGGCGTCGGGCTCATTGCCGCTCTCTGCGTTGTCACCAGCGGCGTCGTGGCCGTTCACCATGCCGCTTCATCAGCGCCACGATCACGCCATCGTTATGCAGGCGAAGGCCACGACAAGGGCGTCCCACGTTGTCCTCCACCCGGCGCCGTGTCGCCCCGGACGGCCTGGGTACCGGGCGATGGCGGCGTCGAAGTCGAAGTGGGGGGTCCATATCCGGAGATGGCTGAAGACGCGAGAAAAGGCGCGCCGAGCAGGGCGCTGCCTCTCCTCCACCAATCTGTTGGCTCGACCGACCGCGCCTCCAGCCGAGTCACCACATCGGTGAAGAACCGAAGGTTGCCGGCAGAGTTAATCGCGTGTGGCTCGCCAACAACCGGCCGCAGATGTTACCCAAGGCTGTGTTGGCTCTCTCCGGAGCATGGTGAGCATGGGGTCATGCTCATGCTCCGAGATCCGCTACCGTGGCGTATCTCGTCCGCGATACCACGCTGACGGCCTCAGCCTCGGCCCACCCGTTGGCGAAGAAGAAGCACCTCGGCACGGGAGGTAGTTAACTCCTCCTGCGCCACCTCAAGGGCGGCCCGGAAAGCATCGGCCCGTCGCGTCGCTTCTTCCTGCTTGGCCCTCAAGGCAGCGGTCCTACCTTCGGCCTCAGCTCGGATCTACCCCAGCCTTTCCTCGAACTCGTGCTCGAGGTTCAAGCGCGCCGTTGCCACCCGACGCCCGACCTCCTCCAGGACACAGGCCTCCCGCGCAGCAACATCATCCTCGGCCCTCGTCACCAAGCGCTCCCTTGTTTCTAGGTGTTCGTACTCTCGTGCGCGTTCGGCGGCTTCCAGCGTCAGCGCCTCCTCCCGCTTCTGGAGCTCTGCTGGGTCGCCTGAGGCCACCCTCATCGACGCAAGGGCCGTCTCGCGCAGCTCCACCTGCTCCTCCAGTGAGCGACATCGGGCCAAGAGTTCTCGCGTCCGCTCCTCCGCCGCCTCTCGCCGCCGGTCATCTTCCCGAGCCTCTTCAACAGCCCGAGAACGGACCTCCCGAGAGGCCGCCAGCGACGCCTTGGCCTCCTCATCGTCAAGATCACGCTGACGGCGCGCAAGGGCGACAGCCGCCTTCAGCTCGCGCCTCTCTACTGCCAGCCGCAGGCCCTCGGCCTCGAGGCGCGCGTCTTCATCTGCAAGCTCTTCAGCAAGCAGGCTCACCGCATCAGCCGCCCTCCGAAGAAACCCTTGGCGAAGAGCGCGACGCTCCCGGGCGCGCTCAAGTACGTCTTCCACACCATCATCCGCCCCAGGCGAGCGCCGAGGGCCACGAATCAGCACTCCCCCTCCGGGCAGGGGGCTGGGGGATGGCGCCCTCGCCACGGCCGGGTAAGCCTTGCCAGAAGCCCGGCCAGGAGCCAGCCCGTCCCCCAAAGAAGAGCGCAGGGAATGCCTCAACCAATCACGGTCGATGACAAGACGAGAAGCCCACGGCAGGCTGGCTATGCCACGAGAAGGCTCGCGAAGGAGGGTCGCGAGTCGCGCGGGGACGCGATGCGCCCCAGGATGGCTCGTCTCTCCGATCGGCCTCACCACAAGGGCTTTGCTGCTCGGAGTGCTCGAAGACGGCGGAGAGGGCGAAGCCCAGGGGGATGGCTCCTCAGCCATCTCCGTGAGCTCGGCGGGAAGGGCCCTGCGGAGCAAGGATCAGTAAAAGCAACAGAAGAATCAGGAGCCAGAAAAGGGGAAAGCTTACTCATCGGTGGCGAAGTACTTCCTGCGCTTCAGCAGGCGACAAGGGTAATCGTCGCCCAAGGCTTCCCTTCTCTTCCGGAGAGCCTCAAAGTCCACGCGGAAGCGACCCAAGAGTTGAGCGCAGGGGTCAACCTGCGACGAGGAAGGAGCGTCGAAACGACCCACGTCGGGTGCGTCTACCTGATGCGCGCCGCCAGTCACCTCACAAAGAAGACTAACTGGGGCCCCAGGGGCCTCAGCCGCAGGCACTACGAGCAGCTGCTCGCCACCCCCAGCTGCGGCAGCCTTGGCCTCAGGAGCTGCCCCCTCAAGGGCGCCGCCTGGCACCGTCACCCCTGCGGAGGCCCCCTCGGCCTCCAGTGGCTCGTGCCTCCTTGCTCCGCCACTCGAGGAAGAGCCGCCATGGCCGATGTGAAGGGCGATCCACCACCACCGGTTCTCGCGAGACCCCATGAGGCCTGCGGGCGCAGCCCCATTCGTCAAGCCGGGCATCTGCTTCACAAAGTCACCCCTGCTTGAGCAAAAGTACAGCAAAGCACCCCCTTTGCCGGATGCTGCCAGGGATGGGGTCCCCAGTCAAGACCAAGAGCACCTTCCTCAGCGCTTCAGGCGTCAAGTCCTCCTCCTGGAGTCTCATGCGGTCTTCACGCCCGCTGAAGGCCCACATCCGGCGGGAATGGCGCTGGAGAGGGGCAATGCGGCATAACAGGAACTCCTTCACCACCTTGGGCGCCATCACATCAAGCGCCCTCAGAAACGAGAAGCGACGCCAGACGAAGGCTAGCAGGGGGCTCGTGAGCGTCTCCTGGCCCCAGCCTGAATTAGGGACTGGGCACCCCCACGTCCACGTACAGCCACCGCTCGCGGAACCCAGGCGCGGGCGGAGGAAGGGTGAAGTCAATCCCTGAAGCCGATGTTTCAGATGCAGCAATGAAGCTCACACACCCCGAACATTGGGTGGGGTCAACAAGGCGCAGAGAGAAGAAGTGGCGCAGCAAGGCAACTGAGGGAAGGATGCCCATCATCGCCTCGCAAACAAAGGCAAAGACCACAAGTAGAGTGATGGATTCCGGACCCAAGTGCATCATATGGATCTGATAGTGGGAGAGCACAACATTCAAGAAATCGGAGAAGGGGGGAACCAGCCCCGCCCACAGGGCATCGGCAAAATACTGGACCTCAGTGATTATCCTGTCGATGGCGAAGTGGGACGCGGGTTAGGCCGTCGTCCGCCCGCATTCGTTGAATATGGTGGCCAAAGCCGAGCTGACCTTGCCGAGGCCCTCTCGATTGAGTATGATTGACCGATCGACGGCGGGGGCCGCCGACGACGGCGAGCGAGGTGGAGGCATGGGTTTCTTCCCTCTTCCCTTCTTCGCCGGAGCCATGGCAAGGGAAGGGGGGGGGGAGTGGGGGCGGTCAAGCAGCGAAAAGGGGAGCGGCTACGAGCCGCCTAGCACGGCACAAAATAAGGAGGCGTGGGGGAACAGTGCCGCCCACGTCCAATCAACCGCCACGCGGCGCCCAGGGCCGCAGGCTGTTAGGGCTCGTGGCGCTTCGCACTTGCCTCTTCGCCTCTCTGCTCAGCCAAGTCCGGGCGAGCCTTGGGCCCGGGGCTACTGTCGGCGTTCTGGGAACGGGGGTCCCCAGACTTGCCTGCCTGCGGCCTGCGGCGTGGCTCAAATGGGGAGCCCAACACGGCCCATCTTCATCAACACGAGCTCAAGACCCTCGCGAGGAGCCAAGCCTCGCGGGGCGGACGACAGGGAGCTTCCTCAGGCACGGCCTCATCAGGCTGGCTCGCGAGGAGGCGCAGAGATCAAGGCGGGGTACCTCAGGAGGTGCCCATGACGCAAGCCATGACGACCAAGGGCGCCAGGCGGGCGCCAGCCTGCGCAGTGTCCTCCTTTCCTCTTTGGTGCAAAGGGAGCAAGCGCAGGCGAGAGCATCAAGCAAAGGCGTCCATTTCGGTGCAACAAGACCAAGACCAGTCCAACGGCAGGAAGGAAGTCATTGTGGAGCCCAATCCGGCGTCACCACCAGAGCCTTTGACAGGCGAGGACCAACTTTAGTCAGGATAAGTGTACCAGATGTTCCCCTTCAAAATGGCCAATTGTTGGCGCCCTTCCCGCTCAATATTTGGGAAGAGGCCCAGGGCCTCTGCCTATATAAGTAGAGCTAGCCACCATAGTAGAGACATCTGATGAGTAGTTGGATGCACCTTGGACAGAGACAGAGAGAGAGAGAGAGAAGGCGACTAAACTCCCCTAAGCAGTTCATCGCCCCGGCCAAGAACAGACCCTCGTGAGGCTGTTCTTCCTTGTATTGTTCATCACCATCAGCCCAAGAGGCAATCCACCACACCACAAACTAGAGTAGGGTATTACACCACAATGGTGGCCCGAACTAGTATAAACCTTGTGTCTCTTGTGCTGTTCCTTTCCTAGTTGAGATCCTAGTGAGGCGGTGGGGTGCAGGTAGGTAGAGGGTGAGATTTTGCGCGCACCCCAGTGTTCGAACCTCAAGGGTCTGCCGGAACCCGAAAATCCGACAGATGCGGCCGCAGAAGCAGATCCAGCGAGGTGGACGCCGCTGGCAGTGAATGGGCTATGGTATGCCGGTGGATGAGTAGTCTAGGGTTTCGAGATGGGAGGGGAGAAAGGGCGATGAAGTACGGACGGTGTGATGTAAGATGCTCTGGTGATGTGGAGTTAGTTGTTTTTGCGGGAGGGGGAGAGGAAATGGGGGTGCCGTGTAGTGGGGGGAACCGGAAGTTACCGAAGCAGCCCCGACCTATCATGTAGATGAGGGTTGTTTTGTAACTGTTGGTCTCCGCGCACCAAGGACATAAGGGTGATTTCGCATGCTAAAGAGTAAGGTGGCGGAGATTTTAGAAGGAGGCGGGAGATTTTGCCGCCTGCGGGATCGCTCATATCCAGTTTCAACTAATTTTGGACCATGCTAGCGGGAAGGTCATGCTAGACTGTGTACACGGGGCACGCGTCAGCAGTTAATAACTGGTGTGAAGTCCACCCTAGAAAAAAAGACAATAACTCTGGATGATGTGCCGATAACTTGGACGTTCACACGGGCACGGCCAATCGTACGGGTATAGTGCCGGGTTCACAAAAAAAGGGATCAAACGTTCATCCTATGTATTTCTCTAGTAAATAGATAATTTAGTGCCATTGGTTATTTACTTTAAACATAATGCATTGACGTGTTAGTGTGGAGGCGCACAAAAATAAATGGATATTTTAGTTAGCTACTTAAAAGTGTTACCTCATATGATTACATAGCCTCCATTTCATAAATTATGCACCCGTTGAATTGATATATGAATATTACATATATTACTTCAAAATAGAAACTTAAATCATCCAAGACTAATGAATTTGAATGCAAGAGTAACAATGGTGCATGTACATGATAGCTACATTGGTTGTTTGAAGAAACATCACTGTAACTTTGGCATGCACAACTGAAAAGGTTTATTTAAATAGAAAAAAATGTGATATGTGAGTGTCCAATCTTTATAACGTTGAATCGATATTGTACCTTTGGCCACGATACGAAGTAGATATACTGACTTATGTTCAAGCGATGCACGTCCACGATCGCTAGATAGTGATACGTGAATGAATTGTGCAATCTCTCTCACATGCATACATATCTCATTTCCCTGTGGGCATCGGAATCACACACGCGCACTTCGTGTATTTCTCTCCCTCCATTAGGGTTAAATTTGTCTTTCTACCCTGGCCCTACAAGTCTCTCACATAGAAACACACACGCTCTCTATGTATAACACGCCCACCCCTTTAATTCCACCCACCCACAGCCACTAATGTCTCAAAGTATAATAATGTCTCTCACACATATGCTATCTACCTATCCCTTAATATAGCTAGATATGTGTCACACAAACTCCTTCTCCCTACTAGCAAGATGCCCATGCGCTGCACGGATCATCAAGATGCATTTTTATGAGAAGTTTATCTTGTGGGAGAAAAGGATGAATGAGGGAATGCCTTATTTGCAAATGTGGAGAGGGGTGTGGGTATCTTTTTGCAAAATTGCCATATTTTCCTTCCTGACCGTCGGATATAAATCGGATGTCCTACATTGCAGGATGGCAGGAGCACCATCATCACCAACTCTATTTTTTTATAAGAGTAGAGATATGTGAGTGTCACTGCCCCCCCCCCCCACACACACACCCACACTTCTCAACACCGAAGGAGTAGGGTGACACCTCGATCTTGATACTAATCTATCGACTGGCTTCTCTCTCAAACATACACACACACACACTACCCGCATGGAAGGAGTAGGGTGACACCTCGATCTTGATACTAATCTATCGACTGGATTCTCTCTCAAACATACACACACACACACACTACCCGACACCGAAGGAGTAGGGTGGCACATCGATCTTGATAATAATCTATCTACCTCTCTTTCAAACACACACACACACACACACACACACATGCTAGTTGTGCCTCTGTGCCTACCGCGCACACTCTCGATACGTCTTTCTCTCCTCCCCCCCCCCCCAACAATGACAGCACAGGGGTGACAACTAGATCTGATCACAAATCGATCCATCTTTCTTCTTGCCTTCTATAACCACCACTGCGATCGCTCCATCATGGCCTTTATTCTTATTGTGTTGCTGCATTCTCGTTCCAGTCAATACCGACATGTGCGATCCCTTTGCTTAATTATATGCATCACTATAACTAGTACTCCATCCGTCAATTTATAAGTTGTGCTTACCTTTTCCATCAACTTCGTGCAACGCGCGGGCATCTTGCTAGAAACACTAGAATATGTCTATATAATCCGTATGTGATAGTCCATTTGAAATCTCAAAAAAGACAAATATTTAGGTACAGATGGAGTAATATATTAGGAGTATATCAAAACAATAGTGATTTCTTTCAAGTTTGTGAACAAATACTACTATTCTAATACTTTGGATCCGTCGCAACGCATGGGCACATTGCTAGTAAAAGGAAAAGGCCTGCCGTGTTCGCGTCGCACCCCCACACGCCCGGGAATCGGGAGTACAACACGGCCTGTCCGGCACGACACATAGCTTAGGGAAGGCGTGTTGCCTAGCATTTTCACTTTCATGTGGGACCACCGTTGAGCAAACCGAAACCCTGCCCACCGCTGGGTTGGAAAACAGAAACAAGGGGAAAATCTAGTTGTAGCACGGAAGCCAAGAAATTTTGTGTCAGACTGGGCTCGTTGATAGAGTAGGAGCATTCCGTACTAGTACTACTCCTACTAGTACCAAGTTTGTACTCCTAATACTATATTACTAGTACTAGCACTATACAACTAGTAGATACGTGCACGACACAACATCGTAGGAACAAAAAACGGGAAAATCTTGTTTTGGGTGATTTATCTTTTTTTCAATCAACGTAGTATGAATAATATGATGTGGGGGGCACCCATGAAGCTTATGTGGCTTGGTTGCATGTCTACGGAAGGTTAGAGAAAAATAAATAGATAATGTGTTTAGAGTGCACTCCACTAAATAGATATACTTTGGATCCATTGCAATGGATCGGCACATCTATATCTATACCCCCTATATAGTGTGTGAAGAACTTTGAAAGTTGGTCGTTGGATGAAGCCAATCCGATGGTACAAAGATGGCAAATCCGAGCACTACTGGCCGTTGGATATCATCCACCAGATTCTGCCACATGTATAATCTAGAAGACTCCATGGTTGAACTTAATTCATGACTAACATTGCCACAACTAAGCTTAGGCAAAGTTATTAGTTCTTCAAAATAAGGGACACAAGTTGGCAAGCCTAAGGGAATCTTGCCACATTTTGTGTGTGTATGTCATGTGGGGCCTTAGTGTGGCTTGCCTAAGGTGTGGCTTGAACCAAACACTCACCTAAGTTAATCAAACTTGCCTAACCTTACATTCCACCAGATTTTGCCACATGTTAGAATCCAGAAAACTCCACATGTAGAAGCATAATGCACAAACCACCAGAATCTCATGCGTGCAATGCACATGTACCTTACTAGTACTAGTTGGTAGTAGTAAGAAACAAATTGCAGTTTTGGCACGAGCTCGTACTGCCGGAGCACCACAAGGCCTGCCGCAGGAGTTACATTTCCCTCTCGGGGCCCATGGGACCGAACTTCAGTGGCTTAGTGCCTGGCCTATGAGTTAATGACATGCGGACCTTAAATGCGGCTGGCCGGCATGTCATTCTCATGGTGGTGGCGTGGTTCGCGACTCACTCGTTCGAGATGAACCGGCCGGTGGTGGCGTGGCCGTGGCGAGGGTGCCACAATGGGCGTTAGGCGATGAGGCGTAGATGGCCACACCGGCTTGTACTACCTATAGTACAGAAGTACTCCAGCTGAGGATTGATGCCCGGGACGAAATGTGTCACAGCCGCTGGATGAAAATTCGATGGTGCGGGAGTACGGATCGGAGCACAGCAGCGGAGCAGGCAAACCACGTCCAATTGGGTGTGTCTGTGGTAGAAAGTTGATGGTCGCCGCAGTTCAGCTGGGTCGCATGTCATGCATACAAAGGCAGAGGAGCAGTGGGGCCGAGATGCATGAGGGGCACGAACAATCCTACCATTCTGTCACTGACATGTGGGACCCATAAGCGTGGGTCCCACCTGTCAGGGAAGGAAAGGCAGGGCAAGGCAGTGATAGCCACGTCAGAGGATCCATGTCCACGTCGGGGGACGTCATGCCGTGGGTTGGAGCGGCGTCGTGGGAATCGTGTGTGGGTGTGGTAGTGGTAGAAAGAATAAACGTGATGGTCGCCGTGGTTCAACTTCCATGGACAGGCTGTCGTGTCTACTGACACATGTATATCAAAACTAGAGTGTTTATATTTCAAGCACGTGAACAAGTATTATTCTACTAGTTTGGATCCATTGCAACGCACGGGCCAGCACATTGGTAGTAGTAGTGTCCATCTCTATGTCTAGAGGCCTTCCCTTGTTCATCCTTTTCTCTCAAAAGATAAACTACTCATACAAATGCATCTTCATGTTCCGTGGAACGCACGAGGATGTTCCATGGGGGTCTCTCCAGCGCGGCGTGGCCGTAGTTGCAAGTTGACGCCCCTTGAGATGCCGACGTTGAGGGGCACTCGGATTTCCTCCGATGAGCAGGTAAGATGAGTTTGATCACATAGTGAATGCATTCTAATGACTACTTCCGTGCCCATTTCCTAATTCTCCCCCTGCCCACCTGCTTTCACTGTGCTAGGCTCGATGCAGTGGAGATTGGCTTGCATATGTACGGGAGGGTACTAACATCAATTTGCACAACATTTACAACGGTGACACCGTTCCCGTAGAACCTTTGTCCAACATTGGGATCAGCCATGCAATGGGCCACCGCATGAATTGGTACGATGGAACCATGGTGAGATTGAACAAGATAGCACGAACCTTGCACATGGCGGTCAAAGGTGGACCATGCTGTCTGCGGCCGATTTGTTGTCGTACGAGTAGGAAGACGATGTGCTCCTTTCTAACCGCATCTTCACGGTGACAAACCACGGGACTTATTTTGTATGGGACACATCCTCCGATATAATCCCTCTCTCCCAGTTTATTTGTTTTGTATCTTTTCGTTTATAAGTTTCAAATTCAAATTTAGAGCTCCCCATCACATGTTGAGATTACAATGTCCATTAAATGGTTGCGTGCATGTATAGTAAAGAAACAAATCTCGAGTTTGGCACTAGTTCATGCTGCGGGAGCACCACAAGCCTGGCGCAGGAGTTACATTTCCTCTCGGGGCCGTCGGACTGAGCTTCAGCTATTACTACACCTACCTTTGAATCAATAACATGTGGACCCGATAGGTGACTGGTCCACATGTAATGCTCCCGAAGGCAGAGGGGCAGTGGGGCCAAGAGGGGTGAGCCGCAGGTCGGGGGATGTGTGGTTTCATGGGTTCGAGCGGCGTCATGGGAATCGCGGGTGGTTGTGGTAGAAACTTGATGCTCGCCGCATTTTAGGTGGCCCACATGTCATGCACACAAAGGCAGAGGGCGGTGCGGCCGAGAGGGGTGAGGCGCATGTCGGGGGGGCGTGGTGCCGTGGGTTGGAGAGGCGTCGTGGGAATCGTGAGATGAAACGTGATGGTCGTCGTAGTTGAACTTCCATGGACAAGTTGTCATGTCTACGGACACATGCACTGCATATCGATCACTGGAAGGAGTAGTAGAGAAAGCTATATATGCGGATAAATAGTTCCTTATAGTCCAGTGGACCCATGCTACTACTCTGTTCCAAAGACATGCACACCATCGAAATAGTCCATCTATATCAATATACACCGGGAGGGAATAATTTTTTTTACAAGAGAGGAAATAGTTCATCCATCCATAATGCCCTCCTGCTGGTGTAGCATTTTCTTCTTCTTCTTCTTCTTCTTCTTCTTCTTCTTCTTCTTCTTCTTCTCCTTCTTCTTGTTCTCATTCTCTGTGGGAGACGGCTTCACAACAAGCTCTTTGGACCTTGCAGCTATCTCAAAACTCACACGGGCATCGAGGGCAACATATTTTATCCGCTCGTACGTCAAGGGATAATTCTCCCATCCATACGACCTTAATGCCGCCGTCTCGTCACCCTTCTGAAGATTTGTACCGAGCACAAAAAGTTGCTACGTCGAATAGGGATGGTGTCTGTTTAGCACAATCTTCTACAGGAATTTTGATTCTGGTTTGTAGGTCAACGATGCTTTTCAAATCAAGGTTGTACGGCTCCAGCTTCTGTTTGTCCCTTTCGATGGCTGCCCCACAGAAGTATACGTCCTCCCGAGACAAGAAATCATGAAGCTCACCTAGTATGGAGGGCGAGTGTATGATGTGGTACACCAAAACATCATCTTCGAGGCACAGCTAAAGGACGGCGGCGCGCTGGATCTTCCCAGGGGCACACTATCCGTGTACTCTGCGTCGAGACCGATGACCCTTGTCTCTACCTTTTTGAGGGAGTTGGATACATTGTTGATCCACTGCCGAACAACCCTTGGGTGGACGGTGACGGTGGCAACTATGCGCATCGAGCCTTCGACGAGGACATGTTGGATGCTAAAAACCTGCATCTCGATATCTTTCGCCATTTGGAATCGCTGGAACGGAGGGCTATGGTTTGGAGAATTAGGATTAGATGGCTAGTCTAACTGAAGTAGTAGATGATTATTTAAAGAGGTTAAAACAATGTGAACATAGTGGGGTTTGGATGCAAATGGAGACGAAGGGGAGGTGAAGAAGCCGAGGCGAATCGGTTCCCGTTGGAGAAGTAAATGGGAGAAGTGGCGTGCAGGCAATTGATTAGACGGCTAGGTAGACTAAACAAAAAGGCTATGCGGGTAGACTGAGGAGTCATACCTGTTCATGTACGTGCCCATCCTTCCTGATAGGTGGAACCTATGCAAAAAGATAAAAAAATGTGTTGTAGCTTCTTTTTTTTTGAGCGCGTGAGTGGGAGACACAACATTCTCTGCTTAAGGAATACTCCCTCCGTTTAGGTGAGTATAAGTCACCTTATGAAAATCATGTTTTCCCAAAACCTTTAGGCGTGGAGCATTAACTTCCTGCTCGATCCCCTCCCAGCCTCGTTAGCCAGCGTTCTCTTCCTCTGCTGCCACGTTCTACCTTTCCATTTTTCCTCTTCTCAGGTGTGGAACGATCTGCATGCCGTCCTTGATGCACCAGAACGACCACTGCATGCATTGCAGCAGGGCGTTGATTGGGCATGCACGAGAATTTGGTTCTGCTCGCAATATGGATGATACCTGAACGATGAAGTGAACAGGCATGCTAGCACGGGAGACCTATTTCCGCTATACAATACTGGAGTACTCATGTTCCTACTAGTAGTAGTAGTAGTACAACTATGGTACACTTGATGGTCAAAATACTATTCATCCGGTCCTCACAGTGAAGTGACAACACCCTGCGCCTGACACTAGTCCAGGCGAGGCGGCGTGTTCGGGTTTTACCAAAGTCAGCCTCACCACATGCAATGTGCGATCTGTCACCGCTGCTTTACAGCACATTGGCGCCTCGCCTGCCTCCCTCTCCGCCTCCCATAGCACCACTCCATCTCCATCTCCTTCTCCGTCTCCATCTCACTTTGTGCCCCGGTGTCCGTCGCCTCACTCGCCTCCCCAGTACCACTATTCCCTCGCTAGCCACTCCAAAGCACCGACATCCTTCTCCCCGTAAATCAAGCCCCTTCCAAACTCCACCATGGTCAACGCGAACTGCGCAACATCCATATGAGCCGTGATTGGAGCAATCTCCCCAGTGACATCCTCGACCTCTGTTGTTCGTGTATGGATATGGTGACCGCCCTGCGACTGGCTGCATGCTCGAGGGACATGCACACGGCCATCGTCAAGCGGCTGAAGCTTTTCAAGACACCCCCGCTTGCTGCTATCTGGTCTTGCGAGATTGGCTCACCATGATACGGAGGCGTGCATGATGCCCTCGACTTCAATCCGATATCCATTAGCCGAAACTTCTTTGCAGGTACGTAGTATGTCGCCATACATCATTTCCCTCGACATTGATCCGATCACCATCGCCCGAAACTTCTTGGCAGGTATGTAATGGGTCGGCATGAACTCCCACTGGATGGCTGCCTTCAGAGAAGACGGTAAAAAGTTGGTGCTCGTGAACTTCCAGACCTCCCATGAGATTATCCTTCCTCCGTTGGATTATATAGAGTATTACCATCGCGGTCCAAGTCAGTTGGACGGATATTGTTTTGCCGAAGATTGTAATCTACCAAGTGCCCACACGACATGCGAATTACGCAGACTTCAAGCTAATTGCCTTGTTCGACCGCCGACTCGCCTATCTTTACGTCGGTGCCTTCTTTAGCTGGAGACAACTCGGCTCGCAGTGGATCATCGTCAAAGCTGATACACACTTTTGTGATGCTATTGAACACAATGGCATCATCTACCCGATCGACAAAGCAGATGGCACCACGTATTGCTTTGATGCAATGGCGTGTAAGTTGTTTCCATCTCATGTTAATGATGACGCCATGACACTGTTTGAACTTTTTGTGATGATTGGCATATCCCTGTTTGAGCAAAAATTGAGTAGAACTATGTCAATATATTAGAGACGTCGTACATCAGCTATATTTGGAATGAGTTAATTCATGTGATTGTGACCATGTCATTACAACCAATTTGTACCTGAATAATCAAACGGTTAGGAATATATGGATGTTATCCTTATTTTACAAAGAATCTATATACTACTACTAAATATGAGTGTGTATCAATGGCCATGTTAGTTTCCTCATTTTCATGATGTAGAAACATGCACCACAATCGTTGGTTCCATCTAACCATACATTATGGAAGTAAATGTGCATATGGAGAACTCTATATTTGGAAGTAGTGAAATCATGCAATGCTTACCATGTGTACATACCTATATTCGCCCTTCAAAGAATCAATGGCTAGAATAATATCCTCACAAAAAATTTTCCCACAGAACACGAGTATATAACAATGCATGGTCTGTTAGTTACCTTGAAGAATTTGTTTGTGAGGATAGAATGTGATTACATAACATGCATGACATGGTAGTTTCCTGTGAAGAATCGATTGTGAGATAACATGAGTATAACCATGCATGGCACTTATATATTTTTGAACCCAGTATACATTTCCCTATATTTTCCTCCCAGTTCCAACAGGGACATATCAATGTTGTTTCTTGCATTACCCTACTCATACTCTGAACAATGCTGATCTTACATTAACAATGCCTGTCCTTTTTGATATGATGCAGTGGCCCTACAGTTACTGCCCTTTGTAATCACACCACCTTTGCCAAAAACAGGGAAGCACAACTGGTTCCTCGCTCGATCAGACGACGGCAAAAGATTGATGATCATTCGGGCAGATGAGCCGGAAAAGTTATATTGCAAAACCCCACTGTATACAAGCACCGTGTAATACGTGAGTATCCGGACAGTGGCTGTTACGTCTATGAGCAGGATACCGGCTTGTTGGGGCCTTTAGGATTTTTTAGTTGGAGGCGCAGCCTTGGTTGACACTCTCTGTTTCTCGTACTCAATTATCAGATTAACCAGGAGATCACCGTTGGCAAGGACCTTGATGGCAGAGAGACTCTATTTGCTATGGAAAATTGTGCCTACACTGCGAGCCCTATGAGTTCGGGAGCAAACTCCCCTGATTGTCAATGATACAGCCTGTATCCAAAAGAAGGTGAGAATGACAAAGGCATCCAGATTAACTTTGATCCTTGGATGTCTCAATTACGACAGGCAGTGATGTGGTTCAAGCCTTCAGGTTAATAGGTAATTGGACTGTTGCATGGAAAGGGTGGAGTGCTGGTGTCTCCGGATCACTGGTCGCTGAAGCAGGGCTGCAAATTATGATGGTGTTGGATCATCTCTTCGAATGACTTTGTTGTCTTTGCTGCTGGTTCTAGATGGGTAGTTCTTTCTTTTGTTATGCATATTCCTTGTCATTTGGTCATCCTCGTCTATGTCACTCTTTCTATGTAATAGTTGCTTCTGTTTAGAATGTCATTCTCGTTTGGATCACGAGAGTCTGAGCGTTGCATATGGGTGCGTTTTGGTGGTGTAGCAAGACTTCTTATGAACTATCATGTCTTGCTGTTTATGTCAGTAATAGTCACTAGTCAGTGTTTGAATGTTGTATATATCGTTGTTTCGAACTGTTTACTGTCTCAACTACTGGTGGGCTAAATGAGAGCATCATCATTCTCCAGTGTTCAGAGTATATCTCCTTTTTTCAAGTTATATAATTTGAGCTCACTGTCTTTTCGATGATGTACACTTGTTTGGGCCAGTGAGGTGTCGTTGAATATGGGACAAGTAGTAACGCAATGCCAAACATGTCAATTATGACTCCCAGGCCGGGCTCTCAAAAGATCCTGAAAAAAAGGCCGGGCTCTCCGTAAAAGAAAGAATAAGGACTCTTAGGCCGACATGTGGGAGCCACCGATGTTTTCGTGCGCTTGCGCGCCGAGAGCATATTGGTGCATGCTAGAAATTCATGCTACCTTTTCATCCCCAGTCTCCTGCCCCTCCCCCACCTATGGAATCTCGATTCCTACTCCGATTCCCCAAATCCCTCCAAGATTCCTCAGTACTCAAGTGCACTATCGTGTCGCCGGTCAACGCGGATCTCTGAGCCAGAGATCAAGAGGTCCGCCCCCGCCGGGTCATTGTGTGCCGTCGCTCAAAGGGTGGCATGGCGGCGCTTGACGACCAGTTTGTTTAAGAAGTGCTGATGGTAACCATCAACGGCGACCGGCCTCCCGTCTCGCTGCAGACGACCTTGTCAAAGCTCTTGGCATTGCGCACAACATCCAAATAAGTGACTTGCTCGTGAAGTCTGTCCGCCACCGCTGATTTCTTCGTCAGGTTTGGACAACTTTCGATTGCGATCGTGTGTTCGAATCTTCCGGCGTTTGTTCTGCGATGGCGCTACCGGTGAGCTTTGATCGGTGGCACCCAGGATGGGGCTCAGTGCCCTCTGAGCTTGAGTTTTTTAACAAAGCTTACCTTCCACGGCATGCCTCGACGTGCTTGGAACAGCGAATGCATGAACGAGCTTATCAATGACCTTGGAGGTGAGCTCATAAGTATGTTTGTTCCTCCAGACAGCTGGGCTCTGATGGTTATGGCATGGATGAAGAAGCTGTCCACCATACCGAAGGTGATTGGTGTTGAGATACCGGTGCAGGAACCGTGGTTGTACTATTCGACGCCAACAAGGCAGCCACGGAACACGATAGGGATGTACCTGTATCGAGTGTTCGTGCATGTCGAAGAAGTGGTCAATCCATCAATCGAAGTCATGCCGCCGCCGCTGGTGCCAGGGTCCGTCGACGACGTCCATTACAAGAGTCAACGTCAGACTTACCCCGTGTTGCTCGAAATGATGGATGGCACAGGGCCTACTCCATCGCGCGGCAGAGGCCACTGCTTCTTTGGGAGAAGAGGCAAGGCTGGCTGCCTGGATGTGCTCTAATTTGAGGTAACAACTGAATCTTGTCAGATAGTACTAGTTAAATCCGAGCTATGGGTCTGAAGCACTGATATGCTAGTACATTTGATTGTGACCTGTTCTAATTTTGTACCTGAACTTTTTTAGAAAGGGTTGTATGTCAACTTAATGTGCTAGCAGAACTTGTTGTGTTGTCTGTCTATTTTCTTTGCACAACATTCAAGATATTTCCCCGTCATTTATAAAGACGATGAACCATTATGTATGACTTCGTTGGTTTCAACATAGCCCTTCCCGTAGCGATCCACTGATTCCATCCTGATTGTGCCGCCTGCGTGAAATTTTTGTATGCAAGTTCAGTATGCTATGATGTTCTATATGATTGTGTCAACTATATAAGTTTTTAGTGAGCATCAGCAATGCATATGGCTGAAAGATGTATTTATGAGCATCGACCGATGGGTCTCTCTCTCTCTATCTCTCTCTCTCTCGCTCTCTCTCTCTCACACACACACGCACACACACGCGCACACGCACAAGTGGGACCCGTTGAATTATTTATTTGCTCGTGACAGCTTTTAATTAGGTTCCACTGTAATCTAACTTTTTCTTGAGTTGTTAAATGAGCTTAGTGACTTCAAAAAGTTGTACAGAAGCCTTGTTTGGGCCTTTCCGACGTTGCTGAATGTGGGCTGAGTAACCATGTTACGTTGTACTGTACTACACAGGCCTTCTTTTCAACATCAGCAATGCAACTGGGCCGACAGTTGTACACAATATCCGGGTCAACTTGTTATCCGCCCCGCTGGGCTGCAAAGTTTCCTAGAGGTATGCATTAGGCTTAACAAGAAAATGGACTTTAAGAAATAATAAATGGGATGTAATTATAATAACTCGGCAATTACAATGCACCAAACACGTAATTAGTTTGAAAAATATATTATTTTTGAAATTTGGAAATTTTAATTTCATTACTTGTTCTTGTACATAATATTTCGTTGGATTTTAACGTAATACAACTTTATTTTGAAATTATATTTAACCTGACTAGAAATTTCGGATAAAAATATTTTGGATCCCATCAAAATGTGGGAATTTTTTTTGAATTTTTTTGAGCGGTTGTTTGAAATTGTTAATCGTTGTCCTAGCTAGAAGTTGGGCTGTACTTTTAACAAACTATAAATGGGCTGTAGTAAATTCCATTAGAATTAAAAAATGGGTTGTACATTCTTACAAATTGCAAATGGGCTATATGTTCTCTGCCAAATCCGAGCTGTGGCCCTACTAAGTTGACGCGTACCAAGGGCTTTGTCAACTTAGTCAATATAAACGATTATAGCTGCAGTGATCGTACGATGTCCATCCAACGGCCGTAGTGCTTCTTCAACCTCTGGTCTTCTTGCTCCAGCCGCCCAAAGCAGCGCCGGTCGTGTCGCGTGCTCCTGCCTCCCATGGCCGGCTGTGATGCCGCGGAGGCCTCACCGCCCCGTACTACTCCCACCGCTGGCCAGGCCATCCCTCTACTCACCCACACCCCCTGTTATTCTGCGGCGACGGCAGCCTCACACCACAGCCGAACCAGTGAACCCTCGTACTCCTCTCCACGCGGGCTTCCACTGCTGCGTCTTCCCCGGCTCCGCATCGTCCCCTTCCTAGGCCTCGCCGTCGTCCAGACCACCGCCCTGGTGCTCTCGGCGCGGCGTGGTCAATGTGGTCAACGACCGACTTCCATCGGAAGAGTACTGTATGTGGAGAGGCTGAAAGCTAGGTCCAGGCGGCCACAAGGAAGTGCCTCCTTATTACTCGCAAAATAATTATTCCTCCACCTGACAGCAGGGACCTACCGGACGGGCCACCTTATTTCGCGAAAAAACGTTTCCCCCCTGACTGCTGGGACCCACCGGACGGGCCAGCGTATTTCGTGAAAAAAACATTCCCCCCGCTGTCAGCACGGACCCACCGGAAGTGCCTCCTTATTACGCACAAAAAAAATGAATACTCCCCCTGCTAGCTGGGACCCATCATGGTGGCAGGCTGACTTGTGGGCCTACTAAGTTGACTGGAATGGGGGCCTTTGTCAACTTTAGTCAATATGAATGATTCTAGCTCCAGTGACCGTACGATGTCCATCCAACGGTCGTAGTGCTTCTTCAACCTCTGGTCTTCTTGCTCCAGCCGCCCAAAGCAGCAACGGTCGTGCTGCATGCTCCTGCCTCCCGTGGCCGGGTTGTCTGCCATGAGGCCTCACCGCTTACTATTCCCACCGGCTGTGCCTGCGGTGACGGCAGCCTCACATCGTAGCCGAACCAGTGAACCCTCGTACTCCTCTCCCCGCGGGTTCCACTGCCGCGTCTTCCCCGGCTCCCTGTCATCCCCTTCCTAGGCCTCGCCGTCGTCCATCGCCCTGGTGCTCTCGGCACGGCGTGGTCAACGTAGTCAAGGAACGACTTCCATCAGACGTGGACTGTACATGGAGAGGCTGAATGCTGGGTCCACGGCCGCAGCAAGGAAGTGCCTCCTTATTACGCGGAAAATAATGATTCCTCCCCTGACAGCTGGGACCCACCAGACGGGCCGCTGTATTTTGCAAAAAAATGTTTCCCCCTGACTGCTGGACCCACCAGCTACATCTTCGCATGCAAGGAAGTGCGTCTGGGCAAAAAAAAACGATTTGCCCCCCTGACCGCTCGGACCCACCAGCGACACATTTGCACGCAAGGAAGTGCGTCCAGGCAAAAAAAACGATTCGCCCCCCTGACTGCTGGGACCCACCAGCTACATCTTCGCACGCAAGGAAGTGCGTCCGGGCAAAAAAAATGATTCGCCCCCTGACTGCTGGGACCTACCAGCTACCTCTTCGAACGCAAGGAAGTCCCTGACAGTCGGGACCCACCTAGTCGAAGTGTACGTAGCATTGTCATTGTGGTCGCGAACGTGTATGTACATATATACTGGTGGATGTAGAGGTGCGTACGTGTCGTAGTAGAGGTGCGCACGTAGCATGTACACGTACGTACAGCGGCGAGGGTGCAAGAAAGAAAATACGCCACGCACGTACAGACGGGCAGGGTCTCGAACGCCTACTCGCGCATACGTACGGCCAGGGCTCGTGTACATGGATGGGTCGGAACGGAGAAACAGCGTCGTCGTCGTGTTCATGGGGAGGCAACGGAATGTGTCGTGTTCATCGGGAGGCAACGGAATACGTCGTGTTCATGGGGAGGCAACGAAATGCGTCATGTTCATCGGGAGGCAAAGGAATGCGTCATGTTCATCGGGAGGCAACGGAACGCGCGGGAGCCAACCGGCTTGGACGGAATAGCCGATGGAAACGAGGTCTGGCGTACCGCACAACGGAGGAAACAGACCTCCTACGTTCGGAACGGGTCCTGTTGATCGGTAGGGGTGTGGCGTACCGCAAAACAGATGAAACAGACCTCCTACGGTCGAAACGGGGGGTCCTGTTGATCGGGAGGGGTGTGGCTTACCACAAAACGGACGAAACGGACCTCCTACGGTCAAAACGGGGGTCCTGTTGATCGGGAGGGGTGTGGCGTACCGAAAAACGGAAGAAACGAACCTCCTACAGTCGAAATGGGGGTCCTGTTCATCGGGAGGGGTGTGGCGTACCGCAAAACGGGACTCCATGGGATACTGTTCATCTCCACCGTCGACCTCCTCCAGCCTCCACGGGCAACCGTCGACCTCCTCCAGCCTCCACGGGCTCTCGCTCATCCAGGCCTCCACCGCGCCATCAGACCGGCTATTGTTCAACCACCCTCCACCGCTTCATCGCTCATCCAGCCCTCCACACCACGGGGTCCTGTTCAACCACCCCTCCACGGCCACCCCGTCGTCTCTTGTTCATCCAGCCCTCCACACCACGGGTCCTGTTCATCCGCAGGCAACGCCACCGCCATCGCTCATCCAACCCCCCGTAGCGCCACTGCTCATCCAATCGATCGGCTTTAGTTAGCAGCAGAGCGAAGCGAATCACTCGATCGGGTTCGATTAACAGCCATCGATCGATCGCCGGGTTCAAGAACGCAGCCTGCGGTGCAATCTCTCGGGTTCGATTAGAGCCCAACGCCTCGCTTCGGGTTGATTAGAGCCAACGCCGCACGCGTGTACGAGAAAGCAGCGCATCGCTCGGCCCTCGACCTCCCACTGTAACCAGGAACTCCCCGAAATTTTCCTCCCCGTCGCTTCTACCACGGTTTTTTCCGTCATGGACGGCCCAAAGAATGTCATGCAGCTGCGTCCCCGGCCCGCCCAGGACGAAAATCCCATTTTCCGTCATGATGTTTTGTCATAGAAGTAGGAGCCCACCACATCTATGATGATACCGGGTTTTGTCACAATTATCGTCATAGAAGTGTCATATGTATGACAGAATTTTTTTTCGTTCGGCCCAAAATGTCACCGATGTGTCTTTTTTTTGTCGTGAAACGGAATATCAAACGGAGTCCAAACGGAATGAAACCTTCGGGAACGTGATTTTCTCATCAGATATGATCTAGGAGACTTGGACCCTCGGTCAAGAAAGGAGGGAGGCGGCCACGAGGGTGGAGGGCGCCCCCCCTATGGCGCGCCCCCTGCCTCGTGCCCCCTCAAGCTCCACCGACGCATTCTTCCTCCTATATATACCTACGCACTTCAACAGATCAGATATGGAGCCAAAAACCTAATTCCACCACCACAACTTTCTGTATCCACGAGATCCATCTTGGGGCCTGTTCCGGAGCTCCGCCGAAAGGGGAATCGACCATGGAGGGCTTCTACATCATCATCATAGCCTCTCCGATGAAGTGTGAGTAGTTTACTTCAGACCTTCGGGCCCATAGTTAGTAGCTAGATGGCTTCTTCTCTCTTTTTGGATCTCAATACAATGTTCTCCCCCTCTCTCATGGAGATCTATTCGATGTAATCTTCTTTTTGCGGTGTGTTTGTTGAGACCGATGAATTGTGGGTTTATGATCAAGATTATCTATGAGCAATATTTGAATCTTCTCTGAATTATTTTGTGTATGATTGGTTATCTTTGCAAGTCTCTTTGAATTATCCGTTTGGTTTGGCCAACTAGATTGGTAGTTCTTGCAATGGGAGAAGTGCTTAGCTTTGGGTTCAATCTTGCGGTGTCCTTTCCCAAAGGATGAGGGACAGCAAGGCACATATTGTATTGTTGCCATCGAGGATAACAAGATGGGATTTTTATCATATTGCATGAATTTATCCCTCTACATCATGTCATCTTGCTTAAGGCGTTACTCTGCTTTTCATTAACTTAATACTCTAGATGCATGCTGGATAGCGGTCGATGAGTGGAGTAATAGTAGTAGATGCAGGGAGGAGTCGGTCGACTTGTCTCGGACGTGATGCCTATATACATGATCATACCTAGATACTCTCATAACTATGCTCAATTTTGTCAAAACTGCTCAACAGTAATTCGTTCACCCACCGTAAAATACTTATGCTCTTGAGAGAAGCCACTAGTGAAATCTATGGCCCCCGGGTCTATTCTCATCATATTAAACTTCCTACGCTTTATTATTGCTTTGCTTTTTTACTTTGCCTTTTATTTTACTTTGCATCTTTATACCAAAAATACCAAAAATATTATCTATCATCTCTATCAGATCTCACTTTCGTAAGTGACCGTGAAGGGATTGACAACCCCTAATCGCATTGGTTGCGTTGAGCTCTTTGTTTTGTGTAGGTACGAGGGAATTGCGCGTGGCCTCCTACTGGATTGATACCTTGGTTCTCAAAAACTGAGGGAAATACTTACGCTACTCTACTGCATCATCCTCTCCTCTTCGGGGAAAACCAACGCAAGCTCAAGACATAGCATTTATCTACTGTTATTTATAATGTTTTTATGCATAATAATGCTTTGTGGAGTAATTATAATGCCTTTCCTCTCATAATATGCAAGGTTCACACAAAGAGGGAGAATTCCGGCAGCTGGAAATCTGGACCTAGAAAAGCTACGTCAGGCCACCTATTCTGCACAACTCCAAACGAGCTGAAACTTCGCCAGTAATTTTTATGGAATAAATAAGAAATACTGGAGCAAATAACTACCAGAGGGGGCCACCTGGTGAGCACAAGACACTAGGGCACGCCTGCCCCCCAGGCACGCCCTGGTGGGTTGTGCTCAGCTATAACGCCCGGATAATTAAGCTACTACAATCCTCTACTAGAGACAATTAACCACACGTAGGAAGTTAGGGTTACGGATAACCGCAGCTCCGAGAGACGAGGGATGTATGCCAATGTTCACTTCCTTGGAGGGAAGGTACGTCACCGTTAGAGAGGTGGATGTTACCACGAAGGCACACCAACACCACGAAGGCTCACCCTATTCTCCCTTTGAGACAACACCACGAAGGCGTTTCTCAACCACTAGTGGTAGACCTTGGGGTGGTCTCCAAACCCTCACAAACTTTCCGGGGGTAATCACAATGGTTGATTCCTCTCCGAAAGACTCTTACCGCCTAGGAGTCTCCAACCTCCAAGAGTAACAAGAACGATGGGGAAAAGATCAAGACTTTCTCAAATCACGAATTCCTTTGGTGCAAAGAAGGGGAAGGAGTGGATCTATCACTTGGGTGGACAATTTCTCTCAAATGCTCCCAAATCCTTTGGGGATCTAAGATTTTGTGTAGCAGAGTGAGAGAGAGAGAAAGTGAAATGTGTTCTAGGGTTTTCTCAAAGTGAATGGTCAACCCTCTCCCGTGGGGGAAGAGGACTATATATAGTGTGGGTGAAAATATGGTCGTTGTAGTGTAAGTGACAGGGTAGGCCGGACATCCGGCCTAGCGTAGCACTTGTGAAGTGAAGCAGAAGGCAGAGGACAAAACTGAGGGGCCGGACATCCTGGGCAAAGCCTGGACATCCGGCGACACAGGAAGACCCGGAGATCCGGCAAGATGGCCAGACATCCGGTGAGTTCACAGAGCCGATCCGCTCACTAGATAGCTCAAGACGGACATCCGGTTTGGGCAGCCCGGAAATTTGGGGAGTAAGGAGAGACCAGACATTAGGCATGGAGGGCCGGACATCCGAAAATATAAACCACCATATGATGCTCTCTGGACAGCAGGGTCCCGGATATCCGGTGTGCGGGCGGGATATCCGGCAAGCAGCCTGGACATCTGGCATGGGCAGCCCGGACATCCGGCTTGGCCAGAGGCAAAACATTAAGCACAAGATTTTTTGAGAGACCCTAAGATTTGAAGTTAGGAATTTAGTGGCATGAGCAAGTCCTTCACTAACCCTACCAATCCCCTCTTAATATTGCGGGATCCTATACTCAAGAAATCAAATATGCAATATTTTTTATACTTCTTTCTTGAGTAAAATCAACTCCGTATGATCATGATCCGCACACCTTTGATGATCCGGGGACTAACACCTGAGATTCACTTGACGAACATAGTTAGTCCCCTACATGTATATTGTCATCAACATCAAAACTTGATGTAAGGGCATGATTGCACTTTCAATCTCCCCCTTTTTGGTTCTTGATGACAGTCATACATGTAGTATCATAGATAAAATAAATAGATTTAGCATTGTAATTCATGAGAGCATAATACAATATATGTTCCTATTTGCTTTAGCTCCCCCTCATTGTGTGCATAAGATGATTATGTTAGAATGTACTTCACAAATTTTTCATGGTAGCATATGCAGCTCAAAAGATAGGAAATTAGGACAAGCACACAGGAAACAAACACAACAACAACCCATAGCAACAACAACTCATAGCCACAAGGATAACAACATAGTCTCATACGATTAAGTACCATATGTAGCATACATAGATAGTTTGAATAATAGCAAACACAAATAGCAACATATAGCACGACACTTTGGCCAACTAAGATACTACTTCTCCCTTTCGACAAAGAACACGCAAAAAGGGGCGAAGAATGAGAAGAACAACACTGAAATCACTCCTGGCGGATGTCATCATCATCAGCGATGCCCTCAAAGAACTCGGCATACTCGTCACGAGACGGGAACCCGAAGGTGGAAGAGGACGATGCCGCGGGAATAGGATCATCATCGCTCACAGGACTCCCACGGTCGCGAAGGCGCTGCTTGAGCTGGTTCTTGGAGATGATGAGGCACTTCTGAACATCATGGTTTTGCTGACAGATAAAAGTGATTGCCTTCATAATAGTAGACCGAACCTTGGCCAAGAACGAGGCAAGAAGTCCACGAGGCACGGTCGAGGAGCAAGGCACGGAGGAACCCGTGGGTTGAGCCCCACCAACAGACTTCCTAGGCTAATGAGGTGCAGCAGATGGTGCAGGAGCTGCCATGCGCATATGAGTAGGAGGTTTCCAAATGGAATGCACAACAGTCTTTGCAACCTCAAAGGGAGCAGTGTGGTCAATCAGCACCTGAATGAATGGAGCACAAGGGAATTGGCGCGTCTGAAGGAAGCTGGAGACACGGATCTCATGCCAAATGTAATGGGCTGTGTCAAGAGGCTCGGTAGGTGATGCGGCTTGAAGCTACGTCGGTATTTCCCCAAAGAGGAAGGGATGATGCAACACATCGGCGGTAGGTATTTCCCTCAGTGATGAGACCAAGGTTATCGAGCCAGTAGGAGAACCAAGCAACACTACGTAAACAGAACCTACACATAAATAACAAATACTCGCAACCCGACGTATTAAAGGGGTTGTCAATCCCATTCGGGCAACGGCGCCAGAAATTGGCAAACGGACGTGAGAGAGTAGTAAATATTGATAGATCGAACGCCAAATAAAATAAAGTGCAGCAAGGTATTTTTTTATTTTTGGTTTAATAGATCTGCGAATAAAAGGCAAATAAAATAGATCACAAAGGCAAATAATATGAGAAAGAGACCCGGGGCCGTAGTTTTCACTAGTGGCTCCTCTCGAGAAAATAGCAAATGGTGCGTAAACAAATTACTATTGGGCAATTGATAGAACTTATAATAATCATGACGATATCCATGCCATGATCATTATATAGGCATGACGTCCAAGATTAGTAGACTGACTCCTGCCTGCATCTACTACAATTACTCCACACATCGACCGCTATCCAGCATGCATCTAGTGTATTAAGTTCATGGAGAAACGGAGCAATGCAATAAGAACGATGACATGATGTAGACAAGATCTATTTATGTAGAAATAGACCCCATCGTTTTATCCTTAGTAGCAACGATACATACGTGTCGGTTCCCCTTCTGTCATTGGGATCAAGCACCGTAAGATCGAACCCACTAAAAAGAACCTCTTTCCATTGCAAGATAAATCGATCAAGTTGGCCAAACAAAACCCAAATATCGGAGAAGAAATACGAGGCTATAAGCAATCATGGATATAAGAGATCAAAAAAACTCAAATAACTTTCATGGATAAAAAGATAGATCTCATCATCAACTCAAAGTTCATCCGATCCCAACAAACACACCGTAAAAAGACTTACATCATATGGATTGCCAAGAGACCGTTGTATTGAGAATCAAAAGAGAGAGAGGAAGATCTGGCCTAACTACGGACCCGAAGGTCTACAAAGAACTACTCACGCATCATCGGAGAGGCACCAATGGAAGTGGTGAACCCCTCCCGTGATGGTGTCTAGATTGGATCTGGTGGTTTTGGACTCTGCGGCGGCTAGAATTGATTTTCATCGACTCCCCTAGGGTTTCTGGAATATTGGGGTATTTATAGAGTAAAGAGGCGGTTCAGGGGGCACCCGAGGTGGGCACAACCCACCAGGGCGTGCACAGGCCCCAGCGCATACAGGTGGGTTGTCCTCCTTCAGAGCAGCCCCTGTGTGCTTCTTCGCCCATGGATGTCTTACGGTCCAAAAAATCCACAAAAGTTTCTCTGCGTTTGGACTCCGCTTGGTATTGATTTCCTGCGATGTAAAAAACATGCAAAAAACATCAACTGGCACTTGGCACTATGTCAATAGGTTAGTACCAAAAATGATATAAAATGACTATAAAAAGATTATAAAACATCCAAAAATGATAATATAACAGCATGGAATAATAGAAATGTATAGATACATTGGAGACATATCAGTAGGCTTGTCATGCATACGAACCATCAAGCCCTTGAGCGATGTCGCTTCTTAGGATAAAGAGTGCAAAGCACACACTGATAGAGAATGTAGTAACGAGACCTGAAGATGGATACCTCATTGGGTGGATACCCACGTTCCTCCGAAGTGAGCTGAGTGATATAGGCTTAAGAAGAGGCATGCAATCATAACTCCCTTTGGGCTAATGCAGTGGATCCAGACAGTGGAATTTATGTCCAACACCGAAGAGGCCCAAAATCTGAACAAAGCGCTCATAGGTGATGTCATACGACCCGCTGTAATAAAAACACTAAGGTTGTCGACGTTTCATCTGAAGCCGATGTTGTCTGAAAATACGAAGCATCTACACCGGAGTATCTCCGGCCAAGTAATGAAGATGAGGACACACTAGTTAATACTTGCATGCACGTTAATGCATCACACATAATTAATATAGGCCAAAAGGAGAAACATGTCCAGGCTCGGGACAAGATGAGATTTACTTCAGGACTTGGCATGCGTACAATGATGCAAGAAATAAAGAGAGAAAAACATGAGATGGAAGCCAGCCTAGAATACTATTTTGTTCCAATTGTAGGAGGCAAAATGCATTCGGTGCATGCAACCTAGAATTATGGCTATTTAGTTGGATATATAAAAGGAGTTAAAGGAAGGTTAAAATAAGGATTTATGTTCCTATTTTTACCACGCAAGGAACATGTACGTGAAGGAGATGTACGTGGTCATCTATCTCTCAAGGACTTGGGATGGGTCCAACTATAATGAAGATAAATACATGTTGTTTGTTGCCTAGATGTAATAGGCAACTAATCTATAATACCTAAATAGCTCATCCCCACTGGACGAGACTTGCCTGCTCCCTTCCCATGCTCCCATCTGTGCTCCCGCATACGTGGCTTGATTTGATTGGAAGAAAATAAGGCCCGGCCCCACCCCTGAAAATCAGGGGGGGAGATGATTAGATTATAAAAGAAAAAGAGAAAAGAATAGCCGTAGGATGAACTGGGAGCACGAATGGGAGCATGGAGAGGGAGCAGGCAAGCCGGATCCATCCCCACTAACCTATTTCTCTTGACATGTAGGCTATCCACATCAGCAGGACTGCCCCGTAAGCATTTTACTAGAGGCTTACAAGCGGGCCACACCACAGCAAACAACGAACACGTTGGCTTCAGTTACTGCACACGGTGGCTTCAGTTACTGCTCTGGTAGGACCCCGCTTTCCTCCCTTACGACGACGGAAATCCAGCCCAGCCCATCAGCCTCGATTTGCTTTATTTTTACTGCAGTAGGACCCGCTTTCCTCCCCGACTCCCTCCCCGCTTTCCCAGTCTCCACTCCGGCCGCCAGACATGATATGGGCGGCTTCCCCAAACTTTCCCCACGCCGGTAGTTAGAGTCGGAGGAGCCCCCTCACGTTGTTGCTCTGCTCCGGGTCGTCCATGCACTGGCGGCCTCGGAAGAATCGGAGACAGCCATCCAAATCCAATCGCGTCCCCGGTTCGAGTGAATTGCAAAAAACCACCACATTTGAAGTTGAAGCATCCAATTGCCACCACATTTCTAGCGCGTCCCAAAAATCCACCACTTTACTTGTAAATTTTCTCAATAAAAACAAATGACCGGTTTGCCGCGATTAACACGATTTCGACAGGCTGGCCCACCCGTCAGTGCCACGTGGCGAGGCCAGACGGCGAGTGGGTTGACGGCCGTTAGGGCACGCTACAGGTGGTCGAGCGCCGCGCTCGACTGCTTGGCCCATTCTCCCCTCTTTCCCCGTCTCTCTGTCTCTGTCCTGCGATGGCGGCGGCGGCTAAACCTAGCGGCGGCGGCGGCGAGTCAGCAGGCGGCAGAGGGACTGGAGGCGATGGTTATGGATTCTCGGAGGTGGACAACTGGTTCGGGAGCAGTAGCTTGCCGACGCAGCGGGCTCCTTTACCGGAGCGATCCCCTTCGCCCCCCTCGTCGCCGGAGTGGGACATTGAGCACCGTGCGGTGGCGGCCCTAGCACGCAAGATCAGGGCTTCAGGCGTTGGAGAAGGCCATCAGTGGGCTTCAGGGTTCGGCGGCGTGTGGTAAGATTTCTTCCCCCTCCACCCCTCTCTTCATTGGATTCGGGTTGTTAGATTGCATATAAACCTATCATGTTACAGTAGGGTTGTTAATGGGTTGTTAGATTTTAGGAAATTTTAGGGTTGTTAGATTTTAGGAGATTTTAGGGCGCTTTGATTTTAGGGTTTTGTTTTTGAAGATTATTGTTTGTTTACTCAAGTGTTCTAGCTGATATAGTTAATATCTTTTCTGAATAACATGTTTCAAGAGGAAATATAGCTCGGGTTTATAGTTTTATGCATGAATGCTTTGTTTACTCCTTATTGACAGTGAAGATAGTGCTGATATCTTGTCTGAATATCTTGTCTGAATAACATGTTACATTATTGAAACAGAATCAATCAAGAACTAATTCTCCTCAATTTTGTGTAGTTTGGATGATGAGATATGGGAAATAAGGTACCATTTTCAAGGGAGAGACAACTTGGAGAGGACCATTTCTCTGTCAGAAATTACTAATATTAACATGTTAGCACTGCTAGAGACTGAAGAGGGATATCAAGCTGACTACATGTTCTATATGAAAGAAGAAGGAAAGGGGGCAGCAGGAATGCAGGTTATTGACAGTGAAGATAGTGTGGAAGAGATGCTAGACTATTATGCTGAGCAGAAGGTGCTCAACATAACTGTAATTAAGGCTAATGAGCCTAATCCAGGAGAGTTTAACAGGTCAAATATTGTGGAGGAACAAGTACCTATAAGTAATGTGGGGGATTCCAACATTATTTCTATAGATGAGGCAGGAGTATTGTTCCCTATTGCTGTTGAAGACACAGTTGAAGAGCTCTATGCTGTGCCTATTGCTGTTGTAGAGCCAGGTCAAGAGTCTGCATATATTAACACACAACAGAGCATGAATTTGAAGAAAGCAAAGGGCAAAGAGAAATTACAGGAAGACATTGGCCCCTCTGATGATGAAGTGTTTGTTGATTTGAACTTTGTGAGGAGGAAGAGCATGACACAGGTAATGAGGAGGAAGATGAAATCATTGAGGAGGAAGAGCATGACACAGTGTAATGAGGAGGAAGATGAAATCATTGAGAAGCTGAAGCAGAAAAGGAAACAGAGAGAGGATCCTATGCATCACTTTGAAGGAGACACAGAAGTGGAAGAGATGTGTCCAGAGGCAGAGGACTCAGACACAGAACCTGAGACACCTCTTCCTCAAAAATTCAAGAAAGTAGGCAAAGCAAGCCCCACTACAAGATCACACCATGAAGCTGACATTGAGGTAATTCCTGATTTCATTCCATCTGATGATTCTGCTTGTTTCCCTGGGGACTATGGCATTAGTGATTCAGATGATGAGTCAGGTCTACCACTCCCTTGTGGAAGGAAGAGTCAAGCCAAGAGGGCCAGGACTAGGATCTGGTATGATGAGAGCAAGCCAGATGCTCATGAACAACTTTGCATCAGTATGTGCTTCACTGATGTGTATCAGTTTAGAAGAGCACTTAGGAATTTTCATATCAGAATCCTTAGAAATTTCCAGTACCATAGGAACTGCAAGGATAGGATCATTGTGCATTGCACAGAAAGGGACAATGGGTGTCCTTTTTTCATGACTGCATCCACAATTGCTCATGAGAAGACATTCTGCATCAAGAAGATGAAGTTGTTGCACACTTGTGGTGCACATGGAGAAAAAACCAAAGTGACAGTTGACTGGATGGCCAGAACATGTGAGCAGCAACTGAGAGATAATCCAAGGGCTGGTGTTGATGCAATTTTAAAAAGAACAAAGACTAAGTATGGGCTGGAAGTGCCAAAGACCAAGGCCTACAGGGCAAGGTCATTGGCCATTGAAGTGGTGGAAGGTGACATGAAGGGACAATACACAAGGTTTAGGGATTATCTTCAAGCTGTGCTTGATACCAACCACAGGAGCAGATGCATTGTGACTACCAGAGAGCTTCACTCCATCCTAGCCCAAATCCTAGGTTCCACTACATGTTCTACTGTCCTAATGCTTCAAAAGAAGGTTTCTTGAATGGGTGTAGGCCCTTTATAGGTATTATACGTATTCTAAATTACTCCAATTCATTGACCATATCTGTACTTAATAATGCACTGATTTCACTACCCAATGCTTTAATACATGTTTAGATGGTTGCTTTATCAAGCTTTCTACTGGGCAACAGATACTTGCTGCCACTGGTAGGGATGGGAATAACAACATATTCCCTATTGCAATTGGTATTGTTGATAAGGAGGACAAGGAAAGTTGGACTTGGTTTCTTAGCCAATTAAGAGCTTGCATTGGAGAGGGGAACAAGTGGGGCACATACACAATCATCTACGATAGAGCGGAAGGTATATTTTTCATTTCACAATTTAATGAGCAATTTCTAGAAATAATAATTTGTTATACTTGCTGCCATTATGAAGTTATATGATTAATACTTGCTGCCATTATGAAGTTATATGATTAATACTTTACTGCCATTATGATCTATATAATGACTTAAACAGGGGCTGTTGAATGCAATTCAAGCTATGTTCCCACACTCACCTCAAAGATATTGTCTTAGACATATCTATGCAAATTTCAGTCGGTGGCTTCAAGTGAGGAGTTGAAGAAGCATATGGACAATGCTGCATATTCATACACCAAGAATGGTTTTGAGGTTGCAATGAATGAACTGAGAAAGGAGGATGAAGATGCTTGGAAGTGGCTTTGTGATATCCCTAAAGAGACTTGGGCAAGGCATGCTATGGATCACACATGCAAGACAGACCTAGTAGTCAACAATCTTAGTGAAGTATTTAACAAGATGATACTAGATGTGAGGAACAAGCCAATAAGGAGCTGTGTAGATGGATTGAGAACTAAGTTGATGGTTAAGTACCAAGCGATCAGAGAAGACAGAGAAGAGTAAGTGGGAGATAACACCCACTTATATGGAGAAGTTGGAGGAGTCAAAGAAGTACTCAAGGCAATGCACTTGCATACATGGCGTGTCCGGTATTTGGCAAGTCACTAGTGGAGAGTCTAGCTACTGTGTGAACCTTGATAAGTGGACCTGTGACTGCAAGAAATGGGACCTATGTGGTTGGCCATGTAACCATGCAGTTTCTGCCATTACAAGAGTGAAGGGACAGCCAGAAGACTATGTGCATGAGTTCTTCAAAAAACCATTGTATAAGGAAACATACAGGCACATCATCTACCCTGTACCAGGGCCTGACTGTTGGCCTAGGACACCAACTGTTGACATAGATCCACCAGTGTTCAAAGAGAAGAAGGGCATGAAGCAAACAACTAGGAGGAAGGGGCAATTTGAGGTCCCAACAAAGAAGGATACATCAAGGATGGCAACTATCACATGCAAAGAATCGCAATATGCGTAAACATAGGTACACCCTCTTGCCCTAAGCCCTGAAGCCTCATCTTCGTGCAAGAAAGGACAAGCACAAGGTATGGAATATGCACACTTTTGATTATTGTCATTGTTTTAATCATTTGATTCATCCTAATTGTTGGTCTATGATGTGTGCTTTCTTAGACAACCAGAACTCACTACCATGGAGCTGGGGGAAGTTCTACTGCTACTACAGTTAGAACAACAACTGCTACTGGTCATTCCCAGCCTGCTACATCTTCCAGGGGAAGAAAATCAACTGTTGCTTCTACTGGTCCTGCCCAGCCTGCTGCTTCTACAAGGCCAAGAAAAACAACTGCTGCTTCTACTGGTCCTGCTTGACTGCTGCTTCTACAAGGCCAAGAAAAACAACTGCTGCTTCTAGAAGGGCAAGCATCACCAGTGATGCTTGTACTACTCCTTCGAGCTGCCACAGAGCTTGTGTTCAAGCAATGCAGCCCGGCGGGGAGAGGTGGAAGGCCCTACATGGCACCTAGGGCTGCAAGTACAACAGAGGGAGCAACAACAGGGTCTAAAAGGAAGAGGTTCCAGAGCAGCAGGCTGAGGGGTTATTTTTATGCCAGTGGCAACTAGTCAGTGCACAATTTGGCTGTTGTCTTTTGAACTGCCTGCCTTAAGTATTTCTAAATTTCAGAAACTATGTCTGAGAACTGCTATGTGTGAACTGCTTTGTGTAATCAATATTTAGCTTGAGAACTTGTTTGTGTTACCATGCTAAGTTTGAGAACTGCTATGGATGAGAACTATTATGGTTGAGAAAATGTTTGTGTCATCAACAATTTACTTGTTTGATTTTATGATTTTTCTATTCTAAAATATATTGACATTTGATGGTTAGTTTGGGTTGTTGTTTTTGTCGAGCCCGAGCCACCGTAAGGCCTAAATGATAGTTGTGGGTGGTTTTGTCGAGCCCGATCCACCGTAAAGCCTAAATGATAGTTGTAGGTGGTTTTGTCGAGCCCAAGCCACCGTAAAGCCTAAATGATAGTTGTAGGTGGTTTTGTCGAGCCCAAGCCACCGTAAAGCCTAAATGATAGTTGTAGGTGGTTTTGTCGAGCCCAAGCCACCGTAAAGCCTAAATGATAGTTGTAGGTGGTTTTGTCGAGCCCAAGCCACCGTAAAGCCTAAATGATTGTTGTAGGTGGGTTTGTCGAGCCCGAGCCACTCAAAAGCCTAAATGATAGTTCTAGGTGGCTTTGTCGAGCCCAAGCCACCGTAAAGCCTAAATGATAGTTGTAGGTGGTTTTGTCGAGCCCAAGCCACCGTAAAGCCTAAATGATAGTTGTAGGTGGTTTTGTCGAGCCCAAGCCACCCTAAAGCCTAAATGATTGTTGTAGGTGGGTTTGTCGAGCCCGAGCCACTCAAAAGCCTAAATGATAGTTCTAGGTGGCTTTGTCGAGCCGCAGCCACCTTCAAGATTAAATGGTGGTTTGGGTGGTTTTGTCGACCCCAAGCCACCCTAAAGCCTAAATGATTGTTTTAGTTGGATTGGGTTAAAATTCAGTTTAGTTAAAATTCTAAGGCAATTAAGGAGGACAAGGAAAGTTGGTCTTTGTGCTTTATGTGATCAATTATGTAAGCATTTGCCCAATTTGGCCATGCCTAGTTGGTCTTCACCATTCACCATTTAGTCCAAAGAAGCAGATTAATAAATTGCAGATTCATAATAGCATAGCTCTTACTATAGAAAGCTAACAACATTACATAACTAGGGGAAGTTTTGCAGCTAGTCATTACATACATTACATAGCTAGGGGAAGTTTTGCAGCTAGTCATTACATACATTACATAACTAGGGGATTCCCAAAATATACAACCCCAAGGCCAGCTATATTGTTCCAAGGACACATATTAGCTTAACATAACTGAGGTGTTGAACAGCATTGTTCACTCATCAAGGATTGACTTGATCTTGGCAAGCTTGTCCTTGTTGCCATGACCAGCTTTCATAAGATCACCCACCAGAAACTCCAGCTTCTTCTTCTCCTCTATCAGCCAGTCCCTCTCTTTCTTTATCTCATCCCTCTCCTTCCTTGTGTTCCTAATGATCTCACCCTGAGACCTATAAATGCACTTAATCTCCTTCAGCTCATGAGCCAGCTTCTCCATCTCCTTCATCTTGCCAAAGTCAGCACTCTCCTTCTCCTTGCTGATAGCTAGCTTCTCCATGTCCTTGTCCACATCCATCTGCTTCTGCTTGAACTCTTCATCACTCATGACCCTGTTGTTCTGATCTGCCCAATCAAACATCTTGGTGACATCCTCAACCAGCTGACTGTACTGATCCCCAAGTGTATCCAACTGCTTGTTCACCTTGTCCAAATCTTTCTTATACTTCTCATGGTCAATCATTCTGCCATGATTCTCCTCATGAAACATCTCCCATATCTTCTCCAAACATCTTTGCAGAATAGAAGGCCATGGGGCATCAACCCACTGAGCAACTCCACAGTCAATACCATCCTGCATAAATTATTAGAAAATAAATATGCTAACTTCAAAAAGAAAATATATGAGATATCCGTGATTCAGTCATACTTGCAGAAACAATAGACATTCAGGAAACTACAAGGACAAATCAATGTCCAAAACAAGTATCATTTACTTAATTTCATCGTGTAAACTGATGCTTGCAAAATCACTGTTAAAACACATGTTTCATCAACTACAGACAGTACAAATTGACTGAATTTACTGAATTTACTGCAGACTAACACAATTCACTGAATTTACTGACAGCAACTACAGACAGTCCAAATTTCCTTCAATAACACAAACCCTCGTTGGATAACACTGACCTGAGGAACAGCACATCCATAGAACCTCCTCCCAGTATCCTTTCCTTCAAATGCAACCTATTTCATGCATGGGGCCAAGTGCAGTCTACATGCGATGCTTGCATCTGCAGCTCTACCACAGAAGGATGCATCTATAGTGGTGCCAGGGTTCGCCTGCATTGTAGCACACTAGTGAACCGCAGAAAAGATAGCAACTGCTCCAAACATGGTCTCAAATCGTAGAACACTTGAATCACTAACCCTAACCCTAGGTGCAAAGAAGATATCTTACCCAGTGCTGCTCCAGATCCATGCCGACCAGCTCCTCCTCCTCGCTGCTCTCCTCTCCATCCTTCCACGACGGCATCTTCTACGGCGGGGAGGGAACCGTGCCTCCGGCGGCGGCGAAGAACTCCGGCGGCAGCAACCCGGGGACAGAGCAGAGGAGTGAGAGTGAGAGAGTGAGCGAGTGGAGTGGAGTGTGAGCGGCGGGGAGTGGGGGCTCTGTTTTGTATCGACAGCCCTAACGGCCGTCAACCCACTCGCCGTCTGGCCTCGCCCACGTGGCACCTGACGGGTGGGCCAGCCCTGTCAGAAATCGTGTTAACTGCGGCAAACCGGTCATTTGTTTTTATTGAGAAAATTTACAAGTAAATTGATGGATTTTTGGGACGCGCTAGAAATGTGGTGGCAATTGGATGCTTCAACTTCAAATGTGGTGGTTTTTTGCAATTCACTCCAGCGGGATGAGAAGCTCGCTGCCGTCCCCCCTCCCGCTGCCTCCTCACTGCCGCTGTCAAGGCCCGCATGAGCCGGAGCCGGAGGAGATGCGGCCGTCCGCCAGCAGTCTATTAAGCATGCGCGCACGCTACTGGTCTGCCCCGGGCCGTCCTCGCGTCGCCGGCCTCGAACGCCCTTGATACATTGCGGCCATCTCCACACAGTGGGCTGAGCCTGTGCGCACGGCGTTACTTTGTTCCTCGCCGCTGCCATCAATGCCGCAAGCCCAACATGAAGAAGAGTGTGAGCGTCTGTTCTCCTTCTCGTGATTAGCTTGAGGTGTTTATGCTTGCCGGTCTCTCCATTTGAGTTGTGATTAGCTTGATATTTGGTGTTGTGATGTGCTAATCGTAATTTTATTCGCACTTGCTATTTGCTTGAAGGTGCTTGCTACCAAGGTGAAGGTCATGTGCTCGTGTTGTTCTTCAACTCGGCGACGAAGGTTTTGTGCTCCTGTTGTTCTTCAGATTTTTTTCCTTAGCTCACACCAGCTATTTGCTTCCACCACTGCACATCCCAAAGCTCCAAATGGCCCACAATGTTTATTTCTCAGTTGCCATCTACGACCACCAAATAATCATCTAAAAAACCCTTCTGTTGTAATTGATGCTTGACGCTCCACTTCCTCTCCCCACCATCTCCACAAGAAACTGATGGATTCCATTTAATGTCGGTGCTCTACCTCATTTCATTTTGTTACCATCATTCGTATGGGTGAGTGTCTGCCAAAGGGCGCTCATATTGCTGCCTCTGGTGAGGATCTGAGCAACTCCCTCCCCTCTCCTCGCCATTCTCTATGAGATGATGCTGATTGAATCACAAATTTCGAATTCCTCAGGTGTTGGACGACTTGGACTCCAGCGTTTACACTGTATGTCATCTTATTCCGAGCTCCACTGAAGAGTTAGCAGAGGAAAATGAAAGTGTTCTCCTTGTGCTCTTCAATAGCTACCTGTACTGTGGGTCAAAAGACGATGGACACATCACCCTGGGTGACAAAATCCTTATGATATCTATGATGGAGGTTGGAAGCATCTTCCTTCTAATTCTTATCCTCCTTAGTTGATCCCTCTGGCTTCCATGTCAATTGGGCTAGGATATTAGAAATCACACAGTTTGTAAGTTATTCTTCTTTTCTATTGCTTTGATGTGGTATTTTGTTTGGTTATCCAAGAGAATATTTTTTTGCATGCCCGGTTGTTTTCTTGGAACATGTCATGATATATTGGTTCAATTATAGGTTAGTTCTTGCAGATGTGTGGAAACCGTAAGTGATGCCGATGTTCAGGAACATTAGGTTCTGGGAGGTGAAAAGCCCACGTGTAATCTGAAGGCTCAGTTCATGATGTATTTATGTATCTCATGCCATATCCCCTTAATTGCTTGCATTCTTTCTTGTCTCTGCAGCAGTAAAATGCACGTCATTGCTTCTTGCGTGTAGCAACCTGGGGCCTGCACTAGCAAATTTGTACATTTATTCACATTTCGTGGCAACAAGACTATAGAGTTTTTGTAAGTTTTAATCAGCACTTCGCCATAGTAGTTCTTTACTTCCTTCTCGGTTAATTTCTGCATTTTTCAGATGATGAATACTTCTGAGATGATCTTACCAATAGGTTTTTGGGGAGTTAATGAGGTATTCATTGTGTTCTTATTTGTGTTGTGTTTAAGACATTAGCTGAATGTGGTGGTGAAAATCAAGAGACACATCGCACCCTTACTCTCATCTAAAATAATATACTTTTTATAATGACAAGATAAGAACATCTAACAAAATAAATAGAAGGAGGAGGTATAACTGTTTTCTTATCCTCTTCCTTTTACTACTACAGCTTGAATTGTATAAATTGTTTAGTACATTTTTTTCTTGGTGTGCTTTCTATTAGCCAGACCAGTTTGTTGCCCTGATCAAATCTTGAGAACAAATTGTCAAATTTCCTTTGTACTGAAAAGATAAGATTATATTTTATCCGATTGGTCAAACACAAAACATGAGTCACCATCAATAGGTTGCCAAGAGTTCATATTTCTTTCATCTTGGATAAATTGTCAATGTGATATTTGTGTGTCCCTTTAGTTTGATCTGATTATGCAGTGAAAAGTGTAATCAAGAACCAATTTCATAATGCTGACTCAGTCTGCTCTTTATACCTCCTAGCACCACTGGTACAGTTATTTTAACATCCTAATATATTTTCTTAGAAGTCCTGCAAGCTCTCATATCTTTTTAGTTGGTTTTATGTAGTTTCATAATCAGGAATTAGTTGTTGTTTATCTTATAACTGCCATTCAGTATGCAGCTCTGACCTGTACTGTGTGTGTGAGCTCTTGCGCGTGTGTGTTCGCGTGCGTGTGTGTTTGTGTAGGTTAGCATTATTTCCTGTAATGCGACTGAATATACAGTTAAAGCACAGCTCATGCCTTTGATTTTATTGGTTCGGTTTTCAGCACTTGACAATGGAGCCAGGAGACAAAGGAGGTTCAACTTGAATGGAGACAACAGTGACGAAAGATTAGATGCATATTGCATTGATTTTAGATCTAGCCGTTTGGGTCGCCCGGTGAGTTTAACTGATTACCGGTATTGTCATTGTTCCCTCCTTTATGTGGCATTTTCTCTTGAATTATACATTGATGAGCTGACATCATATTCGTCTATGAGCCGTGACTGAGTGCCATGTCTTCGGTTTTCCTGGAAAGACCAAATACAATCACAATTTGGGTTATGTTTTCGATAGTTTGTCTACTTATTTTATGTTCAGCTCCTATCACAGTACCATTTGTTGGATACACAATATCTATTTCTAAAGGTGATGGTTCAGTGCATCCCTTAAAAGATACTTAGAATTTAACTCCTCATGAAAACTTCATTGGAATGAGTAAATTGCAAACTTTAGTGATTCAATTTTGCATGGTTTATTTTTATAATGATTTGTATGCATATGTTCCCGCAGCAACGTGCGGGGAATCATCTAGTTAAACATAGTATAGAGTCCAGAATAGATTATAGTCTTAGTTTCCTTTTGACTTGTGCGTTGCATGTACGGATAGATTACTTCTACATGAGAGTCAAGTTGATTAGTCGGGTCAGCTTTAAGTAGACACGATGTGTTTCAAGGGTAGACACCCGTATCATGTTTTTAGATGGGTCTTTAGAAAACCTCTGTGTTGTGATTTCTTTGTAGAAATTGTTTTCGCGTGTGAGTACCATCTTCGAGATTGGTTTTCTCGTGATGAGCCGCAAGGTTCAAACCCTCTATTTCGTGTACATCGCATGTGCGGGTAAGAGGTTGTTACTGCTGGTGGTGCAGTGTCGTGAAAGATCGGGCTGCAATAACAGATAGGATCTCGCCATCGAGATTCGGTCTACATCACGTGGTATTCAGAGCATCATGTTGTTCACGACACTATGGAGAAGATAGCGAGCGCATCGTATTCCGAAGTTAAGCTATGGATTTCAGTTGGAGGAGGAAGGCCGTTGGACTAGGCTTTTTCACACCCGTGTGGTGGTGAGAGAGATCATGTGCCATGACGATCATTCACATGAATTTAATCAACGCTGCAAGCATCAAGATGGTGGAAAAGTTGAATCTACCAGTGACAACACGTCTGCAACTATACTTGTTTCGTTGGGGTCATGAAGAGCTCACTTTCACGCACCAAACTAAGGTATCATTTTTGTTGGGTAATTACTTTTGTGAGGTTTTGTGCGACGTGATTCCGGCAACGATGATTTAGTGTCATTTGTTATCGGGTAAGCCATGGTACAAAGATCCTGATGTGGCGTATGATTGCAAAACACACACATATACTGTCAAGAGGGGTAAGAAGTGCAACCTTGTGCCTATGGGTGAGGAGCGTTTTATTTCTTGGAGGAAAAATCATCTTGAGAAGATAAAAGAGCAAAAAGAAGAAAAGAAGAAGATTGAAGCTACTGAAATTTCCGTTGTCACCATTCAGTATGTAACTAAAAATATTGCCGAATAGATTGAGTCGAAACCAAGGACGGTTTCCATTCAAGGGGGAGAGGATGGTACGACCCGCTGTAATAAAACACATTGAGGTTGTCGACATTTCATCTGAAGCCGATGTTGTCCAAAAATACGAAGCATCTACACCGGAGTATCTCCGGCCAAGTAATGAAGATGATGATACACTAGTTAATACTTGCATGCACGTTGATGCATCGCACATAATTAATATAGGCCAAAAGGAGAAACATGTCCAGACTCGGGACAAGATGGGATTTACTTCAGGACTTGACATGCGTACAATGATGCAAGAAATAAAGAGAGAAAACCATGAGATGGAAGCCAGCCTAATGCTATTCTGTTCCAATTATAGGTGGCAAAATTCATTCGGTGCATGCAACCAAGAATTATGGCTATTTACTTGGAGATAAAAAAGGAGTTAAAGGAAGGTTTAAAGAAGGATTTATGTTCCTATTTTTACCACGCAAGGAACATGTACGGGAAGGAGATGTACGTGGTCATTTATCTCTCAAGGACTTGGGATGGGGTCCACCTACAGTGAAGATAAATACATGGTGTTTGTTGCCGAGACAAAAAGGGAACTAATTAAATATAGTATAGAGTCCAGAATAGATTATAGTCTTAGTTTCCTTTTGACTTGTGCGTTGCATGTAGGGATAGATTACTTCTACGTGAGGGTCATGTTGATTAGTCGGGCCAGCTATAAGTAGCAGAGGATGCCATCATGTAAAGGCAGGTTATTTTTATAAAATAGACACGATGTGTTTTCAAGGATAGACACCCGTATCAAGTTTTAGAGAGATCTTTAGAAAACCTCTGTGTTGGGATTTCTTTGTAGAAATTGTTTTCGCGCGTGAGTACCATCTTCAAGATTGGTTTTCTCGTGTTGAGTCGCAAGGTTCGAACCCTCTATTTCGTGTACATCGCGTGTTCGGGCGAGAGGTTGTTACTGCTGGTGGTGGAGTGTCGTGAAAGATCGGGCCGCAAAAACAGACCAGATCTCACCATCGAGATTCGGTCTACATCATGATGCTCAGCATAGTATCGTCGGTCATCCAGGTGAGAGCGTTGTTTGGTCCAAAGAAGTAGGTGGCATAGAACTGAAGGATGGTAGCTTCATTCCAATCACACCTAAAGTTCATTGCTGGACCGAGAGTCATATCATCAATGATCTTGACCGTGTTGTCAGGGAACATGGCATGATCATCATGCAAGAATTGAAGATCCAAGTATTTGTGAGGAGCAAGTCCATGCCCGCGGATGAAGCTAGAGTAGAGATCCTGCTGTATGCGAGTACGGTACCGAGGATCGTCAGCATCAGCCACCATCTCAAACTGGTTGATATCCCGTCGAAACTCAAGATATGGACCAGCTTCCACGGTCGTGAAATCATGAGTGGGGCGATCCCCGCTGAAAGTGATCTCCATGGAAATGTGGCGACCACGGACAACGGGCATCACATTGCCCCAGACACGAGGCACAGGCGCTCTCTGGGTGCCCGGTTTTGGTGTCCAACGGAGCTCCTAGGGGCAATGTCTTCCTCTTCGTCCCCAACATAGTCCTCATCATCCGAATCAGAGGCCGACGGACTCGGTGATGGAGCCCGACGAGACTTCTTGTGTCCGGTGGTGGTCTTCTTCTTAGGCCGGACATGCTCCTCGGAGTCAGTAGAACCTTGCCGCCGAGCGACTGAAATGGATACATGATAGGGATACGATGAGAAGTAGCCCCCAAAAATTTTTATGAACAAGGATAAGGCAATTAATCTGTGGGAATATGGATATTTTTAAACATGACCATAGAACAAGTCCTAGTGGTATATCAAAACATTGACATGCCCATGGTTTAATTGTTTAGCCGAGTACATAGAGATGGAATTTGGTCTAGGCAAGTGACATCAAAACAATGGAGGGGCATATATATCAAGATAATCATGAGATTTTACCGAGAACCTAGAATAGTTGAGCTAAACGAAGAAGTAGGAAAGAATAGATAACAACCATACACCGGGATGAAGGAAGAGGACCACATTGCTTGGATACATGCCATAAGGAACTCCAGCGGCCGACCCTTGATTCAACGCCCAAATCGGTCCTTCCCGAGTGATGCACACTACAACCCAGGGAATGGATTGGGTGGGATTGTAGATCTGGAAGAGATGAAGGCGTGGAGAGGAGATCGGGGCTGGAGGATGGTGGAGATGGCCGGGGTGGGCTGGAGCACAGCCCGACGGCGGCGGCGATGCAAGACAGGTGGGGGGGGGGAGAACAGGGGGAACTGCCCCCAAATCCCGAGCCCTCCCTATTTTTATGTGTATGTGCGTGACGGGCCAGACATCTGGGGCAAACCCCAGATATCCGGTTACTAGAGGTCGAGAGCAAAATTCCAGGCCGGATGTCCGTGAAGGCCCGGATGCCCACCACCGAGGCGCCTCGATGAGAGTTTGAGCAGCAGAAATCTGCGGGGCAGGACATCCGTTAGTGGGGGCGGATGTACGGCTACTTGATAGAGATACCAATCAGGGAGAAGATATTGTAAGGGCCATATAGTGATATTTTTGATATAGACTCTGCGAAGGAGATTTAGAGATTGTTGAGATGAAGAACTAAGTATTTTATGGACATACTAAGATGCGCAAGATAACCCAAGAACATTAAGGGGAGAAAGGTTCATATAAGCAATGCATGAGCGGTGACCGAAGTCACCATGTTTGAGCATATGAGACATAGTACATAAACATTTTGACTTTGGGTACATAGTCACGACTCCATCATTTAAAGCACCATAGTTCGAAAACCATGATAACATTGAGAGTGCTTGTTCTATTTATGAATTATGTAGGGTGAGAGTACTCATGAGTTGAATGTCTCCCCCTAAATATATGCCTACATCAAGACAAGGCATTAAGTACATGCATGGATGGGTACTAGATTTCACATAATGTTGTCAAGCTCCAAGATCCTAAGTTCATGCCTAAGTTGACAAAACCTTGCTTCATCCTATGGCTTGGTGAAAATGTCTGCAAGTTGCATATCTGTACCAACTTGAGCAATATCAATGTCACCCTTTTCCACATGATCTCTCAAGAAATGATACATAATATCAATGTGCTTGGTGCGGGTATGATCTTTGGGATTCTCAGCAATATTGATGGCACTTTCATTATCACATAGAAGAGGCACATGTCTATAGGTGATACCGTAATCCTTCAAAGTTTGCCTCATCCATAGTAATTGAGTTGCACTGGCTGGCGGTTGAAATGTATTCGGCTTCGGCGGTGGAGAGGGCAACACAATTTTGTTTCTTTGAGGACCAACCTACCAAGGAGTGTCCAAGAAATTGACATGCACCAGAGGTGGACTTACGTCCCAGTTTGTCTCCAGCCCAATCCGCATCCATGTACCCAATGAGATCAAACTTAACATCCTTGGGGTACCATAAACCCAACTTTGGGGTGTGAACAAGGTATCTAAGAATATGCTTAACCGCCTTATGATGACTTTCCCTAGGGGAAGCTTGAAATCTAGCACACATGCACACACTGAACATGATGTCGGGTCTAGATGCACAAAGATAAAGCAATGAACCAATCATAGAGTGGTAAATATATGGGTCAAAAGGGATACCGTTTGTGTCTTCAGTGAGTACTATTTTTGTTGGCATGGGTGTCTTACATGGACTAGCATCAGACATGCCAAACTTCTCTAGAATATCCTTGAGGTATTTTGCTTGAGACAAGAAAAATTCCTTCTTAAAATTGTTGAATTTGGAATCCGAGAAAGAACTTCAAGTCCGCATTGAGTGACATTTAAAAATTCTTGTCCATGGAGGCCGCAAACTTCTTGCACAAATGAATGTGAGGAGAACCAAAAATGATGTCGTATACATAGATTTGGCATAGAATCAAATCACCCTTATCCCTCTTAGTAAAAAGAGTAGGACCAATCACCCCTCTCACAAAACCATGATCGAGTAGAAACTTCTTAAGATGATCATACCAAGCACGAGGTGCTTGTTTGAGGCCATACAAAGCCTTGTGAAGTTTATACACATAGTCTTTGTGATCGGGATCAACGAACCCAGGTGGTTGTGATACATATACTTCCTCTTGTAGAGGACCATTAAGTAAATCACTCTTCACATCCATTTGATGTAATGTAAAACCATTGAAACCATCATAGGCAAGTAAGATGCGAATAGATTCAAGACGGGCATCGGGTGCAAAGGTCTCACCAAAGTCCAAACCTTCAACTTGCGAGTACCCTTGTGCCACTAACCTTGCCTTGTTGCGGATGATTATACCATTATCATCTTTCTTGTTCTTGAAAATCCAATTTGTTCCAATGACATTGTGTTTCGTAGTTAGTCTCTTGACTAATGACCAGACTTGGTTGCGCTCAAAACTGTTCAACTCTTCTAGCATAGCAACGAGCCAATCGTTGTCCATCAATGCATCTTGTACCTTGAGTGGCTCAACACTAGAAACAAATGAGAAGTGAGCACAAAATTTTGTCAATTGTTTACGAGTGACTCTACCTTCTGATATGCCGATAAGAATTTTATCAATATCAACACGACCGACCACTCGGGGAATTATGGAGGTTAGGGTTTCGCGAGGTTCAACTTCATGTCCATCATCCACATCCTCAACATATGGATCATTAATGTGTGGTGGAAGATCTTCTTCATATTGCATTTGTTGAGGTTCATCATCAATGATTGCACTTCCTTGTACTTGCTCTTGGTGACACTACAGGAATCAGTCACTTTGCCTCTGCCATGGCTAACGGCAAAAGCATGCCTGGCTGACGGCAAAGGCCGTTTGAATAGGCTACGGCGAAGGGCTCTTTGCCGTTTGCTGGCTGGCGGCAAAGATGAAACGTTCTTTGCCGTCAGCCAGCAGACAGCAAAGAACCTGGACGACACACGTGGCAGGTTAGGTCCGTTAGGGGGTTAACGGCGTGTTTTGCTGTCCGCTGGCAGACGGCAAAGACCATTGCACCTTTGTCGTCTGCCAGCGGACGGCAAAGTAAGCAAACCCAGGTGCTGCTACATGGCGTGCTATGCGTCATTGGCGGACGGCAAAGTGCAACAGTCTTTGCCGTCTGCCAGCTGACAGCAAAGTAACCAAATAGGCCAGCCAGTGCCCCAGGTTGCATAGGTAGCTGCCACGTGGCAGCTTTGCTATTAGCCAGCTGAGGCAAAGCTCTTTGCCATCTGCCAGCGGACGGCAAAGAGCCTGTATAGCCCCTTTTTCTGTTTTTTCTTAAATTCATTCAATTTCAGCACACAAATTTCACAGCAGACATATGACATATCCAACACACAAGTTTCATTATACATACATAACCAACACATATTTCCATCCATACATATTACAATAGTTTCGCATTATTCATCCAACACCTATCCATCCATCCATATAACAAGTTCCACATTGTTCATCGATACAAAAGAAAAGCAGAAAGGGAAAAGAAGCACTCCATCCATGCAAGCTTCCGTGAAGTAAATGAAATCTGCAAAATGGGAAACAAGATAGTTAGAAGAAGAAGATTAGAAGAAGAATAAGAAAATGAAGAAGAAGAAGTAAGCAAGCTTAGGTAAAATGGAGCTAACATAGCTAATTATGCCATTTTTGAGTGAACTAAGCATATTATGCCATTTTTGATATAAAGCAACTAAGTATAGGTCATTATTGAGCTAACCTAGGTAACTAAGCATATTAGAGCTAACTTAGAGCTAACTTAGGTCATTTTGGAGAAGAAGAAGAAGAAGACTAGAAGAAGAAGAAGAAGAAGAAGAAGACTAGAAGAAGAAGGTTTTTACCCTTTTCCTTCTCATTCTTCTTCTTTTATTCTTTCTTTTTCTTCTCTTTCTTCTTCTATTCTTTCTTTTTCTCCTCTTCCTTGTTTTTCTTCTTCTTATTCCTTATTTGTGTCATTTTAGAGCTTACATAGGTAATTATGCTATTTTTTTAGCTAACTAAGCTTATTATGTCAATTTGGAGGAAAATAAGGTAAGTGTTGGTCATTTTTGTGCTAACGTAAGTACTTATGCCATTTTTTAGCTAACGTACGTAAAATGGATCATTTTGGAGCTAACCTAGCTAAAATGGATCATATTGGAGCTAACCTAGGTAAACTTGGTCATTTTGGAGCTAACCTAGGTAAAATGGATCATATTGGAGCTAACCTAGGTAAAATGGGTCATTTTGGAGCTAACTTATCTAATTATGCCATTTATGAGTTAACTAAGCATATTATGCCATTTTTGACATTAGGAAGCTAAGTATAGGTCTTTATTGAGCTAACCTAGGTAACTAAGCATATTAGAGCTAATTTAGCATTTTAGAGCTAACTTAGGTCATTTTGGAGCTAACTTAGGTAAGTTGATCATTTTGGAGCTAATTAGGCTTATTATGTCATTTTCGAGGATAATAAGCTAACTATATGACATATATGAGGTTACCAACATTGTTCTGCCATTTCAAACCTAAGTAAGCTAATTATGCCTTGGTTTACATAAGTAAGATATTGTATGTCATTTTTGAGCAAACCTAGGTAACTAAGCATATTAGAGATAACTTAGGTCATTTCGGAGGAAACAAAGCTAAGTATAGATCATTTTGGAGCTAAGTAAGCTAATTATGTCATTGTGGAGGAAGATTAGCTAAGTCTAGGTCATTATGGTAAGCATTTTGGAGGAAATAAAGCTAAGTCTAGGTCTTTATGCATTTGGTAGGCAAAACACTAGAGAAAACTTACCGTCATCAGAGGTGAAGGACCGGTCGGGTTTACGCTAGTGCCAGACAGAGGAGGACCGGTCGGGGTCGGGGTTGCACCAGTGCGAGACGGAGAAGCATTGGCCGATGCTTGTCGGGAGGCATGCCCCACCAAAGATCATTCGCAATGTCTCGTTAGCATGGTGCAACTGAAATGTGAATACTAGTAACAAATGACCATTCAAATGAAACTCACCGTGTCCGCTATACCAATCTGAGGCATCGGCAGAGGGGTCTGACCATTTTTCTTGCACACGGACTGCACATTTTGTTTTCATGAGTCAGTCATATTAGTTAGTAATGAAACGAACATAAATGCATGATTTGGCTAATAAGCAGGAAAACTTAAGACGAGGAGCTCGTATAGGGCCCGGTGAGACGCATTGTTCTGGTTCCTCTCTGACTCCAACAGACTAGCCGTCCTCTCCTCTAGCTCGATCTCCCTCTGCTTGGCTTGCCTCTTTGCCCCCGCCAGAAGCTCCTGGGCCCTAGCCTCGATGGCGATATCCACTAGCTGTGGTCGAGGCGGTATCTCAGGAAGAGATCTCGCGTGGCGCTTCTTGATCTCCGGGAGACTTTTAGGACAACATATCAGTCCATCCCCAATGGCTGCCGAGCCATGTTTCCTCCCATCACCAAATAGCATCATGAGCTCTGTATCAAAAGGACTCTGGCTCGGGTTGAAGTCATCCCCTTATATCGCCTTTCCAAATTTTCTGCACCTCACGAGCTTGTTGTGGGAGGAGATGTTGGTGAAGCTCTCTGGATGATCGAGGTCATCCTCAGAGAATGCCTTGGCCTTCTTGTACGGGGCCATATGGGCCATGGCATAGAGGTCGTACAGGGGTGGCACGTCCTTCTTGTTGTGTTTCTCTTAAAAGAGAGGAACAACATATTAGTTAAGGGCTGAAGCTAGCATGAAGAATGAACTTGCATGAATTGTTAAAGGCTGAAACCACATACCCAGTGATCCCCGCACTCAAACATGTTGGAGCTCCCTTGGTGGTGTGGCACACCTCGCATTTGGGCACGCTTATCCCTGGCCTTGTTGTGTTCGGCTAGCAATTGGGGAGAGCACCACTCATCCAGCAACGCCTCCCAACAGTCCATCATATCCGCACACCATCTCGGGGGCACCTAAGTTTGGCAAAGAGAAATTTCAGCACTAGGCCTACGAATGAAATCAAGGAAACGAAGTACTAGGCCTTAAGAATAGGTAATTACCTTCAAGTACTTCTCCTTACTCAGATACTTGCCGCATCACTTCTTCTTGGCCCTCCTAATGTTAGTCGAGGAGTAGTAGTCTCAAACAGCCTGCACCCTAGCCTTGTATCGTAAGTTCTGAAGTAGGCGCTTGCACTCGGCTTCGAGAACCCTAGCCGCCTCCGCCTCGTGTTCCTCGTAACACACAGTAGAAGGTCTGCAATCGAACAAGACAACACTGATTAGTACAATCACTAGGTAATGTTTATTTTTAATTCTGTAAAGGAGAAATTACCCAAAACCGCCGCCTCACAATGTCGGCCATCGTCTCGCACAAGACACCATCGACCCTCTCCTCCGGCGGGGCTCGGGAAGCCATGTACAGCTCCCAGCTCAATGCTAGCTGTGGAACCTGACCCTCACCGGGCAACGTGACCCACCCCGGGAAGTGTTGCTGGCAAAGGACACCAAGGACCTGGTTGGGCCTGAGGACACCATCGGCGTATATCCAACCCCTGTAGTATGACAAGGCCAACACATTAGATATTAATTTGAAGAAACATGAAGGATAAAGGTTAAAAAAGAGTAAATGCACTTACTTATCCCTATTAGGCTCAATCAAAGACCTCTGATCGCGGGTCGGCGGCACGGCCCGAAGCTTCGTACCACCACGCTGGTAGACCTTCTTGCCTTGCTCAACCAGCTCGCCCTCGCTAAAACTATCGTCAGACCAGGTCTCTCGCCATCAGCATGGCCACTAGTCTCCGGAGTCACATGGGATGAAGACTCAGGCCCGAGTCTCCTGGGATGGAGACTTTGGGGCCCATGTCTCCTGGGACGAATGCTCGGCGACTCGAGGCTCATTTGCCCGAGGCTCATGGACTGGAGTCGGAGACGGGTCCAAGTCTGACGGGTCCACCTGAGATAGAGCACTCCGGTGGTCCGGAGAATCAGCTGGGGGTGGCGGCGAGGAAGGCCCAACAGCCTTCCTGCCTCTCCCGTCGCCACGTCTACCTCTAGCTGCACCCCTCTACGTCTTCCCCCGACCTCTCCCGGCCGAAGAAGAAGCGCCCGCCAGTGTCCCCATGCTGTCTATGAGCGCTCTCCCAAGTTGTTGGGGTGCAATATAGCCACCCCTCCCAGCACGCGCCGAGGAAGAAGGAGGCTCAGAGCGATCTCGACCCGCACCCACCATCTGTCAACACTTGCAATGACAAATAGTAAACGAAATTAGTACAACACAAACATAATAAAATATTTAAGTGGGCGAAAACCATACCTAAAAAATTAACTAACTAATTAACTAGCTAACTAAGTAAATAACCTAAAAAATAACTAACTAACTAATTAAAGAATTTTTCTTAAGGCCAGAAATGGTCTTTAATAGGTTAAAATTATTTTAGTGTTTCAAAAATATTTGAGAAAATATAGGGAAGCTCATTGGACATATATTTTCCATATATAAGAGTTTCAACAGACATTCATGTTCAAAATATTGGTCAAATCCATCAAAAACCCTTTTCTGATATTTCAAGCTTTTGGAATATTTACATAGCAAATATTCTCTATTAATTCCAAGAAATTTCTAGCATGTAAAAAATGCCATATTTAGTTATCTTGCTAAGTATCATCTCTTGGAGAACAAGATGACATCACCAACACCCCTCAAACTAATTAACCTAACTAACCTAAATACTAACATAACTAACCTACTCTATAGATAACTAACCTAGCTAACCTAGAAAATCAAACTAACCTAACTAACAGCACTAACTAACCTAATTAGTAGCAGTACAAAAAAAGAAACTAACAGTACTAACTAAGCTAATACCTCTTTTCTTCTCATCTTCCCCTCTTCTTCTTCTTCTTCTTCTCCTCCTCCTCCTCCTCTTCCTCCTCCTCCTCCTCTTCTTCTTCTTCTTCTTCTTGCCCCTTCTACTTATTGTACTTTTCATCTTCTTTTTTCATCTTTTTTTACTTCCTTTAATTATGACTATTCACTACTGCAGGATGGTCCAAACGCGACACTACGATCAGAGACCCTTCGACGAAACTGTGTGCGATGCCATAATCACAAACGGTGGTGTAAAAAACCCGTCAAAAAGGTGCAAAACGTTTGCGATGACAGATGCATCAAACATGGTTCGGAATTTAGTTGCGTGTGTGATGCGGGGCATACGGTTCATCTCAATTAACTGTTTGGGATGAGGGGGCACAAAAGAAACGGGCAGCCAGATGAGGGCGTGTGCGATATATAGCATACGGTTCACTGGGAAGAACTGTGTGTGATTAGGCAACGCAATGGAAACGGTTCAACTGAACAAGATGTGTGTGATACGCGGCAAACAGGTCCGTAATACAAAATGTGTGCGAAGACCAATAATAACGCAGACGATTGCTGCTAATAAGCCATGAGAATTGTTGTGTCTATAGTTGAATAACATGTATGTATATATATATATATATATATATATATAACTGAAATAAACATCCAATTACATAAGTGACTATACAGATCATTCGGACACACACCTCAATAAACAATTGCATGCATTCTAAAGTAGGAGAAACGATCGTCTAGTCATCTACTTCTTGTGATGCTCCCGCCACTTGTATGTGGCTCGATCCCTCGTCTAGGTCAGGAAGAAGACAGTTCCTCATGTCAACGATCCGCTTGTACATCTCGTAGCTTGTTTACGCGTCCATGGCCGTGTACTTGACATGTTGTTCATCCAGTCTCTTATGCCACACACTGTGCCACGTGTCGGTGTACAAAATAAGGGGCACATCTTTGTACCCCTTTACCTGTGCACAGACAGTCGGAGCCGCGCCCACGGACGCACCGAGCCGAACAGGGGAGGTGAACCGAGGTAAAACCGGAGACCAAGACAGCCAAGGCGACGCCAAGGCCGAGAGCCACTAGTAGAAAAAGGGTCAAATGTCAAGCACATTAGTGCCGGTTTGCTTTTGAGCCGGCACTAATGTGTGCATGAGTGACGGTTCCAACGGCTAGCCGGCCGCTTTCAGTAGTACCGGTTTGTGGCCGACCTTTAGCACCGGTTCGTGCCACGGACCGGTACTAAAGTGAGTGGTGGCAGGATTTTGTCAGTCCGGGGCCCCTCCAGCAATTTTTGTACCGGTTCGTGGCACGAACCGGTGCTAAAGGTCGTTGCACATAAACCCTTCGTCCACCCGAGCTCGCTCTGTTCTTCCCCTTTCCCCTCTCCTCTCTGTTCTTCCCCTCTTCCTCTCGAGCTCATCACACATTTTTTCCAAAATTTGTCAAGATTTGAAGGCCCCCATCCATTCAAATGATCACAAAGGTTAGCAACTTTGTCCTTTCATCTCTCATTGCTAGATTAGCTCTTGCAATGCTTTGTATAGTGATTAATTTATGAGTTTAGTAATTTGGGAGGAAATATATGTGCTAGTATTTGATTTATATGGTGAGGTCAAAAATAACACTTAGTTTGCATATGTAGGTGTGGTGAGCCTCTTGTTCATGAATGTTTTACATTACCAAATTGATGTTTGTGTGATTTGGATATATAGTTACTCGTATAATTATCTTACCCGTACGTTGATTGTTATACATAGTGCCATGGTTTTGATATCCGTCCCGTCGGCCCTCGTCATTGATATGATTCGGATGTGGTATATTCTCTTTTAAAACTAGTTGTTGCATTTCGTGTTTATGAAAAATTATTATGCCCATCAAGTTGACATAGATATTTTTATTTAGGAGGTTTGTGAACTGGAAATTCCAACCGACCCTATTGTCGAGAGGTTAAATTTAGTTGAAAGAGAAAACGAGATTTGAAAGAAAAATTGAAAATAATTGAGGGGGAGAAGATGGAATTGGAGTTGCATGTTGCTGATGTGGTCGATGATCACAAGATCAAGATGGAGAAAGTGCGCTTGAAGATTAGAAATATTAGAAAATATGCCATTGATAGTGAGGCTTGGTATCATTCTGCTGTTGGATCAATTGTTACCTTAGTTGCGATCTTGATCGCATTTGTTGTTGCATTTAAATGCTTTAGTTAGAGAGTTATTTGTTTGTTGCATTTAAGTGTTGTATGAACTTTATGTATGAACTTGTATTAATTTGGTCTTTTCGGTGTTGTGTAATGAAGATGAGCCGACAATCGATGTACGATGACCGATGCTCTCCCAGTTCATTAATGGCATGCAAACTTTTCTGCTTGCAGCTGAGGCAAACAAGTGGGAGGATGGTTTTATGCCTTGTCCATGTTTAGTCTGTAAGAATGATCACAATTACTCTACGTCAAGAACCATTCACGTCCACCTGTTTAAGTCCGGTTTCAAGCCCCACTATAATGTTTGGACCAAGCATGGAGAAAGAGGGGTTATGATGGAAGACAATGAAGAAGAAGAGGACGACGACAGCTATCCTGGTCATGGGTTCCCTGAATACGATGATACAACAATGGGGGAATTAGCTGAGCCGACAATGCGGGAAGAAGCTGAAGAAGAGGAATCAGATGAGCCCGCTGATGATCTAGGTCGAGCCATTGCCGATGCAAAGAGAAATTGCGCAAGTGATTTGGAGAAGAAGAAGTTGCAGCGCATGTTAGAGGATCACAAGAAATTGTTGTACCCAAATTGCGAAACTGACAAGAAAAAGTTGGGCACCACATTGGAATTGCTGCAATGGAAGGCAAAGAATGGTGTATCTGACAAGGGATTTGGAAAGTTGCTGGTAATGATAAAGAATATGCTTCCAAAGGACAACGAATTGCCCGAGAGTACGCACGGGTTAAAGAAGGTTGTCTGCCCTCTAGGGTTAGAGGTGCAGAAGATACATGCATGCCCTAATGACTGCATCCTCTACCACGGTGAGTACGAGGATTTGAACGCTTGCCCGGTATGCGGTGCATTGCGTTATAAGATCAGGCACGATGTCCCTAGTGAAGTCGAGGGCGAGCGCCCCAGGAAGAAGATTCCTGCCAAGGTGATGTGGTATGCTCCTATAATACCACGGTTGAAATGTTTGTTCCAAAACAAAGAGCATGCCAAGGCGATGCGATGGCACAGAGAAGACCGTAAGAAAGACGGGAAGTTGAGAGTACCCACTGACGGGTCACAGTGGAGAAAAATTGAGAGAAAGTACGGGAAGGAGTTTGCAGATGACGCAAGGAATGTATGGTTTGGTCTAAGCGCAGATGGCATTAATCCTTTTGGGGAGCAGAGCAGCAACCATAGCACCTAGCATGTGACTCTATGTTTGTAAACCTTCCTCCTTGGTTGTGCATGAAGCGGAAGTTCATTATGATGCGAGTGCTCATCCAAGGCCCTAACCAACCCGGCAACGACATTGATGAGTACCTAAGGCCATTAGTTGAAGAACTCTTATAGCTGTGGAATGGAACAAGTGTACATGCGTGGGATGAGAACATGGGGGAAGAATTTGACCTAAAGGCCTTGCTCTTCGTGACCATCAATGATTGGCCTCGTCTCAGTAACCTTTCAGGACAGACAAACAAGGGATACCGCGCATGCATGCACTGTTTGGATGATACCGACAGTATATATTTGGACAATTGTAGGAAGAATGTGTACCTGGGACATCGTCGATTTCTTCCGAGAAGGCATCCCGTAAGAAAGAAAGGCAAGCATTTCAAAGGTGAGGCGGATCACCGGACGAAGCCTCGCCACCATACTGGTGCTGATGTACAAATATGGTCAAGGATTTGAAGGTACTCTTTGGAAAGGGCCCTGGCGGACAACCTGTTGCGAATGACACTGACGGACGCGCACCCATGTGGAAGAATAAATCTATGTTTTGGGACCTTCCCTATTGGAAAGACCTAGAGGTCCGCTCTGCAATCGACGTGATGCACGTGACGAAGAATCTTTGCGTGACCCTACTTGGCTTCTTGGGCGTGTATGGGAACACAAAATATACACTTGAGGCACGGGAGGACCAACAACGTATGCATGGAAAAGACGGCATACATCAGGGTCATGCCAGCTACGCTCTTATCAAAGAAGAGAAGGAAATCTTCTTTGAATGCCTGCTCAGTATTAAGGTACCGTCTGGCTTCTCGTCGAATATAAAGGGAATAATAAACATGGCAGGGAAAAAGTTCCAGAACCTAAAGTCTCATGACTACCACGTGATTATGATGCAACTGCTTCCGGTTGCATTGAGGGGGCTTCTACCGGATAACATTCGATTAGCCATTGTGAAGCTATGTGCATTCCTCAATGCAATCTCTCAGAAGGTAATCGATCCAGAAATCATACCAAGGTTAGAGAATGATTTGGTGCAATGTCTTGTCAGTTTCGAGTTGGTGTTCCCACCATCGTTCTTCAACATCATGACGCACGTCCTAGTTCACCTATGCGAAGAGATTAACATTTTGGGTCCTGTATTTCTACACAATATGTTCCCCTTTGAGAGGTTCATCGGAGTCTTAAAGAAATATGTTCATAACCGTGCTAGGCCAGAAGGAAGCATCTCCAAGGGCCATGAAAATGAGGAGGTCATTGAGTTTTGTATTGACTTTATTCCTGACCTTAAGGCGATTGGTGTTCCTGAATTGTGGCATAAGGGCAGACTAGATGGAAAAGGCACGCTAGGAGGGAATCAAAAAATATGTATGGACGGACATTCTCTCACTGAAGCACACTACACAGTTCTATAGAATTCTTCCTTGGTGACTCCGTATTTCGATGAACACAAGAATTTTCTACGCTCCAAACACCCGGAGCGGTCGGATGACTGGATTACATGTGAACAAACCAGGAGTTTTGCCGGCTGGTTGCAGACACGTACCATGCATGACGCCTCTATTGAAGATGACATGTACTCGCTGTCCCAGTTACCATCTTCGAATATAATGACTTTCAAAGGGTACGAGATAAATGGTAATACATTTTACACGATCGCCCAAGATAAGGAGAGCACCAACCAAAACAGTGGTGTCCGCTTTGATGCAACAACCAAGACGGGAAAGGAAACATATTATGGTTACATAGAGAAAATATGGCAACTTGACTATGGACGTGGTTTGAAGTTCCCTTTGTTTCAGTGCAAATGGATCAATATGACACGAGGCGGGATAACGGAAGACCAGCAGTATGGAATGACAACAGTGGATCTCAACAATCTTGTATGCGATGCAGACCATTCGTCCTAGCTAATGATGTGGCACAGGTTTTCTATGTGAAGGATATGTCTACCAAGCCGAGAAAAAGAAAAGATAAGGAAGCGAATGCATCATACGATGAGCCAAAGCGCCACATAGTTCTTTCTGGGAAGAGAAACATCATCGGAGTGGATGACAAGACATGTATGTTAGAAGATTATGAAAAGTTTGATGAAATTGCTCCATTCATAGTGAATATTGACCAGAGCATCCAGTTAAATGATGAAGATTTTCCATGGCTACGGCGCAAAGGGACACACGCGAAGAAAAAGTTTCACACCCAAAGATCTGTGATGTGATCTGTGCCGGTGCAAAGGGACTTCACTATCATCACTTTCTTCTGTGTTTCACACCCAGGAAGGAATCTCTGTAATAGTTAGGGTAGTTATCATCACTTTCTTCTGTGTTTCACACCCAGGAGGGAATCTCTGTAATAGTTAGGGTAGTTATGTGTTTTGGCATTTGAAACACGAAATTTTTTATGTGCAAACAAATTCTTTCATGCATTTACTGATTTTTTCAGCTAAATGACCCTAAAATTGAAAAGCATTTCAAATGAACTCAGAAAAGGTTGAAAGTTGGCATGGTATCATAATTTCACCCACATAGCATGTGCAAAAAAGTAGAGAGGGTTACCGCAAAAACTGGATGCACTTCGTGTACAAAATGGACAATCTCTTTCAAAGTATCAGGGTTCGGACTAAAACTCATCCGTTACAAAGGCATTACATTTTTTGAATAACCTAAGCATTACCAAATTGAATATAATGATAAAACACACTAATATTAAACATAAGAAAAAATATTCACTGAAAAATCTATTTTCAAAGTTAAGTTATTCACAAACTAGTGATTCACACAAATTTCAAATAATTCAAAATGTAAACTATTCAAATTTGTAAACTACCGGCACTAATAGAAAGTTTGTAATTTTTTGTACCTAAAGCAAAAATATTCCCAAAGAAACTCTAAATACAGCGAAAAACAACTCAAAAATAAATAAACCAAAAAAAATAAAGAAAAAATAATAAGAAAATAAAAAAGCCCACCTACTGGGCCAGAGTGGCCTGCATACGACTAGTAACCCAACCTGTAGTTGGGCCAGGATGCGGGCCCGCAAGCCCAGTAGGCCCACAGGCAGAGTAGGAGAGGTAGGCCCAGAAGGCCCGCTACTGAGAGGAGATCAATGCAGTGCCCGCGCCGGAGCTTATAAACTGGTCCTGGCGCTCCTCAACTAGCGAGGTGGGACTAAACTTCTGCGCCCCTCGCGTGGCAGGCACAACCTTTAGTACCGGGTCATGGCTCCAACCGGTACTAAAGGGTGGGTCTTTAGTACCGGTTGGTGCCACCACCTGGTACTAAAGGTGGGTGCTTCCCGCCGCTTGGCCTGGCCAAAACAGACCTTTAGTACCGGTAGGTGGCTTCAACCGGTAGTAAAGGTTGTTCTATATAAGAAAACACTTAAAAAATCAGTTTCTCATCTCTCCCTCTGCTTCTTTCTCCTCTGCCTGCCGCTTCGTTGTCACCTGTCGCCGTCCCGGTTGCCGCCCGTTGCCGTCCCGTCTGCCGTCTGCCGTCGTCCCTGCCGCTGCTGCCTGCCTCGCCTGCCTCCTGCCCCGCCTGCCGTCGTCCCGCCCCTGTCCCGTGCCGCCGCCTGCCCCCATCCCGTCATCACCGCCCGCCTCCGCCCCGTCGCCGCCATTGCCGGCCGGTGAGCTCCTGCCTGCCGCCATGTCCACACACACATTGCTATAGAAATGTTTGAAATTTTTTCTGTTTTTTAGTTATAGAAATATTAGAAATGTTAGTTATATAGAAATGTTATAAATTTTTCTGTTTTTTAGTTATAGAAATGTTAGCAATTTTTATGTTTTTTAGTTATAGAAATATTAGAAATGTTAGTTATATATATAGAAATGTTAGAAATTTTAGAGTTAGTTTTAGCTAGATGAATTAGATTAATGTCAAATTGTTAGAATTTGCATATAGAATTTTAGTTATCACAATTCAATCACATTTAAAAATGTTACTTTTTGCGGGCATATAGTATTTGTTCTCGACGATGCCCGGCCCGCATCCTCGCCGTCGACCCGTTCGCCACGATGTCCGGCTGACCCATGTCCGGGGCTGGGCTCCGCCGGGCTGGCACTGGGAGGTCCTACCTGGAGGGGCGCGCCGCTTGGTGAGGAACCCGGCCTCGGGTCCCGTCGTCGACCCTTATCTCCTTTGGTGGCGTTCACGTGGGCCACATTCGGTGCAGAGGGAGCCGGCCCCGCCGGAGGTGGTGCGTCGTCGTGTCAGGGAGGAGGACGAGCAAGTCCATCGCAACATGGCTGCTATGGACGTCAGGTTCTCCAATACCTGGCAGGTTCTTTGGGCAGATGACCGGAGATATGATCCTATGATGGTTTATTCTCTTTGGGTGTCCACCGCTCGCGCCCCAGGAACCGTGAGTGGCCAAGATTCTGCTGTAGTATTCGATCTTTATTAGCTACCTAGCCAGTGATGTATTCGATATATAATATTCGAGACGATGTATTCGAGATTATATATATTATTAGAGACGATGTACTCGAGATTATATATCATTCGAGACGATGCATATTATGTACTATATGATTCAGTTTTTCCTTATTGATTGCATCCATGCAATGTAATTTGAATACTAAATTATTTTATATTTCTTCAGTATTAGTTAAGTAAAAGCTATGGCGAACAATGCCGGCTAAGAGAGAGAGAAGAGGAATTGTTCGAGATCATACGCAGCCCTCGCAGGCTAGATGATCTGAATGAAACAGATGACGGCTCCCAATATCTGAACAATACCGGGGAGGGTGATGATAAGATATTCGATCTCGACGACCGAGCAGATGAAGTCATGAACTATGATTATGATTATGATGATGCAGACAATGTCTATGATGACACATACAATGTTGATCTTGAAATAACAAAGACTATCAGCGAGGTATATTTATATAAGCAGGCATCTGGTGATCATCACATGTTTTTTTTATTTGAAGATATATTAACGAATCGATCTTTCTTCTTTTAGCCCTCCGGATCGAGCAAATCTGCTTTCAGTGCGGAGTTCTTGTGAAGGACCAACTCCGATCTCCATTCAAGAACGGAAAGAGCCAAAAACTAAACGTCCAGATGTTACTTGGGTCGATTTACGAGCAAAACAAAATCTTTGGGAATATCTGATGGAACATTTCACCCTACCACATTATTTCACTGATGCAGATGTGCAGAAATTCAAGGACGCTGCTCTTAAGAAGATGGCAATTGCATTCAACACCCACAAGAAAACTATATGGGCCAACTACCTCACTGCAGAAAGGAAGACTCCAGAATTCAAGGGAACACTAGAGAAGCAAAGAGAACACTGGCCCACATTCGTGAAATTCAAGGAATCAGAATTATCTAAGGAACGGTTGAGAAAAAACAAGGCCAATGCCGCAAAAAGAATGCAGTTCCATAGGCTGGGGCCAGGTGGCTACGCGGTGGCAATGACTAAGTGGGATAAGTCTGAGCAAGAGATGGAGGATGCAGGGGTCACTCCGGTTACTAGGAGCTGGCCCCCCAGGTGCAAAACTCGGTTCTATGCGCATGGGGGGCGTTGGACCCGAAGACAGGCCTGGTTTCGAAGAAGGAAAGTCTAAAAGGAGCTGAACAAAAGTTACTTGACGCAATATAAGATGCTTGAAAGGGGGTGTTCACGCCCAACAGAGAGAACGACGAGCTTACGGCATACAGGAAATCTCGAACACCGGGAAGAACACGAGGCAATGGCGTTATTCCCTGGTATGAGGGCTTTTCGGAATGGAACGACGACTACAGGACCCGTGCAAGAAAGAAGATGGAGGAGGAAAAGAAGACGAAGCTGGAGGAGGAGCAGAGGAAGCAGGACGCAGAACACCTTAAAGTACTAGAAGCAAGGCACGCGGACTTGGCACTCAAATTCCAGCAGTAGCAGATCGACTCACTTAGCCAGGAAAGGGGGTCCCAGCAGTGGCAACAGCAAGCGGATGATCGTCCAGCATTGGATAGCACCGTCCCATCCATGCCGAGAAGCAGCGTTGGTTCGCCCCGAGCGACGAACTGCTGGATACATACCCTATGGATGACATCATAGAGAACACTAACTGTGAGCTACACTTCAAAATTAAGAATATATCCATGAAGGTGGCGGACGCCGTTGCTTTTACAATTACCCCGAAGCAAGCTTCCATTGCACCCCGATTCCAACGGGCTATGCTCGTTTCTTGGTTGATGAGGTGGTGGACCCATATTCGGGGCTACAGCTTGACATTCTTGGAGGCGACGACAAGCACACACTGGGAGAGGCCATACATTGTAGCATCCTATGGAGAAAGGATTGCATCATCTTTCGAAGTTCACCGACACCGCGTCTGGCGACTCCTCCTCGAAGTCCGCCACCGAGTCAGCAGACTCCCTCTCCTCTAAGTCCACGAACGCGTGAGCCGACTCCTCCTCGAAGTCCACCACCGTGTCAGCAGACTCCCGCTCCTCTAAGTCCACGAACGTGTGAGCAGACTCCTGCTTCAAGTCCGGTACAGCGTCAGGCCACTCCTCCCATTTCAAGTCCGACACCGTGTCAGGCCACACCTCCTCCTTCAAGTCCGGCACAGTGTCAGGCCATTCCTCCTGCTCCAACTCAGCCACGTCAACCTTCTCCGCCGCCTCAGCAATAGCAGAAGAGACATGCTGCAGCTATGGTGCGTAGTGGTATGAGTCGAGGTAGTACAGGAAGTACAGGCGGAGACAAGCGATATAAATATGGTCCAAGCCTCGCTCCTCTTCCTCAGAGGCCTTACGACATGACCGAGGAGCAAAACACAACCATAGTGAGGGCTGAAGTGGACTCCCATTTTGGACCGAAACCGGCACTGCCGCGGAGGGAGAAAGTGCCTGAGAAAGTTATGGACCACTTTATTCATATGGTAAAAAAACCAGCTCCCAAGCCTGTTGACTCAGACTATGAGCACCAAATCAGGAAGGCAACATCGAGGACGACTACAGAAAGAAGCGAGCTCGAGCCAACAAGCATCTGTCAAAAATGGTGGAAACCCGTTCCCCAGCTGGGAGAACAGGCAGCGCAATCGATCCCCCTGCTTGTTGTGCCAACAACACATGAGAGTACGCACGCCCAATATTATTGTGGGCAAACCGTTAACGTTCCCCAGCTGGGCGATGTGGTAATAACCGAGGAGCATATAATGCAGGCTGAAATGCTCAAGATCACTGTTGGACAACTCCTCGAGATCGAGCCCATGTCTCCCCTTAGAGAGGAGGAAATAAAACGGAAATATGTCCGGGGCCAACTGTTGGTCGAGCCCGAGGAGGTCAAGAACCTCCCAACGAGAATGTATGAATTGCATGATTGGTATATGAAAATTACCAAGAGTTCCAATCGAGAGTCCCTCATGGAGCAAGTCAAGGAAGAGCGTTACTTCCATAAGAAAGCTCTGTCCGTTGAGTATTCAAAACTATTTCAGTTATTCAATCAAGATGCACTCGAAAAATCTATCGTCGGTTGCTATTGTCTGTAAGTGATTTCTTTCTGTAATTTAAGTCTGAAGCTAGCTCTAGTGCTCATTGATTAATCATTAATTACCTGTAATTATATATCCTCACTATATATTCTTTTCTGTGGTATTATGCAGGATGAAGATGTATGAAATGAAAAAAGTTGGACGCTATGGCATTGGGTTCATTGACCCAAATATCGTTCATGAATACACATGGAAATTGGAATGGTGTAGATAAGATGTAGAGAAAAACATGCTAGAGTTCTTGAAGCGCCTCAATACCAATGAAGATATACTACTTCCTTACAACTTCGAGTGAGTCACACTGTCTTGTACTACAAATTCTGTTTTTGCTTACTAGCTAGATGTTAATAAGTGTATAGGGTTTAGGGTCATAGTTGATTAGTGTTATGCACATGCCCGCTTAATTTATAGATGCAAACTTATACGCATGCAGGTACCACAGGATCTTGTTAGACATTAAAGTTGAAGAAGGAAAAGTTGAAATCTTGGACTCACTACTTAAAAAAGAAAGTGACTACAGCATCGTAAAGGGGATAATCAACAGGTAATTTTAATCATTATTAACTATATCTTGGCCTATTTAGTTCGTCATTTCCTGATTTGAACTATTTAATAACCCCTTTATTAATTATCTTTGCCGGCGGGCAGGGCTTGGGCAAAGTTCATCAAGGTGACTCAAGGAAAATGGCGAGAAAATCTATTTTGGTATCGACCCAAGGTAAGTAATTAAGTAGTACGTACTAGCTAGCTAGCTACCATATCTTTAATTCTTGTTTCAATACCATTAATTAATTATCATGCTTGATTAATTATTACCTGATTAAATTCAATTCTCGTAAAGGCCCTGAAGCAGGCGCCGGGGACTGATCTATGTGCATTCTACGTTTGCGAGAACATTCGCATGATGGCGTACGAAAGGAGCAGATCCGATAGACAGGGACTGTACGCTTTGTCGAAACTATTCACAAATTTTTACACCATTATCGATATCAAGTCACACAACAAATACACATGCATATTGATCTCCTTCTTAACAGTTCAGAGAGGTGCGGGAGCAGCTCCTACCAACGGAGCGCATACTAGCACTTCAAGAGGAAATAGCGGGATTTTTGCTCGACCAGGTCATAGATCCCAAAAGAGAATACTATTACCCGCTACCACCCCCATGAACCACTTGTCATCGTGCTCCGAAGGCACCAAGGCAACATGTAGGAGAAATTGTACATATATATATATACATACATGTGTATGTGTGAATAATTAATGGTGGTTGTGAGACATTCGATTATATATATATATGATCGGTTCTACGAGAAAATCTATTTATATATATGCATAACGTGTACAATATGTAGTATCGTAAAATACCAGCGAACAAAAAAGAATTAAATGGAAAACACAAAATTTATGGAAAGAAATTGAGACCAAAGCCCCCCAAACATTTAGTACGGTTGGTGCTACCAACCGTAATAATGGTCTACCGACACACTGGCACGGCTCGTGCCACGTGGTGGCACTTTAGCGCCGGTTCGTGCCGAACCGGTAGTAAAGGGGGGGGGGCCTTTAGTCTCCACTCTTTAGTGCCGGTTGTAGAACCGGCACTAAAGGCCCTTACGAACCGGCGCTAAAGCCTATTCTGCACTAGTGAACACAAAGAAGCAGAAGGACGAAGTAGGCTCCCCCGGCAAGACCCTTGCCGGGGCAGCCTCAGCAGCCCCGACAAGACCCTTGCCGGGGCGGCTCGCCCACACCAGCGGAGTGAGCCACACTCGAGCCCGCAGGTTCCAACTCAACCAACCATGTTGGAACTAGGGCTCAGGAGGCACCTCCATGGTGGCATGCAGTTCTTTGTCAAGACCAAGGAATATTCAAGATCAAATGAGGATTAAAAGGCAACGGTCCTCGGCAAGGTCCTTGCCTAGGAGAGCCACAAGACCCCCGGCGAGACCCTTGCCGGGGACGACAGCGCGCCACGGCGAGACCCTTGCCGGGCCACCCAGCAAGGCCCTCACTGAGGACGCCAACAGGGCAACTGCCAGGCCTGCACCAGCCAAGTCTCCACGGCCGTTCGCATGCAGCTGCCAGCTCAACCAGCTGGGCTGGCACCTGCGTGGCAACATGCAGCCTCCAGGCCGGATTGATAAGCGCCTGCGTGATGGCATGCAGATCTTCGTGAAGACCCTACCACCGCGCCACCTCAGCTGCCTGCCTGCCTACATGGCGCTGCATGCATCGCTGGCCAGGGCACGTGTCGAAGCGAGGAGGAGCGGCGACGGATGGGACGGGCCTCGCTCCCGTCCCCGATAAAGCTAGGGGACACCTCAGCGGCGCATTAAATGCGCCTTGTCCTGTAATACGAGCGAGAAGCTCGCAGCACAATACACCTTTCCACCTCATGTGTGCCACTGTCGCAGCCCCTTTCGACTATAAAAAGAGGCCCATGGCGTACTGGAGAAGGATTCGGCTCCTTGGAACTACTCAGACACCGTCGATAGTTCAAGGGCTCAAGAACACTCAATACATCCACCAAATCAGGACTAGGGTTTTATGCATCCTCGCGGCCCAACCTGGGTAAACTATCCTTGTGCTGATTACTAATCCTGCTCTTCTCGCAACCCTGCGCCCCGGTAACCGTAGTAGGGATTCGTGTGATACCATAGGTGTCGTTCCACACCGACCCCAGGCGTTCTTGTCCTTATTGATGTCTTCCTTCATCTTTGCGTAGTTGGGGTTGATGATGGCCGAGGCGAGGTCAACCAGGGAGTTCAGTTTGCTTTTGTCACTGCCCCATACCTTGTAGTGGTGCTAGATGTTGACAAGATTCGGGCATTTCATGTCCGAAACCTTGAGCTCTTTTAGATCGTTGGTGGTGGCCACCATAGCGAAACTGTAGTTGGGGCTCTTGATAAACCTGGAGAAAGCGCTTCGCAAGGCCTTGTGGCAAGGTGGATGTGGTAGACGATGACGTCATTTCGCATGCACAACTGGGCAACGACAACCTTCTGATCGTGCCCGGCACGACCGATGGTGTACTCGAGGTCGAAGCCGGCCACTCGGTACTTATCCTTGGCAAGGAACTGCTCCATAGTTTGGATGGAGCTCTCCACCGAGACCGGATCATTCGTGTACACCACCGAGAGGGCCTTCCCCCCTCATGTGGGTGTCCACTACGTGATGCCTGGTGAACTGCACGTGGTTGTCGTCGTCGGCCGCTGGGAGCGCCATTGGAGCCACGGGGAGCGCCATTGGAACCGCTGGATGTCCTTTCTGTATGTGTCCTCGTGGGTGTGCTTATTGTGTCGTGTGAGCCGAGAGATGAAGGTAAATGGCTGCAGGAACAAAAGGGGGCCATGCGGCGTGGATTCTCGGCGCATCTGAATGGCAGTTTTCGCAGCGGGTAACTGCATCGTCGCGCCACGCCCAGCTCAACCGCTTGCACATGAACGGGAGGTGGTGGTCGTGGCCGCCACCCCGTCGTCGGCAGCCATGGCCGCCAGCCCACTGTCGACCGTCGGGGTCATCACCCGCTCCGCCACCACCGCCCGAAGGCGGGAGGCGGAGGTGGATGCCCGCACGTGCGACAACGACCTTGCGTGCTACACCGAGTTCCTGCCGGAGGAGGAGGAGCGCCTCGTCAAGCATGCAACTAGCCTTACCGACGCAGTGGCCACGACACACTCTGCCTTAGAGGCGAGGAATCAGGAGATCTACAAGGAGAACCACCGCTTCGAGAGGGTTCGTCTGGAGCGGCAGAGGGCGTTCGAGGCGAGAGTCGCTGAAGCTGCATTAGCGGCAGGCACCGTTGCGGTTGCCCAGCTCGTCGGTAGGCTGCTCCTACTCCGCCTATTACTGAGCGTGCTCGGCAGAGGAGAGGTAGCCGGAAGTAGTACAAAGCCCCTCATGATAGTAGTAGTATTTAGGGGCTATTTTGTTCAGTTCATCTGAATATAGATGTGGTGGAATTGCATAACGATTTAAAATTAGCTAGTATATATAGTTGAACTAGCTATTTCAGTACGTGGTTGGCAACAATTGGGAAAAGTTTGGTTGGTTCAGCTGTCGAGTTGAACTTTTTGTATAAATTAAGAACGACTGCTTAATTTGTTAATGAAATCTATGCTTAATTACTGAATTTTAGTTGCAAAAAATAGATACTGCTAGTGATTTTTAGCTTCATATTTTGAAAAATCACAGTGTTACAAGGATTGACAAATCTTACCAAATTGTTTGTACGTGGTTGCACACGGGTTATCCAAAACAACCGTTTGCATTGAAGGGATGCACAAATTCTGCGTTGCTCTCGCTTTGCATACGGGTGTTCTATCTAAAACGTTTGCGATCAAGAGCTGCAGAAATCCTGCTCGGCACATTTTCTCTTGGCTTGCTGGGTAAGCTGTCGGTTTGCATACCGGTGTTCTAACTAAAATGTTTGCGATTAGTGTTTTATATTTAAAAAGCGAATTAAATTGCGTCTTGGGAGCCATTAATGGAGAGGATACGAGCAAGGCTGACGGCCATGGAAATCAAAGGGCTCGCTTCCCAGTGAACATGCGCAGCGTACAACTTGCATGCTTCCCGGTGAGCCTGCGCACTCAAGAACAGCTTGCACGCCTCTCGGTCAGCCTGTGCACCGGACGACGCTCGTACGACACCCGTTCAGTCAAGGTCAAGCATCTGTCCACACGGCACCTCCTACAGCCATTAAAACCAAGACACGTGGCGTCACGTGAATGGTTAACGGAATTTTTGATTTACTATAATTTAAAAACCAGGCATCTCAATGTTTTGCCGGCAATCAACGGTGCCCTGGTGCTTGAAATTCATTCCCATTTCTTGCATGGGACCTAAACATGCACCCAAGGATACATATTTGATTTTCAACCAATTTATATGCACTGGAGCATGTGCATGTAGTTCAAATTTTAATTATGCACATAAAATGCATTGAAAACTTAGTTAATGCATAAAAATGTCCAAACGAACCCCGAAAAACAAAAAAATTCACACAACATTCCTGTTATTCTATGTTGACACGAGAAAAAAAATTGAAAGCAATAAGAGACAATGGATATCGTTTCTTCCCCAATGGTGGGACATTCCCTAGCGAAAACCATCATGCTTGTTGTGAGAAGCTCCGGTTTGTGAGAAGCATATAACCAAACCTGCCCCAAATGGGAAAAAATTTGTACCACGGCATGTTGATGCCGCTCCATGATAGAATGCGAAGTTTCATGAATTTCAGACGAGTTTTGGATTTACTAGAATTCAAAAACCAGGCATCTCAATATTTTGCCGGCAATCAATGGTGCCCTAGTGTTTGAAATTCATCCCCATTTCTTGCATGGGACCTAAGCATGCACCCAAGGGCACATATTTGATTTTTCAACCAATTTATATGCACTCGAGCATGTGCATGTAGTTCAAATTTGAATTATGCACATAAATGCATTGAAAACTCAGTTAATGCATAAAAATGTCCTAAACGAACCCCGAAAAATCACAAAAATTTACACAACACTCCTGTTGTTCTATGTTGACACGAGTAAAAAAATGAAAGCAATAAGAGGCAATGAATATCGTTTCGTCCACAAAGGTGGGACGTTCCCTACCGAAAACCATCATGCTTGTTGTGAGAAGCTCCGTTTTGTGAGAAGCGTATACCCAAACCTGCCGCAAACGGGACAAAATTTGTACCACGGCATGTTGATGCCGCTCCATGATAGCATGCCAAGTTTCATGAATTTCAGACGAGTTTTGGATTTACTAGAAATTAAGAACCAGGCATCTCAATGTTTTTCCGGCAATCAACTGTGCCCTGGTGTTTGAAATTCATTCCCATTTCTTGCATGGGACCTAAGCATGCACCCGAGGACACATATTTGATTTTTCAACCAATTTATATGCACTGGAGCATGTGCATGTAGTTCAAATTTGAATTATGCACACAAATGCATTGAAAACTCAGTTAATGCATAAAAATGTCCAAACGAACGCCGAAAATTCACGAAAATTCACACAACACTCATGTTGTTCTATGTTGACACGAGAGAAAAATTTGAAAGCAATAAGAGGCAATGGATATCGTTTTGTCCCCAAAGGTGGGACGTTCCCTACCGAAAACTATCATGTTAGTTGTGAGAAGCTCCGGTTTGTGAGAAGGATATGCCCAAACCTGCCCCAAATGGGACAAAATTTGTACCACGGCATGTTGATGCCGCTCCATGATAGTATGCCAAGTTTCAAGATTTTGAGACGAGTTTTGGATTTACTAGAATCTAGAAACCATGCATCTCAATGTTTTGCCGGCAATCAACAGTGCCCTGGTGTTTGAAATTCATTCCCATTTCTTGCATGGGACCTAAGCATGCACCCAAGGAAACATATTTGATTTTTCAACCAATTTATATGCACTAGAGCATGTGCATGTAGTTCAAATTTGAATTATGCACATAAATGCATTGAAAACTGAGTTAATGCATAAAAATGTCCAAACGAACCCTGAAAAATCACAAAATATCACACAACACTCCTGTTGTTCTATGTTGACACGAGAACAAAAATTTGAAAGCAATAAGACGTAATGGTTATCATTTCGTCCCCAAAGGTGGGACGTTCCCTACCGAAAACCATCATGCTTGTTGTGAGAAGCTCCGGTTTGTGAGAAGCATATACCCGAACCTGCCCCAAATTGGACAAAATTTGTACCACAGCATGTTGATGCCGCTCCATTATAGCATGCCAAGTTTCATGAATTTCAGACGATTTTTGGATTTACTAGAATTTAAAAACCAGGCATCTCAATGTTTTGCCGGCAATCAACGGTGCCCCGGTGTTTGAAATTCATTCCCATTTCTTGCATGGGACCTAAGCAGGCACCCGAGGACACAAATTTGATTTTTCAACCAATTTATATGTAATGGAGCATCTGCATGTAGTTCAAATTTGAATTATGCACATAAAATGCATTGAAAACTCAGTTAATGCATAAAAATTTCCAACGGAACACTGAAAAATCACAAAAATTCACACAACACTCCTGTTGTTCTTTGTTGACACGAAAAAAAAATTGAAAGCCATAAGAGGCAATGGATATCATTTCGTCCCCAAAGGTGGGACGTTCCCTACTGAAAACTATCGTGCTTGTTGTGAGAAGCTCCGGTTTGTGAGAAGCATATACCCGAACCTACCCCAAATGGGACAAAATTAGTACCACAACATGTTGATGCCGCTCCATGATAGCATGCCAAGTTTCATGAATTTCGGACGAGTTTTGGATTTACTAGAATTTAAAAACCAGGCATCTCAATGTTTTGTCGGCAATCAACGGCGCTGTGGTGTTTGAAATTCATTCCCATTTCTTGCATGGGACCTAAGTATGCACCCAAGGACACATATTTGATTCTTCAACCAATTTATATGCACAGGAGCTGGTCATGTAGTTCATATTTGAATTATGCACATAAATGCATTGAAAACTCAGTTAATGCATAAAAATGTCCAAACGAACCCCGGAAAATCACAAAACTTCACACAACACTCTTGTTGTTCTATGTTGACACGAGAAAAAATTGAAAGCAATAAGAGGCAATGGATATTGTTTCGTCCCCAAAGGTGGGACGTTCCCTACCGAATACCATCATGCTTGTTGTGAGAAGCTCCGGTTTGTGAGAAGCATATACCCAAACCTGCCCCAAATGGGACAAAATTTGTACCACGACATGTTGATGCCGCTCCGTGATAGCATGTCAAGAAAACCAATTTAATGTGTAAAATGTTCAGACGAACCCCGAATAATTCCAATTCTTTTATGACACACATATAGTTGCATGTTCACTCACGATAAAAGGTCTAGCAATTCAAACACCGTCCATTGCCGCTGTGACCCCATTATGTAATTCAAATCAAGATGAAAAATCAAGTACATAACACACAGTTTAGTATCAGCAACGGTGCGAGATGTAGTACAAAATATCTTGGAGCACTATTGGTGTATAGTACGCCTATGGATTACGCGAGAAGGTGCGTGCACTTTCTGATCCTGCCGTCGTCTCAAGCACACTAGCTCGCTCCCCAAATATCATTTCACTGTTCAATCGTCACCGGTGAAAGATGGGCACGTGGACCCGCGTCGTGAGGGCAACTTTGGTGGCCCACTCCGGCGAGAGCGCCGCCGCAGCTGCCATGTGCATGCTAACAAGGTGCATGAGCGCGGCCGCAATTTGCGACCGGGCGACAAAGGCAGCCCAAACGGCCGCTGTTGCTTCTCAGGTGGCGGCAGCAACATCTGCCTCAGAGATAGGAACTGGCGAGAGCGGCACAACAGCTGTCCGTTTCGCAGCAGCGGCCTTAGCCCTAATGGGGGTCGCCCACGACCATGTCGAGGCCGCTCACGCCCAGCTCCTGGCGGCCATCGCACAAATCGAACGAAGCTTCTCCGACAACGGTCGGAAACCCACGGCCGAAGAGCTGGCAATCGCCGAGTGTTCGAGCAACCGTCCGTTCCTCCGCCGCATACCTTGCAGCGACGGAGCCCGTCCAAGCCTAGATCGCGTCCGCCCATGCCCAGCTCGTGGCGGCCTTTTCCAAACAGATGGCGTATGCGGATGGGGAGATGCTTGCCGAGTATGGTGCGATGGATGCCATGGAGCCCCTTCCCCAGGATACCATCGGGCGCGAGCTGGACATGGAGGTAGCGGCGGAGATCGACAAGCACCAGCCATAGTAGTACTCTTTGTTTTGTTTAATTAAGAGCGTCGGTCTTTATTTTGTTAGAGTAATGTTTAGGTCAACTAGCTCTGTTTAACTGCTGAACTTGCTCAATTAAGAAGTGTGGGGTCTTTGTAGTCTCCTTTGTGCACCCAAATTATGCAATGACGTGGATGACCACTATAACCATGGAAATTCGAACCAAAACTTTTGATGTTCAAACTCATCACACACGGGTTAAGCTATCTGAATCGTTTGTGATGTCCACATATCATAGACAGTTCTGATTAAGGGATCGTGTCTGATGACACTTTGCGCTTCAGTTTTTTGGCTGAAGCGATTCCAAATTTTCGGCTTCTACAGAAATATCTACCTCCCCGCCCCCTCCCCCTTACCAAAAGCCACATTTCCCCTCTTTCTGCCTTCCTTTCCAAGTTGAAACCTTCAGTCTTTGCTTGCAGCACCGCCACCTACTCGCCAGCGACCCTTCTTCACGCTGCTCGGCCTCCTCTATCCAGGTAGGTAATCCACACCTGACCCGCATCCTCCTCCTCCTTCCACATCCCACATGCCCCGACCGCCGGCGCTAGCGCGATATCTTCCACCCAAATCACCAACCCCTCCACCAAATAAGCGCAGGCTTAAGCCATGGTGCACGCAGTATAGCCAGGACCTCAAGGAGCATTTGGTAGCGGAGAAGCAAATCGCGGCCGCATGCGCGGATGAGGTCGCGATGGCTGCCATTCGTGCCGACCCCTAGATCTAGAAGGAGCACCGTTCCAATTTCTAGCTACGCCGGTTAAGCATGCTCGGTTTACCCGTTGTGTGTGCTGCTCCTGCCTTTCCTTCAAAAATTCTAGTGAATTGTGCTATCTAATTTCACCATGCAATCTGTTGCTCTAGTGTATATGTTCTATATGTCGTGCAGTGTGGTGCTCACTTATTAACTGTTTTGTTAATTAGTTGTCATCTTTAGTTAACTATTTGGTCCAATTCTGCGAATGTGATGTTCAATTCTTCCGGCTGCAATTTTGTATTGTCTTCCATGTGAGAAAGAATTCGAATTTATCTTTACGAAATTGTGGGTGCATTCTGTTATTATATACCATGTGAGGAATAAATGGAATTTGGCTGTAGTAAATACATGAGAAAGAAATACAATTGCTACAATAGGCTTTAGTTAACTATTTGGTTAACTCTCGCATCTTCTATTAGGAGTATGTTATATTGTGAAATGTGGTGCTCAGTTAATGTTTGGTTCATTTGTTGTGGTGTTTAGTTAACTGCTTGGTTCAATTCTGCTATGCGATGTGCAATTGTCTTGGGTAGAACTTTGTATTGTTGTGCATGTGAGGAAGAAATCGAATTTGGCTGCACTTAATACATGAGAAACATATACAAGTGCTATATTTCATAGTTCTCAATCATGCTTGGTTTGCGTTAATGGGTTTTTTGTGTGGCTTCAATTAATCTGATGCATCTGCAATGTGCTTATTTTTCATCAACATATTTTATTGATAGCATGCAAACCCTTACTTAACCTGATGACTAACTACCTTATATGTGTTGCAGGGAAACAATGGGAAGCACTGAGGTTTACAATCGAGGTTAGCACGTGCATGCTCCGTTGTCTAATTGCACATTATTGTGCAATTGCAAGAACCATTCTAATATTTTGATTTTTAACAATTTGGTCTTGCACATGTAGGTCCTGCTTTGAGAGGTTTTGACCCACTGTTCGACCCTTTTTGCATATGGGGAAATGAGTTGTCCATGAATATCAATCAAATCAAGAAACTCAGAAAGATTGTTAGGATAAAGAAATTAGCGATAAAAAACAACAAGATCTTTGTTTGCAGAATGAAGAAGACATCAGTTCACTACAAGATGGTACTAACTATTATACCTTGCCTTTTTTATTCCTTTGCCCCATTTCAAATATAGAGAAGATATTTATGCACATCCTTGTTTTCAGGCCTTTCCAAAGCAGCTCACTGATTATTACCTCACAAACCACCTCTATGGTCAGGAGGCGAGGAAGGTTTTCATAGAACACCCACGGTTCAATATTGAAGTGTTCCTGAAGAGGATTAAGGATGGACGGTCAATCATCCACGGGCACTGGCCTAAAGTTGCAAAGACCCTCAACATGAATGAAGGCTCAATATTTGCCTTCCGCTTCAGTAGTTTTCCAGATGAGATGCATATGTCTATATACTGTCTATGATGCTAATTTCGAAAGGTTCTATATGTTGCATGTGGAACTTCTTTCTTTGGTCTGATTGTGTAATGGGGTAGCTGAGTCTTTGAAGCTATATCATGTTGTACTCTGATGTATTTCAATTGTGAAATTCTGCTTCCTTAATATGGGAATGAAATATATTGTGTGCTTAATATGAAATGTCAATTAGATTAATAAATGGATTATGAATATTCGGATAATTAGCCTGCTAATGGCGAATTAGCCTGCTAATTGTGTTTTGCTATTGCAAACGGTTGTTGAAAAAAGTACCGTGGGCGATGACCTCGGGTAACGCACATAGTTTCTAGGAATAAACCGTGTTGGATCAATGAACAATCACACACGACTTTCTCTTGAAAACTATTTGCGTTAGGCCACCTTGCGGAAACGTTTACCACATAAAAATTGTGTGTGATGGACAACCTTTGCCACCCAGTTTCTTCTATGGACCGTGTGTGATACATTCAATAACGCAAACGATTTAACGGGAAAAATTATGTGTGATGTACCAGTGAACGGAAACATTTTCCTTGGAGCGACTGTGTGGGATGTGAATATGAACATAAACGTTTATCGGGGACTGACTGTGTGGGATGTACTTGCGACCGGAAACAATTTCGCCGTATAATTGTATTTTTTAGCTCTACTGTATGTATTTTCGTATTTGAGTGCTCGCTGGTCGCACACGACCTCATTTTGTCGAACGTGCGTGCTAGGAGGGCATATCCCCGACGGTTTCTGGGTCGTGTGGGAAGGACCCCCCTATCGCCCACACTCACTTGGCGACGGTTCCAAATGTCATCGCGGAAAGGGGTTAAAAACCATTTGTTTAGGACCGACGCGCACGAGTGATTTAACTAAAACCTAGCTCTAATCTAATATAATATAATCTAATCTAGCTACCTATATATCTAATATATCTATTATATAAAATAGAAAAGAAAAGCAGAAAAAAACATGTAACTCCTCCTCCTCCTCCTCTTCTTCTTATTTTTCTTCTTCCTTCTTTTACTTTTTCCTCTTTTATTCTCATCTTCTCCTCTTTTTCTTCTTCTTCTTCTTCTCCTCCCCCTCCTCCTCCTCCTCCTCCTCTTATTCTTCTTCTTCTTCTTCTTCTTCCCCCTTCTACTTATTCTACTTTTCTTCTTCTTTTTTCATCTTTTTTCACTTCCTTTAATTATGACTATTTAACTAAAACCTAAAACTAATCTAATATAATCTAATCTAGCTAACTATATAACCTAAACTAATTAAACCTAAAAACCTAAACTAAATAACCTAAACTAATTAAACTAAGTAACCTAAACTAATTAAACTAAAAAACCTAAACTAGACAGAAAAGAAAACAGGGGGTGGAAGGGGCTCACCGTGGGGGGCTTGACAGTTCAGGCGGCGGTGGCGGGGGTGGCACAGGCGGGAGGGGGCAGCGACGGGCGGTGCTCCTTGGGGGCGGTCAACCCGTGGCTGCGGCTCAGAGGCGGCGGGGGAGGCGGCGACGATGGGAGGCGAGGAGGCGACAGCAGGGGTGGGGAGGCGGCCACGCAGGCGGGGGGAGGCGGCGACGGCGGGGAGGGTGCGGCGGCGACGTCGCGGGGTGGCATGAGGGAGGAAGAAAGAGGAGAGAAGACAGAGAGAGAGAGAGAGAGAGAGAGAGAGAGGGCGACGACGGGGGTGCGACCGTTAGGTCAATTTCGAAGCTTTGCCGTCTGCCCCACCTTTGCCGTCTGCTAGCGGATGACAAAGAGGGGTTTTGGCCCACTGTCTGTCAACCCCTAATGGGTCCCCTCTTTGCCGTCCGCTAGCAGACGGCAAAGCTTCTTTGCCGTCCGCTAGCACACGGAAAGAGATGGCTCATGGCAAAGCCAGCCGTTGCCATCCGTTGCGTCGTTGTCGTCCGCTTTCTGGTGGCTGATGGTAAAGCCTTCCTTTTTCGTCCGCTAGATGACGGCAAAGAGTCGGTAGATGGCAAATCTGCTGATTCCAGTAGTGTGATGTTCGTGTTCTTGAAAATGATCATGATGAGGGACTTGATAATCTTATTGTACTTCAACTATGGGCATCAGTTGAGCAATAGGAGCTTGTGGTGGTATGAGTGCTTAGGTGATTTGATTATGTGTAAAACTTCCATCTTCTTCTTCATCGTCATGAGGTTCTTGTTCCATGGGAAGGAGAGCATCAACACCTATGGTCAAAATATCTTGAGACGAATCTTCTGCACCTACATCACTTAGATCAACTTGCTCCCCATGGGAGCCATTAAATTCATCAAACACCACATCACAAGTTTCTACAACACATCCATTGGATTTGTTGTAGACTCTATAGGTATGAGAGTTTGATCCATAGCCAAAAAATATGCCCTCAGTTGTTTTGGATTGAAATTCTCCTAACTGTTCTCTTTTGTTGAGGATGAAACATTTGCACCCAAATACACGAAAGTACTTGACATTTTTCTTGTTCCCGGTTAGGAGTGTTGGGGAACGTAGTAATAGTTTAAAAATTCCTACGTGTCACTAAGATCAATCTAGGAGATGCTAGCAACGAGAGAGAGGGAGTGAATCTTCATACCCTTGAAGATCCCTAAGCGGAAGCGTTACAAGGAACACGGATGATGGAGTCGTACTCGCGGCGATTCAAATCGCGGAAGATCCGATCTAGCACCGAACGGACGGCGCCTCCGTGTTCAACACACGTACATCCCGGGGACGTCTCCTCCTTCTTGATCTAGAAAGGGGAGAGGAGAAGTTGAGGGAGAGCTCCAGCAGCATGACGGCGTGGTGGTGGAGCTTGCAGTTCTCGGTGGCTTCGCCAAGCACTACAGAGGAGGAGGAGGTGTTGGAGAGGGGGAGAGCTGCGCCAGGGAAGGGGTGCTGCTGCCCTCCCACCCCCCTCTATTTATAGGGTGAAGGGGGAAGGGGCCAGCCCCCTTAGATCCCATCTACAAGGGGGGGCGCCGGCCAGGGGGGAAACTTGCCCCCCAAGTTTGGTGGGAGGCGCCCCCACCCCCTAGGGTTTCTAACCCTAGGCTCCTTGGGCCCTTGGGGGGGGCACACCAACACACTAGGGGCTGGTTCCCACACTTGTTCAGCCCACTTGGCCCACCGGGGCAGGTGGCCCCACCCGATGGACCCTCGGACACCTTTCAGTGGTCCTGGTACAATACCGATAACACCCGAAGTTATTCCGGCGACTGAAAATGAACTTCCCATATATACTTCTTCACCTCCGGACCATTCCAAAACTCCTCGTGACATCTGGGATCTCATCCAGGACTCTGAACAACCTTCCGTAACCACGTACAATTTCCCATAACAACTCTAGTGTCACCGAACCTTAAGTGTGTAGACCCTACGGGTTCGGGAACCATGTAGACATTACTGAGACATCTCTTCGGCCAATAACCAACGGCGGGATCTAGATACCCATGTTGGCTCCCACATGTTCCACGATGATCTCATCGGATGAACGACGATGTTGGGGATTCAATCAATTCCGTATACAATTCTCTTTGTCCATCGGTATGTTACTTGCCCCAGATTCGATCGTCGGTATCCTCATGCCTCGTTCAATCTCGTTACCGGCAAGTCTCTTTACTCGTTCCATAATGCATGATCCCGTGGCTAAATCCTTAGTCACATTGAGCTCATTTAGATGATGCATTACCGAGTGGGCCCAGAGATACCTCTCCCTCATACGGAGTGACAAATACCAGTCTTAATTCGTGCCACCCAACACACACTTTCAGAGATACCTGTAGTGCACCTTTATAGCCACCTAGTTACGTTGTGATGTTTGGTACACCCAAAGCATTCCTATGGTATCCAGGATTTGCACAATCATGGTCTAAGTAGACAGTATATTCTTGGGTGGGTGCTTTGATTGATGTTGTTTTCCCGGCTATGCATGCACTACACACACGATCTTTCTCAAAGGAGACATTGGTTAGTCCAAGGATGTGATTACCCTTTAAGAGATCTTGAAGATTTCTCATGCCGACATGGGCTAGCCGGCGATGCCATAGCCACCCCTTGTCGTCCTTGGCCATTAGACAAGTTGCATGGAATGTGCTCTCTTTCGAGAAATCAACTGTGTAAAGGTTGCCATCCAACTCTCCAACAAAGTCCACTTCAAGAGTATCTCTCTTAAAGACGTCCACATCTGCTAGTCCAAAGAGTGTATCATAACCAACAGAAGCCAATTGGCGAACGGAAAGCAAATGGTATTTAAGGGATTTGACAAGCATGAAACTTGCAAGAGACATGTCATTTGTGATAGCAACCTTGCCCAACCCAAGTACATGTCCTTTTGATCCTCCACCAAACATAATTCTAATAAATGGTTGAATAGCTTCCATGAAATCGTAGAGCAATTTGCTACCTCTGGTCATATGATTTGTACATCCACTATTGATCACCCATTTTACTCCACCAGAGAAAGCAACGTACACACACTTATGACTTGGTTAGAGGCACCCATTTTGCAATGGGAACTCTCAAGTTAGTCACAAGGGTCTTAGGGACCCAAATAGCATAAAACCGGAATGCATTTCGAGGACCATCAAATTTTGCATAAACTTCTCCATCCTTAGTTTTAAGAAGTACATAGGATGGATGTATGAACTGTTTTGGCTTGTTGAGAGTGGGCATGCCTCTTGTGGCCTTCCCACTCACAACCTTACCTTTCGCATTGTTGCCTTCTCGTACAAATGTTTCTTTCAGAGGAGTGGTGCACTTTTGAGAAGATGCCTTCTTCTTGCTTATGCTTGGGTCAAACCCGAGCCCCTCTTTGGAAAACACCTCATTGTGTTGGCTCAATGCCTCATTAAGGTTCTTTTGTCCTTGAGAACATGTTATGAGTCCTTTCTCGAGTTGAGCCTTGAGAAAGCGATTCTCCTCAAGAATAGATGCTAGGTCACCATTAGATTTAGCAGTACAAGCATCAACATTTGATAATATCAAGATAAGTAAGCTTGAGCGTCTGAAAACTCTTTATAAGAAGGGTGAGCTCTTCTTCCTTAGTCTTGAGGGACACAGATAGAAGCTCATAATCCTTAGAGAGAGAAGCATGGGCTTCACAAACTTACTCTTATCATTCATCAACTCCTCGCAAGAGTCCTTAGCCTTTTCCAAGGAGGCAAGTTCTTTAGCACCAATTTTGAAGCATAGCTCATCATTTTGTGCTTCCTCATATTGGACTTTCCGCTCAAGGATTTCATATTTTTCCTTTTCCTTGGTTATGAGGGTTTCGAGTTCTTTAATGGTGATGATGTGCTTACTCACCATCTCCATAAGCATACGAAACATAGTGAGCTTCTTTCCTTTGAGGGAGCACATGAACTTAATTAGTTTAGCAAGCATAGGATCATCTATATCATCATCATAATTATCCTTCGCATCAAGATACTCATCACTAGAAGTAGAAGGAGTGAAAATAGGAGAGTTTGATCGTGGTGTTACCTTGACCTTGTCAGGAGAGTTTTGGCCCTCTCCATCTTCTACCATGGCCTTTGCCATTAGGCACTTGTGAGAGTTGCCCTTGAAATCTTTCATATAGTTGTAGGTGAAAACATCACCACTCTTGTTGACTAGCCTCAAAGTGTTTTGAGAATCTTGAGCTACTCTGGAAACACCACTAACATCATCCGGGTCGGATTCTTCATGAGCAACCGTTGCTTTCCCATCTCTCTTCTTGAGCTTGGTGTTCAAAGGATTTGGCAACTTCTTCTTGGGAAAGGTCTTCGGAAACCTTGGTTTATCTTCTCTCTTCTCATAGGGGCAATCGTAGGAGAAGTTGTTGGCTTCTTCATAGTTGTAGAATTTTCTCACTTTCTTCTTCTGGAATCTTCCCTTGAATTTTCCCGCGCTAAAATTCTTGACAAAGAGGGCAATGTCTTCATATGAAGGGCTCTCATCCCAGTCAATCTCATCACCATCTTCATCCTCATCGTCTTCATCTTCTTCACTTTGCTCTTCTTCATATACATGCTTGCCCTTCAATGCAAGATTGATTTTTGATGTTGAGGTACCATGTATGGAAAGATGTTTTGTAGCATTTGACTTTGATTCTTAAAATAGTTGGAAAGTGGATATGATGTCATCCAGAGTCATTACCTTGAATCCATGGTGTTGTCTTATGTCCCACACCATTTGTTGATGATACGGAGCAAGAGCATGAAGCAACTTGTCCACAAGAAATCGCTTGGTCAAGTTGAATCCATCTTGTGTCTTGTCACATTCACAAGACTCGATGTCGCTGGTGAGAGTCATGAGACGCTCAAGGAGCTACTTGGGGAATTCATCTTTCTCCATACAAAAGTTTTGCAATTGACTCTTGGCAATTTCATATTGAGCAAGTCGGAGAGTGGAGGTACCGGTCTTGGTCCTCGCAATGCTACCCCACAACTCCTTAGCACTTGTGATGTGTATGTAAGGTCTCCTTTGATTATCATTCATACCTTTTATTATGCACATGATTGTGGTGTCGTTGAGATGCTTTTCATAAGTTTCTCTTGGAGTGAGATTCTTTGGGTCAATAGGGTTGTAGCCATGCTCCAAAGTGTCCAACATTTCATCATTGGCGTACCTAAGATGGTCCTGCATACCAACTCTCCACAAAGCAAAATTGGAACTATCATCAAGCAACGGAGGTTTTCCTCCAGGATTATACTTAGGTTTCTCAACTTGAGGTCTAGCATACGGCCATGGAACACTAGATTGATCATTGCTAGGAGGTTGTTGGCCACGTGAGGGAGTAGGCACAGTTGGCCTCGAGGCCGCACCACCCGAAAGTGGTGCGAGCATCGTGGTTAATGTGGCTAGCCTCATTTGGACCAAGGCCTCGAGAGAGGCATCATGCTCCTCCTTTTGCTTAGCAAGGGCCCATTCCAGATCCTCAGAAGTGATGGACTTGACTTCCGAAGAAGCATTTCCCTTCTCCTTCGGATCTGCAACAAGGGGAGTCCCATCGGGGTTCATCTCGCTCTAGGGCGGTTAAGTTACAAGAATAGAGCACGAGGCTATGATACCAATTGAAGATATCGAGATGGACCTAAAGGGGGGTGAATAGGTACAAATACAAATTTTAATAATTAGTTAGCAATTTTAGGCAATAATGCAGAATATTAAAGTGAGCCTAACAATTGCAAGTATGATGCTAAGAGCTAAGCAAGGTAAACGAGTAACACAAATATGTGAGTAAGCAGGCATAGTATGATATAAGTAAGGCCTAAGAGACAATGAACTACAAGTAGGAAGTTAGGGTTAGGGATAACCGCAACCCCGAGAGACCAGGATCTATGCCGATGTTCACTTCCTTGGAGGAAGCTACGTCACCGTTAGAGAGGTGGATGTTACCATGAAGGCACACCAACGCCATGAAGGCTCGCCCTATTCTCCCTTTGAGACAACATCAGAAGGCGTTTCTCAACCAATAGTGGTAGACATTGGGGTGGTTTCCAAACTCTCACAATCTTTCCGGGGGTAGTCACAATGGTAGATTCCTCTCCGAAAGACTCCTACCGCCTAGGAGTCTCCAACCTCCAAGATTAACAAGAACGATGGGGAAAAGCTCAAGACTTGCTTAAATCACGAATTCCTTTGGTGCAAACAAGGGGAAGGAGTGGATCTATCACTTGGGTGGACAACTTCTCTCAAATGCTCTCAAATCCCTTAGGGATCTAAGATTTGGTGTAGGATAGTGAGAGAGAGAGAGAGAGAGAGAGAGAGAGAGAGAGAGAGAGAGAGAAATGTGTTATAAGGTTTGCTCAAAGTGAATGGTCAACCCTCTCCCATGGGGGAAGCGGACTATATATAGTGTGGGTTCAAATATGACCGTTGTAGTGTAAGTGACAGGGTAGGCCGGACATCCGGTATAGGGCCGGACAGCCGGTATAGGGGCCGGACATCCGGCCTTGAGTAGCACTTGTCAAGTGAAGTAGAAAGCAGAGGACAAAACAGAGGGGTCGGACATCTGGGGCAAACCCCGGACAGCTGGCGAGACAGGAAGACCTAGACATCCGGCAAGATGGCCGGACATCCGGCAAGTTCATAGAGCTGATCCGCTCACTGGATAGATCAAGCCGGACATCCGGCTTGGGCAGCCTGGAAATCTGGGGAGTAAGGAGAGCCCGGACATCCGGCATGGAGGGCCATACATCCAAAAATACAAACCACCGTATGACGCTCTCTGGAAAGCAGGGACCTGGATATCCAGCGTGCGGGCTGGATATCCGGCAAGCGGCCCAGACATCCGCCTTGGCTAGAGGTAGAACATTAAGCACAATAATTTTTGAGAGACCCTAAGATTTGAAGTTAGGAATTTAGTGGCATAAGCAAGTCCTTCACTAACCCTACCGATCCCCTCTTAATAGTGCGGGATCCTATACTCAAGAAATCAAATATGCAATATATTTTATATTTCTTCCTTGAGCAAAATCAACTCCGTTTGATCATGATCCGCACACCTTTGATGATACGGGGACTAACACCTAAGATTCACTTGACGAACATAGTTAGTCCCCTACAAGTATATTGTCATCAACATCAAAACTTGATGTAAGGGCATGATTGCACTTTCATGATGTGATCCCATTATCAAATGACAACTCATGTCCAAGGTTAGGAAACCTTAACCATCTTTGATCAACGAGCTAGTCAAATAGAGGCTCACTAGGGACAAGGTGTTTGGGTTTCTGATTAATAAAATTCTAGCATGAATAATAAACATTTATCATGAATAAGGAAATATAAAATAACAACTTTATTATTGCCTCTAGGGCATATTTCCTTTAGTCTCCCACTTGCACTAGAGTCAATAATCTAGATTACATTGTAATGATTCTAACACCCATGGAGTCTTCACTACAAAAAAAGACACATTCGTGACATTTTGGGCCGAACGTAACTTTTTTCTGTCATACCTCTGACACTTCGATGACGATAACTGTGATAAAACCCGGTATCATCATAGATGTGGTGGGCTCCTACTTCTATGACAAAAAATCATGACAAAAAATGGGCTTTTCGTTCACAGGCGGGCGGAGACGCAGCTGCATGACATTCTTTGGGCCATCCAGGATGGAAAAAACCATGGTAGATGCGAGGGGGAGGAAAATTTCGGGGAGTTGCCGGTTACGGTGGGAGGTCGGGGGCCGAGCGATGCACGTTTCTCTCGTACATGTACGCGCGTGTGTCTGAGGCGTTGGCTCTAACTGAACCCGAGTGAGGCGTTGGGCTCTAATCGAACTGGCGATTGCACCGCAGGCTACGCGTTCATCGAACCCGAGCGATCGATCGATGGCTGTTAATCGAACCCGATCGGCGATTCCTTCGCCATCGCTGCTAACTAAAGCCGATCGATGCTGCCTGGGATGAGCGGTGAGTGTTGCGGGGGGTGGATGAACAGTGGCGGTGGCGTTTGCCTCTGGATGAACAGGACCCGTGGTGGGGAGGGATGGATGAGCGATGAGACGGTGGAGTGGTGCCCGTGGAGGGGTGGTTGAACAGGACCCCGTGGTTTGGAGGGCTGGATGAGCGATGAGACGGTGGAGGGTGGTTGAGCGATGGCGTGGAGTAGCGCGGTGGAGGCTGGATGAACAGGAGCCTGTGGAGGCTGGAGGAGGTCGACGGTAGCACGTCGAGGCCGGAGGAGGTCGATGGTGGACATGAACAGTATCCCGTGGAGTCCCGTTTTGTGGTACGCCACACCCCTCCCGATGAACATGACCCCCGTTTCGACCGTAGGAGGTCCGTTTCTTCCGTTTTGCGGTACGCCACACCCCTCCCGATCAACAGGACCCCCATTTCGACCGTAGGAGGTCCGTTTCCTCCGTTTTGCGGTACGCCACACCCCTCCCGATCAACAGGACCCCCGTTTCGACCATAGAAGGTCTGTTTCCTCCATTTGGCGGTACGCCAGGCCTCGTTTCCATCACCTGTTCCGTCCAAGCCGGTTGGCTCCCACACGTTCCGTTGCCTCCCTATGAACACGACGCATTTCGTTGCCTCCCCATGAACACGACGCATTTCGTTGCCTCCCCATGAACACGACGACGACACTGTTTCTCCATTCCGACCCAGCCATGTACACGGGCCCTCGCCGTACGTATGCGCGAGTAGGCATTCGAGACCCTGCCCGTATGTACGCACGTGGCCGTATTTTCTTTCTTGCACCCTGGCCCCTTTACGTACGTGTACATGCTACGTGCGCGCCTCTACTACGACACGTGCGCGCCTCTACAATGACCAGTATGTATGTACACGTTCGCGACCAGAATGACAACGCTACGTACAATTCGACCAGGTGGTTGGTCCCAGCAGTCAGGGGGGCGAATCGTTTTTTTTTTGCTCGGACGCACTTCCTTGCATGCGAAGATGTAGCTGGTGGATTCCAGCAGTCAGGGGGAAACGTTTTTTTCGAGAAGTACGGTGGCCCGTACGGTGGATCTCCGCTGCCAGGTGGAGGAATCATTATTTTGCGCGTAATAAGGAGGCACTTCCTTGCTGCGGCCGTGGACCCAGCTATCAGCCTCTCCACGTATAGTCCACGTCCGATGGAAGTCGTTCCTTGACCATGTTGACCACGCCGCGCCGAGAGCACCACGATGGTGGACGACGGTGAGGCCTAGGAAGGGGACGACTCAGAGCGGGGGAATACACAGTAGTGGATGCCCACGCGAAGAGGAGTACGAGGGTTCACTGGTTTGGCTGCGGTGTTGAGGCTGCTGTGGCCGCAGAATAACAGGGGGTGTGGGTAAGTAGAGGGATGGCATGGCCAGCGGTGGGAGTAGTAGGGGGCGATGGGCCTCCGCGGCATCACAGCCGGCCATGGGAGGCAGGAGCACGCGGCACGACCGACGCCGGTTTGGGCGGCTGGAGCAAGAAGACCATAGGTTGAAGAAGAACTACGACCGTTGGATGAACATCGTAGGGTAACAGGAGCTAGAATCGTTCATATTGACTAAGTTGACAAAGCCCTCCATCCCTGTTAACTTGGTAGGCCCACAAGTCAGCCTCCCACTATGCTGGGTTCCAGCTGGCAGGGGGAGTATTCATTTTTTGTGCGTAATAAGGAGGCACGTCCTTGCGTGCGAAGATAGCTAGTGGGTCCGACATGTCAGCGGGGGGCACGTTTTTTTCACGACATACAGAGGCCCTTCCGGTGGGTCCCAGATGTCAGGTGGAGGAATAATTATTTTGCGCGTAATAAGGAGGCACTTCCTTGCTGCAGCCATGGACCCAGCTGTCAGCCTCTCCACGTACAGTCCACGTCCGATGGAAGCCGTTCCTTGATCACGTTCACCATGCCGCGCCGAGAGTACCAGGGCGGTGGACGACGGTGAGGCCTAGGAAGGGAACGAGACGGAGGCAGGGAAGACTCGGCAGTTGTTTCCCACGCGGAGGGGAGTACGACTGTACGAGGATTTACTGGTTCCTCTGCCCTCGCCGGAGAATAACAGCGGGTGTGGGTGACTAGAGGGATGGCTAGGCCAGCGATGGGAGTACGATGGGGCTGTGAAGCCTGCGTGGCAGCACAGCCGGCCGTGGGAAGGAGGGAGCAGGCAGTCCCGCCGGCGCTTGTTTGAGCGGCTGGAGCAGGAAGAGCAGAGATTGAAGAAGCACGACGGCCGTTGGATGGACATCGTACGGTCACTGGAGCTAGATTCGTTCATATTGACTAAGTTGACAAAGCCCTCTGTCCCCTTCAACTTAGTAGGCCCATTAAGTCAGCCTCCCACCATGGTGGGTCCCAGCTAGGTGGGGAGTATTCATTTTTCTGTGTGTAATAAGGAGGCACTTCGGTGGGTCCGTGGCAATGAGGGGGGTGGACGTTTTTTTCATGAAATACGGTCGTCCGTCCGGTGGGTCCCAGCAGTCAGGGGCAAAACGTTTTTTTGCGAAATACGGTGGCCCGTCTGATGGGTCCCAGCAGTCAGGGGGGAAACGTTTTCTCCACGAAATACTGGTAGCCCATCCGGTGGGTCCCTGCTGTCAGGTGGAGGAATAATTATTTTGCGCGTAATAAGGAGGCACTTCCTTGCGACTGCCGTGGACCTAGCTGTCAGCCTCTCCACGTACAGTACTCTTCCAATGGAAGTCGGTTGTTGACCACATTGACCACGCCGCGCCGAGAGCACCAGGGCGGTGGACGACAGCGAGGCCTAGGAAGGGGACGACACAGAGCCGGGGAAGACGCGGTAGTGGATGCCCACACGGAGAGGAGTACGAGGGTTCACTGGTTCGGCTGCGGTGTGAGGCTGTCGTCGCTGCAGAATAACAGGGGGAGTGGGTGAGTGGAGGGATGGCCTGGCCAGCGGTGGGAGTAGTATGGGGACGGTGAGGCCTCCGCGGCAGCACAGCCGACCACGGGAGGCAGGAGCATGCGGCACGACCGGTGCTGCTTTGGGCGGCTGGGGCAAGAAGACCAGAGGTTGAAGAAGCACTACGGCCGTTGGATGGACATCGTTGACCACGCCGCGCCGAGAGCACCAGGGCGGTGGACGACGGCGAGGCCTACGAAGGGAACGACATGGAGCCGGCGAAGACACGGCAATGGCTGCCAACGCGGTGGAGAGTACGAGGGTTGACTGGTTCGGCTGCCGTCGCCGGAAAATAACAGGAGGTGTGGGTGAGTAGAGGGATAGACAGGCCAGGGATGCGAGTATGATGGGGCCGTGAGGCCTGCCCGGCAACCTTGCCGCCACGGAGGCGGAGCGAAGCGGTTTCGACGACGCTGGTTTGGGCGGTCAAAGGTGAAGATCAGAGACTGATGAAGCACAATTGCCGTTAGATTGACATCTAACGGTCTGACGCTGGTAGAGTCGATTGTGGGCTAAGTTTCTTTTTTAAGAAACCTTGTGTAGGCCCAACAAGTCAGCCTCCAAATCTGTGGCAGACAACATAAAGCCCATTTGCTATTTTTTATAATTTGCAGCCCATTTGCTATTTTATAATTTGCAGCCCATTTGCGAATTCTTAAGTAATTTATTACAGCCCATTTTCTGCCCAGGATCACGGTCAAAAAGTTCAACCTTATTTTGCATATTTCGGCGGAGTCCATACTTTTGTAATCCTGAAATGATAAACATTTTTTAAGAACTTATTGATTTGCCAAAAAAATCGTTTTGTTTTTGTAAGCAAATAAGGCGTGGTACAATTGAGTTGGTTTAAGGGAAAACTAGTGGTAAAAAATCAGTGCTGGGTGGGAAAAACAACAAAAATAAGGATGTAAATATGAAAAGGAAATTTTATGTGTTTTCAATATAATGATACGTGTATATGAACTAGTAAAACTATAGGTAGAGATTAGAAAACGGATGTAGCACATGCGTTTCAAGAGGAAAATAGAACTGGGCTGTGTGTTTGATTCAGTAAAAAAACTGCCTGCAGATGTTGTAAGATAAAATATAACTAATTTGGCGGGCGAGAGGCGATGAGATACCTGCTGGATCTTTGTGCCCGTTGTCGTCATGGGCTTGGCCTGTTAAAAACAAAACCAACCCCGGCAGTCTACAACCCGCTTGAAACCTGCTCGACCTGAAAAAACAATATACATGCTCAATAAACGAGAGAATTCTGCAAGCACAGACTGATAACTGAGATGCAGCACGGATATTGTTTTTTTATCGTGATAATAAGTGCATGCACTTGTTTCGAAAAAACTACAGAACTGGGAATTCGAACGTCGGGTGCTTATGCTACCCATCAAATAAAAATCAGGTGCCTGAGAATTCGTTTCGAAACAAATGATTCAGCTTTATATCCACGTCGACCCTCGGCATGATGGTTGGAAGCAAATGCAAGTTCATACCAAAAGATCGTTAACAACTATACCAACTTGCGGACGACAAGGTAGTACAACTACAAATACTAAACTAACTTATAATCTTTTTACTCCTGGCCCTAGTGTTTGTCTGGTAGAAAATCTTGCAGAGGACCAGCTCCTGCTCCTTATCTTGCTCCAGGTCCCCGAGGTGGTACTAGTGCATCACCCAGTTGGTTCTCTGCTGGTCGAAGTCCTTGTTGGTGTGCAGCACCAGAACCTTTTTTGCTGCCCGTCTGCCGACCGTTGACCATCACTGACAAGGTATTGCTGGTCTTGTGCCACATCGTGTGCATGCCGCACTCCGACTATATCTTGCAACGCGTCCACGTGCCCCTTTTGAACGCCCTGGAATTGCGCTAGAAGAAATGCTTCCTTAGGCCACTCAGTGTGATACCTGCAGTATTGTGGAATACAGGTTTTAGTGTACCTAGTTGGCATTTTCATAACATCTTTGGCATGTTGCAGTCACTTGTTTCACTTTTTATTAACTGTCAAATTGTAATTGCTTCACCAGGTTTGTGTCTAAAAAGAAAAATAGAGCTGTAAAGAAAGGAATATGTTTGTGCAAGTAGACGTTCGATCGGTGTCTTACCTGGAAGTTTCTCAAGTTGGGTGTAGCATATGCCATGCTCGCTGTCGATGGTTGGTATGAACAAATCGATGAGAGACTGAAATCTCGCGCTATCAGCACTCACTTTGGCCTCAAGGTGCTCGATCAGCTCCTGATCCATGGGATCGAACTTGACGCCAGCCGGCAGCACTGGCCAATCCTCCTTCGACTTGCATCGGTAATTCCAATTATATGGTACTCAATGTATGATCAATCGACTGTTCTAAGTGAATGATGAAAGATTTTGACAGAGAAGTGGTACTCCAAATCTGAAGTCCAGAATACCCGAACACGCCGCAGGGATTCTTGTGTCACCTCACGCGCAGCGTGTTGTCACGTCAATTCAATGTGTGGACATGATGAATAATTTCACCAACGTATACTAGTACTGCTACTGTACTACTTACAAGTCGTATTTAGTGTCATAATTTATACATAGGTTTAACTAACAAGTATGCACTTGAAGCCTAACTGATATATATATATATATATATATATGGCTTCTGCACATCATCTCCATCATCATTTTCAGTACATCCTACGCAGGTGAGTTAGGATGGACTTGATCCCAGGAAGGTATCTATCCTTCAAACCAGAGGAGTGCTTCAAACTAACAACAGTACATAATATACAACAAAAGAGGGTCGTGCTACAGCAGCAGAATATATGGCTCAGTCTAGATATCAGCACGAATCAAGTTGTGCATATTTGCTATTGGCATGAACCACATCACCGCATGTCGGGTTTGCAAAAGCCATCTATCGCATGGAAGCTTGATGCCTTTCACACACTGAAGATTATCTGGCAACAAGTCGTGTCGTGAATCTCTGGATATGGTGATTCATGAAACCCATGGTATGATATGTAAACATAGCCCACCCTCGCGAATGGAAGTTGCATAGCACAGTAATCATCGCCGGTGATATGATCGATGATTGGTTGGATGATCGGATAATTGAGCCCCAGGAACAAGGAGTGGTTGCCGAGGCTGTAAACCCGCCTCCAGTTGAATACGCCTGGCCCAACGGAGCTGGGATCTTTCTCGAACACGAAGCAGCCATAGCCATTAATGTCACGAACGCCCCACGCATTGTACTGTATGTGGTTTGATGTAATGGTTTGGTCAATTTGGTACGTGCGAATGAGCATCAAATGATCGCCGTCAGCTGAACGAGCGATAAACCAGCACCCATCAGCTGGTATGATTCCAGGTTCTGGAATCATGAAGGCCAGAGCATTTGCGTATGCTGGAACAATTCAAATTGGAGACCAAAAGGACAAAAATAAACAATCATGTTCAGAGTATGTGTGGAATTAAGATTATTATAACAGTGACACATATCATAGACAGAGAATTGCAATGTCGTGGTCATAATCATAACCCAAGTTAAAAAAAATAAGCCAATGGCTTTCATATTCTAGCAACATGTCATGGTTCAAACATCATGTAACAATGAGAGGAAAACAGCTATGACAACGCCTACTCATATTCTACCATAGCACTTACTACTAGTATTCTCATATCAACTCTAAGCAATAACATGCGTTGTTATAAAAATCTTGTAAACGAGAGTAACATATAGCAATCATGATGTTATGCTCATAATATGTATTCTCACAATCATTAGATGCCAATTTTTCTCATATCAACTCTAACAATAACATGTGTGGTCATACAAATCTAGGAAATGAGAGGAACATATAGCAATGATGTGGTTATAGACATGCTATGCATTCTAAATTTATAACAAATGAACAGGCAGTCGTATTCGTAAGGTAAAGATCAGATGAGATAGAACAATTACACGATGATAGATTCCACCAGTATAGGCAGCCAATTTGTGCGTCGACCGCGTAAACGATGCCATCATGCACTATAGCATCGCATGTAAATGTTGCCTCAACAGGATTGATGATGAGCCATAACCATGTATGGCGACCAGATTCGAGATAGACTAATCCCATGTTGAACAAGGAAATGAGCTTGTAATCCATGTAGTCTTCTGATGGTGTCGGCACTTCGCATATTACAACTTCCTGCAAACAGAGGTCGAGCCAAAAGCTTGACGCATCTCATGCGTAGTAGGCAGGAGTGTCCGGCGGGCCGCGAGGCTCCATGGCGGCGGTATCCAACGATGGAAGGTTGATCTCTCGCTGGGTGTAGATATCCATGAGACGCCACGGACTACCGGTGTGGTGGATGAGGCCGTTGGCCTTAATGCCCGCCCAGTAGTGGCCACGCATGAAGGACATGTGGACGGGTAGTGGTAGCATGTTGAGGGGCACCACGACAACCTCAGTAGGATCATCAAGTCAGTGTCTGGGCCACCTTTGAGGATCGGGCATCAGTAAGCAGGATGTCTTGAAAAGAGCCGGCCGGTTGCAGACGAGTAGACGGTACAAAGACACTGAGCATGCGGCCAGACGGACGGTGCTGAGTAGGTCCATACGACTACATATCTGCTCCAAGAGAACATCGGGGAGGGAATTCCAATCGCGGCTCTGCGTGTCAGACGGTTCTGCCATTAGGGTTTTCGGTGCCTGCGAGGCAGCGGGGAAGTGGATTCGGGCGGGCGAGCGAAGAAGCTTCTCCTCGTGTGGTCGAGCCGTGAGCAGGGGGATATCGTACGCGCGCTACCAAGGAAGATGGCGCGGGCGGGCGAGCAGTGAGCGGGGGTAAATGGTGTGCGGCCGACGATGGGGAAGAGAGGAGGAAGAAGAAGAGAGGAGGAAGAAGAGTGGAAGACGGGGAATAAAGTGCATTAAATCTCAATTCTACTAGTACTACTACCAGGATATAGGCACCATCTTTCGGAGTGTAAATAGTTACACCGATGACATCTGGGTCTACCACAAGAGGGCCTATATGTTAGCTAATGGAGGACAGAGGTGCGTAGGCGTATTTGCGAAAGCGTGGTCTACTGGCAAACATGATGGTAGTACTGGGTAAGGCTGATTTAGTAACACCAACACGCTGGTTCAGCTTATTAATTATGTGTCCCATCTGCTGCAGCGTGTATTGTCACTTCACTACGAAGACTAGTTAAATAGTTCTCTCTGACCGAGATGGGGAATAATGGATCGCGAGGACTTACTTTCTACAGTATCCCTATGCCTCTACGCTCACTTCACTCATTTTGCTCCGTACCTAGTCACTTGTTGAAATCTGTAGAAAGACAAATACTCCGTATTTGGGAACAGAGGGAGGCTTTTACTCCATACTATTTGGGAACAGAGGGAGTATCACCATATGGAGGGAACAGAGGAAGCTTGAAATATGAACATGTCAATGGGAGGGAGTAAAGCCCCATGCATGCATGCATGCATGCATGCAACATGCAACACTCACACGTACTCCACATGGACGCACGCAACACTCACGCACCCATGCGGCACACAGCACACGACGCAACACACACGCTCACGCTCAAGTGCTCAACCTACTCCCTACGTCCGTGAAAGACTGTACATTTAGAGATTTACACATTGACCAGGGTGTAATTAACGCCCAAAAGTAGCTGACTAATGTGTGCATGCGACCATTGAGATAAGAAGATTAAATGAAGGCCGTTGCATGCTGTAATTAAGGATAGACATGTAGCCTATACCTACAGCACAAGTTGGTGCATTAGTCAATCAATATCGATTTAGATTAAAGGCTAAATGCATTGGAAGTGTAGATGTACATCATGTACTACTACACTCTTTCTTTTATAGCCGATGTACACTCTTTGTTGGAAGACCGAGGGAGGACACGTGCATGCACTCACATACAGCCCAGGCGGTTGAGCGCAAGGGTTGGACTCGTGTCGCGCCTGCGTAAAGTTTTGTTTAACTGATTTCTTTGCTATGCCAACTGACAGATGGGATCCAGAAACCAGGTGACAATTTAACCAGTCAACAAAGTGCCACGTTGACTATGTGGCCGGTCAGTAGGGTGCAATACGGTGCTCTACGATGAGCTAGTGATCGTATGATCGACGCAAACTATATATAGTGACTGTAAAGAGCGTATTGTTACATACGTTGACCGCCGGTGTATTTTTATCGTTTCAAATTAAGCCATATTAATCGGAAAGGACGCAGTATGGACTACTACTAGTACTAGTACTACTTTGATGTGTCCCGTCAACTCGCCGAACGAGGAGAAGCTTGCTCACTACGCCTCTCCCTCGCCCACGCGTGCGGTGATTCGCAGGACGAGGAGAGGGTTTTGACTACAGCGCCCTCTCCCTCTCCCTCTCCCTCGCCCTCGCCCTCGCCCTCACGGTGGATGTGCAGCAGTTCAATCAATGTCAGTTTGCCAGAAGCATATTGTACTGTAGTATCATCATTGTTGGACCTTCCGAAGAGGCGATGAGCCAAGTGCAAGGTTCACACGAGTACGAACTGTTGAACCTCCCGAAGAGGAAAAGAGCCAAGTGCAAGGTTTTATAGGAGTTGTCATCCTAGTAGGAGTGTACTACAACTATAGCGAACGATGCTACTGTATGATGCTGCCACGTCACGTATATCCAAAGTTGTGCCACCTTTTTTTCTCAAAGAGCGTGTTGGAGCCCGTGCAACAACCACACAAGTTGCACGCGATACACATAACACATTTACTAGTAATAAATTCTAAAGGACAAATGCCATTATGCCACACAAGTTCATCTCCAATTCATGTGATAAATTTGTGCACGACTAGTCTACATATATTCACGGCTACCGTTCACAATTACCGTACTCCACTTACACGTTATAGATGGGCTACATGTCCTTCTCCAGGTTCCAGTCCAGTGTTCTTCATGGATGGCACGATCCATAGCGGTGGGCAACGGAATCATTGTCGCAGCTTTCTAGTCCGGTTCCACACGATGGAGACTCATCCAAGTGAAGCGGCATAAATCGTGGATAGCGTGTCCCGGCATGTCGTTCATCCGGCAAAGGCACACCGAAGACACAACCATGCTTCATGAACGGCAGGCCTTTCGTGTCGTGGCACGGAAGGTGGCATCCACTTCACAATGGGGTAGTTGTCACGATGAAAGCGAGTACTCTCCAAGAGTGTTCCTCGGCACCCACGTAGCATCACAGGGTCGAACTCAGCGCCCGTTCATCCGCAGGGGGCATCCCAGATCTGGACACATGGTGACGCATACATAGTCAAGGTCCATGCATAATAATGTTGTGCTCAAATATGGCGGTCGATGTCTTGTGCAGCAAATAGTACTACTCGGTATAGAGGAAGTAAAATAACCGGCTTATTATATATAGCCACTCTTGGCTACATGGATGAGATAGTAAGACATGGAAAAACAAAAATGGTGGCAGCTAGTGGGTTCCAAGTCTTCAAGGGCCTAGCTAGCTATACGCTGGCCCCTCCAAGGTAAAAAGTACTCCTACTTGTACTACTAAGTATACTACTAGTACAACAATGAAAGAGAAGGCGAGAGGGTTAAAAATGGAATACACAGGTAGATGGTGATGGTCAGATCATGGTAGAATGTGTGACCATGTTGCACATCAGTGGTACCATGGGTAATGACTGCTAAGATAGTTGATCCCAATATGCCAAAGTCAGCTACAAGGTTCCAGGTTAGACCGAATCGCGAATGCAAATGCACATCCAGGATCGGCAATCTTATTTTGATCGGGGGATGACTGGTCCTTGCAAAATAATGGAGTACCGTTAGGGATGCAAATGATGGTTTATGTATTCCGTTTGTAATCTCCCGTAGCGTAGGATGGCAACCAGATGAAAAAAGTCCCCTGGCTTGTCACCGCGAAGATGCGGCCTAGATGGCGCACGGTGTCTTCGAACGTGTAGGGGTACAAATCTGCCGCCGCCAACATGCGCCAGCCTCTGCCATTACTACCTCTTGCATTGATGGCAATCCTTATGTCAAATACCGCGATGAGATAGTAATCGTCGTAGCCACGTCGCTTTGTCGGCAGGTCCGCGATTGCTATCTTCTTCAATCTCATGTAGGCATCATCATACGTATTCAAGCCCAGCCAGTCCGGAAGGACGATTCCAATGGTGGAGAAGGGGTCTACCGGAACGGCCGCACTGCTGTGGATGTTCTGCAAAATGATGGTGGTATCCGGCCAGAGGTATGCAAGCCAATCTTCGTTGGCACCGACCTAGACCTATATATATTACGGTGGGCAGAGGAGAAATTACGGGATGGAAATGGAATAACTAAGTACTACATGATCAAACTCCATTACTGACCTACTCATCGGACAAAATCGGACTACATATCAACGTCGGCAACTCTAGCGGAGTCAATGTGCAACCATGGCCAGGGAGCGGTGGACTGTTCAAAGGATTGTCCCATAGAAGAACCTTCTCCTCGAGGACGCATGGAAGACCAACAAGCATGGCTGTCGGTGTCAAAACCGGCGGATCTCGGGTAGGGGGTCCCGAACTGTGCGTCTAAGGTGGATGGTAACAGGAGGCAAGGGACACGATGTTTACCCAGGTTCGGGCCCTCTCTATGGAGGTAATACCCTACTTCCTGCTTGATTGATCTTGATGAATCTGAGTATTACAAGAGTTGATCTACCACGAGAACGTAGAGGCTAAACCCTAGAAGCTAGCCTATGGTATGATTGTTGTTGTCCTACAGACTAAACCCTCCGGTTTATATAGACACCGGAGGGGGCTAGGGTTACATAGAGTCGGTTACAACAAAAGGAGATCTACATATCCGTATCGCCAAACTTTTCTTCCACGCCAAGAGAGTCCCATCTGGACATGAGACGAAGTCTTCAATCTTGTATCTTCATAGTCCAACAGTCCGGCCAAAGGATATAGTCCGGCTGTCCGGATACCCCCTAATCCAGGACTCCCTCATTAGCCCCTGAACCTGGCTTCAATGACGATGAGTCCGGCGCGGAGATTGTTTTCGGCGTTGCAAGGCGGGTTCCTCCTCCGAATACTCCATAGAAGATATTGAACACAAGGATGGTGTCTGGCTTTGCAAAACAAGTTCCACATTCCACTATAGAGAGAACAATATTATCAAATCCGACATGCTGACGTATTTGATACCATGACATCATGCCATGGCCCGGTTATTACCGAGCCGTGTTTTTCGACCAGCCTTGGTGCATATCGCGAGGCGGTTTCTTTGGCACGTCTTGTCGAAGCAGAGATCGTGTCCCCTTATTACGGGATTCTCATCAATACGGGCGTGGGTAACCCAATCGTGCCCGTTGGTATGACTCCTCGATTATAGGCAAGTCCCAAGCGGTCACGAGGAAGACGCCTGGTATTCACCCTCTTTATAAAGAGACCAAGGCCTATCTTTTTTTATTCCTCGAACTAAATCGAATCCATCCCCCGCCTCGAGTTCCAACACCCAAATCTCAAGTCAGGCGCTTCGGACCTTCAGCCATGTCCGGATCCAACCTTCAAGGTCGGTGGATGCCCTCCTCCGTCACGGAGGAAGACGTTAGAAAGTTAAGAGAGGCCAGGTTCTTGACCGGTGAGATTGCGCACCGGCTGCCTGCTCAAGGGCAGGTCATACCTACTCCCAAACCCGGCGAGAGCGTAGTATTCATATCTCACTTCCTTCGAAGGCTAGGCCTGGCTCTGGATCCCTTCGTGAGGGGGCTCATGTTCTATTACAGGCTGGACTTCCATGATTTAGCTCCGGATTCTATTCTCCACATCTTGTCTTTTACCGTCGTGTGCGAAGCCTTTCTCCGCATCACCCCTCACTTCGGCCTGTGGCTCAAGACCTTCCAAGTGGAGGCGAAGACAATCGAGGGGAGATATGCAGAATGCCAGGTTGTGTAATAAGCAAAAGCGCCAATGCCCCATGGCCCGAGGGTTCTTTCCAGGAGTGTCCAACTTATGGCAACAAGAATGGTTTTATGTCACAGCTCCCAGGGGTACCAAATGGGTGGCCCCACCTGCCTTTCACTTGGGTCACCCTCCACGACTAACGTCATGGATCAACAAGGGGCTAGACTGGGGGCCAGCGAAGGACATGCCCATACTGCAGGGCCGCATCCGAGATCTTCTCGAAAGAGATATTGATCTGGTCACGGTAACGCAAGTAATGTTATCACGAACCCTGCCTCGTAAACGCGTCATCCCCTCCATCTGTGGGAATTCAATCCAGAGGGACCGCGAGCTATTCAGCACTTCCTCGGCATGACGCCCGAGGAGATGTACAAATTCTACTTCGGACCGCAAGTAATGTGTCCGGATTCCATCGAGGACGCGGGTCTGAGCTGCAATCGTCCAGATACCCAAGTAAGTCGCCCTATGGCCGAACACATTGTATTTCTATTCATCACGACATCATTCTGAAAAGTCGCTCTTTGACCAGGGCTGGATAGCAAAGGCGAAGATGATCAGGTGTCCGGCCCCCCTCCCCGAGGTCTCACCAGATCCGGTACTAGTCCGGATGTTGGAGCTTGCGCCCTCAGGGGTGGATAAAGGTGAGAAGAAAGAGGCTCACGCCTCCGCGAAGGCGGACAACCAGGGAGAAGAAGCCAAAGCTCCCTCTCCTCAAGGAAAGCAAAGGACCGCCTCTGAAGGCCCGGAGACAATAGTCTCTAAACGGGGGAAGAAATCTTTGCCAGAGGGTCCTGGCCCAGGGTATACCCCGGCCGTACAGTGCCCGCAAGGGGATCAACCCTCCATCGAGCTATAAGTAAAAGAAAGGGTTTAATAGTAAAAAAAATCCTACTTTACTTCTGAGGAAAATAACTGAAACATCCGTCTTGTAGTCCGTACCATGACCCTTCTCGGCAGAGTTCGTCTTCGGGGGATCTTCCTCCGGAGATGATGGAGAGGGAAACGCCTCCCCACGCCATCCTGCCTTACGAGGCGGGTGACCCCGAGGTGTCGTATCAGAGGGCTTCTCCTGATCCGGCAAGGCCAGAGGGTGATTCTCTGGCCACCCGAAGTCCTCAGTGTCCTGCTCTTGAAGAGAGCAACCAGAAGGGTCCGGCTCCGCCTGTGATGTGGTCTGATGCACTGAAGGATCTGCTAGAGCAGGCGGCTATCTCAGAAGCGCACCGTGCGCTAATGGGCGCAGTAGTTGAGAGGGTTTCATCCGCAGAAAGCGAGTTGCATGAAGCCTTTATGAGTCTGCTGAAAGGTTTTGAGGTACGCAAAGTGACGTGTATTTTTTACAATACCGCACATGTTTAAAACGTGCCCTGTGCAGATAGTAGCCCCTGAGACTCTGGTTGCCGTCGGAAATAGTGGTAAACAGAGGATCATTGTTTGTGTCAAAACCGGCGGATCTCGGGTAGGGGGTCCCGAACTGTGCGTCTAGGCGGATGGTAACAGGAGACAAGGGACACGATGTTTTTACCCAGGTTCGGGCCCTCTCGATGGACGTAATACCCTACTCTGCTTGATTAATATTGATGATATGGGTAGTACAAGAGTAGATCTACCACGAGATCAAGGAGGCTAAACCCTAGAAGCTAGCCTATGGTATGATTGTTGTTCGTCCTATGGACTAAAACCCTCCGATTTATATAGACACCGGATAGGTTAGGGTTACACAGTCGGTTACAATGGTAGGAGATCTACATATCCGTATCGCCAAGCTTGCCTTCCACGCCAAGGAAAGTCCCATCCGGACACGGGACGAAGTCTTCAATCTTGTATCTTCATAGTCCAGGAGTCCGGCCAACGGTGAGAGTTCGGCTATCCGGACACCCCCTAATCCGGGACTCCCTCAGTAGCCCCCGAACCAGGCTTCAATGACGATGAGTCCGGCGCGTTGATTGTCTTCGGCATTGCGAGGCGGGTTCTTCTCCAAATTCCATATACTTGTCGAATAGTGTCCGGTTTCTGATAAATGCTGCGCTCCTCGGCTTCTACGCCCAATAATGGCCATCTTCCACGTGTTCGAATGAATGCGAACAGCCAGGGTATTTTTACAATTACCCCCCTAGCCGCGCAAACGAGCCGCCTATAAAAGTGGCAAGGATCTAGATCTGAGTCACACCATCCCCCCTTTGCGAGCTTTCATCGGAGTGCCTCTGACCAAAGCCCATTCCATCATGGACAGTCGACGCGGCTCCTCTTCTCGCGCTCCCAGCCGTCAGCCAAGAAATTGGGAGAGATGCTCAGTCCCGCATAGCGAGCTAGTTATACTCCAAGCCAAGGGATTTCTCCCCCCGGCCTTCATGGTTCTGGTTCGAGCCGGACTTGCCACCTACAAGGGCGGAAAGCAAGCGGAGAGCATCCCCGATCCCTCTAAAGGAGAGCGGGTATGCTTCATCTCTTATCTAGTAAGAGGCCTCAGATTTCCAATCCATCCGTTTCTCCAGGGGCTCCTGGAGTTCTACGGCCTCCAGTTGCACCATCTTACTCCTGCCTCCATCTTGCACATCACGGGCTTCGTGGCCCTTTGCAAACTATTCTTGGGTGTCAAGGCTCATTTCGGGCTGTGGAAGAGAATATTCTGCCTAGTACCCCGTTCTCATGAGGGGTCAATATATCAAGTGGGCGGAGCCGAGCTATGGCGCATCGCCGGGACCGGATACCTATCCGGAACCCCAAAGAAGGCGTCTGAAGACTGGCCTTCGGAATGGTTTTACATGGAGGACGTCCCGCTGCCGGATCCTGTTCGGATCGGCCTTCCGGAGTTCAGCAATGCTCCTCTAAAGAAGCGCCTAAGCTGGCGCCCTCGAAGCCCCCGGAGAGAAGATGACCGGGATGTCCTTTATATGATGAGCCGAATAAGGTTACTGGCTCATGCCGGATTGACCATGATAGGAGTCATGGCAATCTGCATTATGAGGGGAGTGCAGCCGCTCCCATCTGAGGCCACCCCATGTGGGACTTCAACGGGAGGACGATGCCACCCGCCATGTCCGCAAAGGGCCAGGATCGGTCACCGAACTGGTGAAGATCTTGTCTGCCATGTATAAAGGGGAGGAGGAGGATTTCCTCCGTGTCAATCCACTGAAGGAGTTTTCTTCGAATAATCCTCGAAGCCGGGTAAGCAAACGTCTTTGTGACCTGTCCGACCCATATTCCCATGGTTAAATATCTCATTTCGTGGTTTCTGAGAACTGCGCCGGATATGGAGAAGATACACAGCCCGCCCCCACAACCCGAGGATCCGGAACGGTCCCTCGATCCGACCTCCGAAGAGGATCCAGATATAAAGGTGGAGTTGATCGACTGGGTATTCCACCAACTTAGCATCAACAATGCTTTGGTTGCCATTACGGCTGATTACCCCGGAATACTTCCAGCCTCGCAGGTAAATGAGGCCGAGGTCCCAAAACCCTGATAATGACCCATCCATGCTTATTTTTTATCACCGTATACCAATGGTGCTTCGCAGGGGGTACCTTCGAGGCAGGAAGCCGAGCCCGCGGCGGCTGGCCAACAAAGGGCAGTGCGGGCCCGCAGGCTAAAAAGAAGTGCGGTCCGGATCGAAACTCCGCGGCAACAGTATGGCGTGCCACCATACTCCCAGGATTGATTCCTGGAAGGCGTACTGACGCTGGTGCTCTTTTCAGGAAAAAGAGCGCTCGCCGGACTGAGTCCGGAGAGGTTGCCAATCGAACCTTCACCGGCAGGCTTCAAAGCCGGGTCCGGAGGCTGAGGCGAGCACGAGACGTCAAGGCCGGATGCTCCTCCGACGGAGGACGGCGACAGGTTGTCCGCCACCAACTCCGAGGTGGAGAGCGCCTTGAATCACAAAGGCGCCGGGCAGTACTCCGTGACGCATGTTTCTCCCAAGAGGCCTTGAATGCCTTTGATTCGGGAGATGCGCACCTCCGTGCCGCTCAAGATGGTCTAGCCAGAGCCACGGAGCAGTATGTAAAGGACATATGGGTAAGAAAATTTGACAGTTATATACGCTAGTAGCCCCCGAGACTTAAAATAGTTAGAATAACTGATTTAAGGATCATTTGTTATGCAGGATCTTACATAAAAGAATACCCGCCTGTCCCAGGAGCTTGAAGAGTGCAAGGCCCAACTTGAGGACGCACTAGCCACTACAGGGGGAGCCACAGAGAGCCCCTCTGGTAATATACGCTTTAAAAGATAAATACTTTAAGAAGTGCGGCGGATGTGTAAATCTGACAAAAATATTGCAGATGGCGCCAGACTAGATCCGGACAAGCAGCAGCTCTTGCGCCAGCTAAAGGCCGGCGAGAGCGTGCTGATGAGGGTGCGACAGGAGAAAAATAACCTCCAAGACGCCAACACCAAGCTGGGTGAGGAACTAAAAGATGTCCGTGCCCAGTTGTCTGGCTCCGTAAAGGAGAATCGGCGGCTTCGTTGCGGCATTTTCAGTAAGTGCTTGAGCGAACGTTGAAAGAGTTCGGCGAGGAAGGCGACTAACATAAACATGTATGTAGGTTTGCTCACAGGTCGTCCTGAGGAGGAGATGCCCAGTTCTTCAGGTGATCTTCCCGAACTGCGTCAGCTACATGAACGAGTCCGGCAGGTGATGAAAGGCATCGGCCAGGCCTTGTGGCCATCTATCTCCCTGCCCGAAGGCATTGGGGAGCTGGCAGAGCGGCTTCAAGGAGCACGGCGGCGCTTTCGGCTATGGAAGATATCGGCCTGCCGTCAAGGCGCCAGGGAGGCCTGGGCCATGGTAAAGACACGGTACACGAAGGCTGACCCAAACCACATGGCCGAGGTCGGACCTGTGGGGCCGGATGGGATGGAGATCCCTGTAAGCTTAGTGTACGGCCTAGTAGAGTTGGCCGCCAAGTATTCCCAGCAAGATTGTAAATTAGATAGCCTATTAGATGGCATTGAGGAGGAATACAATGAGTCGAGTTGACTATGTAAAAATATGACATGAGAAAATGTCTTCTAGCCGGATTGTAGATCGTTTCTCATAGCGGACCTTTTCGCTTCGACCTCCGGACCCAATAGTCCGGAGTGTGTCCGAATACCTTCGTGGTTATAGAAGAATCGTGGTATGCATGGAGACAAGGCGTAGGGGTCATTGCTGCTGTATCAGACAAGTGCCCAACTAGTTATGTTATATTACATGGGTAGTAAGAAACATCTTCCAGGGAGAATAGTTCCGTTAAGGGTTCCTTTCGCTGGGATGCATGCCCTAAAGTGCATGTCAAAGCTGCTGTGAAAGCAGAAAATCATCTAGGGGCAGATGGGTAAATAATTAAAAATCATCTTTTAGTTCACCGACCGAATATTCCCTTAAGAACGCTAGCTTTCGGCTTCACCCAGTCTGAGGTACACATCCGGCTGACCCGGTAGTAACAATCGCAGAGGTGCTCCCTTTACCACCTAGCCGAACAATCCGGAACGTAGGGGTAAGCACAGGAGCCAGGCAACCTAGCTGGGCCAAAACTTAAGTCATATCGATGCATATAATGGTGAATAAAAGGTACATGCGGAAGTTTAACACATGTGTTGGGCATGAAGCCCGTATAAATAAGCTTCTGTTAAAGAAGCCCCTAGGTATAATGAGCGCGGACAGCGCGTCAAGTGTGTGCGATAAAAGCGCAAATGAGCCTCTAGAGGCTACAAGAAGAAGAAGGAGGAAGGAGAGAAACAAAAGACAGCAAAAAGCAAAAATAAAAAATGCGGACGGAGGAAGGAGACGAACTTGGAGTCCGGCACTTAGGCGTAGAATCTTCGTAGACGGGCTGTGTTCCATGGGTTCCGCTCGAGTCAGTTATCCGATGTGTTTCGCAGACGGTAAGCTCCGCCAGTCAGGACCTGGTCGATGATGAAGGGACCTTCCCATTTGGGCTTGAATTTGTCCTTTTCTTGTCCGGCAAAGCGCAGTAACTAGTTCGCCAACGTTATAAGCTTTGGCCCATACTTCCCTGCTTTGATATCTTCGAGCCTGCTGTTGATAGAATGCGGAACGAGCTTTTGCTACGTCGCGCTCCTCCTTCAATGCGTCCAAACTGTCCTGCCGATCAAGCTCGGCTTCTCTTTCTTCGTACTTGCGCACGCGAGGTGAGTCATGTATTATGTCGCAGGGCAACACTGCCTCTGCGCCGTACTCCATGAAGAATGGTGTGAATCCAGTAGTACAATTCGGCGTGGTCCGTAGCCCCCAGAGTACGGAGTCGAGCTCCTCAACCCAGTGCGTGTTAGATTCCTTGAGGGACCGCACTAGTCTGGGTTTAATGCCGCTCATGATTAGACCGTTTGCCCTTTCGACTTGGCCGTTGGTTTGACGGTGATAGACTGAGGCGTAATCGAAGTTGATGCCCATGTTTTTGCACCATAATTTGACCTCATCAGCCGTGAAGTTGGTGCCATTATCAGTGATGATACTGTGGGGGACACCGTAACGGTGCACTACCCCTGATATGAAGTCTATCACTGGTCCGGATTCGGCCGTTTTAACAGGCTTGGCCTCTATCCATTTGGTGAATTTATCCACCATGACCAATAGGTATTTTTGCTTGTGGGTTCCTCCCTTGAGGGGTCCAACCATGTCAAGCCCCCATACCGCGAATAGCCAGGTGATGGGGATAGTTTTAAGGGTGGTGGGTGGCATGTGGCTTTGGTTAGCAAAAAGCTGGCAACGGACGCATCGTTGGACTAGGTCATGCGCATCTGCCCGGGTCGTCGGCCAATAAAATCCTGTACGGAAGGCCTTGCCTACAAGGGCCCGGGCTGCGGCGTGGTGCCCACCCAGTCCGGCATGAATTTCAGCCAGGAGGTTTCGCCCTTCCTCTTTGGAGATACACCTTTGAAGGACTCCGGTAGTGCTTTTCTTATAAAGCTCTCCCTCATGGACTTTATAGGCTTTAGAGCGCCGTACTATGCAGCGAGCCTCATTTTGGTCTTCGGGGAGTTCCTGCCTAGTTAGGTAGGCTAGGAATGGTTCCGTCCACGGGCGATAACCGCCATTATTTCATGAGCAGAGGGTGTTATCTCGGGGGCAGAGCCTCCGGTTGTGTCAGAGTGTTCGGCGTCAGGCAGTGCGGTTGGGTCCGGATTGATATTGCCGGACTACCCTTCCCATATTACGGATGGCTTGAACAGCTGTTCTAGAAAGATATTAGGTGGGACGGCATCGCGTTTTGCACCGATGCGTGCCAATATATCCGCCGCCTGGTTGTTATCCCGGGCTATATGATGAAATTCGAACCGTGCTGACATTTTTTGGACCGCATTGCGGTATGCTGCCATTTTCGGATCCTTGGCATCAAAGTCTCCGTTTATTTGAGATATTGCGAGGTTCGAATCCCCGCGCACCTCTACGCGTTGAATGCCCATGGAGACTGCCATCCGGAGGCCGTGCAGAAGGGCCTCGTATTCGGCTGCGTTGTTGGAGTCCGTATACATTATCTGAAGGACGTATTGGACTGTGTCCTGGTTGTCGCGGTTGTTTATAATTTCGTTAAGAGGTACTTCGGAGGCTACCGTTATCGAACACTCTTGAAAGTAGTGTCGCAGCTTCCGGGATGCCATGAACACCGCGTATGCTATCTTTTGGTAGTGTGGGTACTGGGACTTGCATGGAGTTAGGACAGTGGACACATAATAAACCGGTTTTTGAACAGGGAACCGGTGTCCGTCCGTTTCTCGTTCGACAACGAGCACCGCTACCGACAACTTGATGTGTTGCGGCGATATATAATAGCATTGGTTCGCCCATGTTGGGCGCGGCCAGGACCAGATTTGTTGCCGAAATGGCCTTTATTTCTTCGAGTCCGGCCGTGGCGGCATCCGTCCACTCGAAGTGTTCGGTGCGGCGGAGGAGGCGGTAAAGGGGTAACGCCTTTTCCCCCAAACGGGAAATAAAGCGGCTTAGAGCCGCTATGCATCCCGTCAATTTTTGTATTTGTTTGAGTTCTTTTGGAATATCCAATTGTGACAGAGCTCGGATCTTGGCTGGGTTTGCTTCAATTCCTCTACCGAACACAATGAAGCCCAGGAGCTTTCCGGCTGGGACGCCGAAGACGCATTTTTCCGGATTGAGCTTGATGTCATATTTTCGAAGATTGTCGAATGTGAGCATCAAGTCGTCTACTAGAGTTTCGACGTGCTTGGTTTTGACGACCACGTCATCTATGTATGCTTCCACTGTTTTGCCGATCTGGTTTGCCAGACATGTCTGAATCATGCGCTGATATATTGCACCGGCGTTTTTGAGCCGGAAGGGCATTGTGAACGGGCCGTATGGAGTGTTGAATGCTGTTGCAGCTTGGTCTGGCTCCGCCATCTTGATTTGGTGGTAACCGGAGTACGCGTCGACGAAGCACAATGAGTCGTGTCCTGCTGTAGCGTCAATGATTTGATCAATTCGAGGGAGGGGGAAGGGATCCTTTTGGCAATCCTTATTAAGGTCCTTGAAATCAACACATAGGCGCCAGGATTTGTCCTTCTTTGGTACCATCACCAGGTTTGCTAGCCAGTCCGGATGTTTTATATCTCTGATGAATCCGGCTTCCAAAAGTTTGGCTAGCTCCTCTCCCATGGCTTGTCTATTGGGTTCGGAAAAGCGCCGAAGAGCCTGTTTGACTGGCTTGAATCCTTTTAGGATATTTAGGCTGTGCTCGCCACGGTGGCGTGGGATTCTGGCATGTCTGAAGGGTGCCAGGCAAAGATATCCCAGTTTTCTTGTAGAAATTCTAGTAGTGCGGGGTCTACATCAGGGTTTAATTGTGCCCCAATGGAGGCCGTCTTTGCAGGGTCCATTGGGTGGACTTGGAATTTGACTATTTCATCTGCTGGTTTAAAAGAGGCGGACTTGGATCTTTTATCAAGTATCACATCGTCCCTGTTCACCGTGGAGCGCATCGCAGAGAGTTCCTCGGCCGCTAGGGCTTCGGATAGTGCCTCGAGGGCTAGTGCGCTGTCTTGTTTTCGGCGCGGAGTGCTATGTTTGGATCACTAGCGAGACTGATGATTCCGTTAGGTCCGGGCATTTTAAGCTTCATGTACCCATAATGGGGTATAGCTTGAAAGATTGTAAATGCCTCTCGTCCTAATAAAGCATGATATCCGCTGTTGAACGGGGCCACTTGAAATGTGACCTCCTCGGACATGTAATTGTCCGTGAGCGAACACTAAATCGGCGTGATTTTTCATGTGCAGCATGCTTCCGGCTGGGGATTATTCCTCTAAAGGTTGTGCTGCTTCGCTCAATGCGGTTCGATCTATTTCCATTTTTCGAAGGGTTTCCTCATAGATGAGGTTTAGTCCGCTGCCGCCATCCATGAGTACCTTAGTAAGGCAAAAGCCGTCCACTATCGGACTGAGGACCAATGCGGCTGGTGCCCGGGCAGTTTGGAATTTAGGTTAAATCCGGCATTAAAGGTAATAGCCGTGTCACTCCATGGATTTATTATTGCTACTTGGTAGACTTCGGCAAGGTTGCGGAGTGTTCGTTTTTGCATGTTGTTTGATGCGAAAGTCTCGAAGACTGTTAACACCGTACTGGTGTTGCTGGGCTGGTATTCCGACGCTAGAAGCTCTTTGCCACTTTTGGCCACCTGCCATAGTATCCAACATGCTCGAAGGCTATGAGTTGGAGTGGCGCCCTCTGTGCTATGAATTTTGCAGGGTCCGTTTAGCCAACCCTCCAAAGACGGTTCCGCATCTTCTGTGGGGTTTTGGTTTTTGTATTTAACCCAGTGCTTGATAATGATGCACCCTTTTGTTTCGGACTAGGGATGTATTCGAGGCCGGATTATCCCAAAATTTACTTTCGGTTTTCCAGGCGCTCTCCATCGCACAGTACTTTTGTACTATGGTCACCATGTCAGCAAAGCGTGTAATTTCGCGACGACTTATGGCGTTTAGGATTCCCTTGTCCGTGCAATTATTGCAGAAGATTGGGATTGCATCCTCCTCTCGGCAGTCTTTTATCCTGTTCATAACCAGGAGGAATCTTGCCCAGTAATGATGTACTGTTTCGGCCGGCTCTTGCCGAATTCGAGAGAGATTGCTAATGTTTGGGTGGGCGGGTGGTACTATATCTGGAACCCCGTCCAATTTAGGACTCAGGGGCCGAGAAGTTTCCGAACTCGGAAGCTTGGATTTTTGAGTGCTATCCAATGAGTCCAACCCGCCGCCTGACTTTAAGTTCAGGGCTTGATCGACATCCGTCCCTCCGCAGGAATCCGGCATGGAGGGATCGGGAATCCGGACGTAGCTAGTCCTTAAGATAGAAGAAGAATCGCCGCATATCTCCTCTATCACAGCAATATGATGGGTAGCCTGGGGAGAGTTGATCTCTCTGATCGGTTTTAGGCCCAATCCGGTCGTAGTCTGTGGTGACTCCCAGGGCGGTGATTCGATCCAAGAGCTCGTTTACGGATGAGAGCTCGATCGGATCTAATTGTTCGGCAAGTTCCGAATTGACATGAAGATTGGTTTCGATGACTCGAGAGTTCATCGTCGGTGCGGTGGCTGGACTGGCGGTCATAAGAAAACCACCTAGCCGGAGAGTCTGGCCAACAGCCAAGGCTCCTTTGGCGATAGTATCGTATTTAAAGATGAGATGAGGCATCCTACCTGATGGCGACGACACAGAGGAACTCTTAATGAAAGCACCAATGTCGGTATCAAAACCGGCGGATCTCGGGTAGGGGGTCCCGAACTGTGCGTCTAGGAGGATGGTAACATGAGACAAGGGACACGGTGTTTTTACCCAGGCTTGGGCCCTCTCGATGGAGGTAATACCCTACTCCTGCTTGATTAATATTGATGATATGGGTAGTACAAGAGTAGATCTACCACGAGATCAACGAGGCTAAACCCTAGAAGCTAGCCTATGGTATGATTGTTGTTCGTCCTATGGACTAAAACCCTCCGGTTTATATAGACACCGGATAGGTTAGGGTTACACAGAGTCGGTTACAATGGTAGGAGATGTACATATCCGTATCACCAAGCTTGCCTTCCACGCCAAGGAAAGTCCCATCCGGACACGGGACGAAGTCTTCAATCTTGTATCTTCATAGTCCAGGAGTCTGGCCAATGGTGAGAGTTCAGCTATCCCGACACCCCCTAATCCGGGACTCCCTCAATCATAGTCGCAGGTAATAATCCAGCCGTCTTCATATGCAGGTGGCAGGAGGTCCGGTGGCTAGCCGGACTTGTGAAGTTGCCGAGCTAACGCGGCGACTTGATGCGGCAGATGCCGACATTGTGCTTGTCAACAAGTGGCTTGACGAGGCGCAGGGTATGTAATATCTCCGGATTTCAACATATGGTAAGAGGAGCATAATGCCAGTATCTTGAACATGTTGTGAAATGCAGATGGAGCTGCGGCAGTGGAGACCCTTCGGGCGGAACTTGCCCGAGCCAAAAAGCAAGCCAGGAATAGTGATGCGGCCGCTCTAAAGGCGGCTGAAGATCTAAGGGCCGAACAAGCTGCCCATTGCCAAAGTAAGGAGAAGATGGCCAAGATGGTCGTTGAGTTAAGTGATGCCGCCAACCGATACCGGCTTCTTGAGAAGGAAAGCCAAGAGAGGGTTACGGAGCTGGAAAAGGCCATGGTAGCAGCCAAGGAATTCCGCTCTACAATTAGAGCGATGAAGGAGGAGCTGCGTCACGTCGGGGATATCGTGGCTGGGAAGCCCTTTATGCTGCGGATGAAGTTCGTAGATCCTAAGTATGCTCCTCTGGACCGGCTGTTGAGTTCTGCAGACGCCTATCTGGATTTGGCGAAAGTCTTGCTGATGCGGCCGAGTTCTTCAAAGATCAAAGAGATAGCAAAGTGGAGAAGCTGTTCTGGTCGCAATTTAATGGTCCAGCACGTCCGCTTCCTCTGAATGAGCGGATGGCCGAATGGGCCGAGCTGCATAGGTTGTCCGGACTCGCCATGAGGTCTGTTGTGGATCACCTTTGGCCGGCAGGGCCAAGGCCGAACATTTACTTCAGTTTGGTTCAGCAGTTCCTTGGTGCTGTGTCGCGCATCGACGCTATGAAGAGGTCGGCGTGCATCGAGGGTGCACGGATGGCGCTTGCCTGTGTCAAAACACACTGGACGGAGATGGACGCCACTGCAATTGCAGCCCCTAGTTCGGCAATTAGCCGAGTAGCTGCCGAGCACTATTTTGATGAGGTCCTTGACGGTGCTCGTTCAATAGAAGCACAGTGCTCGAAGAATATTATGTTCGAATGACATGTATTCCCATTGAAAAACAATGTTTTGGTAATTATATAAAGGCTATTTTTATAATTTTTCCTAAAAGTGTTATGATGCCTCCTATGCGGCCGTTTATGTATATGTTTATATAACCTGAAAGTTTGCAGTCGTCGGCTTCAGTACCCACGCATATAATGCGGGGGTGTTCGCAGAAGACGCATGTTCACACTTGATCCAACGTCTTGGTCCATTAAGGAGGTGATAGCGCAGCGAACTAGGCAATCGGACTATATTGCTTTAACACTTTCACTTAGCCATAGGAGTTTGACAGTGGGGCTACTATATATCCCCTGGTGGCTCCGCGCTCATCCGAATACGGGGCGCGGCCATGCCTGGCTGGGAAACGGCCCTTCGTTAATGCGGAGGAATCCCGAAGATTCCGATAAGTCATCGAGTGGTTGACCAGTCTCTCGCTTTATCATGACAGTCAGTTTTTGGCTTTCTCTACTGAGGTGCTCGTCCGGGCTAGCCAGGGCACAATCGCAGTAGTTCTCCTGGTGCCACCTTAGCCGATAGAGCGGAATGTAAGGTAGCAAAACATAGGAGCCGGGCAAACCCAACATTTGACCAAAGACATGATTCGGAGCTGATGCATATAAGGCCTAACTCGCGACTGTCGGTGTCAAAACCGGCGGATCTCGGGTAGGGGGTCCTGATCTATGCGTCTTAGGCTGATGGTAACAGAAAGCAAGGGACACAATGTTTACCCAGGTTCGGGCCCTCTCGATGGAGGTAAAGCCCTACTTCCTGCTTGATTAATATTGATGATACGAGTAGTACAAGAGTAGATCTACCACGAGATCGTAGAGGCTATACCCTAGAAGCTAGCCTATGATGATTATGGTTGTGATCGTGATCGACCTTCTAAGGACCAACCTCTCTGGTTTATATAGACACCGGAGAGGGCTAGGGTTTACATGGAGTCGGTTACAAGGAAGGAAATATATTATCCGTATCGCCAAGATTGTCTTCCACGCAAAGGAGAGTCCCATCCGGACACGGGACGGAGTCTTGAGTCTTGTATCTTCACGCCCCAATATTCCGGACAAAGTATATAGTCCAGCTGTCCGGATCCCCCCTAATCCAGGACTCCCTCAGCGACGCCGAACAATCCCTAAGGTGTTCGGTCTTTGAAACACATACTGGGCTTAGGTGATGCCCTTGGATAATGAACCCATAGTGTCCAGGTATGAGCAATATTCTGACGTGGCCACATGCCAAGACGTCAGCATCCTTGTCGGTATTATTGAGAATCCGGAGGATGTGAACAACAAAAGACAGTAAAAAAGGTTTAAGCAGGGTCTTAATCTAAAGAGAAACCTTTGTACGGGTCCTCGCTACTGCGTCTACGCTTTGTGTCTCTGTTGTGCCGAATCCTGGACGGGTGTAGCACGATCGTCATTTGTAAAAGAAAGGTGCTTAGTGAAAACTTATTGTGCAAAAATTTGGTTATTATAAATAAACCATGAAAAAGCCGAGATGGGTAAAGATGAGCCAAATTATTGCGGCGAAGCCCCTGGTACCGTCTATACATGTGTAACCATCGAACCAATATCTATCCGATGATTGGCTGGACTCGTCTAACCGTGTCCGCGGTCGTAACGACCGGTCATTATCTCTGGTGGTGAGGCCGTCTAGTGTTCGGCTGTTAAAGCAGCCGTGCGTTCTTCTGCTCGGAATGAACGCTCAACATTTCCATGTACTGTGATGGTGCTGCGCGGACCGGGCATTTTAAGTTGGAGTAAAGCGTAATGCGGTATTGCATTGAAACGGGCGAAAGCCTCTCATCCGAGTAGTGCTTGATAGCCACTTCGGAATGGAGCAATGTCAAAGGTTAAACTTTCGCTCCGGAGGTTGTCGGCCGAGCCGAACACAACCTCTAGTACTAGAGAGCCCGTGCAGCGAGCCTCTGTGCCTAGTATTACTCCCTTGAAGGTAGTATTACTGTGGCTGATGTTTGTTGGGTTTATCCCCATTTTGCAGACATTGCCCTGGTGTATCAGATTTAGACTACTGCCGCCGTCAATAAGGACTCGCGTAAGGTGGTATCCTTTTACTATTGGGTCCAGCACCAAGGCGGCTGATTCTTCCTGCCGGATACCTATTAGGTGATCCCTGCAATCGAAAGTGACCGGGCAGGCTGACTAGGGGCTGGACTCATGGGTGACGGGCTCTATGGCTCGTGTATTTTGGAGAGCGTATTTGCCTCTCCTCTTTGTCACATGGATAACATTTACTGTTTTGACTGCTGGCGGGAATTTTCTCTGTCCCCCAGTGTCTTGCTGGCGAGGCGTATCCTCGTCCTTGCTCGGAGTGTCCTCCCCCTTGTGTTCGGCGTTTAGCTTCCCAGCCTTCTTGAAGACCCAACAATCTCTATGGGTATGATTTGCAGGCTTGCCGGGGGTGCCGTGGATCTGACATAGTTTTTCTAGAATTTTGTTTAGGTCGGCCGGTTCATCTCTATTGCCTTTAGAGGGATTTTTCCGCTGACTCGGTCAAGAGCCGCTAAATCCGGCGTTTACCGCCGTGTTGTCTTGGCTGTCTTCTTTATTCCGGCGCTTGTTTTTACCGCGTCGCGGTTTTCCATTGCCGTCACGGGCCTTGGATGTGCTTGGGTCGCTGGTGCTGCTGCGAGCTAACCAGCTGTCCTCGCCTGCACAAAAGCGGGTCATGAGGCTTGTTAAGGCTTCCATTGTTCACGGCTTTTCTTGGCTAAGGTGTCTGGCAAGCCATTCGTCTCGAACGCTGTGCTTGAAAGCTGCTAGGGCTTCAGCGTCCGGACAGTCGACAATTTGGTTCTTCTTAGTGAGAAACCTATTCCAAAGCTTTCGGGCTGACTCTCCGGGCTGTTGAATTGTATGACTCAAATCATCGGTGTCCAGGGATCGGACGTAAGTCCCTTGAAAGTTAGTCCGGAAAGTGTCCTCGAGCTCCTCCCAACTTCCAATGGAATTATCGGGGAGGCTTTTCAGCCAGTGTCGAGCTGGTCCTTTGGGCTTGAGGGGTAAGTATTTGATGGCGTGGAGATCGTCTCCACGAGCCATGTGAATATGGAGGATGAAGTCCTCGATCCGCACCCGTGGTGCGTGGTTCCGTCGTATGCCTCTATTGTAACTGGTTTGAACCCTTCTGGAAATTCATGGTCTAATACCTCGTCTGAGAAACATAGGGGGTGTGCGGCACCCCTGTATTTGGCAGTGCCATGGCGTTCGGACGATTGTGGTATTTGGTGTTGGCTGAGTGCTGGAGCGCGTTTCCTTGATCTATAGATGGATCTGGTTGCGCCGGCCCGTTGATGCGGGTCCTCGCGTCGGTCATGTACTGACTTATGTGCGGCCTCGTTGGCCACCCTATCGCGGCCACGAGGTCGTCGATCCAACTGATCGGCGTTTTTGTTTGTTGGCCGTGAGGGTTCGAAGGCCTCGTCATCGAACTCCGGCAGCAGCTTCCGCTTTGGGTAGCTCTTCGTGGGGCGACTGCCATCGTACTTTTCTTCCGTGTCGAGCACTTTATTCCATCTACTATTGAGTGTGTTTTGTGCGGCCTTGAGCCTTTGTTTCTGCTTCTTCGGACTTCTTGCAGTGGCCATAAGCCTTTCTTGCTCCAGCTGCCTTTCCAGGATGATGCGCTCGTTCGGACAGTTCTCCTGACCGGAGACGGGTTGGTTGTCTTGATGCTCGGCGTAGCCGTGCTCGGACAGCGGCTCCGCACTTTGTTCGTCATCCGCTGGCTTACCCTGCTCTGTTGTTGGGTCAATTTGGCTTCTTGTTGCGTTGTTGTCGCTATTTTTGCCAAGGCGGGGTTTAGAGCGGCACCTACGGTGCCATTTTGATTGCTTTTCATGGGAGCTATCCTTCGCTGCATCCTCGTTATTATTTTCTTTGGGTGTATCCACCATATATACGTCATATGATGAGGTGGCGGTCCAATGCCCTGTGGGCAGTGGTTCCTGTTCGTCTCCGGCATCGGTGTCCATACCATCGATGTCTTCGGAGTCGAAGTCGAGCATGTCGGTTAAATCATCGACAGTGGCTACTAAGTGGGTGTTGGGTGGGGATTGAATTTCTTCGTCATCCGCGTCCCACTCTAGCCGGACATAGTTTGGCCGAGGTTCTCCAGACAGGGAGAGAGATTTTAATGAGTTCAGTATGTCACCGCAGGGCGAGTGCTGAAAGATATCTGCGGAGGTGAACTCCATGATCAGCGCCCAATCGGATTCGATAGGTATGGGCGCGGGTGGTACGGAGTCCGTGGCCGAGGACGAGTCCAACAGTTCGGCGACACGGCTCTCGTGAAGGGTAATGTCAGTATTCGGCTCTATCGCCACTGAGAGCGCGGCCTCCGTGGCGGAGTCTATCCTCCTGTCCTCGGGTGGCATGATCTGCACCGGACTAGAGGCCAGAGTAGTTGCTGGCATGATCTCCCGAACACCGTCCGACGGCAGAGCTATATCGTGCTCGTCCTGATCGTGCGGCACACCTAGCATGGGCCCGAATCCGTCGAAGATCAAGTCTCCGCGGACTGTTATTCAAGTTTCCAAACCTGACGTGATAGCCAGGGGCGTAGCTCTCGATCTACTCCAGATGGCCAAACGAGTTGGCCCGCAGTGCGAAGCCGCCGAACACGAAGATCTGTCCGGGGAGGAAAACCTCACCCTGGACCGCATCATTGTCGATGATCGAAGGGGCCATCGAACCTTGCAGCGACGACACAGTGGAACTCTCAACGAAAGCACCAATGTCGGTGTCAAAACCGGTGGATCTCGGGTAGGGGGTCCCGAACTGTGCGTCTAAGGTGGATGGTAACAGGAGGCAAGGGACACGATGTTTACCCGGGTTCGGGCCCTCTCTATGGAGGTAATACCCTACTCCCTGCTTGATTGATCTTGATGAATATGAGTATTACAAGAGTTGATCTACCATGAGATCGTAGAGCCTAAACCCTAGAAGCTAGCCTATGCTATGATTGTTGTTGTCCTATGGACTAAACCCTCCGGTTTATATAGACACCGGAGGGGGCTAGGGTTACACAGAGTCGGTTACAACAGAAGGAGATCTACATATCCGTATCGCCAAACTTGCTTTCCACACCAAGAGAGTCCCATCTGGACACGAGAAGAAGTCTTCAATCTTGTATCTTCATAGTCCAACAGTCCGGCCAAAGGACATAGTCCGGCTGTCCGGATACCCCCTAATCCAGGACTCCCTCAATGGCCTTTTCCCAAGCCTGTTTAAGAAGCGTCTTGAAAGAGTTGGTGCAGGAAGTACCGAGTCTTGCGGCGGTGAGGACGTCGGAGCGGCGTGCGATTTCTCCAGAGGATCGTCATCCAAGGTCTCCCAGCCCCGACGAGGAGGAGAACCGCCTGGCGAATCCATGGGATCAGCGACGAACTGCCTTCTCTTTGGAGGGAGGGGAACTGGCGAGGAGGAGATAAGAGCGTAGTAACCGCAGGGCCTCGTCCCTTCCAACTGTACATCGTTCCTCAGCAAAGGGGTGAGGCTATTATTTACTACTAAGTACTAGCATTATGGAACGTTATGGGATTGCATTATATTGTAAATAATAGCACTAGTAAGAAATTTTTGGCACTAGGTAGTAGTTTTGGGCGTGGATTAAGAAATTTTGGGTATATTTTTGCCATTTTTTGTACACGCCAACTAGTGTCAAAAAACGTCTTACATTATGTGACGGAGGAGTACGTACTCGTACTATAGCAGTACTAGTACTACTTTTCTCAACTAGTAATGCGATGTACTGTACTTCTAGTCTAGTCTAGTATAGTGCACTAGTTTTGAACTCTTGAATCTGAGGGCCAAGGAGCTACAGTTGGAAGTGGAGGGTACTACTGTTCTCTAGAACCATCGATGTACTATCAATGCAGGGGAAGTACACCTGCGTAGTGGCCTAGTGGGTACTCTCGGTGCTCTATTCAGCCGCTTCTCTCACGTAGCTGGCCTACTCAGCCGATCCTCTCACGCACACACTAGCAGCCTGTTTATCAGCGACGGTTACTGCGGGGGCAGAACATTTGAGTTATTTGATATAGCGAGACTAGGCTTTTCGCTTCCATTTGTGGAGGTGTAATGGATCTCGTCGAACTTTGTTAGTAGTTCCTTCTTTATGAATGAGATGAAGCAAAGCTTTTGCCTCCGTTTCAAAAAAACACGTCAAGAGGAATTTCTTTTATAGTAGAGCCGATAATGGAGTGAAGTCCATGCATGCAACGCCACAAGCTACAGAGTAGTAGTAGAGCATTTTACATACACAGCCATATTGCACAGTTCCCAATGCCCCGCCAGGCTTTTCCGGCTCCTCTGGCTTAATTGGGATGCGCTAGTTTAAATATGCTACTAGCTGATGAGGAAGCTGCAAGCGATGTGCGGCTAGGGCGAGCACCATGAGCCACGGGATGTTGGGAAGGAAAACCCATTCACGTGGCTAGGCTGTCCGATGCACCCAGTTGTGGGGCCGCATGTCCGTTTGACTTCAAAACTCAAACTACCCGTGTAAAATATTGGCTCGCAGCGAAGTGTAGTAGTACTATTTTTTTGAAAAGGCAGCCGTGCGTTTGGCCGGGATCGAACCCACAAAACGAGGTATACACTCCCGCGACCATTAGTAGTACTCGTTGAAGTACAAAGCAACCTAGAATCGCCTTTTGTCGCTAGCAGTACGTACATTGTTCCTTACAAGAAACCCCTAATAATGCAAGAAACAACTAAAATGCCAAGAAACTACTACCCCTTGCATACGTGGCAGACTTAAGATAAGACTACGTTATCAACCATTGTACATGCTCTTACCAACAAAAATCCTCGAGTGACCTCCTACCTCCGGCCCGTCCACCTAGTCATCCTCGGCCATGGGACGCAGCTACCGCCGCCGGCAGAAGGCGAGGTCAAAACCGCCGGTGGTGCGGAGCCCATGTTGCGGCAGCCCGGATGCCAGCTCCGTCCGGCGCTCGCGGCCGCTAGCTAGCCAAGATAGCTCCGTCCAGCTGCTTGTCTGCAAGGTTTGCTAGCTAGATTGGCACGGCAGCGCGACGGCTTGCTCGTGCGCGCCGCGCTAAGGCCAGCCATCTGGCTCGAGCGAAGGCCAGCGCGGCGGCTTGCTCGCTCGTGAGTCACGCTCGGGCCAGCCTGCCAACCCGTGCGGAGGCCAGCGCGGCGTCCGGCCCGTCCGGCGGAGCGGCGGCCAACTCGCTCATCACCGGTGCCACCGACGAACACGCATCAGTACTGTTTGAAGTAATGTTCAGGAAAATAATGATTTGAGGGGGAATTACATGATAGAAGGTCAGATGTGGGTCCCTCGTGTCAACGGTCAAACAAAATGTGTTGGTTTAAGCTGCCTCGTCAGCACGGACGTGTGGGCCAACCCAATCATAAATGGGTTTAAATGAACCTAATCGGTAGGAGTACTAGGTAGTAGTTTTTGGCGTGGATTAAGAAATTTTGGGTATGTTTTTGCTATTTTTTGTACAATAGATTCTTCCTAGGGCTGGATGAAAGTGGTTGTTTTTGTTAAATACTCTACATATTGTAAGTAGGAGTGAAAGTTAAGCTTTGGAAGCCAATAAGCAAGGCTAGTTACATAGTGCATATGTGTACATGATTGAAAGTAAATATCAACCATGAGTGACTAATATCTTGATGGAAAACTCGAAACTATGGAATACTACGAAAAAATGCATGGTTGGAAATACTAGCAATGTTCATGTCTGTTAGAACGAAGCATAATTAGAATAATACTTATTCACAAACTTGGTACAAAACACCCTAATTTTGGTATACATATGTCACTAGAGATATATTATGTTTCAATTAGAATATATTCCTTGGGCTGTTTTGGTGAGGTCAGGGAGAGATGTGGTTGGTTTTAAGATACTAATTATGGGTTTTTCTGCAAATTGGTAGACAAGTGGGATGTTGGTGAGAAAAGGCAACAACTTACCTCACAATCGTTAGATGTAGATCTAATGGTCAGAAATGACGGATGGCGTACACACCAAAGATCACCAACTTAGTCTTGTGTAGGAGAACTAGCAAGATCCGTGCATTGCACGGAACATCAAGATGCATTTTTTTTATAAAACACTTGTTGTGATTGACCCTTGTGGGAGTAATCCCATGTGTGAAAACTAATGATATCTCGAGAAATATGAGATAAGGTGAAGAGGAGTGGGGTGTGGTGGTGATTGGTGGTCGGGCTGAGCGGAGGCATGGGGATTGACAACGCAGGCAATGCCACTGTGCCGCTTTGTTCCAGAGGCTTCCTTTCTTAATTGCTCAACAATGAGGTTTGTTGGAGATAAGGATGAACGAGGGAAGGCCTTGTCTGCAAATGTGGAGAGGGGTGCGGTTATCTTTTAGTTTAATTTCCATCTGTCAGATATAGATCGAACGGTCTATATTGCAAGATGGCACACGTACCATCATCACCAACTCGGTTTTTTATAAGAGAACAAATATAACTATGGAGATACAAACGTATTATAGATACTTGCTTCCGTAAAATAGCATCTACATTCTATTCAACGCCTCGTCATGTGGGGCCTTAGCACAATGACTTCTCGACTTTGTAAAACAAAGATTTTCCCGTCGCCGACAAGGAGGGGGTGACGGCGGCGCGCTTTTTGGCTTGCTCTAGTCCTAGTAGTCATACTAGGTGGTCTAAGCACGTGTAGATTTATTCTTTTTCACGTCTCGTGTTCGCCGTACTGCCACGACTGTTGATGAATAGACGGTAAGTTATTCATGGGGAAACCCTTGTTGAGCGTGTTTGCGAGAGAGAGAGAGAGACAGTGTGCGTGTGTGATATGTTAGAGACTGAGGCAATGATAACAGATTCTTTGTGTCTATGTGTGTGGAGGATAGAGAGAGACATGTACATGGGGCTTTGTGTTGTGTGATACGTCTCCAACTGTAACACCCCAAAATTTAAACATGATTTGTTTATTAAAATCTTGCCAGGAAATATTTTTTTTCTGGATTTATCTTTTGATTCCAGGACCACTCTTTTCTTCTGAGTTGTGGAGTTTCCACCCCAAGTAAAAACTTTTCGAATTTTGTTGGACTTGTATACCCTCTCATGAAACATTTCTTTTATCAGTGGAATTATTTCTATAATTAATTTTTCCCGAGCTTTAATTCTTTTAAAATGGTTTCTCATAAGACTTAGAGCCTCTTTTGCACTACAACCCTTTGATAAATTTATTTAAAGATCCCACCAAAATTTGGGGATGACATGTGATGTTCCTAAATCACTTTTATGCAAAAATATCTTTTAGTCATTTGGAGTTTTTGAGCTCTACCCCAAGTTTTCAAATCTGGTCCAGTTTGCACTTTTGCACTACAACCTATTTAAATATTCCTTTAAAACTTCCACCAAAATTAGGGGATGTCAGTAGGAGTATATAATTCAACTTTGTGCAAAATCCCACTGGTGTTCTTTGAAAGATTAGAGCAAAACATCCTCTTTTGCTCCCTGGTCCAGTTTGGCATTTCCTACTGCAACCCTATTTTATTTTGCTCTAGTGCCCATGATCTTTCTCCTCCTTATAGACCACCCTACAAAACCCTTAAGTCCAGGAGAGTGGACCCATTGGAGTATTTTTGGTCCATGCAATGATGCCCTTTGCTTTCTGTCCAGAATTGGTTTTCTCAAAAACTTGCACTAACAAGTTTCTGGTTTTGCCCAAATAACCTTGCCATCATCACTTGTACCTCAAGAGGCTATGATCTGGAGTTTTTGGCCACCCCAGGAGATGCCTAGATGACCATAGCATTCTGTCAAACACCTTGGGTTCATGAACAGAATTGGCATGAAACCTAGTTTGCTTTTTGAACCTACTTACTTTGCCTAAACAACATGTCTCAGGGCTCTACTGTAGTCTATAGCCCCACCCTGCTAAGCCTCATGTGGATTAGAGCCCCCTGGCAGGCATTGGCATTTTGCCGAGCACCTCGCTTATGTGCTCGGGCGCAGCCAGATCACAGCGTTTGCATGTGGGTGTGCTCGAGTCGCGGCGTCGTTGCCGCCTCCCGCGTTCGCTCGAACCGTGCCCGCCTCAGCCATCGCTCGGCCCCTCCCTCGTTGCAGAGCCGCCCAGCCCCCCCCCCTCCTGGCGCCCTATAGCGCCACCATCGCAAGCCTCCACAGCCGCTCCGACAGACTCTGCCATGGACGGCGCCCCCCGAGCCACACCAAGGCCAGCTTCTGAACAGCTCGAGCTCATCCCCTCGCCCTGCCAGACCCCGCCAGCCATCGCCACGCGCCCCCTGGCTACAGAACGGCGGTTCACCGTTCCTATCCTCGGCCGCCGTCGAACCGACCTCGGCCGCCTATAAAAAGGAGCCCCGAGCTCAACCAGACCCTCAGGCGCCCTCCTACCATCCCCCTAGTGCCCCTACAGCCAGCAACCGGTGGAGGGAGGCCGTCTCCCCCGTCTCCAGCCAATTCGGCCGCCGCCGCCCTCCGGTCCCATTTGTCGCAAGCAGAGCCCCCCCTGTCCATCCAGTGCTCCCATCATCTTCCCCTCGATCTTGCGGAGCCACCCAGCACCTCAGCCTCGACCGGGAGGCACCGTAGCCCAAAGCCCCAATTCCTCCGAAGCCACCATTCATCGCGGAGCTCGCCGCCGGTGACTCCCTTCGTCCCCACCAACCGTTCGACCACTTGAGGACCGCCTGGGCCTGGCGGATCCTTCCCTGCCCTCGGAACCCCGTGGGAAGCCGCGGTTCGTCGACGGCGATCGCCGGAACCCCGCCACCGCTCGGACAAAGGAGGAGGGAGGCGCGGGCAACTTGTCAAACCTGACAAGTGGACCAAGGGACCCACTGTCAGTGACCCAGCTACGGCCCGCGCTAGCTTAAGTGGAAGCGTATTCCACCGAATACGTCTTTGCTAGAGGAAAGCGTAAAGCTCTCAAACGCTTTTCTCTTCGGTTTTATTAAAAACATATTTTGACTGCTATAACTTTTAAAATACAAGTCCAATTGATTTGATTCTTTTTCTGTTGTTTCTCAAATTCTGTCTAGTTTATTTTCATATTTATTTGAAAATTTTCCAAAACAACTTTTTGTACTGTTTTGAAACTATGTGTTAATTCAAATTTTCATAAAATAGGATTTTGAAGAAGAAGGCAACTTTCAAAAAGTGCACCCCCACTTGCATACTCTTGAAGGCAAGCATTCTGGACCCTGGCATAATATTTTTGTGTGTTGTTTGATACGGGTACAACACCACCTGGACATGGAGCATTCGTTATTCTATGTGATGATATGATCATACGCATGAGTGCATAATGAAGATTCTTTGCTGTTGGAAATGGATATGCTTGTGATAGTAATCACCCTCGTATGCCTTCCATGCCTACCGGAAGGAAGCCAGGAAAGTCTATGTCTTGGGTAGATACGAGCTTGTATCTAGTTCCTCATCGAGACGGTTGTGTCTGGTATGGCATGATGAGGTATGATGAGTGGTGATTCTGTCTGTTGGTTGAAATATACTTGTTATGCTAATCATGCAGGGAATACTTAAACCTCTTGAGTCGACCATAGATCAAGTCTTGTTCCAATAACCCCCATACTTGTTTCGTACTACCACTTGTCCCTTCCGCAGGTAGGGTACAGTTCAGTAAGTTGTCAACCCCTTTCTTGGCACACACCGTACAGAGAGGCCATGGTGGAAGATACCGGCTGCATCCGGTAGGCATACCACTTGGTCCGAGGGCATGGGTTTTTCCGGTTGGGACCGAGAGGGGGGCACCCCTTAGTAGCGCGCGGTATAAATTTGATCCCATGCTAATCGAGGTTGTAGCCTGCCCACTTAGAGTTTTGCTTAACAGGTGTCGTGGGTGATTCCAGACACCGGTGAGTTAAGCTGGTGTGTGCGGGCCTGGCGTGTTTTCAATTAAAAGACCGTAAATGGAATTAGTCCCGATGGACTAAAGGAATCTGTTACTCGTGGGTAAAGAGTACACCCTCTGCAGAGGTTATATCTATTCGAATAGTCGTGTCCATGGTTAAGGACTACAGTCTGGGATAGGTCAAGTGTCGGTCTTCGGAGGAGAAACTGCTAAACCAGAACATGGATCATGACTTGTGACTTATGATGATTATGATTATTATTATTATGGACTAACTCTTTATATTATTTGAATTATTGAGTATCCCTGGGACGGTTCTGCCTCCTGGGTGACTATCCTCTTATGAGCCCTTTATGTGGTGTCGCTAAGACGCCCGACTGTGGCATGCTTGTTATTTATTTACCTTATAAGCCCTTTATGTGGTGTCGCTGAGACGCCCGACTATGGCATACTTGTTATTATTTCACTTATAAGCCCTTTATGTGGTGTCGCTGAGACGCCCGACTGTGGCATGCTTGTTATTTATTTACTTTATAAGCCCTTTATGTGGTGTCGCACAGACGCCCGACTGTGGCATGTTTGTTACTTATTTCACTTATAAGCCCTTTATGTGGTGTCGCTGAGACGCCCGACTGAGGCATGCTTTATGTTATTGTCCTTTCGAGGCGTCGCTTCAGACACCCGATCGGTGCATTCCATTCCTACTCTCTGATTGCATATTCATGTTTTATATGAACAACCTACTTGCGTGCATCATGAATTTTTATTTCGTGACTGACGTTGTGATCATAGAATAATTCGGAGCATGATTATCATTTGTTATATTATACCCGTGTTCATAATGTTTGCGAGTACATTCAAAGTACTCACCGGTTTGTCCCTGGCTATTGTCTTGGCCAGATTTCTTGCATGGAGAGGCGTTGCGATGACAGCCGGAACCCACGCAATGGTGACAACAGCCTCATGAGATAGGAGTTACCCTGGTCACTGTTCAAATGGAGTCCCATAGACGCCAAGGACCACAAACCGCTTCGCCATCAGCCACTAGAAACCATTTGTTGTACTCCTAGGCCAGAATGGTCTTGTACTACATATTTTATATTTTGCTTGGAATTTCTGTATCAAGTTGGTGCCTCATCAGCTAACAGTAATCCTGGGGCTGGTGAGCACAAGGACCATTTTCTGGGAAATTGATATCCCAAAAATCTGGCCCTGACAACCTTGGTATCAGAGCCAGGCTGACCATTGGCTAATCCTATCTTAGCCAGGTCAAAAAACAAAGGTTAACCAACCCACCAGACCTTAACCTAACCCCAGCCAAGCTTCTTGTGTAAGATAGCCACACAGTGACCCGACACCTTTTGGCAGTCAGTACCTAACCTATCAGCCTAGCCTGTCGATCACGCGTCAGTGACCGACACCTACATAGTCTCTTTCGCAACCGTGCGAAGGAAGACTCCGTCCCCTTTTTCTATAAAAAGGGCACGCTAGCCTCAACCCAGCACAGCACAACCTCTACCCCAAACCAAGCTATAATGCCTGGCCCCATTGTTCACAATGAGACCACAGCAACCAACCTTGGAGGATTTGTGACCGTGCTAGCAAACCTCACCCGCCGTGCCTTTGCATTAGAAGAGCCCCCAGAGTATGTTGTGTATCAAGGGCCCATGAGCGGTGAGAGCCGTCAATTCTGGGCCACAAGATATCGTCTATGGTAGGGGCCTATCACCGTAACGCCCTCTGTGTTCACCGGAAGGACAACTTCCTTTGAGCCACAAGCCATCCAACTAGCTGCTCGAGAGGCTATAGTTCAACTCCGGCACTTGTCGCCCAGAGTTAACTGTCGCTCATTCTACTACTACCCCAGCCGTGACGGGTATGGTAGGACACCCCAGGTTGCCAATGGAGATCACGAGACGTATCCTGCATTGTTGCATATGGTGCGCTATGTAAGTGCACTAGAGGGACTGTTCGATCAAATCACCCTTGATCTGATTGCAGCTCGTGGAGAACTAGTTCGCCGAGCCCCAGCAAGAGGAGAAGATGAGCCCGACGCCGACAACACAGTCGTGCTGTTCGGACAACCGATCGAGTCCATGAGGTCTGCCTCAGCCATCGACCAAAATACTTTGATGTCCCCAGAAGTGCTTCATCGCCTTTTGGGAACACGCTCCAACGGGATTGTGGCCAACAACCCCCGCGATGGTCATCATCGCTACCCCGACCTCAAGAGCCCCTCAACCCCCTCCAGCTAACCCCGACGGCGAAACCCGTGGAGAAGCCTCGGCGTCCATAAGGCACGCCCGCTTAGATATTAACGAGGTAGACTAGAGTCACTCGAGTATTATCGAGTCTTAGTATGTCCACGCCCTGTAATTGTGTGATCCTGTATCGCCATAATTAAATGTTGTTTGCTTGTGCGCCCCTATTTTAAATAGTAGCCATTCATAAGTATGTTGGTGTATGATTGCATTTTTAATTCCGGGCGTAGCTACCAAAAACCAACCCCGACGACACCCACAGTAATACATCGCTTTTGCGAGATATGTGTATCTGTGGCATTGAACCTAATCTTACAGATCAGAACCACAAACTAGTTGCCGCTCACCACGATTAATGACCCAGCCTAGATGCTATATAAAAGGCCACCTCGTGACCCTTCCAAGTACCCCTCACCTTGTGCAGAACTCTCACATCCATTCCTTGCCATGCCGACCCTAGTATTTATCTGAGAACCCTAGATGCCACCCCGGGTAGTTTTGTTAAAATATTGTGGGACTTTACCCACAATACCATGAGTTCTATCCAACCACCCTAGTATGAGTTGCTCAAATCGAGGATCACTCCATCCACCTCGAAATATTGGGCAGTGGTGCACATCCCTCCGCAAACCCAAACCAAGACCCAACGGAAGTCTCCTTCGTGGGGAAATCTATGCCGACTCCGCATATGGCCATAGAAGCTGCTGCGTAGAAAGCGCTTGCTCGCCTTCGATTCGCGGTACCCTATGCTAGCGAACGAGGGTATTATTACTTCCCGAGTCATGCAGCACCCGGAGAAGTAGCATCTTTCCCCGGTGGACGAATTGAGAGAGACCCAATACTGGCCAACCTTGCCCAGTATGTCATCGCTCAAGAGCGTTTGACCCAATGAGTAATGGGTTATCTCCAGAGCCTCGTTGATTTAAATCCTCAGATCGCCATTGGCAGACCACTGAGGCCTGACCAGGAGAGGCGCATCCATCGACTAGTCAATCTGGTTCCCCCGATAGAAGAGGAGTGTGCCCCAGTACCAGAGACGTTTCCTCAGGACCCTGTCTATTTGCCGTTTTCATTGTAGGCGTCCATCGCTGTAATTATTGTCCCAGCAATTATTTATGTGTTGCAGCTTATGCTTGTACCCTAAGTTTGTGCTATGAGTAAAGTATTTGGCTCCAGCTTAGGGGGGAATTATTTTCAAAGCAGCCCTTAGCAAATCTCGAGGACGAGATTTTTCTTAAGGGGGGTAGTGTTGTAACACCCCAAAATTAAAACATGATTTGTTTATTAAAATCTTGCCAGGAAATAATTTTTTTCTGGATTTATCTTTTGATTTCAGGACCACTCTTTTCTTCCGAGTTGTGGAGTTTCCACCCCAAGTAAAAACTTTTCAAATGTTGTTGGACTTGTATTCCCTCTCATGAAACATTTCTTTTATCAGTGGAATTATTTCTATAATTAATTTTTCCTGAGCTTTAATTCTCTTAAAATGGTTTCTCATAAGCCTTAGAGCCTCTTTTGCACTACAACCCTTTGATAAATTTATTTAAAAATCCCACCAAAATTTGGGGATGACATGTGGTGTTCCTAAATCACTTTTATGCAAAAATATCTTTTAGTCATTTGGAGATTTTGAGCTCTACCCCAAGTTTTCAAATCTGGTCTAGTTTGCACTTTTGCACTACAACCTATTTAAATATTCCTTTAAAACTTACACCAAAATTAGGGGATGTCAGTAGGAGTATATAATTCAACTTTGTGCAAAAACCCACTGGTGTTCTTTGAAAGATTTGAGCAAAACATCCTCTTTTGCTCTCTGGTCAAGTTTGGCATTTCCTACTGCAACCCTATTTTATTTTGCTCTAGTGCCCATGATCTTTCTCCTGCTTATAGACCACCCTACAAAACCCTTAAGTCCAGGAGTGTGGACCCATTGGAGTATTTTTGGTCCATGCAATGATGCCCTTTACTTTCTGTCCAGAATTGGTTTTCTCAAAAACTTGCACTAACAAGTTTCGGTTTTGCCCAAATAACCTTGCCATCATCACTTGTACCTCAAGAGGCTATGATCTGGAGTTTTTGGCCACCCCAGGAGATGCCTAGATGACCATAGCATTCCGTCAAACACCTTGGGTTCATGAACAGAATTGGCATGAAACCTAGTTTGCTTTTTGAACCTACTTACTTTGCCTAAACAGCATGTCTCAGGGCTCTATCGTAGTCTATAGCCCCACCCTGCTAAGCCTCATGTGGATTAGAGCCCCCTGGCAGGCATTGGCATTTTGCCGAGCACCTCACATGCGTGCTCGGGCGCGCCAGGCCAGCTGCTTTTGCACGTGGGTGCGCCCCGAGTCGCCGCGTCTCGTTGCCGCCTCCCCGCGTTCGTTCTGATCCGTGCCCGCCCCCAGCCATCGCGCCCGACCCCTCCCTCGTCGCAGAGCCGCCCTGGCCCCCCTCCTGGCGCCCTACAGCGCCACCACCGCAAGCCGCCACCGCCGCTCCGACAGCCTCTGCCATGGACGGCGCCGCCCGAGCCACTACCGAGGGCGAGCTCGCCCCTGAACAGCTCGAGCTCATCCCCTCGCCCTGCCAGACCCCGCCAGCCATCGCCACGCGCCTCCCTTGCTACAGAATGGCGGTTCACCGTTCCTATCCTCGACCGCCGTCGAACCGACCTCGGCCGCCTATAAAAAGGAGCCCCGAGCTCAACCAGACCCTCAGGCGACCTCCTACCATCCCCCTAGTGCCCCTACAGCCCGGCAATCGGCGGGAGGCCGTCTTCCCCGTCTCCGGCCAGTTCGGCCGCCGCCGCCCTCCGGCCCGTTAAATGCGAAGCAGAGCCCCCCGTCCATCCAGTGCTCCCATCATCTTCCCCTCGATCTTGCGGAGCCACCCAGCACCTCAGCCTCGACCGGGAGCCACCGTAGCCCAAAGCCCCAATTTCCCCGAAGCCACCGTCCGTCGCGGAGCACGCCACCGGTGACTCCCTTCATCCCCGCCAGTCGTTCGACCACTGGGAGGACTGCCCGGGGCTGGTGGATCCATCCCTGCCCTCAGAACCCCGTGGGGAGCCGCGGTTCGTCGACGGCAATCGTCGGAACCCCGCCACCGCTCGGACAGAGGAGGAGGGAGGCGCGGGCGACTGGTCAAACCTGACCCGGTGGGCCCAAAGGGAGCCATCGGTGACCCAAATGACGGCCCGCGCTGGCTTAAGTGGAAGCGCATTCCACCGAATACGTCTTCGCTAGAGGAAAGCGTAAGCTCCCCGAAACGTTTTCTCTTTCTGGTTTTATTAAAAACAGATTTTTGACTAAACTTTGACTAGCTATAACTTTTAAAATACAAGTCCAGTTGATTTGATTCTTTTTCTGTTGTTTCTCAAATTCTGTCTAGTTTATTTTCATATTTATTTGAAAATTTTCCAAAACAACTGTTTGTAATGTTTTGAAACTATGTGTTAATTCAAATTTTCATAAAATAGGATTTTGAAGAAGAAGGCAACTTCCAAAAAAGTGCACCCCCTCTTGCATACTCTTGAAGGCAAGCATTCTGAACCCTGGCATAATATTTTTGTGTGTTGTTTGATACGGTTACAACACCACCTGGACATGGAGCATTCGTTATTCTAGGTGATGATATGATCATACGCATGAGTGCATAATGAAGATTCTTTCTTTGTTGGAAATGGATATGCTGTGATAGTAATCACCCTCGTATGCCTTCCATGCCTACCGGAAGGAAGCCGGAAAGTCTACATCTTGGGTAGACACGAGCTTGTCTCTAGTTCCTCGTCGAGACGGTTGTGTCCGTATGGCATGATGAGGTGATGATGAGTGGTGATTACATGCATTGGTTGAAATATACTTGTTATGCTAATCATGCAGGGAATACTTAAACCTCCTGAGTCAACCATAGATCGAGTCTTGTTCAAGTAACCCCCATACTTGTTTCGTACTACCACTTGTCCTTGCCGCAGGTAGGGTACAGTTCAGTAAGTTGTCAACCCCTTTCTTGGCACACACCGTACAGAGAGGCCATGGTGGAAGATACCGGCTGCATCCGGTAGGCATGCCACTTGGTCCGGGGGTATGGGTGTTTCCGGTTCGGACCGAGAGGGGGGCACCCCTTAGTAGCGCGCGGTATAAATTTGATCCCATGCTAATCGAGGTTGTAGCCTCCCCACTTAGTGTTTTGCTTAACAGGTGTCGTGGGTGATTCCAGACACCGGTAAGTTAAGTTGGTGTGTGCGGGTCAGGTGTGTTTTCAATTAAAAGAACGTAAATGGAATTAGTCCCGATGGACTAAAGGAATCCGTTACTCGTGGGTAAAGAGTACACCCTCTGCAGAGGTTATATCTATTCGAATAGACGTGTCCATGGTTAAGGACTACAGTCTGGGATAGGTCAAGTGTCGGTCTTCGGAGGAGAAACTGCTAAACCAGAACATGGATCATGACTTGTGACTTATGATGATTATGATTATTATTATTATGGACTATCCCTTTATATTATTTGAATTATTGAGTATCCCTGGGACGGTTCTGCCTCCTGGATATTCACTATGACTATCCTCTTATGAGCCCTTTATGTGGTGTCGCTGAGACGCCCGACTGTGGCATGCTTGTTATTTATTTACTTTATAAGCCCTTTATGTGGTGTCGTTGGGGACGCCCGACTATGGCATACTTGTTATTTATTTCACTTATAAGCCCTTTATGTGGTGTCGCTGAGACGCCCGACTGTGGCATGCTTGTTATTTATTTACTTTATAAGCCCTTTATGTGGTGTCGCACAGACGCCCGACTGCGCCATGTTTGTTACTTATTTCACTTATAAGCCCTTTATGAGGTGTCGCTGAGACGCCTTGATCGAGGCATGCTTTATGTTATTGTCCTTCGAGGCGCCGCTCGCATAATTCGATCGGTGCATTCCATTCCTACTCTCCGATTGCATATTCATGTTTTATATGAACAACCTACTTGCGTGCATCATGAATTTTTATTTCGTGGGACGTTGTGATCATAGAATTATTCGGAGCATGATTATCATTTGTTATATTATACCCGTGTTCATAATGTTTGCGAGTACATTCAAAGTACTCACCGGTTTGTCCCTGGCTATTGTCTTGGCCAGATTTCTTGCATGGAGAGGAGCGTTGCGATGACAGCCCCGGAACCCACGCAATGGTGACAGCAGCCTCGCGAGATAGGAGTTACCCTGGTCAGCTGTTCTGAAATGGAGTCCCATAGACGTTGAAGGACCACAAACCGTTTCCGCCATCAGCCACTAGAAACCATTTGTTGTACTCATAGGCCAGAATGGTCTTGTACTACATATTTTGTATTTTTCTTGGAATTTGTGTATCAAGTTGGTGCCTCATCAGCTAACAGTAATCCTGGGGCTGGTGAGCACGAGGACCATTTTCTGGAAAATTGATATCCCAAAAATCCGGTCCTGACACCAACGTATCGATAATTTTTGATTGCTCCATGCTATATTATCTGTTGTTTTGGACTATATTGGGCTTTATTTTCCACTTTTATATTATTTTTGGGACTAACCTATTAACCGGAGGCCCAGCCCAGAATTGCTGTTTTTTGCCTATTTCAAGATTTCAAGAAAGCAGAATATCAAAAGCGAGTCCAAACGGAACCTTGAGGAACGTGATTTTCTCATCGAGATAAGACCAGGAGACTTGGACCCTCCGTCAAGAAAGCCCGAGGCGGTCACGAGGGTGGAGCGCCCCCGCCTAGGCGCGCCCCTACCTCGTGGGCCTCGAGCTCCACCAACGTACTTCTTCCTCCTATATATACCTACATACCCCCAACAGATCAGATACGGAGCCAAAAACCTAATTCCACCGCCGCAACTTTCTGTATCCACGAGATCCCATCTTTGGGCCTGTTCCGGAGCTCCGCTGGGATGGGAATCCACCATGGAGGGCTTCTACATCATCATCATAGCCTCTCCGATGAAGTATGAGTAGTTTACTTCAAACCTTCGGGTCCATAGTTAGTAGCTAGATGGCTTCTTCTCTCTTTTTGGATCTCAATACAATGTTCTCCCCCTCTCTCGTGGAGATCTATTCGGTGTAATCTTATTTTTGCGGTGTGTTTGTTGAGACCGATGAATTGTGGGTTTATGATCAAGATTATCTATGAGCAATATTTGAATCTTTTCTGAATTCTTTTATGTATGATTGAGTTATCTTTACAAGTCTCTTCGAATTATCCGTTTGGTTTGGCCAACTAGATTGGTAGTTGTTGCAATGGGAGAAGTGTTTAGCTTTGGGTTTAATCTTGCGGTGTCCTTACCAAGTGAGAGAAAGGGTTGCAAGGCACGTATTGTATTGTTGCCATCGAGGATAACAAGATGGGGTATTTATCATATTGCATGAACTTATCCCTCTACATCATGTCATCTTGCTTAATGCGTTACTCTGTTCTTATGAACTTAATACTCTAGATGCATGCTGGATAGCGGTCGATGAGTGGAGTAATAGTAGTAGATGCAGGCAGGAGTCAGTGTACTTGTCTCGGACGTGATGCCTATATACATGATCATACGTAGATACTCTCATAACTATGCTCAATTCTGTCAATTGCTCAACAGTAATTCGCTCACCCACCGTAGAATACTTATGCTCTTGAGAGAAGCCACTAGTGAATTCTATGGCCCCCGGGTCTATTCTCATCATATTAATCTTCCTACGCTTTATTATTGCTTTGCTTTTTTACTTTGCCTTTATTTTACTTTGCATCTTTATACCAAAAAAATTATCTATCATCTCTATCAGATCTCACTCTCGTAAGTGACCATGAAGGGATTGACAACCCCTATCCGCGTTGGTTGCGAGGAGCTATTTGTTTTGTGTAGGTACAAGGGACTTGCGCGTGGCCTCCTACTGGATTGATACCTTGGTTCTCAAAAACTGAGGGAAATACTTACGCTACTCTGTTGCATCATCCTCTCCTCTTCGGGGAAAACCAATGCAAGCTCAAGACGTAGCATTGTGTAACGTGGAGACACATATACATAATTAGAGAGTGAGTGTGTGAGATACACATATGGACATGGGGAGAGATGAGGATCTAGATAAATGGGTGTTTGTGCGTGTCTGTGTGTGTTTGTGCACGCATTTGTGTGTGACAGGGAGAGAGTGTATGTGGAGTAGAGAGACCACTGATGATGTAAACCTAGTATAAGGGAAGGGGGAATGTTGTGACATGTGTAGTAGCGAGATAGCAGGTGCGGTGGGGAGAAGACTATTTGGAAGAGACATCGAGTGTGTGTGTGGGAGAGGGGTGAGAGCGAGAGAAAGAGAGAGCTAGCGACGGAGAGAGAGAGAGAGAGAGAGAGAGAGAGAGAGAGAGAGAGAGAGCGAAGTAGAGGGTCGTTTGTGTCCATAAATGGCATATAGATAGGGAGACAATGTTGATGTTGTCCGAAATTGGCCTATGAACGGAGACGCGAGGGAAGCGAGTCATTGTGTGTGTGATAGGGACTTCATGAGAGATCTAGAATAGATGGTGTAGAGAACAATGTGTGAAATCGAGAACGATTATACATTAGGGAGCTATGCAAAGAGTCACGACATATATGTATCTGAGGAAGGAGCAGGGGCGGGTCCGCATGTGGGAGAGATAGAAAGAGGAGAGTGGTGCACAAGGAGACAAAGTGTGCTTCTTTGCAATGGGGGTGGTGTGTGAGGTGAGTGCGCGAGAACCACATAACTAGGGAGATAGACGTTTGGGGGAGACGTTTTGTGTGTATGGGAAATATACACTCTACATTGAGAGAGGGGTGTTAATGTGCTCGTGTGTTGGTGTTTGGGGGAGAGAACGACTTCTCTATGTGTGTGTGTGTGTGTGTGTGTGTGTGTGTGTGTGTGGTGGGGGGGTTGACTTCAGATAAACAGTGAGGTGTCTATATTTGAGGGACTTTAGCGTAATTGAGATATTGTGCACTCATGGTTGATCAATTATTTTCACAGTTTGTACTATGAGATAACGATACTTTTGAACATGCGTGATATACCTTGATGTACCAGAATTACAAACCTAAGATTGGAATTTTGGAATTCAACTCCATCATTAGCTTTTGTAATTGATTTAACAAGATGGCCAAAGTCCTATGGCTCGAGGGCTCCTCTGTGGAGACAATAAAGGGGTGGCAGTCGGGGTGGTTCTACATCACCGAGCCACGCAACCCCAAATGGGTCGCGGCCCCCGAATTCAGATCTGGCTTCACCACACGGCTCTCGTCATGGAAAGAGACGGGCCTGGCGTGGGGGAATTCAGACGAGATATCCGGACTCCAAACATGCGTCTGAAACCTGGTGGACAAGAATCTCAGGCTTGTCAACGTAATCCAGGTGATGCTCATCCGCCGGATTCTCCCATGCCAACAACGGTCCTTCAAATTGTGGGAGTTCGATCCGGCACAGCACCCCACTCTGACAAGGCTCTTCGACACTACGTCCGAAGATTCCTAGAAGGTGCTGTTCAAGGGCGCCGAGGCTCCCACATCCGCAACCGAAGATCGCGGATTCAGCTCGCAGCGTCAAGCCAACGAGGTGAGTTATTTTACCCTTTATGGGACTCTTTTTTCATAGTTTGACTCTATGTGGGATCTAAAACTCCCTAACCTTAACAGGACTGGCTGAAGACGTCCGGACAGGTTAGTTGTCCGGCTCCTTTGCCAGAAGACCCAGCGGACGCCCGATTGACGGGGCTGCTGGCTCCGGTACCTCATGTGGTGCCGGAGAAGAAGGCCAAGAAGGAGGCAACGGGAACTCGAAGGAGCTCCCGACGCCTGGTGCTGTCAGATTCTAAAGCAGAATCTTCTCCTGAGAACGAGGAGGAAAAAGAAGCCTCTCCGGGAGGAGAGAGGAAAAGGAAGGCCGCTAACCGGGAGGCCGGAGGGTCCAAGAAGGGTAGAACCCTTCCTCCGGACTTCTCCACCAACGTCGACAACGACGAGGAGGATTGGCCAACAAGGGCCAAGCCCCTGGCGGGATCGTAAGTGTCCGGATACCCATGGCTTTTTTATCATTGCATAGTGTTCTCTAATGCCGAACAATCATGCAGCTCGCCCAAGGGCGAGTTTGCCGCTTCGTCGAGCGGGTCCCTGAGTTCATCGAAAATGGAGACTACTTCACTTCCGGCCGCCTCCTCACCTCACACTGCGGACGACACCGCGGTGGGGCCCCAAGGGGGGCTTGGTCAAGAGGAGGTGGCGCAGGAGGCGCCGCAAGGCAACCTCCCGGACTCCAGGCGCGTGGGGGGCGAGACCCCCAGGGGCTCTAATCCCGACCCTCGTCTGGACTCCATGCCGGAACCTTCAGCAGTTCCAGAGTCCGGCAAGAGGTCCCTTCACAAGAAGGGTAAGACGCCGGTGTCCTCCGTCCAACCGGAGGCACCGGATAGCTTACTGGAGGCGCTTAACAACGCTTCCATCAAAGAGGAGCACCGCACTGTTATGAGTGCGGTGATCCGGACAGTTCGGTCCGCCAAGAGCGGGCTGACCGAAGCCTGTACCAGCCTTCTAACAGGCTTTGAGGTAAGTTTAGAATATGTAAAAATATTACCGCATAGACAGTAGCCCCTGATGCTTAGTTCGGTGTTCGGAAAGAAAAGACGGACTAAGGATCTAAAAAGATATACGCAGGAGTCTAACATAAGTATGTCAATATGGGAATGCAGGCTACGCTGCTGACCTCTCAGACCGATTGGCTGGAGGTCGATGCATTGAAGCAAAGCCTCGGCGGTCCGAGAACGAGCTCGGCCTTGCCAAGAAGCAGCTCGAGGACAAGGAAGGTAAGTAATACCTTATGAAAGAAATACCTTATAGAAAGGTTTTGGTTGCAAAAATAACAGGAATAACGTGGAGTGCAGGGCCACTTAACGAGGTGGCGACCCTGAAGGAGGCGGTGTCCATGGCCAAAAACAAAGCGGCTGCGGAACGCAACGAGCGAGAGAAGGGGGAGGCGCAGCTGGTGGAGGTGCGGCAAGAGCTCCAGGCTCTCATGGAAAAACACGAGAGTTTGGAGCGTGACTCGAAGACCCGAGAGTCCGAGCTTGCTTCAGCTCTTGAGAGTGCCAAAGCTGCTAAGGCCGAGGCCCAAAAAGCCCTCCAAGAAATTGAATCATTAAAGAGGATAGCGGCGGGTAAGGCATTCTTTATGCAAAACAGGCATGTGAAAGTGAATTACCTATTACTTACCCGGATTCGGAGATCTCCAGGAGCATTCGCAGATTTGCCCCATAGTGTGTCCGATCTTGCCAGATTCTACCGCGCCAAGGAGGGGAGCTCGACGGAAAAGGTGTTCTGGTCTCGGTATGTCGAGGCGGACATCCGTGCCCTCGAGCGACCAGCTGAAGCAGCTGGTCGAGCTCCACAAGGTCGCCGAACAGGCCATGAAGGGCCTTATAGTGCGGCTGTGGCCATTGGAAGCCATGCCTGGGAGCTAGTTCGGCTTAGTGCAGCGGCTGGTGGACGACTATCCACGGATTGAAGTCATCAAGCGCTTCGTCTGCATTGAAGGTGTCCGTCGGGCCCTTGCCTGTGCTAAAGTGCACTGGGGCAAGCTGGATGCGGAGAAGCTTGTGACGGACGGGCCACCGAAGGGCAAGGAGCATCGCACGCCCGAAATTTACTATGAGGGCCTCCTGAAGGGTGTCCGCCGAATAGCGGATGAGTGCTCCAAAGATGTAATTTTTGAATAGACTCGCATTTGTTATCCTATACGCTGAAAACTTGTTCATATGCGCTAAGCAATGCTTGTTAATTTAAAATATTACCTTCTGTGCGGCCGTTTATCAAATTTGAGAGATGGCAAGTCGTTGGCTTTAGCCCCATGCCACGAAGTCTTTGGGGTGTTCGGGATAAACTTGAGCACTCTTATTCCCATTCTTGGGTCCATCTAGGGAGGCGCTCAACGCAACGAACAAGGTAACCGGACTTATAATGCTTGAACACTCTCACTTAGCCATAGAATTCTATAATTTTAAATTTCGGCAAAGCCCCTAGTATTCGGAAGACCGAGTTCGGGGCGCTATCTACGCCTTGGATGGACAATTCTTGTTCCTCGCTCTAAGCGGCATAAGTCTTTAGGGACCCAAAAAAAACCTCTCGAACAGCAACCGACTCTCGCCCTATCATGACGGTCAGTTTTAGCTTTCTCCACTGAGGTGCTCGACCCAGCTCAACTGGGGCACAATCGCAGTGGTTCTCCCGGTGCTACCTTAGCCGATATAAAGGAACGTAAGGTACCAAAACACGGGAGCCGGGCAAACCCAACTATTGACCCAAGACATGATTCGGAGCCGATTCATATAATGCTATAAGTTCGGGGTGCCGCACTTGTGAAAGTGTTCGGACTTATCACACCTTAATTTTGGGGTACTTAAGCCCCTGGTGTATTGGCCATACCAAAGTGTACGGGTGCATAATTTCATGAAATGAACATATATATAGATAAAGAAAAGAGTGCAATAATAGGGAAAAGCTATGTATTGTTTATATCAAAAGGTAATCGCAATGATAGCGTAACGATACAAATAGTGCGATAAGCAAGGGATGGGACTATCTAACATGTCCCCCTCCAGGGGTAAGCTGCGGGATGGTAAGTAAAACAGGTATAATGCTCGTAATAGAGACCACCTGAACACTCGACGTGGCTTTCTGCTTCCCTGGCTGTTGCATCGTGTGTTCGGCGATTCTAGGGCCGGACAGGACTTCTGGAAAACGGAGTCCTGAAAGTAAGAAAAAGGAAAAAAAGAAAAAAAGAAAAAGAATGACACAATCGGGAGCCCCTGGTGCGGTTGAGCCGCATTCCGGGCGTGTCGTGGTCGTGCCCCTCCCTTTATGCCCATGGTATCTCCAGAGCGTAGTTATGTACGCCAGTAATCGCTTCGCAATTTCGCGAGGGCTGGGGTTGGGGCGGATTACTACTGGCGATGCTTGAATCGTGCCAGGAGGTCTTGTTGTGGGTTACTCCGGGCGCGCTTGACAGTGTCCGGACGCTTAGTGGCCGGACTCGAGAATCGCTGTGAGAGGCTGCTTTGTGCATCCGCCGCGAGGGCCGCCGTGTGCTCCTCCGAGGGCCTGGCATCTTGAGCTTGAGGTATGCATAGTGCGGCACCGCATTGAAGTTTGCAAATGCCGTTCGTCCGAGCAGTGCATGATAGCCGCTGTCAGGACCCCGATTCCAAGTCACATCGATCTAGCCGGTAACACCTCATATCACTTTGCGACCTCACGCACGGTATTCCCACGGGTGTCGCCTTACCATGGCCCGGGACCGTTTGCGTCTTTTGGCTCACGTATATGATAGTGTCGCTAGCATCCATATGACAAAGAACCCGGGCCGACATGGCTAGTCGTGAACCCAAAGCGGCACTAACCTATGGGGACAGGCATACATGAATCACATCGAGCATGTCGGTCATCAACGTATAAATTCGGGCTGTAGCACTGGGCTAACAGGACTCCGGTATCCCGGGCTATAGCAGGCTAGGCAGGACTCCGAATAACACCACGTGACATTTCCCCGAAGGGACAGACATAGGAACGAAGTGAAACACATGCCGGCCAGTCAAGTGTCCAAGCGGTAGTCTTGGGCTAGCAGGACTCCGGTGAACCGGGCTGTAGCGAACTACTATCGCCGAAGCACGAGACTACATTTCCCATATGAGAGGCTGCCAAGGATAAACAACTAGTTTGTCGGATCCCACACATACCAAGCATTTCAAACATACACACAATATGCTCAATATGTGTAGATACAACATGGCATCACAACATAACTCTACGACTCAAAGATTTATTCAATAGGCTCCGAGGAGCGAGATATTACAAACCTGGGTCTCATGACCCAACACTCAGAGCATACAAGTCAAAGCACAAGCGGAAGCTAAACATGTCTGAGTACAGACAACTATAAATGAAGACGGCTGAGAAGTCGACTATCTACCAGATCTCGCCGAGGGCACAAGATCGTAGCTGAGGTAACAAGCTAACCGTCAAGTCCAAGCGGAACTACTAGCGAGGCCGAAGTCTCTCCGCAAAACGTAAAATAAGCAAACGTGAGTACAAACGTACTCAGCAAGACTTACATCGTAACTAGCTACATATGCATCATTATCAAAAGGGGTGGTGGAATTTGACCGCAGCAAGCCAGCTTTGACTCGGTGGCTATCCTGAACTACAACCGCAAGTAACTCTTTTGAGGTGGGCACACGAGTCCACATATTCACCATATCAATACACCACTATGGATCCGCTCCGTCTCCCTCACGAACGCCATCCATAGCACTCACGCTTATCTTGCGCATTTTAGAGTATCCACTTTCACTTGTCTATGAACTGATATAGGCAACCCGTAAGTCCTTCTCCATGGACACGGCTATTCGAATAGATCATCTTAACCCTGCAGGGAAGTACTTCTTCACACACGCTCTCACCACTTACCGCCGTTTACACGACATGTACTCGGCAACCTTCAAGCGGAAGCCCAACGTGGGTGTCGGCCACGACCTACCTAAACACACAAGTCCCAAGTCCGGGTTTATCGCCTATTCGGGTTCCATCCGCAGGAGTCCGACCGAGGTTTCCCATACAGCCCCGAACGATGTGTGCAGGGTTCCCGAGACACCAAACGGGCGAATCGGTACATCAGACACGGTGCCTACCGCAACACAACCCACCCCTACGGTCGGCGCGTGCGGCCCCCAAAGATACTACAAACACCGTAAACTACTTGCAACTCCTGACTGAGGACAAGGGTGGTTAAGAAGCCGAGAGGGTCAATTAAGGATCCCAATGCGTGGTAGTAACTGTTTCATGGATCACAAACACGTAACTCAGTTCCTGAGGACGGCCGCAATGAGACAACCCACCATGTACTCCTACATGGCCTCTCACCGCTACCTTTACCAAATCGTGTTCACACACTTAGCTCACACACAATAGGACATGTTCACACAACCATTCCAATTCATTCCCGATGAATCAGACTGACTCAACTCTAAGCGAGAGCAGTGCATGACAAACAAGCATAAATGAGTAGGCACAACATGGCTCAAACAACTCCTACTCATGCTAGTGGGTTTCATCTAATTCTTGTGGAATGACAGGTCATGCAGAGGATAAAGGGGTTCAGCTACCGCAGCAAGTAACACATGAGTCGTTGTTGTCCTAATGCAGTAAAATAGAGCAGGAGCGAGAGAGTGGGATTATATCGAAATGGACAAGGGGTTTTGCTTGCCCGGCACTTCAAGATAATATAGTTCTTCATCGGTGTCATCGAATTCATCGCTTCAGACGCCGTCTCACCGAGAGGGGACGATTACGGCAAAGAGAGAACACAATCAATGCAATGCACATTCACATGAATGACATGTCATGTTAAGATACTTGGATTCACCTAATGCAGCAGTAATCCAAGTTAATTGAAGTGGAATTCAAACAAGGTTGAACTCCAACTCCAAATGCTAGTTCATAAATTACCCTAATCATGATTCATCCTATTCAGTGAAGTTAACTTGTTCAATCATGTATGAAAGTGCCATAAACAGATTCTTCATATTTTTCTGATCATTTTTCATATATAAATTATTTAATTTGGAGTTACAGATTAAAAGTTATGAATATTTGAAGTTTGGGGTATTTTCAAATTTCCTGAATTAAATTAAATCCGAGAAAAAGGTTATTCTGCGTCACTGACGTCGACACTGCGTCAACAGTCAACCTGGGTCAAACCTGACGTGTGGGGGCCACACGTCAGTGACTAACTAAAATAACCTAGTTTAATTAGCACTAACCTAGGTTAAGTTAAATTAGTTTAAAACTAAACTAGATTAGTTAGCCGGGCGGGGCCCGCATGTCGGTGGCTCCGGGGAAGTCAAACTAGGCCAAACCCGGTCAACTCGTCGGAGTTGACCAGCTGCTCGTCGCCGGGCGGAGCCAGAGACGGCGGAGGGTGCGAGTTTCCTCCTCCGGCGACCAAATGGCCGTGAGGGCGTCTATGTGACGCGGGCGCCGTCTGCGCCGAGTAGTGGCTGGCCGGGCCTAGGATGGCCGGAGTCGCCACCGGCGTCGACCGTGGCGGTCGCCGGAGCTCTGGGCGAAGCTCGGGTCGACGCTGCGGTGCACTTGAGGAGAAACGGAAGGGCGCTGCGGCCTCCTGGAAGGGCGACGAACTTGGTGACGTGCTCGGGCGCAAGCTGGGGTGGCCCTGGCCACGGCGGCACCATGGCCGGCGGCGGGGAACTTTCGGGCTTCTTCGAATTAGCGGCTACAGTGAGAAATAGGCCACGGGGTGAGGGGGAAGGTGACCTGGAGCTCACATGGAGTCGGTAGGGCGGCTCAGCAAGCTCGGGGATGTCCGGACGGGCGGCGGAATCACGGGCGGCGATCCTCGGTGGCCGAGAATGGGGAAGACGGCGTGGCGGCGATGCAGGGCTCCCCCGGTCGCGTGTGACGGCGGGGAGGGCGAGGGCGGCACGGTGGAGCTCTTGGACTGCTCGAGGGGACGAGGGGGAGGCGATGGCCGGGGTGGTGTTCGTCGGCGGCGGCGATAGTGCTCGGGTTCGGGAGAGAGAGGGAGAGAGACGAGCTTGGGGAGAGAGTGAGAGGACTGGGGGGGCGCGTGGCGTCTCCGGGCATCGAGGAGGAGGGCCGGGAAGCAGGAGGTGGCGTCGGTGGGCGTCGGGCAAGCGCCACGCCTCGCCTCTGCCTACTGGCAGAGGAAGAAGACGAGCGGCGAGGCGGTGGTGGGCTGGGCCACCAGCTGGGCCAGAGGGGGAAGGTGGGCGGTTCGTGGCGCCAGGTAAGTGGGCTGCCAAGAGAGTTCTCTCTCTTTTTCTAATTATATTCTGTTTTCTATTTTGTTTGCCTCTGTTTTGATTTAGTTTAGCACCAAATCATTTAAATAAATCCTGAAAATAATTGTGGGCATTAACTGAATTATTACAGAGGCCCTTAACTATTTTTCAGAATTGTTGGAGCATTTAAAAATATTAATAGTATTTAAATGCCCCAATTCAAATACAATATGGTTTATTCAGAAATCAAAGATGTCTTGGAAAAATATCCATCATCTCCGGATATGGTTTTCACCCTTTTCCATTAATCATGAACATTTTTGCAAACCAATTTGGGTTCTTTGAAAATATTTTGAAGTTGAGCCTATTTGCATTGTTTTAGTGCTAGGGCTTGGTCATCCCCATTTCAGGTTTCATGAAAATTAAGCATGATGCATGGATGCAATGCCCTAGTTACAAGCAAGCTCTAGGGATGTGACAACTCACCCCACTAAACAAGAATCTCGCCGAGATTCAAGACGTGAGGTAAGAGGAAAGGAAGTCACAAACTATCACAATCTTCATGATCCGTTTGCCCTTCTCGAAGATGTTGATTTACTCCATCATCTTGGTCTTGACGTCTTTGCTATCGAAATCTTCACTCGACACGACAACAGAAAGGAGGGGGAAACCCTACATGATTCGATTTTCACGAAGATCAAGTAAACATGATCGACTCACTGACTGAGATGGGGACACATCTCGAGTTGAGACACAAAACACAACGAGAGGGACGGAGGAACAAATGACGGGGTTTGATTGGTGGCAACAATTCCACGCTTAGAAAGATGGTGGATGGTGTCAAGGTGGCGAGGAAATATTTACCATGATTCAATAACGGGGCACCTCAAGGGAGGTGACGCGAGGAACTATTCCCTTAAGTGGCAAAAAGAATTACTTTTGATACAAAGATCATTGAAACTCTTCATACCAGCCTAAGGCAGTTAACAACGATCGTTTGGCGGAGTGCAAAGGAATGGTACACCCGGACTAGAATGGATGATGTAGACTGCCTTGTTGAAGACAACGCAATGGATGATTTTTGCTTATCACCGGAAATGGATGGGACCCATGGTAAGTCCACTTTTGAAGATAAGCCTAGACAAGAATTACTAAGAAGGCAGCCCATAGTGAAATGGCACAAGGACGGTGTAAGCTGGAAACGAAATACAACTTTTGGAATGTTCCAACCATCATATCTGCCTGAGATTCAGATCCGATTGGTGATGGGATACTTCAGACTCAGCATGTCCGAAAAGGAAAGGTTGCAACACAAATCGACGAGAAGACGTTGCGAGATTCTAGGGATATGAACTACGATAGCAAGCTCCAAAACATGAGCTGGTTCTGCTACACACATGTGAACATGTTGTCCAAGACAAGAATGACCACATAGTAGTCTTATCATAAAACACTACCGAGTTCAGGTGGGGAACCATCATCGAGGATATCAAAGTCGTTACGCAAGTCCATGGATTAGATCCCAAGCATAGACTTCTTTTCCTTGAACAAGTCAATCAGTGGCTTGGTGTGCTAGGAACACGTATGGAGTGGAGGCGGCCAACCTATCAAACCATAGAGTACTTCGCACATGCATGACTGAATTGGGATGGTTCCATAGGAAACAAACAAACCTTTCTCGAATTCATGGCGGCAACTTACACCTAAAGCACACGAATTCGAGGAAGTCACTTCTTCCATCCAAGCATAGGCTTCATGAACGGAACACGAAGGCATTGCTTACAAAGTTTTCAACACTAGGTTGATGTTCAACATGAATCATGGGGGAGACAAAATGCTGCTGATGGGCTCAACAACAATTCATCGGAATTTCCATATCACTGTACTTCCACCATCATGTGAACACGGTGATAGCATTGGTCAGACCAAAAGATGCAATGGGGTATGCTCGAGGGATCAACCACGAATAAGACAACATCACGAATATCGTTGGTTTTGATTTGATTTGACAATGGCCCATACTCAATCAAAGGATTAATAAGACAATAGGTCCAGCAATTGATCACAGGGACCAATCAATGGAGATATCATCTTTCTTCGACACACACTACACAGGAATAACCCTTTGGAACAAACTAAGTCAGGCAAGCTTTTATCTTCCAACTCTCCAAGTTGTTGCCTAGCTTAACCAACTAGCTCAGGGATATCCAACACAGATTCTTGGAGAAATGATGGTTCACAGGAAACCAACTTGATCACGAGCTCAACATAACAGTCAGGAGACAACCCGGTAACACTTCCAAGAAGGTATTTGGAAAGTCACGAACCACTGGTATGTTACTAAGCTCGAGAACAATCTTGCTTTTGAGGGCAAGACAATATGATCAAATGAGTGAGGACTTGACAAGATCCTAACCCATCAATCGAAGTGTGCACCAGAAATAAGGACTAGGTAGCACGATCAATCTTAGTATGATGATTTAATAACCAACACGCTAAGAGTGAAAATATTGTCCATTAACTACCAAGCAACGAGGTTGCTAGGAGTATCGATTTCACACATCACAATCCACTTGTCGACATTCGGTTGCATCAACACGGGACCGAGGAATGAATGATGATGATGAGAAGTATCACTACGACAAGAATTCATAAGAGAAGGTGCAATTCTCATGACATTCTTGACATAAGATGGTAACACTCCAGGTGGAACAGCATCAAAAGCTGAATTGACATTTTGGTCTGCGGAATACAACTACTTTGACTCAGTCCTGGATATGGATGAGGTACTGGAGTTTGTTTCTCCTAGTCATTCCGGAATAGAATGGCTTGTCGGACCACAAGAATAATAGGCATCGATAAACACGATCGCACACATACTCTTGACTATCAATTGATCGACGAGGGTCAGAATACAACTAAAGAGGAACAACTCAAGGAGCATATAACTTTCGGAGTTGTGGATGCACAGATTAGTATCTCCAGCAAAGCTCAACATTTCTCCCGGATAACCCATGCAGAAAGTAGAATTGGCAGATTCACAATATGGAATGGAGAACTCCTCAAGAGTACTCTGATTGTGATCTTTTGGTTCAAAAGAACTTCTGCCATAAATAGTTCATGGCATTTGGAAGAAGGAAATACCACGGACTTCGAGGACTACCGCAAAGGTCACTAATATCCTAAAGGCACTAGCAAATACTAACAACATGAAGTAGGATGAATCTCAGGTTCAGAAACCCAGGAGTAGAATACCTACTACTAAATGGCATCACGGGATGCTTTCAAGAATAATGGCCAGAATCATCACACCGGGGATACAAAAGCATTGCTAAATTGCTAGGTGACTTCCTAAACAACTAGGGTCATAATAATAGCTCCAACATCTATGTTGAGGCAACAAAGTACCTCAACTTACCGATTAGTGTGCTTATTCTGACCAAAAAGGACATCGGGAATGGAAGAAAAAGACTTGCAAATGCATCAGACTATTTAGAGACCTGGGATGACTCGGACAGCATAACGGCTGTAAATGTTCAAAATGATTGGAGACATCCTGCAAAATGGTGGCATAGCCACTCAACATCACAATATCAAGGTTCCGAAATCAGCAATTATCATACAGAAATAGTAGGAACTGAACTGAGGCTTCAAACCAACAATCTTATAAGTCTATGGATTAGTAACACGTCATCCTGATAGATAGATGAGAAGCCTAATTCTTAATCCCGTAGAAGAGAAGAGGTTGACTCAGATCAGAAGGCCATGAGGTATAAGGAGTAAAAAGAGCCTTACGTTCCCTTCCACAATCAATTCCCTTACATAACTAAAGCATTTCTAGACACAACTTCGACCAGTTTGGCTTGGTAATCCCACAGCAGTCGGGGCTCGATACCAACGCTGTCAGACCCCGATTCCAAGTCACATTGATCTAGCAGTAACACCTCATATCACTTTGCGACCTCACGCACGGTATTCCAATGTGTCGCCTTACCATGGCCCGGAGACGGTTTGCGTCTTTTGGCTCACGTATATGATAGTGTCGCTAGCATCCATATGACAAAGAACCGGGCCAACATGGCTAGTCGTGGAACCCAAAGCGGCACTAACCTATGGGGACAGGCATACATGAATCACATCGAGCATGTCGGTCATCAACGTATAAATTCGGGCTGTAACTGGCTAACAGGACTCCGGTATCCCGGTACATGTAGCAGGCTAGGCAGGACTCGAATAACACCGCGTGACATTTCCCGAAGGAACAGACATAGGAACAGTGAAACACATGCCGCCGATCAAGTGTCCAAGCGGTAGTGCCGGGCTAGCAGGACTCCGGTGAACCGGGCATGGCGGACTACTATCGCCGTAAGCACGAGACTACATTTCCCCATATGAGAGGCTGCCAAGGATAAACAACTAGTTTGTCGGATCCCACACATACCAAGCATTTCAAACATACACACAATATGCTCAATATGTGTAGATACAACATGGCATCACAACATAACTCTACGACTCAAATATTTATTCAATAGGCTCCGAGGAGCGAGATATTACAAACCTGGGTCTCATGACCCAACACTCAGAGCATACAAGTCAAAGCACAAGCAGAAGCTTAACATGTCTGAGTACAGACAACTATAAATGAAGAAGGCTGAGAAGCCTGACTATCTACCAGATCCTGCCGAGGGCACAAGATCGTAGCTGAGGTAACAAGCTAACCGTCGAAGTCCAAGCGGAACTACTAAGCGAGACTGAAGTCTCTCCGCAAAACGTAAAATAAGCAAACGTGAGTACAAACGTACTCAGCAAGACTTACATCGTAACTAGCTACATATGCATCATTATCAAAAGGGGTGGTGGAGTTTGACTGCAGCAAGCCAGCTTTGACTCGGTGGCTATCCTGAACTACGATTGCAAGTAACTCTTTTGAGGTGGCGCACACGAGTCCACATATTCACCATATCAATACACCACTATAGATCCGCTCCCGTCTCCCTAGGAGAACGCCATCCATAGCACTCACGCTTATCTTGCGCATTTTAGAGTATCCACTTTCACTTGTCTATGAACTGATATAGGCAACCTGAAGTCCTTCTCCGTGGACACGGCTATTCGAATAGATCATATTAACCTGCAGGGGTGTACTTCTTCACACACGCTCTCACCACTTACCGCCGTTTACACGACATGTACTCGGCAACCTTCAAGTGGAAGCCCAACGTGGGTGTCGGCCACGACCTACCTAAACACACAAGTCCCAAGTCCAGGTTTATCGCCTATTTGGGTTCCATACGCAGGGAGTCCGGCCGAGGTTTCCCATACAGCCAGGAACGATGTGTGCAGGGTTCCCGAGACACCAAACGGGCGAATCGGTACACCGGGCCACGGTGCCTACCGCAACACAACCCACCCCTACGGTCAGCGTTGCAAGTGCCCCCAAAGATACTACAAACACCGTAAACTACTTGCAACTCCTGGACTGAGGACAAGGGTGGTTAAGAAGTCGAGAGGGTCAATTAAGGATCCCAATGCGTGGTAGTAACTGTTTCATGGATCACAAACACAGAACTCAGTTCCTGAGGACGGCCGCAATGAGACAACCCACCATGTACTCCTACATGGCCTCTCACCGCTACCTTTACCAAATCGTGTTCACACACTTAGCTCACACACAATAGGACATGTTCACACAACCATTCCAATTCATTCCCGATGAATCAGACCTGACTCAAATCTAAGCAGTAGCAGGCATGACAAACAAGCATAAATGAGTAGGCACAACATGGCTCAAACAACTCCTACTCATGCTAGTGGGTTTCATCTAATTACTGTGGAATGACAGGTCATGCAGAGGATAAAGGGGTTCAGCTACCGCAGCAAGTAACACATGAGTCGTTGTTGTCCTAATGCAGTCAAATAGAGCAGGAGTGAGAGAGTGGGATTATATCGGAATGGACTAGGGGGTTTTGCTTGCCTGGCACTTCTGAAGATAATATAGTTCTTCATCGGTGTCATCGAATTCATCGTCAGACGCTGCTCTACCGAGAGGGACGATTACCGGCAAACAAGAGAGAACACAATCAATGCAATGCACATTCACATGAATGACATGTCATGTTAAGATCCTGGATTCACCTAATGCAGCAGTAATCCAAGTTAATTGAAGTGGAATTCAAACAAGGTTGAACTCCAACTCCAAATGCTAGTTCATAAATTACCCTAATCATGATTCATCCTATTCAGTGAAGTTAACTTGTTCAATCATGCATGAAAGTGCCATAAACAGATTCTTCATATTTTTTTGATCATTTTTCATATATAAATTATTTAATTTGGAGTTGTGATTAAAAGTTATGAATATTTGAAGTTTGGGGTATTTTCTGAAATTTCCTGAATTAAATTAAATCGAAAAAGGTTATTCTTTGCGTCGACTGACGTCAAACCTGCGTCGCAGTCAACTGGAGTCAAACCTCGACGTGTGGGGCCACACGTCGCTGACTAACTAAACTAACCTAGTTTAATTAGCACTAACCTAGGTTAAGTTAAATTAGTTTAAACCTAAACTAGATTAGTTAGCGGGCGGGGCCCGCATGTCGATGGCTCGGGAAGTCAAACTAGGCCAAACCCGGTCAACTCGCCGGAGTTGACTCGCGGCTCGTCGCCGGGCGGAGCCAGAGGCAGCGGTGCTTGAGTTTCCTCCTCCGGCGACCAAATGGCCATGAGGGCGTCTATGTGACGCGGGCGCCGTCGTCGAGTAGTGGCAGCGGCTGGGCCTAAGATGGCCGGAGTCGTCACCGGCGTCGACCGTGGCGGTCGCCGGAGCTCGGGCGAGCTCGGGGTCGACGCTACGGTGCACTTGAGGAGAAACGGAAGGGCGCCGCGCCTCCTCGGAAGGGCGGCGAACTTGGTGACGTGTTTCGGCAAGCCGGGTGGCCTCGCCACGGCGGCGCCATGGCCGGCGGCGGGGAACTTTCGGGCTTCTTCGAATTAGCGGCTACGGTGAGAAAGTGGCCACGGGGTGAGGGGGAAGGTGACCGGGAGCTCACATGGAGTCGGTAGGGCGGCTCAGCAAGCTCGGGGATGTCCGGACGGCGGCGGAATCACGGCGGCGATCCTCGGTGGCCGAGAATGGGGAAGACGGCGTGGGCGGCGATGCAGGGCTCCCCCGGTCGCGTGTGACGGCGGGGAGGGCGAGGGCGGCACGGTGGAGCTCTTGGACTGCTCGAGGGGACGAGGGGGAGGCGATGGCCGGGGTGGTGTTCGTCGGCGGCAGCGATAGTGCTCGGGTTCGGGAGAGAGAGGGAGAGAGACGAGCTCGGGGAGAGAGTGAGAGGACTGGGGGGGGGGGGGCGCATGGCGTCTCCGGGCGTCGAGGAGGAGGGTCGGGAAGCAGGAGGTGGCGTCGGTGGGCGTCGGGCAAGCGCCACGCCTCGCCTCTGCCTACTTGCAGAGGAAGACGACGAGCGGCGAGGCGGTGGTGGGCTGGGCCACCAGCTGGGCCAGCGAGGGGGGGGGAGGTTGGGCCGGTTCGTGGCGCCAGGTAAGTGGGCTGCCAGGTGAGTTCTCTCTCTTTTTCTAATTATATTCTGTTTTCTATTTTGTTTGCCTCTGTTTTGATTTAGTTTAGCACCAAATCATTTAAATAAATCCTGAAAATAATTGTGGGCATTAACTGAATTATTACAGAGGCCCTTAACTATTTTTCAGAATTGTTGGAGCATTTAAAAATATTAATAGTATTTAAATGCCCCAATTCAAATACAATATGGTTTATTCAGAAATCCAAAGATGTCTTGGAAAAATATCCATCATCTCTGGATATGGTTTTCACCCTTTTCCATTAATCATGAACATTTTTGCAAACCAATGTGGGTTCTTTGAAAATATTTTAAAGTTGAGCCTATTTGCATTGTTTTAGTGCTAGGGCTTGGTCATCCCCATTTCAGGTTTCATGAAAATTAAGCATGATGCATGGATGCAATGCCCCTAGTTACAAGCAAGCTCTAGGGCTGTGACAGCCGCTGCGGAACGGGACGATGTCGAAGATCAACTCTTCACTTCGGAAGTTATCCGGGGATCCAAAGACCACTTCGAGTGTAACTGAGCCCGTACAATTGGCCTCTACACCCGGTATGACGCCTTTAAAGGTCGTCTTTGTAGGTTTAGTTCTTGAGGGTTCTATGCCCATTTTGCGCACTGTATCCTGATAAAGCAGGTTGAGGCTGCTACCGCCGTCAATCAGGACTCTGGTGAGGTGAAATCCGTCAATAATTGGGTCAAGAACCAATGCGGCGAAACCGCCGTGACGGATGCTAGTGGGGTGGTCCCTTCGATCGAAGGTGATGGGGCAGGAAGACCATGGGTTGAACTTCGGGGCAACTGGCTCCATCGCATATACGTCCCTTAGTGCACGCTTCCGCTCTCTTTTGGGTATATGGGTTGCGTATATCATGTTCACCGTCCGCACTTGTGTGGGAAAACCCTTCTGTCCTCTATTGTTCGGCGGCCGGGGCTCTTCCTCGTCATCGCTATGCAGCCCCTTGTCATTGAGTTCGGCACTTAACTTGCCTTCTTGCTTGAACACCCAACAATCCCTGTTGGTGTGATTGGCGAGTTTTAGGGTGCCATGTATCCGCACGAGCGATCGAGTATTCGGTCCAAGTTGGACGGGCCCTGGGTATTTCTTTTGAATGGCTTCTTCCACTGACCGGGTTTAGAGCCTCTGAATCCGGCATTGACGGCCGTATCTTCAGCATTATCGCCGTTAACGCGGCGCTTGTTCTTGTTGCGACACGACCTGCCATTGCTGTCCTTGGTATCCGAACTATCAGGGTGTTTGGCCAAGTTGTTGCTTCGGGCTAGCCAGTTGTCCTCTCCCGCGCAAAAGCGGGTCATGAGTGTTGTGAGGGCTGCCATGGATTTGGCTTTTCCTGTCCTAGGTGCCGGGCAAGCCACTCGTCGCGGATGTTATATTTGAAGGCTGCAAGGGCCTGTGCATCCGGACAGTCAACGATTTGATTTTTCTTTGTTAGGAACCGTGTCCAGAATTGTCCGGCCGATTCATCTGGCTGCTGAATTATGTGGCTGAGGTCATCGGCGTCTGGTGGTCGCACATATGTGCCCTGGAAGTTATCAAGAAATGCGGCTTCCGTGTCCTCCCAACAACCAATTGATTCTCGCCGGCAAGCTGTTGAGCCAATGCCGAGCTGGTCCTTTAAGCTTGAGTGGGAGGTATTTGATGGCATGTAGATCATCACCGCAGGCCATGTGGATATGGAGGAGATAGTCCTCGATCCAGACCGCAGGATCTGTGGTACCATCGTATGATTCGATGTTTATGGGTTTGAAGCCCTCGGGGATTTGATGATCCATTACTTCATCTGTGAAGCATAGTGGGTGTCTTGGCGCCTCAGTATTGGGATATATCACGGCGTAGCTCATATGAGCTTTGTCTCATCGTGGTTCGTCCGGCAGGGTTTGCTGTATCCGGCGCGACGGTAATCATCCCGCGTCGTTGGGCGCCCACGCGATCCGTAGATCGATCTTGTATGTTTTGCCTTATCCTCCAATATATCTCGCAAGTCCGGCGCGTTTTCCCGTGCCTTGGTAACTTTTGTCTTGGCGTCGGGGTGTGGCTTGAGCGGAGGGCCGAGAGGCTTCTCTGTCGCCGGGTGGCCGGTCTTCCATGTCGTGGCGCTGGTGACTTGGGTGCTTCCTCCTACTGATCGAGGCAATGGCCTGCGTTTGGGGTAGCTTTTGGAGGGCGTTCGAGTTCATACTCTTGGCTGCAAGGACTTGATCCATCCGCTGCCCAGCAGGTCTTGGTCAGCTTTAAGTTGTTGCTTCTTTTTCTTGAGGCTGCTTGCCGTGGCTATAAGCCTGCGTTTGAAACGCTCCTGTTCGACGGGATCCTCAGGCACGACAAATTTGTCGTCGTCGAGGCTTGCCTCATCTTCGGAGGGAGGCGCATAATTATCGTCCTCGACCTCTCTTTCTGCCGCACTGTCGTGCGGACTTGCTTCTGCCTCCTCCTGCGCTGAGTCCTGCTGGAGGGGGTTGTCTTCGACACTGTCCGGGGTGTTATTATCTCCCGTGCCGGAATCACCGTTTTTATTGTGGCGGGATTTAGAGCGGCGCCAGCAGCGTCGGCGCCGGTTGCTTCTTGGGGGGTCATCCTCCGTTGTTCTATCGCCGTTCCCATCTTTTGGGATGTCCACCATATATATGTCATATGACTAGGTGGCCTTCCAGTGCCCTGTAGGCGCTGGGTCTTGGTCGTCTCCGGCATCGTCGTCCATATCGTCGATGTCTTCGGATTCGAAGTTGAGCATGTCGGTTAAATCATCGATAGTGGCTATAAAGTGGGCGGTGGGTGGGTGTTGAATTTCTTCGTCGTCCGTATCCCAACCTTCCTGTCCGTAGTCCGGCTAGGGCTCTCCGGATAAAGAGAGAGACTTTAGTGAATTCAGGATGTCGCCAAAGGGCGAGTGCTGAAAGATGTCCTCGTGATGAACTCCATGACCGGCGCCCAATCGGATTCGATTGGCGGGCTGGGGTTCAAGTCCGGAGAGGAGTCCGGCACCACTGAGTCAAGGTCTTCAAAGCGACAGGGGATGGAGTTCGACTCAATCGCCGTAGAGATCATAGCCCCCGAGGCGGTGTCCAACCACTCGTCCTCGATCGGGGAATCCGGCTCCGGATTAAGGGTCGGGGCGGATGCTGGTGTGGCCTCCAGGGTACTGTTTGGTTGCAGAGCTAGATCATGCCCATCGAGAAAGTGCGGCACGCTTGGTTGCGGCTCGAATCCGTCAAAGATCAAGTCTCCGTGGACATCGGCCGTATAGTTCAAACTTCCAAATCTGACCTGATGGCCAGGGGCATAGCTTTCGATCTGCTCCAGATGGCCAAGCAAATTGGCCCGCAGTGCAAAGCCGCCGAATACGAAGATCTGTCCGGGGAGAAAAGTCTCACCCTGGACCGTGTCGTTGTTGATGATCGAAGGAGCCATCGGGCCTATCGGTGACGACACAGAGGAACTCAATGAAAGCACCAATGTCGGTGTCAAAACCGCGGATCTTGGGTAGGGGGTCCCGAATCGTGCGTCTAGGCGGATGGTAACAGGAGACAAGGGACACGATGTTTTTACCCAGGTTCGGGCCCTCTCGATGGAGGTAATACCCTACTCCTGCTTGATTAATATTGATGATATGGGTAGTACAAGAGTAGATCTACCACGAGATCAAGGAGGCTAAACCCTAGAAGCTAGCCTATGGTATGATTGTTGTTCATCCTACGGACTAAAACCCTCCGGTTTATATAGACACCGGATAGGTTAGGGTTACACAGAGTCGGTTACAATCGTAGGAGATCCACATATCCGTATCGCCAAGCTTGCCTTCCACGTCAAGGAAAGTCCCATCAGGACACGGGACGAAGTCTTCAATCTTGTATCTTCATAGTCTTGGAGTACGGCCGTGATGATAGTTCGGCTATCCGGACACCCCCTAGTCCAGGACTCCCTCAATAACCATGAAACTTGTCATCTTGATCTTAATTTTCAATCACATGATAGTTATTTTGTTGAGTTTTCTCCCACTACTATTGATGAGAATAAATTTGCTTGCACGGAGAGTCGGATAATTTCTATGCTTGTAGATCATGAAAGGAATGCTTTAGGTGCTGGTTATATTGTTGAATTCATTCATGATGCTACTAAAAATTATTATGAGGGAGTAACATATGCTTGTAGAAATTGGAATAATATCAAGTTTCCTCTCTATGTGCTTAAAGTTTTGAAGTTATGCTTGTTTTACCTTCCTATGCAAGTTGATTCTTGTTTGTTTTCTCACAAAATCCCTATGCATAGGAAGTGGCTTAGACTTAAATGTGCGAGTCATATTCTTCATGATGCTCTCTTTATGTTTCAATTCTTATCTTTTATGTGAGCATCATTGAAATCATAATGCCTAGCTAGGGGCGTTAAACGATATTGCTTGTTGGGAGGCAACCCAATTTTATTTTAGTTTCTTGCTTTTTGGTTCTGTTTAGGAATAAATAATCCATATAGCTTCTGTTTAGATGTGGTTTTATGTTTTAATTAGTGTTTGTGCCAAGTAGAACCTTTGGGAAGACTTGGGTGAAGTCTTTATGATCATGCTGTAAAAACAGAAACTTTAGCGCTCACGAGATTAGCTAGAACTTTTTACTGGAGAGTTCTATTTAGTTGATTCTTTTTGCAGATGATTACTAGACAAATTCCTCAGGTCCACCAATTAATTTTAGAATTTTTGGAGTTCCAGAAGTTCGCGTTAGTTACAGATTACTACAGACTGTTCTGTTTTTTGACAGATTCTGTTTTTCGTGTGTTGTTTGCTTATTTTGATGAATCTATGGCTAGTAAAATAGTTTATAATCCATAGAGAAGTTGGAATACAGTAGGTTTAAAACCAAAACAAATAAATAATGAGTTCATTACAGTACCTTGAAGTGGTGTTTTGTTTTCATTCGCTAACGGAGCTTACGAGTTTTCTGTTAAGTTTTGTGTTGTGAAGTTTTCAAGTTTTGGGTAAAGATTCAATGACCTATGGAATAAGGAGTGGCAAGAGCCTAAGATTGGGGATGCCCAAGGCACCCCAAAGTAATATTCAAGGATAACCAAGAGCCTAAGCTTGGGTATGCCCCGGAAGGCATCCCCTCTTTCGTCTTCGTTCATCGGTAACTTTACTTGGAGCTATATTTTTATTCACCACATGATATGCGTTTTGCTTGGAGCGTCATTTTATTTTTGTTAGTATTTGCTTGCTGTTATTTAGATTAATGTTTTTCATCCTTTAGTTTCAATTAAAAAGTCAAGGATAGCCTTTGCCACACTTATTTTGCTACTATACATGTTGCTGTTTGAAAACAGAAAGTTTACCGCTGTTGCAAAAATTCCCTAGAAAAGTTAGAGAATGATATAATGATGAAACCTTTTGCATAATAAGATCTGATAAATTTATTACTGTGGGAATTTTATTTCATAATTTTTGGAGTTACGTAAGTATTGATACTCTTGCATTCTTTACAGACTGTACTGTTTTGGCAGATTGCTGTTATGTTTGCATATGTTGGCTTGTTTAATGATTCTATTTAAGGATAGGAGTATTAAATATGCAGAGGCATTTAGTATGCAATGTTGAATAATAATTTTAGTGATTTGTTACAGAAGAAAATTATAAGGTTTTGCATTGTTATATACTAACCTATCTCACGAGTTCTTGTTGAGTTTGGTGTGGATGAAGCTTTTGAGAAATAAGGAAACCATGATATGAGAGGAATTAAGGAGACACAAAAGTTCAAGCTTGGGATGCCCAAGGCACCCAAAGATAATATTTCAAGACGTCTCAAGCATCTAAGCTTGGGGATGCCTCGGTAGGCATCCCACCTGTCGGTGTACTAGAGTAGGGGTACCCTAGTATCAAGAACTTGTGCACGGGCAATTGCAGCCCTCCGCGGCAAGGCTTGCCGGGTGACCGCCAAGGTCCTCCGTGGTTCCTTTGAAGCCATTCAAGAACAAAGTATTTAAGCCAAGGAGACAAGGCCCCGGCAAGAGGAGCTTGCTGGGAAGGCCACCCAAGGCACCTAGGAGACAAGGCCCCGGCAAGAGGAGCTTGCCGGGAAGGCCACCCAAGGCACCTAGGAGACAAGGCCCGGCAAGAGGAGCTTGCGGGAAGGACACCCAAGGCACCTAGGAGACAAGGCCCGGCAAGAGGAGCTTGCCGGGAAGGCCCGGTGAGCGACAAGCTTCCGGACGCGACAAGACAACAACCGCATGACAAGGCGCTTGCCGCGCAGACCACCACTGTACTGCGCTCCGGACATCCACTAACGTGGTCGCCTCGGGACCTTTCCAGCGCTGCAGGCAAGTGGTCGCGGCAGCGTGAGCGCGGTGGCAAGCGGTGCTGACAAGATTGCCATCGTGGCGAGCGGTGGCGCCCCTGACGGTCCCTTTCTGCACTGTTGGGGCGACGTAGATGGGCATTTAATGCCTTTGTCCCCTGCCGTCAGGGTTAGGTATGATACACTGTACAAGTAGCTGTACCAACCACTCCATTTCCATTTTTACCCTTGTCTACGTTGCCACCTGTCGGAGACCCCTTGAGCATATAAAAGGAGGCCCATGCGCAACGTAGAGGGGGGTTGGAAAGGTTAGAAGCCAGAGAACACTCACGCTCGGTCTCGTTAGCAGCTTGCGTGTACTGTAGCACTCAAGCGCTCCCGAGCAAGAACTCAATACACTCAGACATGCAGCAGTAGGAGTGTTATCTCTCCGGAGAGCTCCGAAGCTGGGTAAAACCGCTCGTGCTTATACCGCCTCGATCTGCTCTTCGTGCGACCTCCGCCCCCCGCCGAACCGAAAGGGGCTCGGTCCGCCGGTCCCATAGGTGTTCGTGGGTCAGATCAGCCTCCCCGACATCTTTGGCGCGCCAGGTAGGGGGCGTCGAGGTTGTGTGAACCTGATCCGGCGTCCACACGAGCTAGATCTTCATCATCTTCATCGACATTCCACCAAAGAAGAAGGCTTCGGCGGCAGATGTTCCGTCCGCGTCGAACCCACCACCACCGGAGCAAACGAGTGGTGGGGTAGACGCCGGCGGAAGAATGGACGTCGACGGGGGAGCCCACGGTGCTGCCAAGTCCAAGGACAAGGCTGCGCAGACCTCGGCGTCCGTACATGCACCGCGCCCGTCTCAGGAGGCGCGGGACCGACAGCGTCATGGTGTTCACAACGCCATACGCTCGTTGGACCAAAATCGAGATGGTGGATCTCGGGATGCTCAAGACCAGCATGCACGCCAACATGCTGGGCGCGAAGCGGCATGGTCGCTGACGGGATATCGCTCCTTCTAACATAGTTAGAAGTCCGAGCATATCCGCCTCGCGCCGTTCGCCATCGCCACCCACCACTTCAGCAGAAGCTTTGGCGAGCTCAATCGCTCTGGATTACCCTCCAACAGTCGACAAGGTCGATGAATGGAGGGCCACCATTCAAAGTCCCATCGGCTTTGCTAACGGCGACGCTCGCGGCAGCCGAAAAGCGTCATTGTCGGCGGCAAGGCGCAAGGCACGAGCCGATGGCGGCATTTAAACCGGTGGGGGTGCAACCACCATGCACTCTCCGCCCCGAAGGCCAAGATCGCCGACTCGCCAGATCCACCTCGACAGCGACTCCACCGCATCATCGGATCCACGAGCTCGTCGTGATCAGCGCCAAGTTCTTCATGAACGACAGCAAGAAGACGCTTGAACTCGCATCGAGCGCCAAAGAGAAGCGCGGCGTCAATCCGACCAGCGCGCTGGGCCCTCTGTCGACATGCATGCGCCAGGGGAACCAGGCGACTTGCCGTACGCGGTAGGTTGCCCTGCGTTCACTCGTGAGCTGCGGCAAGTCCAGTGGCCCAAAGAAGAAGAATTTCAAGCCGACGTGCAGAGAAGTACGACGGCGGGGACGATCCGTCGGAGTTCCTCGGCATCTACACCATCGCGGTGCAAGCTGCCGGGGCGAGGACGACAAGATCACGGCCAACTACTTCCAGCTGGTGCTCAAGCCCAATGTCGATCTGGCTCATGCACTTGCCGACAACTCCATATCCTCTTGGCAGACCTATGCCATCAGTTTGTTGGCGCCTTACAGCGTGCCACAAACCCCATGGCTAAGAAAGCGCCCTTCATCTGCCGCCCGAAGGAAGGAGAGCCCAGATGTCCACCGTCGCGGTAATCAGCGCTGCGTTCCATCGAATCGTCGCGAAACCGCAGGATGCGGGAGGAGATGGCGATGTGCAAGATCAGAGACGTCAGTGAGCTATATGCCTTGGCCGACAAGTGTGCACGTGCTGAGGAAGGGAGCAGACTCCTCGGAGAGAATACTGAAGCAGGAGGATCTGATAGTGAGGAGACCGCCCCGGCAAAGAAAAACCGGCGGCGGAACAACAGGAAGAAGAAAGGCAAAGATGTGCTAGTTGTTGAGCAGTCCGGCAACGGAGGTGGCGCCAAGAAAGCCAAAGCTGGTAGCTCCGGCAAGTAGGTTGCCGCTGGCACCAACTGCCAGGCTGTGGCGGTCGCCGACAAGCAGGATGGCTCCAACAAACAGTACTGCAAGATCCACCGCACCAAGGGCCATGACCTCCGGAGCTGCAAAAAGGTCGAGCAGCTCGTCGAGCAGCAGAAGGCTGAATACGAACGACGCAACAAGGAGAAAGCCCAGGAAGGTGCTGGAGGAGCTAGCAAGATACGTCCCGGCCGAGGAGGACGCCGCGGCAAGGCCAAGCAGCGGCAAGGAGACAGACCTCCCGCCGCCGCGATAAGGATGAAGACGACAGCGATGATGAAGACATGGATGATGACGAGACCGATGAGCAGGAGTTCGAGAAAACCACAGAGGTCCCGTGCGTTGACGGTGGTGCTTCTCAGTATACTTCACACCGCCTGCTCAAGCGGTGGATGCGGGAAGTCAATGCGGCGTAACCATCCGCCGAGTCACGCAAGCCTCGAAATGGTCCAAAGACGCCTATCATCTTTGATATTGAGGACCACCCTGATCGTGTAGCTGCGGTCGGGTGCTTGCCGATGTTGGTTTCACCAACTATCCGCAACCTCAAGATCACTAAGATGCTAGTTGACGGCGGGGCCGGCTTGAACCTGATCTCCTCCGCGGTGCTCCAGAAACTCCAGATCCCTGATGGCGAGCTCGAAGAGACCGGCACATTCCAAGGAATCAACTCGGGAAAGAGTAAGCCGAAGGGAAAGATCACGTTGCCGGTAACATTTGGCAGCGAGTTGGAACTTCAGAACTGAGAGGGTCACTTTTGACGTTGCTGACTTTCCATTGCCTTACAATGGGATACTTGGCCGTCCAGCACTCGCCAAATTCATGGCAGCCTCTCACTATGCATACAACATGCTGAAGATGCCAGGCCTGATAAGTGTCATCTCTGTCCCTGGCGACAAGAAGGATGCTCTTATCTGCGCCGACAAGATCTACCGGGAAGCAGCAGATGCAGCAGATTGCAAGCCACTTGCCGCTGAAGCTCCCGGGGCAAAGAAGAAGACCAACTCCGGCAAGAGCTCTGATGCCCACTCCGGCAAGCGCACCTCTTCGGAGTGCTGCGCTACCGTCGAGGACGCACCATCGAGCTCCACCCGCAAGTGTAAGAAGACGATGGCAGCTCCACCAGAGACCAAGAAGGTGTCCGCCAAGGAGGACGGCACTGGTTGTACCTTCACCATCAGTGCCACTCTCGACCCTAAATAGGAAGGCACGCTTGTTGCTTTCCTGCGGGCGAATGTCGACGTGTTTGCGCATGGCAACCGTCTGACATCCCCGGTGTTCCCAGGAAAGTAATTGAGCACCATCTTGCCGTTTGTCCTCATGCGCGGCCCGTCAAGCGTAAAGTCGTGAAGCTGCGGTGAGCGCCAAGAATTCATCGCAGAAGAAATCAAGAAGTTGGAAGCAGCAGGCCTTGTCGAGGAGTGCTCCATCCTACGTGGTTGGACAATCCTGTAGTCGCGCAAGAAGGCAAGCGGAAATGGAGACTTTGTATCGACTTTACCGATGTTAATAAAGCTTGTCTCAAAGACCCATTTCCCTTGCCGCGCATCGACCAGATTGTTGACTCCACGGCCGGATGTGACTTGCTTTCATTTCTAGATGCATACTCAGGATATCATCAGATCTTCATGGCAGAAGAGGATGAGGAGAAGACCGCATTCATCACCCCATGTGGCACATAGTGTTTCGTACGGATGCCTTTCGGATTAAAGAATGCTGGTTCAACATTTGCAAGAGTAGTCCTTAACGCTTTTGAGCCGCAAATGCACAGAAATGTGGAAGCCTACATGGATGACATAGTGGTCAAGAGCAAGGACAAGGCGACTCTGATTCAAGATTTAGAAGAAACCTTTGCAAATATGCGCAAGATCAACCTAAAGCTCAACTCCGAGAAGTGCGTGTTTGGAGTCCCTTACGGCAAGCTTCTCGGGTTCTTCGTGTCTCAGCGGGGAATTGAAGCCAATCCCGACAAGATCAAGGCCATTGAGCAGATTGAAGCACCAAAGCGCGTCAAGGATGTACGAAAGCTTGTCGGGTGCGTAGCTGCTCTCTCAAAGAGTTTATCTCTAGGTCCGCTGAGCGCGCCCTGCCATTTTTCAAAATTTTGAAAAAGGCAGGTCCAATGAAATGGACTCCTCAAGCGGAGGCTGTGCTGCAGGATTTAAAGAGATACATGTCCTCCACTCCAACGCTTGTCGCACCTAAGCCACCAGAGAAGTTGCTGCTATATATAGCGGCAACCAATCAAGTGGTTAGTGCTGCGTTAGTAGCGGAGAGGGAGGCGGATGATGAGCTAGCAACCATGGCAGATGCATCCAGCGACAAGCAGGGGTTTCACCGACAAGCTCGATCCCGACAAGGATGGATCTGCTATGAGACGCATGAGAAGATGCGAGAAAAGAATGGTGCAGCGCCCAGTTTACTTTGTCAGTACCCATCAGCAGGGGGCTAGGTCAAGGTACACAGGTGTGCAGAAATTTCTATACGGCCTCCTCATGGCCTCGAGAAAGCTGCGCCATTACATCCAGGCACATGAGATTACAATCGTCACTGCTTTTCCGCTGAAGAGGATCTCGCAAAACCCAGAGGCAACAGCGGGGATTGTCGAGTGGGCACTTTGGAACTATCAAGCTTTGGCCTCAAGTTTGAGAGCACTTCAACTATCCAAAGCGAGCATTGGCGGAGTTCATAGCAGAATGGACGGCAACACAGGATGAAGAAATTCCAGAAACGAGCATCCCTGGCCAAGGAGGCAAGCAAAGAGTGGCTGATGTACTTTGATGGTGCCTTCTACGCTGCAAAGGCGCCCGGTCTTGAAGCGTACTACTTGTTGCACCCACCGGAGAGCACCTCAAGTACGTAGTCCAGATGCACTTTCCCAATGAGCAAGCAACAAACAATACTGCAGAGTATGAAGGTTTGCTTGCCGGTCCCAGGATCGCGGTAGACCTTGGGATCAAGAAGCTCATTGTCAGGGGTGACTCACAGCTTGTCATCCGCCAAGTGAACAAGAGTTATCAGAGTCCGTTGATGGAAGCTTATGTTGATGAAGTGAGAAAGCTAGAAGAGCACTTTGACGGCCTACAAATGGAACATGTTCCAAGAGCTCAGAACGACATTGCCGATGGCCTGTCAAAGTGCACTGCACTTAAGTTACCTGTGGAACCAGGGATTTTTGTGCTCAAGCTAACTCAACCGTTTGTAACGCCATCAACCGGACAGAGCAAGAAGAGGAAGTTGATCTCTGGTGACTATTTTCCGGCAGAGCTCCCCGAAGCCGCCGCCAAGAAGGTCCCCAAGATCAAAACCAAGAGTGCTGAGGAGCAGTCTGCTCTGACAAGCCTTAGGGTTTGTTTCGTTGAAGCAGACGCTCCCAACAAGTTTTGCTCCGGCAAGCTTGCCGGGGAACGTCAAGCTCCGGCTGAGCCGCAGGCTCTCGCCGTAGAAGCGGATGTTCCCGCAGCAGCATATATTCCTTTAGTCCTTGTTGTCGAGCCGCAAGCTCCAGCATGGGCACAACAAATTATCTGTTTCCTTCAGATAGGAGAACTTCCCGAAGAGCAAGAAGAAGCGGAAAGAGTTGCCCGGCAGTCGAGTATGTACCAGTTTGTCGACAACACACTGTACAGAAGAAGACTCAATGGTGTGAAATTGAAGTGTATTCACCGGGAAGACGTACAAAAGTTGTTGGCAGAGATACATGGAGGCATATGTGGTCACCACATTGGCGCCAGAGCACTTGCCGGCAAAGCATTCCGGCAAGGTTTCTTTTGGCCGACAGCCCTCCAGGATGCAACTGCACAAGTAACCAAGTGTGAAGCGTGCTAGTTCCATTCCAAGAAGATACACCAGCCAGCTCAAGCTCTCCAGATGATCCCTTTATCCTGGCCATTTTCGGTCTGGGGGCTCGACATCCTTGGCCCCTTTCCCCGAGCTGTCGGGGGCTTTGAGTACTTGTACGTTGCCATCGACAAGTTCACAAAGTGGCCGGAAGTGGAAGCAGTGAGGAAGGTGACAAGACAACGGTCAGCCCAAGTTCTTCGGTCGATTGTTTGCCGCTTTTGGAATTCCTAACAGGATCATCACCGACAACGGCACGCAATTCACGAGCCGCACCTTCATGCAAGACGTCCAAGATCTTGGCGCCAAGGTTCCGCTTGCCATTGCTCATCCGAGAAGTAACGGTCAAGTGGAAAGGGCAAATGCTGAAGTGCTGCGCGGGCTCAAGACCAGAACTTTCGACAGGCTGCACAAGTGCGGAAGGAACTGGATTGAGGAGCTGCCGGTGGTTCTTTGGTCGATCAGGACGACGCCAAATCGAGCCACTGGCCAGACACCTTTCGCTCTAGTCTATGGAGCAGATGCAGTTCTCCCCACGGAACTCGTATATGGATCACCTCGAGTGCTTGCTTATGATGAGCTTGAGCAAGAGCAGTTGCGACAAGATGACGCGCTGCTCCTTGAGGAGGATCGTCTTTGTCAGACGAGCTGCTCGATACCAGCAAGCTTTGCGCCGCTAGCATAGCCGCAAAGTTAATGCCAGAAGTCTCGAGGAAGGTGACCTTGTTCTTCGGAGCGTTCAGTCCGCCAAGAATTCCAACAAGTTGGCCTTGAAGTGGGAAGGCCCTTACCGGGTGAAACGAGTCACTAGGCAAGGCGCTGTCCGCTTGAGACCGAAGATGGCATTCCGGTGAGCAACTCCTGGAACATTGAGCATCTTCGTAAGTTTTACCCGTAAGGTGCGGTTGCCGGAACCTGTTCCGGCAACCACCTTTTGTACAAGTCTTGCCGGTGTCGCATGTAATCCTTTGTACAAAGCCGGGCGCAGACCCCGTGCATAAGTAAAGCTAATGTGCTTCGCACATCTTGTCAATTTCATGCTTTCTAATTCTATTTGCATGCGTTATCTGACACTTTGTGCAGCACCTACCCCCGGTAAGCAATAATGAGCCATAAGGCTCCATATCTTTATTTTCTCTTCTTTCTCTTTCTCAAAGAAAGGAAGGTTCCACAGCCCACAAGTTTGCCGGGGAAAGGAGAAGATAATGGTGTGGACCAAGCGTCGCTCAAGGAAGTCTAGCCTTACGGGAAGCAAACGATGTAAAAGCTAAGTTCCTAAAGTTTGAGCAATCAGTTTTAAAAATTTTAAGTTATCTTCCTAGAATGACCGTACTTTGTATGGAAAACCTGTGCTGTGGAGGAACCAACTCGTAGCTAGTTGCGCCTTACTTTGTTTCGAGTCCGCTCAACAACTTAAGTGAGCTGCGACTAGTTGCGACAAGGTTACTTTGTCGAACGGCACCGCCAAAGAAGTCTGCCGACGTCCCAGATTAGCGCCATGCCCAGTGCTCAAGGCCGACAAGTTCCCTAAAAGCGTAGGGCAAAAACATACAAAGGAAGGAATCAAGTAGAGGAAATAACATAGCAATCACTACCCGAAATAGAGTTATATTACAAGATAGCTTGTCGTAGCTCTAATAGATTGTTCTCATAACATGACCAGCAGCTGCAAGAAAAAGAGAAAGCGGGCGGCCTAATCTACGCGATCGCCCTCAACCCTCTTGATCCCGCTCACCCTGTCCACGATGGGTGCGACAAGGGTCTTGAGCGCCTCCACATCAGCATTCGGCGGCAAGGACTTGAGGACGTTGGTGAGGTTGAGGCCTGGATTGCGGAAGGCCACCTTCATCAGCACCTTTTGAAGAGCTCCCGCGCAGATCTGGCGTGACTCGTCGGCCAGCTGCTTTGGGATCTCTTCCCGGAGTCGCTGGAGGGCCGTCACCACGCCCTTGAAGAACAAGCTGAGCTTGGCGCTGGGTTGGAGGTGCTCATCGGAGTAATATCCAAGATCCTCCATCCCCAGCTGCGCTAGCTCCTCGTCGATGGCTGCAGCAACATCCACGAGACCCTCGGTCCAGTGCTCCACATTTTCCCTAAAGGTATTCTGGGCGGCAGCAGCACTCGCCAGCAGCGCCTCGTCGGCCTTGATCTTCTCCTTCAAGGCCACCTCCTACTCCTCGGCGCCTGGCCCAAAGATCTCGAGTCAAGGTGGTCAGCTTCAACTCAAGATCCGCGTTGGAGTCCTTGGCGGCGCTAAGCTCTTTGCTCCTCTCGGTGAGACGACCCTGCAGCTCACCAAGGGTGTAGGCATCCTTCTCGCGCTCACGCTTGAGCATAGCAAGCTCCTCGCCGCTCTCCTTGAGATTGGCCTCCAGCTGCATCACCTTCGTCTCCAGCTCCTTCTTGGCGGCCTCGGCACCTGCGGCAGCATCCTTTGCTTCCTTGAGAGCCCCGCCAAATGTTTGCTCGCGCGTGGCTAGATCCTCCTCATGGCTGTCAAGATTAACCTTCCGTTGCGCCAACTCGCCTTCCAAGGCAGACAGACTTCTCGGCAGCTAGTCATTGCTGTTGCTCTTCGGCTTCAGCCTTCTCGAGGAGGAAGGCTTTGCGCTCTTCGGCGAAGTTGCTCCGCTCATTTGCCAAGGACCGGAGAGCTTCCTGGTTAAGGCCAGGGAGCTCCTCCAGCGCGTTCTCGATGTCTGCTCCGCCTTCGCGACAAGCGCTTCCCGGAGTCCAGCTTGGCTTGTCGGGCGCGGTAGAGCGATAGCAGTTTCCGCAGCAGCTGCTCCTCCTCAGACTCGCCGCTGCTGCTGCTTGGCGCGTCGACCAGCGTCAGTCCAGCGGAGGCGAGCAGCTCTTCATCAAAAGTTTCTCCTTCGGTCGGCGCCCTGGAGCTCGACGCCCATGGGAGCTTGATGAAGACGCCATCGCCGGCCTTCAAATAGGCGCCGGGCTGGGGCTCTTCGGAGCCCGACACTGCAGCAGCGGCGGAGGGATCGGCGGTCGGCGTAGCGCCTGGCGCTCCTGTGGCCTCAGGGCCGTCAGTGCGATCGCCGGACCCCTCGCCAGCTTCTGCGGCGGCAGCTTTGGCGGCTTCTTCGCCGGCGGGCTCGTCAGCGCCAGCTTCTTCTTCGGTGGCAGCGGCGTCGTCAGTATTGCCGCGCGCGTCCTCCTCGCCGGCAACCTCGGTCTCCATTGGTTCTGTGGCGGATGGATCTGTCGACCGGAAAATGAAGAAAAGTCAAGCAAATATTCAAAAAGAAAATCAAAATAAGAAGAACACAAGGGAAGTTTTCAAGCAAGAGGATTACGTGTGCTAGGGTCTGCAGTCATGGTCTCCGCCTTGAGAGATCGCTGGTCTTGTCCCTTCTTGCCGGAGAGCTGTCCCTTGCCGGAGAACTTCCCTTGCGGAGAAGTCTCCCTTGCCGGAGAACGCCTCCTTGCCAGGGAATACTCCCTTGGCGGTGTAGTCGAAGCAGAAGGCATGTCGGGAGGCGGCTTGTGGCACTCTGGTAAGGCTGCTCGCTTCCTACACAAATCAGCAGTCGATATCAAGAAGAAAGGGCACCCATGCACGCCGAACAGCAAGAAGTAAAAAATATACTTACACTGGGGACTGCGCTGGGGGCTGCTTTGAGGAAGAGTTGCCACGTCCGGCAAGGTGGTCTCTGACGCGCCTCCTGCTGTCGCGGTGGGTTCTTCCTCGATGACAATCACCGGGTCCTTGGCTCTTTTCGACGCTCTGGGCGGCGTCCTGAAAAGGAATGGGTTCAGAGTGAAGCAAATCAGATACAAGACAAAGCAACAAATCGAAGAACTACAAGTACAGCGAAGAATCTTACTCTTCTTCTTCCTCGTCGGAGCTGAGCGCGGAGAGATCAAATTCTGGCTCGCCTCCAGTGCGACGAGGCGGAAGAGTAGGTTCCCTTGGCCGCTTGGCGGGAGCAGAAGCGGTGGTCTGGGAGGGCCCCGCTCCGGTTGCCGCAGCGGCGTGAGGTGCTCCCGCGGCAACAATGCTTGCCGCGTTGGAGCGCGTCGCGCGGCGCGGCGGCTATTGACCCGTGTGCCGCCCCGCTACATCTCCGGCCTTGCGAAGACGCCTTCTTGGTGGAGCTGGGGGCTCCGCTCGCGGCAAGCTGTCTGAAGGAGGGGAGGAGGCACCCTCGGCGGGCTCGCTCGACTCAGCTTCAGGCCCGGCAAGCTCTTCCTCGCCGGCAAACTCCCCTCGCTCGACAAGGCTTGCCGCCTCTGCTGCCTCTGCTGCCTCTGCCTCCTCCACGATGAATCCGAACTCGCCATGGCGTAGCGCTGCCGCCTCTTCCAGCTGGCGGCGGCGTCGCTGCATCTCATCATCGGTGGTGTCGCGGGTGAGGCTCTTCGTTTCATCGGGCGGACCGGCACTTCTACCAGGCCGTCAAAGAACGCTCGCACGACGTCATCTGCAGGCTCTTGCCAAGTGGGGACAATTCCATGCAAATCGCACAGCGGCATCATTGCACGGATGCGGTCGAGCGAGGAGTTGTTGCATAGCGGAACGACATTCTTCGGCAACCTGAACGCTCCGGGATGCTCAGGATCGTGCTTGAACAGCTCCAAGAGCATCGCGTCCAGTTCAAGACGGTGAAGTTGAAGTTGAGGCCCGGCGCAGCCTCATGATATCCGCCGTTGCTCGAAACTCCCAGCGGGTCTCCTCCTCTCTGCAAGGGCGTCTGGCGGCGAAGGAAATCTGCGCCAACGGGCGCCCGATGAGTCCGGCAAGCCTAAGGCGTAGAGATCCGGATGACGGCAATCTTCAGCCTAAGCGTCTTCCGGGCCGATTGCTCCAATCGTTGCAGCGCCAAGACCATCGAGGTTTGGCGCTGGGCGATGGCAGCTGCGGGTTCTCCTCGACAATCCAGCACCAGTCTGCTCTCCACTCATCCCATTTGCTGCGGAGCTCTCCCTCCAGATAAGCTTCCTTCTTGCCGATCCGCGAGATCCAGGCGATCCCGCCGAAAAGGGGCTCCCCTCTCTCAACTCGGGGCATAAAGAAGTGGCGGAAAAGAGCTACGTTTGGATGGACTCCGACAAAGTTTTCGCAGAGATGTGCGAAAACCGCCATGGTCAGAACGGCATTGGGGGCGAAGTCAAGGAGGCGGAACCCAGAGGTGTTCATGATATCGCAGAAAATTCAGAGAAAGGCGGCAGAGCCCGCAGAGAATAACAGCGCGAAGAAAGTGTACCCATTCGGAGCCAGTTCCGAAGTAGCAGCTGGGAGTACCTTCGTGCGCGGATGCGCTCGCGTCTCCATCGACCAGAAGAGATAGTAGTACTCCCTCAGCTCCCTCGCGGCGAGCTGGGGGGGAAAGATTGACCGCTCCTTCCGCAGCGCCGCAAGCCACTGCGCCTCGACCGACTTCACGGCCTTCCCCTTGTCGGCTTTCGGAGCCATGGCGGAGGTGGTGAGGGAGATCGACGGCGTTGGTGATGCTGGTGCCGATGGGGGGCGGAGCGCTGCTCTCTATTCAGCCTTGGGATGAAGGGGGGAGCAGCGGAGGTTTTTTTTCGAGATTGGACAGCAACTGGCGAGATGGGCAAACTGCCCCTATTTCCCCTGCTTATAAAGGGGGGGGCGGATGTTCTGTCTTTCCGAATAAATAAACCACCCACGATCTCTCACACGACGCCGCATTCAACGCGTGCCGTTCGTGGGGGGCGTGCTGGGTCCGGAGTGAGTTACGGCATAACCCAGGCCGCGTGTGCTCGTGCCCTGTTTTGGGCCTGGCCCAACAGCCGCAGCGTATGGCCTGTGCCCGGGGGTTCTGTCGGTGTACTAGATTAAGGGTACCCTAGTATCCCGAACTTGTGCACGGGCAATTGCAGCCCTCCGCGGCAAGGCTTGCCGGGTGACCGCCAAGGTCTTCCGTGGTTCCTTTGAAGCCATTCAAGAACAAAGTATTTAAGCCAAGGAGACAAGGCCCCGGCAAGAGGAGCTTGCCAGGAAGGCCACCCAAGGCACCTAGGAGACAAGGCCCCAAGAAGAGGAGCTTGCCGGAAGGCCACCCAAGGTACCTAGGAGACAAGGCCCGGCAAGAGGAGCTTGCCGGAAGGCCACCCAAGGCACCTAGGAGACAAGGCCCGGCAAGAGGAGCTTGCCGAAGGCCCGATGAGCGACAAGCTTCCGGACGCGACAAAGGCGACAACCATGGCAAGGCGCTTGCCATGTAGACCACCACTCTGTACTGCGCTCCAAAGACATCCACTAACGTGTCGCCATACAGGACCTTTCCAGCGCCACAGGCAAGAGGCCATGCGGCCAGCGGAGCGCGGTGGCAAGCGGTGCTGGCAAGATTGCCATCGTGGCAAGCGGTGGCGCCCCTGACGGTCCCTTTCTGCACTGTTGGGGCGACGTAGACGGGCATTTAATGCCTTTGTCCCCTGCCGTCAGGGTTAGGTATGATACACTGTACAAGTAGCTGTACCAACCACTCCATTTCCATTTTTACCCTTGTCTACGTTGCCACCTGTCGGAGACCCCTTGAGCATATAAAAGGAGGCCCATGTGCAACGTAGAAGGGGGTTGGAAAGGTTAGAAGCCAGAGAACACTCACGCTCGGTCTCGTTAGCAGCTTGCGTGTCTTTGTAGCACTCAAGCGCCCCGAGCAAGAACTCAATACACTCAGACATGCAGCAGTAGGAGTGTTATCTCTCCGGAGAGTTCCGAAGCTGGGTAAAACCGCTCGTGTGCTTCGCCTCGATCTGCTCTTCGTGCGACCTCCGCCCCCCGCCGACCCGAAAGGGGCTCGGTCCGCCGGTCCCATAGGTGTTCGTGGGTCAGATCAGCCTCCCCCGACACCACCTTTCTTCTTCAACAACTATCGGTTAGTATCGGTTGAGCCTAAGTTTTTGCTTCTTCACATGAGTTGTGCTATCCTTGCAATGTCATTTTATTTTGTTTTGCTTTCTGTTTGAATAAAATACCAAGATCTGAAATTATTAAATGGGAGAGTCTTCACATAGTTGTATAATTATTCGACTACTCATTGATCTTCACTTATATCTTTCGGAGTAGTTTGTCATTTGCTCTATTACTTCACTTATATCTTTTAGAGCACGGTGGTGGATTTGTTTTATAGAAACTATTGATCTCTCATGCTTTACTTATATTATTTTGAGAGTCTTAAATAGCATGGTAATTCGCTTAAATAATCCTAATATGCTAAGCATACAAGATTTGTAAGAATTCTTATGAGTGTGTTGAATACTATGAGAAGTTTGATGCTTGATAATTGTTTTGAGATATGGAGGTAGTAATATTAGAGTCATGCTAGTTGAGTAGTTGTGAATTTGAGAGATACTTGTGTTAAAGTTTGTGATTCCGTAGCATGCACGTATGGTGAACCGTTATGTGATGAAGTCGGAGCATGATTTATTTATTGATTGTCTTCCTTATGAGTGGCGGTCGTGACGGCGATGGTCTTTTTCCTACCAATCTATCCCCCTAGGAGCATGCGCGTAATACTTTGCTTTGATAACTTGTAGATTTATGCAATAATTATATGAGTTCTTCATGGCTAATGTTGAGTCCATGGATTATACGCACTTTCCCCATCCTTCCACCATTGCTAGCCTTTCTAATAACGCGCACCTTTTGCCGATATCATACACCCACCATATACCTTCCTCAAAACAGCCACCATACCTACCTATCATGGCTTTTCCATAGCCATTTCGAGATATATTGCCATGCAACTTTCCACCGTTCCGTTTATTATGACACGATCCATCATTGTCATATTGCTAGCATGATCATGTAGTTGACATCGTATTTGTGGCAAAGCCACCATTCATAATTCTTTCATACATGTCACTCTTGATTCATTGCACATCCCGATACATCTCTAGAGGCATTCATATAGAGTCATATTTTGTTCTAAGTATCGAGTTGTAATTGTTGAGTTGTAAGAAAAATAAAAGTGTGATGATCATCATTATTAGAGCATTGTCCCAGTGAGGAAAGGATGATGGAGAGTATGATTCCCCCACAAGTCGGGATGAGACTCCGGACGAAATATAAAGATATAATAAAAAAAGAGAAAGAAAAGAGGCCAAAAAAAAGAGAAAAGGCCAAATAAAAAAATAAAATAAAAAAATGAGAGAAAAAGAGAGAAGGGACAATGCTACTATCCTTTACCACATTTGTGCTTCAAAGTAGCACCAAGATCTTCATGATAGAGAGTCTCCCATTTCGTCACTTTCATATATTAGTGGGAATTTTTCATTATAGAACTTGGCTTGTATATTCCAATGATGGGCTTCTTCAAAATGCCCTAGGTCTTCATGAGCAAGCGAGTTGGATGCACACCCACTTAGTTTCTTTTGTTGAGCTTTCACATGCTTATAGCTCTAGTGCATCCGTTGCATGGCAATCCCTACTCACTCACATTGATATCTATTGATGGGCATCTCCATAGCCTGTTGATACGCCTAGTTGATGTGAGACTATCTTCTCCTTTTTGTCTTCTCCACAACCACCATTCTATTCCACCTATAGTGCTATGTCCATGGCTCACGCTCATGTATTGCGTGAAGATTGAAAAAGTTTTGAGAATATCAAAAGTATGAAACAATTGCTTGGCTTGTCATCGGGGTTGTGCATGATTTAAATATTTTGTGTGGGGAAGATGGAGCATAGCCAGACTAAATGATTTTGTAGGGATAACTTTCTTTGGCCATGTTATTTTGAGAAGACATAATTGCTTTGTTAGTATGCTTGAAGTATTATTATTTTTATGTCAATATGAACTTTTGTCTTGAATCTTTCGGATCTGAATACTCATATGACAAGTAAGAAGAGTTACATTGAAATTATGCCAAGTAGCACTCCGCATCAAAAATTATCTTTTTTATCATTTACCTACTCGAGGACGAGCAGGAATTAAGCTTGGGGATGCTTGATACATCTCCAACGTATCTATAATTTTTGATTGCTCCATGCTATACTATCTACTGTTTTAGGCAATATTGGGCTTTATTATCCACTTTTTTATTATTTTTGGGACTAACCTATTAACCGGAGGCCCAGCCCAGATTTGTTGTTTTATGCCTATTTCAGTGTTTCGAAGAAAAGGAATATCAAACAGAGTGAAAACGAAACGAAATCAACTGGAGAAGTTATTTTTGGAAGGAAAGCCACCCGATGGACTTGGAGTGCACGTCAGGAAATAAGGGAGGTGCTCACGAGGGTGGGGGGCGCGCCCACCCCCCTGGGACGCGCCCCCTGCCTCGTGGCCCCCCATTCGGTCCACCGACGTACCCCCTGCACCCATATATACCTACGTATCCTAAAACTTCCAGAACGGAAGATATATCGGGAGTTCCGCCGCCGCAAGCCTCTGTAGCCACCAAAAACCTCTCGGGAGCCCGTTCCGGCACCTCACGGAGGGGGAGGAACCCATCACCGTGGCCATCTTCATCATCACGTCGCTATACTTGACGAGGTGTGAGTAGTTCACCCTTGGGGCTGAGGGTATGTACCAGTAGCTATGTGTTTGATCTCTATCTCTCTCTCTCTCGTGTTCTCTCTCGTGTTCCCTCTATGGCACGATCTTGATGTATCGCGAGCTTTGCTATTATAGTTGGATCTTATGTTTCTTCTCCCCTCTACTCTCTTGTAATGAATTGAGTTTTCCCTTGAAGTTATCTTATCGGATTGAGTCTTTAAGGATTTGAGAACACTTGATGTATGTCTTTCCGTGCGTATCTGTGGTGACAATGGGATATCACGTGATTCACTTGATGTATGTTTTGGTGATCAACTTGCGGGTTCCGCCCATGAACCTATGCATAGGGGTTGGTACACGTTTTCGTCGTGATTCTCCGGTAGAAACTTTGGGGCACTCTTTGAGGTTCTATGTGTCGGTTTGAGTAGATGAATTGAGATTGTGTGATGCATATCGTATAATCATGCCCACGGATACTTGAGGTGACAATGGAGTATCTAGGTGACATTAGGGTTTTGGTTGATTTGTGTCTTAAGGTGTTATTCTAGTACGAACTCTTGAATAGATTGATCCGAAAGAATAACTTTGAGGTGGTTTCGTACCCTACCATGATCTCTACGTTTGTTCTCCGCTATTAGTAGCTTTGGAGTGACTCTTTGTTGCATGTTGAGGGATTGTTATATGATCTATCTATGTTATTATTGTTGAGAGAACTTGCACTAGTGAAAGTATGAACCCTAGGCCTTGTTTCCTATCATTGCAATATCGTTTACGCTCACTTTTACCATTAGTTACCTTGCTGTTTTTATTATTTCAGATTACAAAAACCTATATCTACCATCCATATTGCACTTGTATCACCCTCTCTTCGCTGAACTAGTGCACCTATACAATTTACCATTGTATTAGGTGTGTTGGGGACACAAGAGACTTTTTGTTATTTGGTTGCAGGGTTGCTTGAGAGAGACCATCTTCATCCTACGCCTCCCACGGATCGATAAACCTTAGGTCATCCACTTGAGGGAAATTTGCTACTGTCCTACAAACATGTGCACTTGCAGGCCCAACAACGTCTACAAGAAGAAGGTTGTGTAGTAGACATCAAGGTTTCACTAGAGGCTTCTCTCATGAAGGCAAATAATATGGTGGGCGAACAAATTACTGTCGAGCAATTGATAGAAAAGCGCAAAGTTATGATGACATCCAAGGCAATGATTATGCATATAGGCACCACGTCCGTGTCAAGTAGACCAAAACGATTTTGCATCTGCTACTATTACTCCACGCATCAACCGCTATCAAGCATGCATCTAGAGTATTAAGTTCATAAAGAACGGAGTAACGCCTTAAGTGAGATGACATGATGTAGAGGGAAAAACTCAAGCAATATGATGAAAAACCCATCTTTTTATCCTTGATGGCAACAATATAATACGTGCCAGGCTACCCCTACTTTGTCCCGGGTGAGGACACCGCAAGATTGAACCCAAAACTAAGCACCTATCCCATTGCAAGAAATACCAATCTAGTTGGCCAAACCAAACCGATAATTCGAAGAGAAATACAAAGATATCAAATCATGCTTATAAGAATTCAGAGAGCAAATAATATTCATAGATAATCTGATCAAATCCACAATTCATCGGATCTCGACAAACACACCGCAAAAGAAGATTACATCGGATAGATCTCCAAGAACATCAATGAGAACATGGTATTGAGAATCAAAGAGAAATAAGAATCCATCTAGCTACTAGCTATGGACCCGTATGTCTGAGGTAAACTATAACGCTTCATCGGAAGGGTAATAGGGTTGATGTAGATGCCCTCCGTGATGAAATCCCCCTCCGGCAGATCACCGGAAAAGGCCCTAAGATGGGATCTCACGAGAACAGAAGGTTGCGGCGGCGGAAAAGTATTTTCGTGGCTCTATCTGAGGGTTTTGGAATATATGTGAATTTATAGGACGAACAAGTAGGTCGGTGGAATCCCGAGGGGACCACAAGGCAGGGGGCGCGCCCCTAGGACGCGCCCCTACGGCTTGTCGACACTTCGTAGGTCTTCTGACTTCATCTCCAAGTCTCCTAGGTGTCTTCTGGTCCAAGAAAAAGCATTGTGAAAGTTTTATTTGTTTTGGACTCTGTTTCATATTCCTTTTCTTTGAAATTCAAAACAAGGAAAAAACAGAAACTCGCACTGGGATCTAGGTTAATAGGTTAGTCCCAAAAATAATACAAAATATCATATTAATGCATATAAAACATCCAAAATAGATAATATAATATCATGGAACAATCAAAAATTATAGATACGTTGGAGACGTATCAAGCATCCCCAAGCTAAATTCCTGCTCTTCCTCGAGTAGGTAAATGATAAAAACAGAATTTTTGATGTGGAATGCTACTTAACATATTTATCCATGTAATTTTCTTTATTGTGGCATGAATATTCAGATCCATAAGATTCAAAACAAAAGTTTAATATTCACATAAAAACAATAATACTTCAAGCATACTAATAAAGCAATCATGTCTTCTCAAAATAACATGGCCAAAGAAAGTTATCCCTACAAAATCATATAGTCTGGTGATAACCCGCAAGTATATGGGATCGCAATAGTTTTCGAGGGGTAGAGTATTCAACAAAAAATTATAGATTCGACACAAGGGGAGCCAAAGAATATTTGCAAGTATTAGCAGCTGAGTTGTCAATTCAACCACACCTGGAGATTAATTATGTACAGCAAAGTGATCAGTAGCAAAGTAATATGATAGTTTTGATAGTAGTAGCAACATCAATAGTAACAGTAACAGTGATAGCAGTAGTTTTGTAGCAAGTGCAATAGTAACAATAGCGGTAGTAACTTAGCAAGAACAATAGAAGATACATTCGTACGCATTGGATCGGTAATTTCTTGGATGATATTCATCATGGGACAGTCATAACCTAGGCGATACGACACTAGCTCCAGTTCATAAATATAATGTAGGCATGTATTCCGTAAATAGTCATACGTGCTTACGGAAAGAACTTGCATGCCATATTTTGTCCTACCCTCCCGTGGCAGCGGGGTCCAATTGGAAACTAAGGGGTATTAAGGCCTCCTTTTAATACAGAACCGTAACTACATGAACTCCTCAAACTACGATCATCAGCGGGAGTGGTCCCGACTATTGTCACTCCGGGGTTGCCGGATCATAACACGTAGTAGGTGACTAAAACTTGCAAGATCGGATCTAGAACATAGATATAATGGTGATAACATTAACGGTTCAGATCAGAAATCATGGCACCCGGGCCCAAAGTGACAAGCATTAAGCATGGGAAAGTCATAGCAATATCAATCTCAGAACATAGTGGATACTAGGGATCAGGCCCAAACAAAACTAACTAGATTACATGATGAATCTCATCCAACTCCTCACCGACTAGTGAGCCTACGAAGAAATTACTCACTCCCGATGGGGAGCATCATGGAATTGGAGATGGAGAAGGGTTGGTGATGATGAAGATCGAAGACCCCCCTCTCCGGAGCCCCGAACGGACTCCAGATCTGGCCTCCCGATGAAGAACAGGAGGTGACGGCGGCTCCGTCTCATGGAACACGATAATTCTTTTTCCCTCGATTTTTCTGAAAAAATATGATTTTACAGCGTCGGGTTCAGGGTCTGCGGGGCCACCAGGTGGGGACAAACCACGTGGGGTGGCTTGGTGGGGGGCGCGCCCTGGTGAGTTGTGCCCACCCAGGTGCCCCCCTCCGGTGGTTCTTGGCTCCAGAAATTCTCATATATTGCATGAAAAATCCTCGCAAAGTTTCGTTCCATTCCGATAACTTTTATTTCTGCAAAAAAAAAACAACACCATGGTAGTTCTGTTGAAAACAACATCAGTCTGGGGTTAGTTTCATTCAAATCATGCAAATTAGAGTCCAAAACTAGAGGAGAAGCATTCGGAAAAGTAGATACGTTAGAGACGTATCAAGTCCCCCAACCTTAAACCTTTGCTTGTCCTCAAGAAATTCATTTGATAGACTGAAAGTGAAAAAGAAAAACTTTTACGAACTCTTTTGCTCTAGTTTGCATAAATAAGGTTAAACAACACCCAGGTTTTCAGCCAATATTATACAAACCATGCCGACAATAACTCTTAAAATTATATTAACTCATATCAATGACATAATCAGCTAGCGAGCAATAATAAAATATCTCAAATGGCAACACGTTATCAAAACAACCATGATATAATATGACAATAGTGGTATCTCGCTAGCCCTTTCTGAGACCACAAAACATAAATGCAGAGCACATCCAAAGTTCAAGCAGCGACTAAACATTGTAATTCATGGTAGAAAAGATCCAGTCATGATGCACCCAACATTAGCTACACACAATGCATCAGCATGACAGCAGTGCTCTCAGGTTCTGGCGCTTATTTTAGAAGGTGATGACACAACATAAAAGTAAATAGAAAGTCCCTTCACAGAGGGAAGCAGTGATTTGCAGCGGTGCCAGAGCTCAAGTTTTTAAAATAGAGGTAAAAGATATTTTGAGAAATGCACCCTTATTGTTTACTTCATGACCATCAGTTATCAATATCTTCCATGCTAAGCATGCTAGTGGCGGTTCCCAAGCGATAAAAGTAAAGGTTTACTCCCCCTCCACCAACAATCACACTCCACGGCTTATCCAAAACAATGGGTGTCGTCCATACCAACAATAGTCTGGGGAGTTTTATTTAATTATTTGCAATTTTGTGTTCAGGACAGGGAATCCCTATTACCGCCCTTTTCTCGTGCGATGATGAGTGAATAAACACTCATCCTACCTCCTGTCGTTCCATGAGTGATCCAGGCACATAAAAAGGATATTTATTTGAAGTTTTAGAGATGGCACATGCAAATTTACTTAGGACGGCAAGGTAATACCACATATAGGTAGGTACTAGATCATTATGACGCGTTGCTGTCATACTCATTCCATTTCAACAATATAGCAATAGTAAGAATGCAAAATATAGAGTATTTTTATGAGTGCCACAATTTTCCGCCTCATTTTTCTATCAAATCATCATTGGACATTCGTAAGCAAAAAAAGAGGCATCATTTTCTAAATAGCATGTCAATATAAACATGGGGGCAAAAAATTGAATACATACATAGAGTGTAACCAATGACAAAGGAAAAACAGAGGTTATGGGAGGAGAAATGATAATCTAAATCTTGTGTTCCTACGACAACAAAAAGAAAGGAGTGCAGTTGTTCACCAGCATCACATATGAAACAAGAGGACTTGCATCTTTCATCGACACCACATCTAGATACATAGATTTGCAACCACTGGTAGCAATTCTCTGAGATAAAACCAATCACTGATAATAGTTTTCTTTTCATCCATTAACATTGTTGGCTAATGAGGCAGAATAATTTACATGTTAGTAGGCAGCAAGCGCAAAAAGCATAACGTGGTCATGTTAGTTGTAAAGAACACAATCATATCAATTGACAAATATCCAAGGTGCAAAAAGAATTCAGTTCACTATCCTGCAAACATAAACAATTGTGTCATACATGCATGAATGAGAATACGTAATTTTATACCTCCATATTTATTATGCATATATGCTTATTGTCAAAACATGTTTTATAAGGAAGTGTAGAGAAAACAAACACACATTTTTCTCGTACACTTGCAATACCACTAAACACTGAACTTAATCAAATGAGCAACCTTACCACCCATATCTAGTTCGTTTACACCTCTAAAATCTAACACCTGAACAAATCACTCAGAATTAGATTACTGACAACTACAAATAGTCTGCCAATTTTTCTACATTTGCTACAATACAGAACATGCAATGTCGTCTTATACCCTAATGTATATGCACTACCATGTAGTCCATGCTATAGAATAGTTTTGCATCATCTTCTTGCTATAGGCTAACAAAGAGCAACATGGAATATTTGCTTACCAAAACCACCAAGAAATAAAGAGTTGTTGCTATCCATCACCTAATCTTCATCACTAAACAGTCGACAAAGGTGTCGAAGACATATGACACTTCCATTTTAAACTTTTAGTTACGAACGATCCATTTTCAATATTGTGTTTGTCTTTGCGTTTCAGACTGGACACTGGACTGCTGGTACATATAACTCTTATCTTCACTACAGGATGGTCAGTGTTCATCACATATAAAGGAAAAATATTACTAATATATAAGCAAATTGTTGAAATATGAACAAGCAAGGACAGAAATTCCACACCACCAAGCAGTAGAAGAATTGTCGAACTGACTCTTCACACTCCCCTAACTTCACCGCCATAGCTTCTTGTAGGAAAATCAGAAAATATTTAGACCTGCAACAAACTTCATCTCAGCTAAATTAGCAAAATGGTTGTACTCCAGTATAAGTTGAGGAAAAAGGGGATGGGGGGTGGAGAGCATGTGTATTCATGTACCTATCCCAATCTTTGCTCATCCAAAGCAATGTGTGAAATCCAGGGCATAGTTGATGGCAAGTAGACATATGGCTTTTCACTCCTCTCCTAACTTCAAGATCTCACCAATGTAGCTTTCTTAAGGCGAGAGTGCAACCTGAATTTTGTTTTTGCTTTATGCAGCCTATCCATGTGTAGTGAAATATATCAATTTGCAAATATGTACAAGATTCATGAAAACAATAATCATCAGAGTTACTTCATATCAATTCACAGCATGTGTAGTATCGAAATCTGTCATCTTTGAGAGTAATAAAATCAACCTTTATTCATGGAACATCGATGAAATAGTTCAATGCAAAATATTCAATCCGAACTACACAATATGTGGTTTGATACATCTTAGTAGCGGATATGAATTCTTTCTGCCCTGTCCTCTGATACCTCCACGCCCATCTCCATCTGCTAGCCTGTAGTACAAAATCAAACAAGATCAGACTAAATTAAACCACTCCATTGTCACTAAGATGCGAACAAATTAGAAAATAAAGCACCTAGCTCATTGGATTATCACTCAAAATAAAGGTAATGTCGAAGTAACTATTTGTTCATCAAACGAATATGCAGAAATAGCTTACGTGCTACCGACTTCTTGTGGGCCTTGGTGAGCCTGTCCTCGGCGCCAGGGCTTGGCCTGCACGGCATGGTGCCCGAAGCTCTTCTTGTCGATAAGGCCCTAGAGCGCGTGGGGTCGCGCGTGGCTGCGAGTCGGTGGTGAGGACCAGGCTCGAGTTGGCTTGATATCTGTACTGCATGAACCGTGTGTGCACCTTTGCTACCCCTCTCAGGTTTGCTACCTCGCCGTTGTGAAATCGGGATGACTGAGGGGCGTTCAGGTGGGGATCGAACCAACAGCAGCTGCTTAAGTTTTGGAAGCTAGGGTTTTGAGAATGGGAGGGATGGGTGTGTTGGTTGTTACCTGTAGGTCAGACGGCGGTGAAGCTAGCTAGGCCGGCTAGTGGCGCCATTCCTGCCGCATCGGGTGTCATTGTCGGCATCGGAGACAAAGAGGGGGAATGGATTTGGGGGCAGGGAAGGCGGCGGTGTTATATCAGGGGAGGAACTGGCCGCCAGAGGAGGAGAGGAGGCATCGAATGAGGGAGCGACCGGCGGGCTAGGCATAGAGGTCAGCCAAATGGGCCGAGGAAAAGGCTGGGCGGTGCCGCCGCGCAACTTTCAACTGGTAAAGGAGCAACACACATGTGGAGGAGGCGGCTGGAGCGGTGCTGGTAGGCTAGGGAAGAGCGGCGGCCGAGGAGAAGAGATAACCGATCTGATCGCGGAAGGAGGAGCGACGCACTTCTTTTTCTAGATGTGTGCGTACAGTCTATTCATTTTATAGATGACATGGGCCAAACCCATTTGCCGAGTTTACGACATACATCCTAATTTGTTACCGGAGCAGCGGCCCAGTAAAGTGCAAATGCTTTCGGTGCTCCATGAAATAGCCCAAAGTGAATTGGAAGGACATCTAACGACCGAGAACTCCCACCATAGTAGATCCAATGGTTAGAGAGGTCTTGATTAGTGCTCAGTTTTAATGTCTCTAAATGGTGGACTCATCTAGAATAACTTGGGTTCAAGGTTTTTGATGTACAAGCAGAATTCCCACTTAATGCAGGTAAATAGCAATTAGGTTGAGTAGCGAACATCTAGAGAACAACAACGGTCATGAACATGAATTATGCATAAGTAACATTGACACTAGCATGTGTAGGATATGAACACCATGAACATAAATATCATAGAGGCTATGTTGGTTTTGATTCAACTACATGCATGAACATGTGCCAAGTCAAGCCACTCGAACATTAGGAGGAGGATACCATATCATCATACTACATCACAATCATTTTAACTCAATGTTGATATCTAAGATAAATCATTATCAACCCCTAGATACTTATGTATGGCATCAGAAACTATAATCTCTAATTGTCATTGCAAACATGTTTAATCATAATGGGCTGAATCATGGATACTAGGTTAAACATATATACAAATACAGAACAAGTCGAGTTCATACCTGTTTCTCTCTGCCACGGCCAGTTCATCAAATATCGTCATTATTGTCTTTCACTTGCACGACCGGTATTTGTGAAAATAATAATAATAGTGCAAGAGTGCCATGGACTAAGCTGGAATCTCCAAACATTTTATTCAACAGGAGAAGACAAGGTAAAATGGGCTCTTTGATAGATCAACAATTATGCATATGAGAGCCACTCAACATTTTCATCATGGCCTTCTCCTTGATATGACTCAAATAAAAAGAAAACAAATTCAGAGAAACACACTGCAATATTTTTGGAGATTTTGGTTTTCTTGAACAAGCAAATAAAAGGGAAAAGCAAAAATGAGAAAAACTATTTACACGGGAAAGCTCCCAACAAGCAAAAGAAGAACAAGGAAATCTATTTGGTTTTTATTTTTAGTGCTACAGCTAACTACTCTAGAAAGAAACATAAAAAAGAAGCAGAATTTTTTTTGTATTTTCTCAGGGTTTTTCAAACACACAAGAAGAAAGCGAGAAAATAAATTTAACATGGATAATAATGAAAAAGTGTGAACACCGACAACTGAAATGTAATGTGTGAACATGAATGTAATGTCGATGGAAATACGTAATCCCCCAAGCTTAGGCTTTTGGCCTAACTTGGAAATCAGTCAGTAGCCTGGATAAAAGTCAGAGTGGTAGCTCACGGAGGCTCTCGGTGCGAATGCCTTGGCCTGTCGTGCAGCCATAACCGCCGCGTTGTGAGCTCGGGCCTCGCTCTCAAGAACAAAATATCTTCCCTTGCTGTGATAATCAAAGAGAGCAGGCACAAGCAAATATGTGTACACCACGGATTCTTGATTAAACATCAATTTATAGGTGAAATTAGTGGGGTCACCTCTAAGGATCTTATGACATTTCATAGCATCAAAATCTAAATCTTGCATGGGTAGAATAGGGCCATAGGGCAAAGGTGAAACACCCAGCTATCTTGCTAAACGTGTGGCATAAATTCCACCATAGAAATAACCTGTATTAGCATTGTGTTACAACCTGCGTGCAACAACCGCTCCAAGATTATAACTTCTGTCACCGGTGAGAGCTGTGCGTATGAGGCTCAAGTCTGGAGCACAAAGTGTACTACAATCTTGTTTGCCTACTATATATTTTCCATTAAATAATGCAAAATCTTGAATTGCGGGAAAATGAATGCTCTTTATTCTACCTTGCATCACTCCACTCGTCTCATCATAGAAAAGGATAGTCAAAAATGCTTGGAACTCAGACCTTGGTGGTTCGTCAAGCGAACCCCAGAATGGGATTTTGCAGTGGTGAGCAAATCTCTCTAGTGATAAGGTAAATGAACTTTCATACAGTTTAAATGACACCCTAGACTCACGGGGATGGAATTTAAATCCTTTGACAAATGATTCAGTGGGAGTGTGGTGTTGATTGCACTTATCTGAAATGTAGGGACCGAGGCCGGCATTGTGAACATATTGCTCAAATTCCTCCTTAATGCTCACACGCCCCATATAATCGTCGCATGGCCATAGACATGTTTTGGTGGTGGCATCTCATATGGAACTTTCACTTGGTTCAACATAAGACCGACGAATAGAGCTATCACTAAAACATGCCTCCGAGGATCTCCTCTTTGAAAACCTCCTTCCAAAGAGGTTCATCATATTCGCGTACAATTTTCTAAAAAGATTTGGGTGACAAAATTTTATCAACAAAACTTTACAAGATTGATAGCAACTACTCATAGGGATGCCTAGAGGCCATAGCAAGCATTCAAATTACTTAGAACTCTAAGAATTCCACATGCAAGCTCATCTACAGCAGCACCAAGAATAGCTAATTATTCAAAATATAAACCACTAAAGCAAAAAATAAATGGACAAATGTAGGAGTCACATACCAAGAAACAATCCCCCGAAACAGTTTCAGAAACGGAGCTTCGAGCAAAGAGATCGAAATCTGCGGGTTTGAGAGCAAGAACAAGAGAGAGAGAGAGAGAGAGAGAGAGAGAGAGAGAGAGAGAGAAATGGTGTTTTTTTGGAGGTAGGTGATGAAGTGGTATGAAGGGATAAGTGAGGGGGCCCATGTGGGGACCACAAACCCACCAGGGCGCGCCTGGGGGTCTTGGCGCACCCAGGTGGGTTGTGCCCACCTGGTGCGCCTCCCTTTGATATTATTTGAACCAAAAATTCTTAAATATTCAGAAAAAATCGTATTAAATTTTCAGAGCATTCTGAGAATTTTTATTTTTGGGTCATTTTTTATTGCACGGGAAATTCAGAAAAAAAAGACAAAAAATGACATTTTATTTTATTTAAGTAATAAAAACAGAAACAAAAAGTAGGGACAGAAGGTAGTGCTTACTAAATTCATCAACTTCATACCTCTCAAAAACGATCCATTAATAAGGTTGATCATATCTTATTAACAACCACTTTCGATTAGCATGAAACCGAAGAACTTTCATAAATCACTAAGTTACCTCAACGGGGATATGAATGTCCCCAACAATAAGCATTTCATATTTATTTTCAAACAGTAGGTAGAGGTAGTTGAAAACTTCCAATAGTGATTGTCAGAGATTGTTTCTTCGGAAAGTGCACCGTATGCTCATTACCAATGATATGAAAAGTGACCTTGCTTTTATTGCAATCAATAACAGCCCCTGCAGTATTCAAGAAGGGTCTACCAAGGATAATCGACATGTTGTCGTCCTCGGGCATCTCAAGTATAACAAAGTCAGTCAAAATAGTAACATTAGAAACAACAACGGGCACATCCTCATAAATACCGATAGGTATGGCAGTTGATTTGCCAGCCATTTGCAAAGATATTTTAGTAGGTGTGAGTTTATTCAAATCAAGTCTTTAATATGAAGAGAAATCCATAACACTAACTCCAGCTCCCAAATCACATAAAGCAGTTTTCACATAATTTATTTTGATGGAGCAAGGTATAGTTGGTATTCCCGGATCTCCAAGTTTTAGGTACTCCATTTTTAAAAGTATAATTAGCAAGCATGGTGGAGATTTCAGCTTCCGGTATTTTTCTCTTCTTGGTGATGAAGTCTTTCATGTACTTTGCATAAGGAGGCATTTTCAAAATATCAGTCAAGCAAGTGCGCAAAAAGGCTGGCCTCAACATTTCAGCAAAACATTCAAATTCGTCATCAACTTTCTTTTTAGTTGACTTAGGTGGAAAGGTCATAGGTTTTTGAACCCATGGTTCTCTTTCTTTACTGTGTTTTCTAGCAATAAAGTCTCTTTTATCATATCGTGTATTCTTGGGTTGTGGGTTATCAAGATCAACTGCAGGTTCTATCTTAACATTATTGTCTCGTTCTTTATTATTTGTTTGAGTATCTTCATGAACCTCATCATTATCTTTTTCATTATCACAAGGTGAGTGTTCATTACCAGACCGAGTTTCAGCATTAGAGATAGATTGGGGGTAATTTTGATGTAACTTTTCGAGTAGATGATTTTTCATATAAAAAACATTTTCATCCGAGTTCGTATGCAAAAGTTATGCCCATTTTACAAATTTCCAGAGAGATTTTGCAAATAAAGTCGAAATTCATATTTGTAATTTTTCCCAAAAACTAGAGCACATATCACATGGGAAACATATTTTCTTTTATTTTTTTGACATTTCCATCATTTTCTTTTATTTTTTTAAAACTGAAAAGGCGATCCACTGGGGGGTGCATTCGGTGTTGGGGCAAGTTAGTAATGGCGCACCGCACACACGGTGCGCCATTACTAGTTGAACTAGTAATGGCGCACCACTCCCACGGTGCGCCATTACTAGTTTTGAAAAAATAAAAAATTGATATATTTTTTGATTTTTTGAAAAAACTTAGTAATGGCGCACCGGTGGAAAGTGCGCCATTACTAGTTAAAACTAGTAATGGCGCACGAGACATGGTGCGCCATTAGTAACAAAATTTTTTTACTTTTTTTCAAAACTACTAATGGCGCCTGACGGATGTAGTGCGCCATTACTATCAATTAGTAATGGCGCACTATGCAACGATGCGCCATTAGTAACAAAAAATTTTATTATGTTTTTTTTCAAAACTACTAATGGCGCACCACACACCAGATGCGCCATTAGTAATATATTACTAATGGCGCACCGAGACATGGTGCGCCATTAGAATATAGTAATGGCGCACCACATCACACGTGCGCCATGAGTGGCCATTCCATCTATAGCCCTTTTTGTAGTAGTGGGCACACCTTTGTACCCCTTTACTTGTGCACGAGCAGTAGGAGACGCGCGCCACGGCCACACCAAGCAGGGTAGAGGAGGGGAGCCGGATAGAAGCCGAAGCACAAGATGGCCAAGGCAACGCCAAGACCAAAGATAACAAAGAGCGAGAGGGCGAGGTGGACTCCCGGCAAGGCCCTTCTTTGGGGTAGCCTCGTGGCCCGCGGCAAGAGCCTTGTCAGGCGACTTGCCTGATCTTGACATAGCGAAGCCACCCTTGAGCCCACAGGTGTTCCAACTCAACCAACCACATTGGAACTAGGGCTGGAGGCACCTCCGTTGTAGCATGCAAATTTTTGTCAAGACCATAGAGATATGAGATCAGATGAGAACCAGAAGACGGAGACCCTCGGTGGGATCCTTGCCGAGGAGATCCACAAGACCCCCAGCAAGCGCCTTGCCGGGGACGACTGCAACGCCATGGCAAGACCCTTTTCGGTCCCCCGGCAAGGCCCTTGCTGAGGGCGTCAGCGGGTCCACAGCCAGGCCTATGTCGACCAAGACTCCACCACCGTCCCCAAGCAGCTGCTAGCTCAACTAGCCGGGCAGGCACCTGCGTCGCAATGGGCGGCCTCTACGTCAACTCAGCAAGCACCTGCGTGGTGGCATGCAGATCTTCGAGAAGACCCTACCACCGCGCCACCTCAGCTGCCTGCCTGCATGGCGCCGCATGCACTGCTGGCCTAGGCGCGTGTCGAAGCAAGGTGAGGCGGCAACGGACGGGACGGGCCTCGTTCCCGTCCCCGATAAAGCTAAGGGACACCTAAGATAGGCATTAAATGCGTCTTGTCTTGTAACACGAGCGATAAGCTCGCAGCACTGTAGGCCTTTCCACCTCCTGTGTGCCACTGTGGCAGCCCCTTCCGACTATAAAAGGAGGCCCTTGGCATACTGGAGAAGGATTCGGCTCTTTTGAACTACGCAGCCACCATAGCTAGTTCGAGTGCTCAACAACTCTCTCAAATACACATCAAAGCAGGACTAGGTATTATGCATCCTCGCGGCCCGAACCTAGGTAAACGATTCTTGTGTTGACTACTAATCCTGCTCTTTTCACAACCCCACGCCCCAGCAACCGTAGTAGGGATTCTTTTGATCCCATAGGTGTCGTTTCCCACCGACATCTTTGGCGCGCCAGGTAGGGGGCCCAGTTGTGAGAATTTGGTCTAGTAGTTAGCCTAGTGGTTCTTTATCGCCATGGCTCCCAAGAAGAAGACGATCACGACGATTGGCTCGTTGGGAGCCGAATGGCCCGTGCTGCCGAAGTAGCAGCGGGCGGTCACGGACAGACCCGGCCGCAATCCGCGAAAGCACCAGCATCGCTCTGGCAGTCGAGCTGGGCGGCGGGCGTAATTGCGCCAAAGCGACGGGCCGCACGCCACCAAATAAAAAGATGGAGCTGGGCCCCCCGCAGGCCACGCGGGGCCCTCCAGGAGTGTCGTTGTGCCACCCACGGGCGGTGCAGCAACCTCCAAGACACCCACGCCGGCGCCCACAGCGCGCTCTTCCCAGGGTGCGCGCGACGAGCTGCGCCACCACACTGAAGACCCCGGACACCGTCGTGGGAAGAGCCTTGTGCATCGTCCGCGGGACGAAGGAGTCTAGCATGCTTGCCGAAGTGCTGGCGAAAATGGCACGCAGCCGCTGGGCCGTGGTAGAGCTCCTTCTAACGTAGTTAGAAGTCGAAGCGCACCACGGTCCACGCAGTTGTCGCCACCACCCACGCCAGCGAAAGCTTTGGCGCGTGCGCAGCTCCTCCTCGACTTCCCTCTTGCTGCGGAGAAGCTCGACGAATGGAGAGCCACCATCCGGAGCCTCGTCGCCATTGCCAATAAAGATGATCCGCGACCGGTGGGGCCTTCGGGCCGGCGCTCCGCCGAACCACCGCATGCCAGCGGTGGAGGGACCGGGGGTGCTGCGGCCACGGTGCACTCTCCTCCTCCACGCCAGCCAGCGCGGGTGTTGGTCCGTCCCGATGATGCTTGTGATAATATTTCCATAGCATCGTCCGACCCATTGACCCACCGCGTCCAACGCCAAGTTCTTCAAGAACGAGCCCGCGAAGATGCTCGAACCACTATCGAGCGCCAGCGCGATACGTGCCACCAGTCGGACAAGCGGGCAGGACCCGCTATGGACCACCCAGCACTGGGAGCTCCGGCGGCCTACCTTACGAGGTGGGTTGCCCAGCTTTTACCCATGAGCTGCAGCAGTTCCAATGGCCGTCCCACCGCACGTTCAAGCCCGACGTTGGCGAGAAGTACAACGGCAAGACCCATCCGTCAGAGTTCCTCAACATCTACACCATCGCGATGCAAGCTGCTGGAGCTCACGACGACAAGGTGCTTGCCAATTACTTCCTGTTGGCACTGAAGCCCAATGTCATGTCTTGGTTGATGCACTTGCCGGAGGATTCCATCTCTTCTTGGTCGGATCTGTGCCATGAGTTCGTTGGTGCCTTCACCGGGGGCCACCAAGCTCATGGTCAGGCCAGTGATCTGCATATCATTCCCAAGAAGGAAGGGGAAACACTACGCAAGTACATCCATAGGTTCAACCGGGCGCAGTACAACATCCCCGATGTTCATCCCGCCACCGTGATCAACGCGTGCCATTAGAACATGCGCAACCGCAAGATGCGCGAAGAGCTGGCGATGAAAAAGGTTAAGGATGTGGCCGAACTTTATGTTCTGGCCGATAGGTGCGCCCGGGCTGAAGAGGGAAGGAAGTACCCCAGCGATGACGCCGGCGTGGAAACCGACTCTACTGATGAAGACACCGCCGCCCCGACGAAGAAGGATCGGCGTCGCAACAGGAAACGCAAGGGCAAGATCGTGCTTACCGTCGAGGGATCCGACAGCACTGGCGCTGCCAAGAAGGCCAATGAAGACGACCCTGGCAAGGAGATTGCCGGGTGCGCCGCCTGCCTGGCCTTGGCAGCTGCCGACAAGCCAGGAAGCTCCGACAAGCAGTACTGCAAGATCCACCACACCAAGGGCCACGACCTCCAGAACTGCCGACAAGTCGAGCTGCTTGCAGAGAAGCAAAAAGCTGAGTACGAGAGGCGGGACAAGGAGAAGAGCCACGATGGTGCCGAGGGATCTGGCAAGAAGCGTGGCGGCCAAGGAGGCCGCCGCAGCAAGGATAACCAACAAGAGAGGCCCGCTCGGGGCCGCAACAAGAAGCAAGAACATGATGATCATGACGAGGATGACGAGTCCGATGAGCAAGAGTTCCAGAAGGCTACAGAGATCATGTGCGTCGACGGTTGCGCCTTGCTGCATACTTCTCACCGCCAGCTCAAACAGTGGGCGCGTGAGATTATAGCGGCGGAGCCCCCATTCAACGCTCAGAAGCCGCTGAAGTGGTCCAGCACGCCCCTCATCTTTGAAGCCGAGGATCACCCTAACCGCACAACCGTGGTCGGGTGTTTGCCGTTGTTGGTTTCACCAATGATACGCAACCTCAAGGTGAGCAAGATGCTGGTAGACGGCGGGGCCGGTCTGAACTTGATCTCGCCCGTTGTGATAAAAAGGCTAAAAATACCTGATGGAGACCTCGAGGAAATGGGCACGTTTCAAGGGGTCAACCCGGGCAGGAGCCAGCCAAAGGGGAAGGTCATGTTGCCCGTGACGTTTGGAGGCGAGCTGAACTACAGGACAGAGAGGATTCTCTTCGACGTAACCGAGATCCCCTTGCCCTACAACGGGATCCTCGGCCGCCTGGCACTGGCCAAGTTCATGGCGGCATCACACTACGCCTACAACACATTGAAGATGCCTGGGCCGATGAACATCATCGCCGTCCCATCCGACAAGAAGGACGCGTTGATCCGCGCCGACCTACTCTACCGAGAAGCAGTTGCAGCAGCTGCCGCCAAGGCACTTGCTCCTGCCGCTGAAGCCCCAGGAGGGAAGAAGAAGACTGACAAGACCTCTCGCACCCACTCCGGCAAGCGCACCTCTTCAGAGTGTTGTGCTGCCGTGGAGGACGTGCCAGAGAGCTCCACCGGCAAGAGCAAGAAATCCAGAGCTACGCCACCAGAGACAAAGAAGGTGTCCGTCAAGGAGGATGGCATGGGAGGGGCTTTCACCATAATCTCAACCCTCGACAGCAAATAGGCAAGTGCGCTCGTCACTTTCTTGCGGGATAATGTCGATGTGTTTGCATGGCAAGCATCTGACATCCCTGACGTTCCCAGGGAAGTGATTGAGTACCATCTTGCTGTCTGTCCCCATGGGAGACCCATCAAGCAGAATGTCAGGAAGCAAGCTTTAGAACGGCAGGAGTTCATCACAGAGGAGATCAGGAAGTCGGAAGCAGTGGGCTTGGTGAGGGGAGTGCTCCATCCAACGTGGTTGGCCAATCCAGTAGTGGTGCGCAAGGCGAACGGGAAGTGGAGGCTGTGTATTGATTACACAGATATCAATAAGGCTTGTCCAAAGGACCCCTTCTCGTTGCCGCACATCGACCAGATTGTTGACTCCACGGCCGGGTGTGATCTGTTATCATTCCTCGGTGCCTACTCAGGCTACCACCAGATCTTCATGACAAGAGAAAGCGAAGAGAAGACAACATTCATCACCCCATGTGGTATGTACTGCTTTTTACTGATGCCTTTCGGGTTAAAGAGTGCTGGCTCAACGTTTGCAAGGGCAGTCCAAATTGGTTTTGAACCCCAGCTACATAGAAACATGGAAGCCTATATGGATGACATAGTGGTCAAAACCAAGGATAGGGCAACTCTTGTGTAAGACTTAGAATAGACATTTGCCAACCTGCGCAAGATCAACCTCGTCGATCCCCGAGAAGTGTGTCTTCGGCGTTCGTCCGCAAACTTCTCGGGTTCTTAAATGTCATAGCGTGGGATCGAGCCAAACCAGGACAAGATCAAGGCTATCGAGCAGATTGAGGCGCCCAAGCGGATCAAGGATGTGCGTCGGCTCACCGGCTGCGTTGCCGCCATGAGCCGATTCATCTCCAAGTTCCGCCGAAAAGTGCGCCCTTCCTTTTTTCAAGATCCTGAAGAAGGAGGGCCCAATGGAGTGGACCCCAGAGGCCGAAGCGGCGTTGCAAGACCTGAAGAGGTACCTTTCCTCTACACCGATACTAGTTGCACCAAAACCACAAGAACCGTTGCTGCTGTATCTGGCGGCGACGAACCAAGTGGTCAGTGCCGCGCTAGTGGCGCGGAGGAAGATTGACGAAGAGGCAGTAGCAACAGTAGGACCAGCGGACGGCAAGTCAGAGACTCCCCCGGCAGGGCCTGGTGCCGGCAAGGCAAGGCTCCCGGTAGAGATTGACGCTGTCAGGGCGGGGCCCATGTGGCCAAATGAGGTGGTGCAGAAGAAGGAGATGATGCAGCACCCGGTTTACTTTGTCAGCTCCCTCTTGCAGGGGGCTAGGTCAAGGTACTCCGTTGTGCAGAAATTGCTCTTCGGCCTCCTTATGGCCTCGAGGAAGCTGTGTCATTACTTCCAAGCCCACTAGATCACCGTCTTCACCCGCCTCCCGTCGCAACGGATACTGCACAACCCAGACGCAACTGGAAGGATTGTGGAATGGGCCTTGGAATTGTCAAGCTTTGGGTTGAAGTTTGAAAGTACTTCAACCATCCAAAGCAGAGTCCTGGTGGAGTTCATTGCAGAATGGACCTCAACGCCTGACGAAGAGATCCAGGAGACCACTCTCCCCAGCAAGGAAATAGCTCGCGACTGGATTATGTACTTTGACGGAGCTTTCTCGCTGCAAGGCGCCAGTGCTGGTGTGCTGCTCGTCGCACCCACCGGAGAGCACCTCAAGTATGTAATCCAGATGCACTTTCCCAGGGAGATGTCCACCAACAACACTGCTGAATACGAGGGATTGCTTGCCGGTCTCAGGATCGCGGCAGACCTCGGAGTAAAAAAGCTCATCGTCCGGGGTGATTCATTGCTTGTCGTCAGACAAGTCAACAAGGATTATCAGAGCCCGTTGATGGAGGCCTGCGTAGATGAGGTGAGGAAGCTGGAAGAGTGCTTTGACGGTACACAAGCGGAGCACATTCCCTGAGTGGAGGATGACATCGCTGACTACCTGTCAACGCGCGCTGCATTCAAGCTACCTATGGAATCTGGTACCTTTTTGATTCGGTTGACTCAACCATCCGTCGAACCATCAACGGAGCAGAACAAGCGGAGGAAATCAGGCCCCGGCAAGTACTTTCCCGCCGAGCCCCCAGGGGCCGCCGGCAAGGGTGTCGCTGTGGGCCCTGAGCCTGCCAAGGAGTGACCGACTCTGGTAGGCTGTTAAGCCCTGGCTGTAGACACGGCCGCTCCCATGGCAGAATAAATGCCTTTGGTCCTTGCCGACAAACCCCGGGCTCCGGCGTGGGCGCAACATACCATCTGATTCCTCCAAACATTGGAGCTTCCTGAGGAGCAGGAAGAAGCGGAGAAAGTAGCCCATCGGTCTGCTATGTATCAGTTCGTCGATGACGTCCTGTACAGAAAGAGACCGAACGGTGTGAAATTGAAGTGTATTCCCCGGGAGGAAGGACTGGAGCTGTTGGCGGAGATACACGGAGGCATATGTGGCTCCCACATAGGGTCGAGGGCCCTTGCCGGCAAGTATGCTCGCAGGGTTTCTTACGCCGACTGCCCTCCAGGATGCAACAACACTAGTAACCAAGTGTGAAGCGTGTCAGTTCCATTCACAGAAGCTTCATGAACCAGCTCAAGCCCTTCAAACAATCCCTCTCTCCTAGCCATTTTCGTTCTGGGGGCTTGACATACTGGGCCCCTTCCCCCGTGCTGTCGGGGGCTTTGAATACTTGTACGTTGCAATCGACAAGTTCACAAAGTGGCCGGAGGTGGAAGCAGTGAGGAAGGTGACAGCACAGTCAGCCGTCAAGTTCTTCAAGGGACTAGTCTGCCGTTTTGGTGTGCCAAACAGAGTCATCACCGACAACGACACGCAGTTCACAAGCCACACCTTCATGCAATACATCCAAGACCTCGGCAGCAAGGTCTGTTTTACCTCCGTGGCACACGCACGGGGCAACGGCCAAGAGGTGAGGGCAAATGTTGAAGTGTTGCGAGGCCTGAGGACAAAGACTTTTGACAAGCTGCACAAGAGCGGAAGGCGCTGGATCGATGAGTTGCCGGCGGTTCTTTGGTCAATCAGGACAACGCCAAATCGAGCCACTAGCCAGACACCCTTTGCCCCGGTATACGGGCGAAGCAGTTCTCCCCACAGAACTCACATACGGGTCACCTCGAGTGCTCGCCACTGACGAGCTTGAGCAAGAGCAATTGCGGCAAGATGACGCAACACTCCTTGAGGAAGATCCTCTTCAGCGGTTTGTGAGAGCAGCACGCTACCAAAGAGGCCTTGGCGCCGCTACCATAGCCGCAAGGTTCATGCCCGAAGCTTTGAGGAAGGCGACCTTGTTCTTCGGCGCGTTCAGTCGGCCAAGAATACCAACAAGTTGACGCCAAAGTGGGAAGGCCCTTATCGGGTAATACGAGTCACCAGGCCCAGCGCAGTCCGCCTGGAGACCGAAGATGTTGTTCCAGTGAGCAACTCCTGGAACGTCGAGCATTTTCGCAAGTTTTACCCATAAAGGCGGCTTGTCAGCCCCGGCAAGCCACCTTTTGTACAAGCTTTTCCAGCGAGGCATGTAACCCTCTGTACAAAGCCATGCGCAGACCCTGAGCATAAATAAATGAAGCGCTGGCACCCTAAGTTATAGCATGCATGCTAGGTTAAGTCTCTTCCTCGGTTAGGGTTGATAGTGCTTAGCGGTGACTAACCCCTAGCCTAGAGGTCAAGTGTGCGTCTTTCTGTCCTCTTTGGTTCGCAGGGCACATGGACATATCTCCTGATCCGCTTGGGAGAAAAGGATAGACTGGCGCTCCGGCCCCGGCAAGCCAGGATCGCCAGGGGCTAAAGATACAAGGATCCAACCACGGCAAGCCAAGGTTGCCGGGGGCTGCAGATTCAGATAAGTCTTTTATCCCCTGTTATGCACTTTCGTATAGAACTGGGACATATGAAACCTCGTTTATATTCTTAAAACCATTGTCCTCCCCTTTTCCCATACCCAAGAGCTATGCCCTGGGTTGGAACTTGGTTGTAGTCACGATGCCAAGAGAAATGAACGAGGGGCCTAACCTTGCTTCGCCCCTTCCTCCGCCAAGAGCGTGAGAATGGTCGACCAAAGCGGGGGTACGGCAAGGCCAGTTGCCGGGCGGCAATGTTTACCTTAGAAATAACAAGGATTCGTCCTTGGCATGGGCCTCACTCACGCACAAAGAACCCGACAAACACCCTTTTTCATTAAAAACGTCCCATACAGGTACAGTTCGTACGGAATAAAAAACATGAGCAAGGGGATTACAAGTCTAAAGATTAACAAGTGCCCGCAGGCTTACAAACTAAAAAGAGATAAGGTGCCGTAATCCCTTTCTTGCCCCACTCCTCAAGAGGTGAAACAAGACATTAGGAGGGCGAAAGGAGCGCCTAGGTGAGGTGCGATAAGCAGAAGGCGCCAAGAGAGCATCCCGGTGCCGGCGGAGGGGCTGGAAGATGAGGCAACGGCCTGACAATACGCGACGAAGGCGTCGGTGCCCGCGCACTCTGAGTTGAAGGCCACCGCCCGCCTTCTTCGCCTTCTCCGGCCCTCCTATGCCACCCGCCCAAGGAGGCGATGGGGAACGCGCCGATTGAGAACTTGACGAGGAAGGCCCTCGGTAGGACGCGAGGCCGAGGGAGGGGCGACGTGATCAGTCAAAGTCGTGGTTGGCATCCTGCCGCCCGACACCCTCGTCGTCGTCGCTGTCCTCCTCCTCGTCACTCCCGCCGAGGAGGAATCTTCATCGTCGGAGGAGCTCTCCACACAAAGCACTTCAAAGTAGTTCCAAGATCTCCGAAGACCTTGACGGAGAGAAGGCCGCCCTCCATTAACTTGAAGTAGAGGACGAGCCCCACCGTTAGGCTATGGATGTGAGCAAATGTCTTCCATCCACGATGGAGATACATAACATGCGGAGCAGGGAAGTCGACGTCAACCCGCGTACCGCCGGTCCCGCAGCCCCTCATGTGCAATCTGAGGGTCTGGGGCCGATCGAGCTCCATGACCTCAGCGAAGGGGTTGGGGAGACGGAGACGACGATGTGGTGGCTGGCACAGCCTGATGAAGAACTCGCGGGGCTGGTCCCCGACGTGACCCTCCATCGCAGGAGGCACCGCTGGCGGAGGCACGGCCGCCGCGCCACCTCGTCCCCCTCTCCCCAACCGCCGCGGCGACCTCGGCCGTGCCCCTCCCCCTTCCTCTCATGGCTGGCTCCGCCGCCACGGGTTCGTGGGAAGGAGGGGCGCGCTGACGAGCAGCAACCCTCGCCGCCGCCGTTTAAGGCCCAACACCTCTCTCGCCATGGCAGGTGGAAGAAAGAAGCGGAGGTGGAGGAGGATGCCCCCTCCCCCTCCTTATAAAGGGGCGGGGTCGAGGCTCGGCCGCCCCACTCAGCCAATCCAGCCGTCGGAGGCGTAGGGAATCAGGACCAACCCATTGCCCAATCAGCGACGGCCCGGTTTCCCGCCTCCAATGCCCGCCACTTGCATGAAGGATGCGTGGCGAGCGAGCAGGGTCAAAAAGACGGATGAGGCGACTGATCCCCGCCCCATGATCGGGGGGCATGGGCGCCTTGAAGAATGCGACCCAAGTCCATCCAGTAAATGAACCGCACCTCCACACCTCCGTCTTTTTATGGGAAGGCGCGAGCCGCCTCTTTACCACGATGTGACGCATGCGTGCGAGAACTGCCCCATGCATGCCCCCCATGTCACGCATGATCCTCCACGACGCGTGTTCAACGCGGGTCGTGGGGAAACGCAGCGGACGAAGAGTTACTACGGTGAAAATCCGCCCCGCCTGCCCGTGCACAGTTCTGGGCCTGGCCCAACAACGTGTCGCGTCATGTGTGGCCCAGGCCCGGGGGCTCCTGTCGGCGTACAAAAGTAGGGGCACACCTTTGTACCCCTTTACTTGTGCACGAGCAGTCGGTGCCGCGCGCCACGACCACACCAAGCAGGGCAGAGGAGGGGAGCCGGAGAGAAGCTGAAGCACAAGATGGCCAAGGAAACGCCAAGACCAAAGATACCAAAGAGCGAGAGGGCGAGGTGGACTCCCGGCCCCGGCAAGGCCCTTGCCGGGCAGCCTCCGCGGCCCCGGCAAGAGCCTTGCCGGGGGGACTTGCCCGATGCTCACAGAGCGAGCCAGCGTTGAGCCCACGCGTTCCAACTCAACCAACCTCATTGGAAATAGGGCTCGGGAGGCACCTCCGTGCTAGCATGCAAATCTTTGTCAAGACCATAGAGATATGAGATCAGATGAGAACCAAAAGACGGCGACCCTCGGCGGGATCCTTATCGAGGAGATCCACAAGACCCCTGGCAAGCGCCTTGCTGGGGACGACTGCAATGCCATGGCAAGAACCTCGCCGGGCCCCCGGCAAGGCCCTTGTCGAGGGCGTCAGCGGGGCCACAGCCAGGCCCGCATCAACCAAGACTCTACCACCGTCCCCAAGCAGCTGCTAGCTCAACCAGCTGGGCAGACACCTGCGTGGCGACAGGGCGGCCTCTACGCCAACTCAGCAAACATCTGTGTGGTGGCATGCAGATCTTCGTGAAGACCCTACCACCGCGCCACCTCAGCTGCCTGCCTGCCTGCATGGTGCCGCATGCACTGCTGGCCTGGGCGCGTGTCGAAGCAAGGCGAGGCGGCAACGGACGGGACGGGCCTTGTTCCCGTCCCCAATAAAGCTAAGGGGCACCTAAGCTACGCATTAAATGTGTCTTGTCCTGTAACATGAGTGATAAGCTCGCAGCACTGTAGGCCTTTCCACCTCCATTGTGCCACTGTGGCAGCCCCTTCCGACTATAAAAGGATGCCCTTGGCATACTGGAGAAGGATTCGGCTCTTTTGAACTACACATCCACCATAGCTAGTTCGAGAGCTCAAGAACTCTCTCAAATACACACCAAAGTAGGACTAGGGTATTACGCATCCTCGCGGCCCGAACCTGGGTAAACTATCCTTGTGTTGACTGCTAATCTTGCTCTTTTCACAACCTTGTTCCCCGGCAACCGTAGTAGGGATTCTTGTGATCCCATAGGTGTCGTTTCCCACCGACATCAATGAAGATAGGTGAAGTAGCAAACTTAGGATCATATTGCATTCTACCATTCAAGGATTTTTCTTTATACTTGCATAATAATTTCTCTAGATCATCTCTTTCCTTACATGCACGAATATCTCCAGTTGTCTCCTCATTCATAACATAACCTTCTGGTACCTTTGGCAATTCATATCTAGGAGGTCTAGTTCCAGTTGGTGTTTCAAGATTTGCAGTTTCAAGCTCATCATCAATTTCAACAATATCATGTTGTCTTACTCTAGCAATTTGTTCATCAAGAAAATCACATAGTGGCACATCATCATCATCAAGCAAGGTACTAGCATCATCATAAGTATCATTCATAGCAGAAGTAGCATCGTCAACAACTTGCGACATATCAGGATTAATAGCATGTGGTGGTGTTGCAAGTTTAATTATAACAGAAGGTGAATCTAAAGCAGAGCTAGATGGTAGTTCGATACCTCCCCTCGTCTTAGAGGGATAAATCTTAGTCTTAGCATCCGTTAGATTCTTCATAGCGATAAATTGATAATAATCACAAGTGACTCAACAAATATAGCTATGCTCCCCAGCAACGGAGCCAGAAAAAGGTCTTCATAACCCACAAGTATATGGGATCACAACAGTATTCGAGCGTAGAGTATTCAACCCAAATTTATAGATTCGACACAAGGGGAGCCAAAGAATATTTGCAAGTATTAGCAGCTGAGTTGTCAATTCAACCACACCTAGAGATTAATTATCTGCAGCAAAGTGATCAGTAGAAAAGTAATATGATAGTTTTGATAGTAGTAGCGACAACAATAGTAACGGTAATAGTGGTAGCATTAGTTTTTTAGAGAGTGCAACAATAACAATAGTGGTAGTAACTTAGCAAGAACAATATAAGATAAATTCATAGGAATTGGAACGGTAATTTGTAGGATGATATTCATCATGTGACAGTCATAACCTAGGGCGATACAACATTAGCTCCAGTTCATAAATATAATGTAGGCATGTATTCCGTACATAGTCATACATGCTTATGAAAAGAACTTGCATGACATCTTTTGTCCTACCCTACCGTGGGAGCGGGGTCCAATTGGGAACTAAGGGATATTAAGGCCTCCTTTTAATAGAGAACCGAAACAAAGGATTAACACACGGTGAATACATGAACTCCTCAAACTACGGTCATCACCGGGAGTGGTCCCGACTATTGTCACTCCGGGGTTGCCGGAACATAACACGTAGTAGGTGACTATAACTTGCAAGATCGGATCTAGAACATAGATATAATGGTGATAACATAAACGGTCAGATCTGAAATCATGGCACCCGGGCCCAAAGTGACAGGCATTAAGCATGGCAAAGTCATAGCAACATCAATCTCAGAACATAGTGGATACTAGGGATCGGGCCCTAACAAAATTAACTAGATCACATGATGAATCTCATCCAACTCCTTACCGACCAGCGAGCCTACGTAGGAATTACTCACTGCCGGTGGGGAGCATCATGGAATTGGCGATGGAGAAGGGTTTGTGATGACGAAGATGGAAGACCCCTTTCTCCGAAGCCCCAAACGGACTCCAGATCTAGCCTCCCGATGAAGAAAGGAGGAGACGGTGGCTCCGTCTCGTGGAACGTGATAATTCTTTCTCCCTTGATTTTTGTCTGGAAAAATGTGATTTTATAGCATCGGTTTCAGGGTCTGCGTGGCCACCAGGTGGGGACAACCCACCTGGGCGCGCCCTAGCGGGTTGGGCCCACCCAGGTGCTTCGGAGAGGGGTGTCACCAGGTGGGGACAACCCAGCTGGTCATGCCCTGGTGGGTTGTGCCCACCTAGGTGCCTCCCTCCGGTGGTTCTTGGTTCCTGAAATTCTCATATATTGCATAAAAAATCCTCGCAAATTTCTTTCCATGCCGAGAACTTTTATTTCTACACAGAAAACAACACCATGATAGTTCTGCTGAAAACATCGTCAGTCCGGGGTTAGTTTCATTCAAATCATGCAAATTAGAGTCCAAAACGAGAGGAAAAGTAGATATGTTAGAGACGTATCATCTGGCTATGCTCCATCTTCATCACACAAAATATTAAAGCATGCACAACCCCGATGACAAGCCAAGCAATTGTTTCATACTTTTGATGTTCTCAAACTTTTTCAACTTTCATGCAATACATGAGCGTGAGCCATGGATATAGCACTATAGGTGGAATAGAATATGGTGGTTGTGGAGAAGACAAAAATAAGGAAATAGTCTCACATCAACTAGGCGTATCAACGGGCTATGGAGATGCCCATCAATAGATATCAATGTGAGTGAGTAGGGATTGCCATGCAACGGATGGACTAGAACTATAAGTGTATGAAAGCTCAAAAAGAAACTAAGTGTTGGTAAACGTAGCATGCAATTTCAAAAAAATTCCTACACTCACGCAATATCTATCTAGGAGATGCATAGCAACGAGGTGGAGAGTGTGTCTATGTACCCTTGTAGACCGAAAGCGGAAGCATTTGACAATGTGGTTGATGTAGTCGAACTTCTTCTAGATCCGACCGATCAAGCAACGAACGTACGGAACCTCCAAGTTCTGCACACGTTCAGCCCGATGATGGCCCTCGCCTTCTTGATCCAGCATGGTGTCGAGGAAGTAGATGAGTTCCGTCAACATGACGGCGTGGTGATGGTTATGGTGAAGTGATCCGCGCAGGGCTTCGCCTAAGCACCGCGAGAATATGACCGGGGGTGTAAACTATGGAGGGGGGCGCCGCACACAGCTAACAATTGATGTTATCTGTTCTAGGCAGCCCCTCCCCACATATATATAGGTGGTAGAGGAGGAGAGGCAGCCATGGGGCGCCCCAAGTAGGAGTAATCCTACTTGGGGTCCTCCCAATTCGGCCTCCCCCTTTCCTTATTTCCGGAGGGGGGAAAATCAAAGAGGAAGGAGAGAAAGAAAGGGGGAAACCCCTCTTCCCTTCTCCACCCGGCCTCCTTCCTTGGGGGAGGGGGCATGCGCCACCCCTTGTGGGCAGGTGTGCTCCCCTCCTATGGCCCATATGGCCCATATCTTTCCCCCGGGGGTTCTGGTAATCCCCTCGGTAGTCCGATAAATACCCGATACTATCCAGAACACTTCCGTTGTCCGAATACTATCATCCTATATATCAATCTTTACCTCTCGACCATTTCGAGACTCCTCGTCATGTCTGTGATCTTATCCGGGACTCCTAAAAACATTTGGTCACCAAATCACATAACTCATATAATACTAAATCGTCATCGAACGTTAAGCGTGCGGACCCTACGGGTTCGAGAACTATGTAGACATGACCGAGACACCTCTCCGGTCAATAACTGATACACGTCCATTTTGCATCGTGTTTATCTACTGGTATTTATACTGTTTTTATGCATAATAATGCTTTTTGGAGTAATTCTAATGCCTTTTCTATCATAATATGCAAGGTTCACACAAAGAGGGAGAATTCCGGCAGCTGGAAATATCGACCTGGAAAAGCTAAGTCAGGCCGCATATTCTGCACAACTTCAAACGAGATAAAACTTCACGAGGAATTTTTACGGAATAAATAAGAATACTGGAGCAAATAACTACCGGAGGGGGGCCACCTGGTGAGCACAAGTCACTAGGGCGCGCCTGGCCCCCCAAGCGTGCCCTGGTGGGTTGTGCTCAGCCCAGCCTAGCTCCGATGCCCCTCTTCTGGTATATAAGTCATTTTAACCTAGAAAAATTAAGGAGAAGACTTTCGGGATGGAGCGCCGTCGTCTCAAGGCGGAACTTGGGCATGAGCACTTTTTCCCTCCCGTGAGCGATTCACTGGGGAACTTCCCTCCGGAGGGGGGAAATCATCGTCATCATCATCACCAACAACTCTCCCATCTTGGGGAGGCTCCATCAACATCTTTAATAGCACCATCTCCTCTCAAACCCTAGTTCATCTCTTGTGTTCAATCTTTGTACCGGAACCTCAGATTGGTACTTGGGGGTGACTAGTAGTGTTGATTACATCTTGTAGTTGATTACTATATGGTTTATTTGGTGGAAGATTATATGTTCAGATCCAATATTCTATTTAATACCCCTATGATCTTGAGCATCATTATCATTTGTGAGTAGTTACTTTTGTTCTCGAGGTCACGGGAGAAATCATGTTGCAAGTAATCATGTGAACTTGATATGTGTTCGTTATTTTGATAGTATGTATGTTGTGATTCCCTTACTGGTGTCATGTGAACGTCGACTACATGACACTTCACCATATTTGGGCCTAAGGGAATGCATTGTGGAGTAGTAATTAGATGATGGGTTGCAAGAGTGACAGAAGCTTAAACCCAAGTTTATGCGCTATTCCGTAAGGGACCGATTAGATCAAAAAGTTTAATGCTATGGTTAGAATTTATTCTTAATACTTTTCTCGTAGTTGTGGATGCTTGGGAGGGGGTTAATCATAGGTAGGAGGTTTGTTCAAGTAAGAACACCACCTAAGCACTGGTCCACCCACATATCACATTATTAAAGTAGCGAAAACGAATCGAACCAGCACGATGAAAGTGACAAGATGAAATTCCCGTGTACCGTCAAGAACGCTTTGCTTATTATAAGAGACTGTTCTGGCCTATCCTTTGCCTAAAAAGGATTTGGCTATCTTGCTACACTTTTGTTACTACTATCATTACTTGCTCGTTACAAATTATATTGCTATCAAACTACTCTATTACTTACAATTTCAACACTTGCATACATTACCTTGCTAAAAACCACTTGTCATTTCCTTCTGCTCCTCGTTAGGTTCGACACTCTTACTTATCGAAAAGGCTAAAATTGATCCCAAATACTTGTGGGTAATCAAGGCTCTTTTCTGGCGCCGTTGCCGGGGAGTGAAGCGCTCTTGGTAAGTAGAAATTGGTAAGGAAAAATTATTACTGCATGCTGAAATTTATTGTCACTTGTTACTATGGAGAACAATCCTTTGAGGGGTTTGTTCAGGTATCTTCACCTCGACCGGAACCATAATTAGTTACACCTCAACCTACTGCACCTACAGAAAATATTGAATATGAAATTCCTTCGGGCATGACGGAACAACTACTAGCTAATCCTTATGCAGGAGATGGAACTGAACATCCTGATATGCACTTGATATATGTGGATGAAATTTGTGGATTGTTTAAGTTTGCAGGTTTATCCGGAGATGAAACAAGGAAGAAGGTTTTCCCTTTATCTTTGAAGGGAAAATCATTGGCATGGTATAGGCTATGCAATGATATTGCATCTTGGAATTGGACTGGATTGAAATTGGAGTTCCATCAAAAAAATTATCCTATGCATGTAGTTCATCGTGATCGGAAATATATATATAATTTTTGGCCTCATGAAGGAGGAAGTATCGCTCTAGCTTGGGGGAGGCTTAAGTAAATGTTATATTCATGCCCCAATCATGAGCTCTCAAGAGAAATTATTATTCAGAATTTTTATGTTCGGCTTTCTCATAATGATCGATCCATGCTTGATACTTCTTGTGATGGTTCTTTTATGAAGAAGACTATTGAATTCCGGTGGGATCTCTTAGAAAGAATTAAATGCAACTCTGAAGATTGGGAACTCTATGAAGGTAAAGAGTCAGGTATTAATCTTAAGTATGATTGTGTTAAATCTTTTATGAATACCGATGCTTTTCAAAAGTTTAGCACTAAATATGGACTTCACTCTGAGATAGTAGCCTCATTTTGTGAATCTTTTGCTACTCATGTTGATCTCCCTAAAGAGAAGTGGTTTAAATATCACCCACCTCTTAAAAAAGAAATTAAACAATCGGTAATAGCTAAAGATGAAACTATTATTTATAATGTTGATCCGGTTGTTCCTACTGCTTATATTGAAAAACCACCTTTCCCTATCAAGATAAAGGAACATGCTAAAGTTTCGACTGTGGTCAACAGAAGTTATATCAGAACACCTAAACCAGTTGAGCAAAACAGGGTATAACCTAGTGTTGCTATGGTTAAAGATCTCATGGAAGAAAATATAGATGGGCATGTTATTTACTTCTGTGATGAAGCTGCTAGAATTGCCAAACCCGATAAAAAGGATAAACATAAACCCGTTGTTGGCATGCCTGTTGTATCAGTGAAAATAGGAGATCACTGTTATCATGGTTTATGTGACATAGGTGCTAGCATGAGTGTTATTCCATTTACCTTATATCAAGAAATTATGAATGACATTGCACCCGCTGAAATAGAAGACATAGATGTCATTATTAAACTTGCTAATAGAGACACCATCACACCACTTGGGATTGTTAGAGATGTTGAAGTCTTGTGTGGGAAAATAAAATACCCTACTGATTTTCTTGTTCTTGGTTCGCCACAAGATGACTTTTGTCCCATTATCTTTGGTAGACCCTTCTTGAACACCTTTAATGCTAAAATAGATTGTGAGAAACAAATTGTCGGTGTTAGCTTTGGTGATGAGTCTCATGATTTTAATTTTTCCAAGTTTAGTTGAAAACCTAGTAAGAAAGAATTGCCTAGTAAGGATGAAATAATTGGTCTTGCTTCTATTGCTGTACCTCCTACTAATCCACTAGAACTATATTTGCTAGACCATGAAAATGATTTGCATATACATGAAAGAAATTAAATAGATAAGATATTCTTTGAACAATGTCCTTGATACGTCTCCAACGTATCTATAATTTTTGATTGCTCCATGCTACTTTATCTACTGTTTTAGGCAATATTGGGCTTTATTATCCACTTTATATTATTTTTGGGACTAACCTATTAACCGGAGGCCCAGCCTAGATTTGTTGCTTTATGCCTATTTTAGTGTTTCGAAGAAAAGGAATATCAGACGGAGTCAAAACGGAACGAAATCAACTGGAGAAGTTATTTTTGGAAGGAAAGCCACCCGATGGACTTGGAGTGCACGTCAGGAGATACGGGAGGTGCTCACGAGGTGGGGGCGCCTGCCTCGTGGGGCCCCGTAGCTCCACCGACGCACTTCGCACTCCATATATACATGTATCGTAAAACTCCCGAACAGAAGATAGATTGGGAGTTCCGCCGCAAGCCTCTGTAGCCACCAAAACCTCTCAGAGCCCGTTCGGCACCTCACGGAGGGGGGAACCCATCACCGGTGGCCACCTTGCATCATCCCGGCGCTCTCCATGACGAGGAGGGAGTAGTTCACCCTCGGGGCTGAGGGTATGTACCGGTAACTATGTGTTTGATCTCTCTCTCGTGTTCTCTCTCGTGTTCCCTCTATGGCACGATCTTGATTTATCCCGAGATTTGCTACTGTAGTTGGATCTTATGATGTTTCTCCCCCTCTACTCTCTTGTGATGAATTGAGTTTCCCCTTTGAAGTTATCTTATCGAATTGAGTCTTTTATGAGAACACTTGATGTATTTCTTGCCATGATTATCTGTGGTGACAATGGGATATCCTGTGCCACTTGATGTATGTTTTGGTGATCAACTTGCAGGTTTTTTGACATTGGGGACCTATGCATAGGGGTTGGCACACGTTCTTGACTCTACGGTAGAAACTTTGGGGCACTCTTTGAAGTACTTTGTGTTGGTTGGATGAATCTGAGATTGTGTGATGCATATCGCATAATCATGCCCATGGATACTTGAGGTGACAATGGAGTATCTAGGTGACATTAGGGTTTTGGTTGATTTGTGTCTTAAGGTGTTATTCTAGTACGAACTCTTTTATAGATTGATCCGAAAGAATAGCTTTGAGGTGGTTTTGTACCCTACCATAATCTCTACGTTTGTTCTCCGCTATTAGTGGCTTTGGAGTAACTCTTTGTTGCATGTTGAGGGATAGTTATATGATCTATCTATGTTATTATTGTTGAGAGAACTTGCACTAGTGAAAGTATGAACCCTAGGCCTTGTTTCTTATCATTGCAATACCGTTTACGTTCACTTTTACCACTTGTTAACTTGCTGTTTTTATTATTTCAGATTACAAAAACCTATATCTACTATCTATTTTGCACTTGTATCACCATCTCTTAGCGAACTTGCACCTATACAATTTACCATTGTATTGGGTGTGTTGGGGACACAAGAGACTTTTTGTTATTTGGTTGCGGGTTGTTTGAGAGAGACCATTTTCATCCCACGCCTCCTACGGATTGATAAACCTTAGGTCATCCACTTGAGGAAATTTGCTCTTGTCGTACAAACCTGTGCAGATTTTAGGCCCAACAACGTCTAGAAGAAGAAGGTTGTGTAGTAGACATCAAGCTCTTTTCTGGCGCCGTTGTCGGGGAGGCTAGGTAAGTGAAGGTATATCTTTAGATCTTGCAATCGAATCTTTTTGTTTCTTGTTTTAGCACTAGTTAGTCCATAAAAGAAAACTGCAAAAAAATTGAATTGAGTTTGCCTTATGGGCTTCATCTTTTTAATATCTTTCGTGAGTATGATGGAAAGGAAAATTGTGCCAAAGTGTTAGAAGAAGAATGCTATAAAATGTTTGGCACTAAATCTTTGAATGATGAGCATGATTGCAATGTTGTTAGTATGAATTCCTTGAATATCCATGATGCTAATGATATGCAAAGCCACAAGCTTGGGGAAGCTATGTTTGATGAAGATGATATTTTTTGTACCCCAAGCTTTGATGAGCAAATTTACTATGATGAAAGCATGCCTCCTATTTATGATGATTATATTGATGAAAGTGGATTTGGAAGAGTGTCAACTTTATTGAGTGATGATTCCACTATTTCGGAAGATGTTCCAATTGATTATGAGAACAAAGTTGCTATTTATGATGATTATTGTGACGACTTGTATGCTATTAGGAATAATGATAACCATGAAACTTGCCATCATGATTTTAGTTTTCAATTGGATTATGCCTCACATGATAATTATTTTGTTGAGTTTGCTCCCACTATTATTCATGAGAAGAATTTTGCTTATGTGGAGAGTAGTAAATTTTCTATGCTAGTAGATCATGAAAAGAATGCTTTAGGTGCTGGTTATATTTTTGAATTCATTCATGATGCTACTGAAAATTATTATGAGGGAGGAACATATGCTTGTAGGAATTGCAATAATATCAAGTTTCCTCTCTGTGTGCTTAAAATCTTGAAGTTATGCTTGTTTTACCTTCCTATGCAAGTTGATTATTGTTCCCATAAGTTGTTTGCTCACAAAATACCTATGCATAGGAAGTGGGTTAGACTTAAGTGTGCTAGTCATATTATTCATGATGCTCTCTTTATGTTTCAATTCTTATCTTTTATGTGAGCATCATTGAAATCGTCATGCCTAGCTAGGGGCTTTAAACGATAGCGCTTGTTGGGAGGCAACCCAATTTTATTTTAGTTTCTTGATTTTTGGTTCTGTTTAGTAATAAATAATCCATTTAGCTTCTGTTTAGATGTGGTTTTGTGTTTTAATTAGTGTTTGTGCCAAGTGGAACCTTTGGGAAGACTTGGGTGAAGTCTTTATGATCATGCTGTAAAAAACAGAAACTTTAGCGCTCACGAGATTAGATAGAACTTTTAACTGGAGAGTGCTATTTAGTTTATTCTTTCTGAATATGATTACTAGACAAATTCCTCAGGTCCACCAATTTATTTTAGAATTTTGGGAGTTCCAGAAGTTTGCGTTAGTTACAGACTACTACAGACTGTTCTGTTTTTGACAGATTCTGTTTTTCGTGTGTTGTTTGCTTATTTTGATGAATCTATGGCTAGTAAAATAGTTTATAAACCATATAGAAGTTGGAATATAGTAGTTTTAACACCAATATAAATAAATAATGATTTCATTACAGTACCTAGAAGTGGTGTTTTGTTTTCTTTCGCTAACGGAGCTCACGAGTTTTCTGTTAAGTTTTGTGTTGTGAAGTTTTCAAGTTTTGGGTAAAGATTCGATGGACTATGGAATAAGGAGTGGCAAGAGCCTAAGCTTGGGGATTCCAAGGCACCCCAAGGTAATATTCAAGTACAACCAAGAGCCTAAGCTTGGGGATGCCCCGGATGGCATCCCCTCTTTCGTCTTCATTCATCGGTAACTTTACTTGGAGCTATATTTTTATTCACCACATGATATGTTTTTTGCTTGGAGAGTCATATTCTCTTGTTAGTTTTTGCTTGCTGTTATTTATAATAGTGTTTTTCATCTTTAGTTTCAATAAAAAAGGTCAAGGATAGCCTTTGCCATGCTTATTTTGCTAGTATACATGTTGCTGTTTGAAAACAGAAAGTTTACCGCTGTTGCAAAAATTCCCTAGAAAAGTCGGAGAATGATATAATGTTGAAACCTTTTGCATAATGAGCTCTGATAAATTTATTACAGTGGGAATTTTAGTTCATAATTTTTGGAGTTAGGGAATTATTGATACTCTTGCATTCTTTACAGACTGTACTGTTTTGGCAGATTGCTGTTATGTTTGCATTGTTTCCATATGTTTGCTTGTTTAATGATTCTACTTAAGGATAGTGTCGGGGCGGATTATCTGGCCCACGAACACCTATGGGACCGGCGGACCGAGCCCCTTTCGGTTCGGCGGGGGGCGGAGGTCGCACGAAGAGCAGATCGAGGCGAAGCACACGAGCGGTTTACCCAGCTTCGGAGCTCTCCGGAGAGATAACACTCCTACTGCTGCATGTCTGAGTGTATTGAGTTCTTGCTCGGGAGCGCTTGAGTGCTACAGTACACACAAGCTGCTAACTAGACCGAGCGTGAGTGTTTCTGGCTTCGAGCCTCCCGAACCCCTCTCCCTCCTCTACGTTGCGCACGGGCCTCCTTTTATATGCTCAAGGGGTCTCCGACAGGTGGCAACGTAGGCAAGGGTAAAAATGGAAAAGGAGTTGTGGTTGGTACAACTACTTGTACAGTGTATCATACCTAACCCTGACGGCAGGGGACAAAGGCATTAAATGCCTGTCTACGTCGCCCTAACAGTGCAGAAAGGGACCGCCAGGGGCGCCACCGCTTGCCACGATGGCAATCTTGTCAGCGCCGCTTGCCACCGCGCTCCGCTGGCCGCACGGCCTCTCGCCACGCGCGCCTGGAAAGGTCTCAGGGCGACACGTTAGTGGATGTGCTGGAGCGCAGGTACAGAGTGGTGGTCTGCTTGCCGCGGTTGTTGGCTTGTCACGTCCGGAAGCTTGTCGCTCACCGGTCCTTCCCGGCAAGCTCCTCTTGCCGGGGCCTTGTCTCCTAGGTGCCTTGGGTGGCCTTCCCGGCAAGCTCCTCTTGCCGGGGCTTTGTCTCCTAGGTGCCTTGGGTGGCCTTCCCGGCAAGCTCCTCTTGCCGGGGCCTTGTCTCCTTGGCTTGAATACTTTGTTCTTGAATGGCTCCAAAGGAACCACGGAGGACCTTGGCGGTCACCCGGTAAGCCCTGCCGCAGAGGGCTGCAGCTTCCCGTGCACAAGTTCGGGATACTAGGGTACCCCTACTCTAGTACACCGACATGAGCCCCCAGGCCTGGGCCACACACGGTGCCGAGCGCTGTTGGGCCAGGCCCAAAACAGGGCACGGGCACGCGCGGCCTGGGTTACGCCGCCCCCAGCGCAGCCCCCAGCGTAAGTATATGGTTTACTTCCTGCTGTTCGGCATGCATGGGTGCTCTTTCTTTGCTGATATCTGACTGCTGATTTGTGTATGAGCAGAGCAGCCTCACCAGGAGTGCCCTGAAGCCGCTCCTAAAATGCCATCTGCTTCGACTACACCGCCAAGGGAGGATTCCCCAGCAAGGGAGCGTTCTCTGGCAAGGGGCAGTTCTCCGGCAAGGGACAGCACCAGCGATCCCCTGGTGGTGGAGACCATGACTGCAGACCCTAGCACAGGTAATCCTCTTGCTTGAAAACTTCCCTTGTGTTCTTCTTCTTCGCTCTTGCCGGTGGAGCTCGATGGTGCGTCCTCGACGGTAGCGCAGCACTCCGAAGAGGTGCGCTTGCCGGAGTGGGCATCAGAGCTCTTGCCGGACTTGGTCTTCTTCTTCGCTCCTGTTGTTCCGCCGCCGGTTTTTCTTTGCCGGGGCGGCCTACTCATTATCAGATCCTCCTGCTTCAGCATTCTCTTCCGGGGAGTCTCCTCCCTTCCTCAGCACGTGCACACTTGTCAGCCGGGGAATATAGCTCACTGACGTCTCTGATCTTGCACATCGCCATCTCCTCCCTCATCCTGCGGTTTCGCATGTTCTGATGGAACGACCGATTACTGCGGGCGGGGTGGACATCCGGGATGTTGTGTCTGACGGCTGAATCTCTGAATGTACTTGCGCAGGGGCTCTCCTTAATTCTAGGCGAGCAGATGAAGGTCGCTTTCTTGGCCGTGAGGCTTGTGGCCGCCTGTAAAGGCGCCGACAAACTGATGGCATAGATCTGCCCAAGAGGATATGGAGTTGTTCGGCAAGTGCATGAGCCAGGATCTGACATTGGGCTTGAGCACCAGCGGGAAGTAGTTGGCCAGGATCTTGTCGTCTCGCCCCCCGGCAGCTTGCACCACGATGGTGTAGATGCCGAGGAACTCCGATGGATGCGTCTCGCCGTCGTACTTCTCTGGTACGTCTGGCTTGAAATTCTTCTTGCTGGGCCACAGGACTTGCCGCAGCTCACGAGTGAACGCAGGGCAACCTATCACAGACGGCAAGTCGCTGGTTCTTCGGGCGCATGCATGTCGACAGAGGGCCCAGCGCGCTGGTCGGATTGACGCCGCGCTTCTCTTCGGTGCTCGATGCGAGTTCGAGCGTCTTCTTGCTGTCGTTCATGAAGAACTTGGCGCTGATCGCGACGAGCTCGTGGATCCGATGATGCGGTGGAGCCGCTGTCGAGGTGGATCTGGCGAGTCGGCGATCTTGGCCTTCGGGGTGGAGAGTGCATGGTGGTTGCACCCCCACCTGTTTCGTCGCCACCGGCTCGTGCACGCAGTCCTGCCGGCGGCAGCGATGCACTTTCGCTGCCGCGGGCGTCGCCGCTGGCAAAGCCGATGAGACTCGAATGGTGGCCCTCCATTCATCGACCTTGTCGGCTGTTGGAGGGTAATCCAGAGCGCTTGAGCTCTCGCCAAAGCTTCGCTGGAGTGGTGGGTAGCGATGGCGAACGGCGCAAGGAGCGGGATATGCTCGGACTTCTAACTATGTTAGGAGGAGCGATATCCCGTCGGCGACCATGCTCGCTTCGCGCCAAAGACGTTGGCGTGCATGCTGGTCTTGAGCATCCCGAGATCCACCAGCTCGATCTTGGTCCAACGAGCGTATGGTGTTGTGAATACCATGACGATGTCGGTCCCGCGCCTCCTGAGACGGGCGCGGTGCATGTACGGACGCCGAGGTCTGCGCAGCCTTGTCCTTGGACTTGGCAGCACCGTGGGCTCCCCCGTCGACGTCCATTCTTCCGCCGGCGTCTACCCCACCACCCGTTTGCTCCGGTGGTGATGGGTTCGACGCGGACGGAACATCTGCCGCCGAAGCCTTCTTCTTCGGTGGCATGTCGATGAAGATGATGAAGATCTAGCTCACGTGGACGCCGGATCAGGTTCACACAATCTCGACGCCCCCTACCTGGCGCGCCAAAGATGTCGGGGCGGCTGATCTGGCCCACGAACACCTATGGGACCGGCGGACCGAGCCCCTTTCGGTTCGGCGGGGGGCGGAGGTCGCACGAAGAGCAGATCGAGGCGAAGCACACGAGCGGTTTACCCAGCTTCGGAGCTCTCCGGAGAGAACACTCCTACTGCTGCATGTGTGAGTGTATTGAGTTCTTGCTCGGGAGAGCTTGAGTGCTACAAAGACACACAAGCTGCTAACTAGACCGAGCGTGAGTGTTTACGGCTTCGAGCCTCCCGAACCCCTCTCCCCCACGCTATGCGCACGGGCCTCCTTTTATATGCTCAAGGGTCTCCGGCAGGTGGCAACGTAGGCAAGGGTAAAATGGAAAAGGAGTTGTGGTTGGTACAACTACTTGTACAAAGGTATCATACCTAACCCTGACGGCAGGGGACAAAGGCATTAAATGCCTGTCTACGTCGCCCTAACAGTGCAGAAAGGGACCGCCAGGGGCACCACCGCTTGCCACGATGGCAATCTTGTCAGCGCCGCTTGCCACCGCGCTCCCGGCCGCACGGACCTCTCGCCACGCGCTGGAAAGGTCCAGGCGACACATTAGTGGATGTGCCGGAGCGCAGTACAGAGTGGTAGTTTGTCGCGGCAAGCGCCTTTGCCGCGGTCGTTGCCTTTGTCGCGTCCGGAAGCTTGTCGCTCATCGGGCCTTCCCGCAAGCTCCTCTTGCCGGGCCTTGTCACGTCCGGAAGCTTGTCGCTCATCGGGCCTTCCCGGCAAGCTCCTCTTGCCGGGGCCTTGTCTTCTAGGCGCCTTGGCTGGCCTTCCCGGCAAGCTCCTCTTGTCGGGGCCTTGTCTCCTAGGCTTGAATACTTTGTTCTTGAATGGCTCCAAAGGAACCACGGAGGACCTTGGCGGTCACCCGGCAAGCCTTGCCGCGGAGGGCTGCAACTACCCGTGCACAAGTTCGGGATACTAGGGTACCCCTACTATAGTACACCGACAGATAGGAGTATTAAATATGCAGAGGCATTTAGTATGCAATGTTTAATAATAATTTTAGTGATTTTTTACAGTAGAAAATGTTAAGGTTTTGCATTGGTTTATACTAACCTATCTCACGAGTTCTTGTTGAGTTTGGTGTGTATGAAGCTTTTCAGAAATAGAGAAACCATGATACGAGAGGAATTAAGGAGACACAAAAGTTCAAGCTTGGGGATGCCCAAGGCACCCCAAGATAATATTTCAAGAAGTATCAAGCATCTAAGCTTGGGGATGCCCCGGTAGGCATCCCACGTTTCTTCTTCAACAACTATCGGTTAGTATCGGTTGAGCCTAAGTTTTTGCTTCTTCACATGAGTTGTGCTATCCTTGCAATGTCATTTTATTTTGTTTTGCTTGCTGTTTGAATAAAATACCGAGATCTGAAATTATTAAATCGGAGAGTCTTCACATAGTTGTATAATTATTCGTCTACTCATTGATCTTCACTTATATCTTTCGGAGTAGTTTGACATTTGTTCTAGTGCTTCACTTATATCTTTTCGAGCATGGTGGTGGTTTTATTTTGGAGAAATATATGAACTATCATGTTTCACTTATATTATTTTGAAGAGTCTTAAATAGCATGGTAATTTGCTTAAATAATCATAATATGCTAAGCATACAAGATTTGTAAGAATTCTTATGAGTGCGTTGAATACTATGAGAAGTTTGATGCTTGATAATTGTTTTGAGATATGGAGGTAGTAATATTAGAGTCATGCTAGTTGAGTAGTTGTGAATTTAAAGAATACTTGTCTTGAAGTTTGTGATTCCCGTAGCATGCACGTATGGTGAACCGTTATGTGATGAACTCGGAGCATGATTTATTTATTGATTGTCTTCCTTATGAGTGGTGGTCGGGGATGAGCGATGGTCTTTTCCTACCAATCTATCCCCATAGGAGCATGCGCGTAATACTTTGCTTTGATAACTTCTAGATTTTTGCAATAAGTATATGAGTTCTTTATGACTAATGTTGAGTCCATGGATTATACGCACTTTTCTTCCTTCCACCATTGCTATCCTCTCTAATACCGCGCAGTTTTCTCCGGTATCATACACCCACCATATACCTTCCTTAAAACAGCCACCATACCTACCTACGATGGCATTTCCATAGCCATTCCGAGATATATTGCCATGCAACTTACCACCGTTCCGTTTATTATGACGCAGTCCATCATTGTCATATTGCTTTACATGATCATGTAGTTGACATCGTATTTGTGGCAAAGCCACCGTTCATAATTCTTTCATACATGTCACTCATGAGTCATTGCACATCCCGGTACAACGCCGGAGGCACTCATATAGAGTCATATTTTGTTCTAAGAATCGAGTTGTAATTCTTGAGTTGTAAGTAAATAAAAGTGTGATGATCTTCATTATTAGAGCATTGTCCCAGTGAGCAAAGGATTATGGAGACTATGATTCCCCCACAAGTCGGGATGAGACTCCGGACGAAAAAGAAAAAGAAAAAAAAGAAGAGAAAAGGCCCAAAAAAAACAAAAAAATGAGAGAAAAAGAGAGAAGGGGCAATGCTACTATCCTTTTACCACACTTGTGCTTCAAAGAAGCACCGTGATCTTCATGATAGAGAGTCTCCAATGTTGTCACTTTCATATACTAGTGGGAATTTTACATTTTAGAACTTGGCTTGTATATTCCAATGATGGGCTTCCTCAAAATGCCCTAGGTCTTCGTGAGCAAGCGAGTTGGATGCACACCCACTTAGTTTCTTTTGTTGAGCTTTCATATACTTATAGCTCTAGTGCATCTGTTCCATGGCAATCCCTACTCACTCACATTGATATCTATTGATGGGCATCTCCATAGCCCGTTGTTACGCCTAGTTGATGTGAGACTATCTTCCCTCCTTTTGTCTTCTCCACAATCACCATTCTATTCAACATATAATGCTATATCCATGGCTCACGCTCATGTATTTCACGAAGATTGAAAAAGTTTTGAAAATGTTAAAGTATGAAACAATTGCTTGGCTTGTCATCGGGGTTGTGCATGATTTAAATATTTTATGTGGGGAAGATGGGGCATAGCCAGACTATATCATTTTGTAGGGATAACTTTCTTTGGCCATGTTATTTTGAGAAGACATAATTGCTTAGTTAGTATGCTTGAAGTATTATTATTTTTATGTCAATATTAAACTTTTGTCTTGAATCTTTCGGACCAGAATATTCATACCACAATTAAGAAGAATTACATTGAAATTATGCCAAGTATCACTCCACATCAAAAATTATCTTTTTTATCATTTACCTACTCGAGGACGAGCAGGAATTAAGCTTGGGGATGCTTGATACGTCTACGACGTATCTATAATTTTTGATTGCTCCATGCTACTTTATCTACTGTTTTAGGCAAATATTGGGCTTTATTATCCACTTTTATATTATTTTTGGGACTAACCTATTAACCGGAGGCCCAGCCCAGATTTGTTGTTTTATGCCTATTTCCGTGTTTCAAAGAAAAGGAATATCAAACGGAGTCAAAACGGAACGAAATCAACTGGGGAAGTTATTTTTGGAAGGAAAGCCACCCGATGGACTTGGAGTGCACGTCAAGAGATACGGGAGGTGCTCACGAGGGTGGGGGCGCCCGAGCGCCTGCCTCGTGGGGCCCCGTAGCTCCAGCCGACGCACTGCACCCATATATACCTACGTATCGTAAAAACTTCCTGCAGTAAGATAGATCGGGAGCTCGCCGCCGCAAGCCTCTGTAGCCACCAAAAACCTCTTGGGAGCCTGCTCAAGGCACCTGCCGAGGAGGAACCCATCACCGGTGGCCACCTTCATCATCCGGTGCTCTCCATGACGAGGAGGGAGTAGTTCACCCTCGGGGCTGAGGGTATGTACCAAAGAGCTATGTGTTTGATCTCTCTCTCTCTCTCGTGTTCTCTCTCGTGTTCCCTCTATGGCACGACCTTGATGTATCCTGGCTTTGCTATTGTAGTTGGATCTTATGATGTTTCTCCCCTCTACTCTCTTGTGATGAATTGAGTTTCCCTTTGAAGTTATCTTGTCGGATTGAGTCTTTTATGAGAACACTTGATGTATGTCTTGCCGTGATTATCTGTGGTGACAATGGGATATCATGTGCCACTTGATGTATGTTTTGGTGATCAACTTGCGGGTTTCGTGACATTGGGAACCTATGCATAGGGGTTGGCTCACATTCTTGACTCTCCGGTAGAAACTTTGGGGCACTCTTTGAAGTACTTTGTGTTTGTTGGATGAATCTGAGATTGTGTGATGCATATCGTATAATCATGCCCACGGATACTTGAGGTGACAATGGAGTATCTAGGTGACATTAGGGTTTTGGTTGATTTGTGTCTTAAGGTGTTATTCTAGTACGAACTCTTTTATAGATTGATCCGAAAGAACAGCTTTGAGGTGGTTTCTGCATTCTACCATAATCTCTACGTTTGTTCTCCGCTATTAGTAGATTTGGAGTGACTCTTTGTTGCATGTTGAGGGATAGTTATATGATCTATCTATGTTATTATTGTTGAGAGAACTTGCACTAGTGAAAGTATGAACCCTAGGCCTTGTTTCTTATAATTGCAATACCGTTTAAGTTAACTTTTACCACTTGTTACCTTGCTGTTTTCATTATTTCAGATTACAAAAACCTATATCTACTATCTATTTTGCACTTGTATCACCATCTCTTCGCCGAACTAGTGCACCTATACAATTTACCATTGTATTGGGTGTGTTGGGGACACAAGAGACTTTTTGTTATTTGGTTGCAGGGTTGTTTGAGAGAGACCATCTTCATCCTACGCCTCCTACGGATTGATAAACCTTAGGTCATCCCCTTGAGGGAAATTTGCTACTGTCCTACAAACCTGTGCACTTGCAGGCCCAACAACGTCTACAAGAAGAAGGTTGTGTAGTAGACATCAGTCTTCTGCTTAAACACAATTTGCCTATTGAACTCTAGGAGGTCCTCCTCCACCTAAAGGTGATCCTGTGTTTGAATTAAAACAATTGCCAGACACTTTGAAATATGCTTATCTTGATGAGAAGAAGATATATCCTGGTATTGTTAGTGCTAACCTTTCAAAACATGAAGAAGAAAGATATTGAAAGTTCTAAGGAAGCATCGAGCTGCTATTGGATATACTCTTGATGATTTAAAGGGCATTAGTCCCACTCTATGTCACCACAAGATTAATATGGAACCTGATTCTAAACCCGTTGTTGGTCACCAATGTCGGTTAAATCAGAAGATGAAAGAAGTGGTATATAAGAACGGAAATATTAAAACTTCTGGAAGCAGGTATAATCTATCCTATAGCTAATAGTAGATGGTTAAGTCCTGTTCATTGTGTCCACAAGAAAGGAGGTATTACCGTTGTTCCTAATGATAAGAATGAACTTATTCCACAAAGAATTGTTGCAGGCTATAGAATGGTAGTTGATTTTAGAAATTAAACAAAGAAACTAGAAAAGATCATTACCCTCTGCCTTTTATTGATCAAATTCTAGAAGATTATCTAAGCACACACATTTTTCTCTACTTGATGGATATTCTGTTTTTTCACAAATACCCATTTCTCAACCTGATCAAGAAAAGACCACTTTACTTGTCGTTTTGGAACTTTTGCTTATAGACGTATGCCATTCGGTTTATGCAATGCACCTGCTACCTTTCAAAGATGTGTGACTGCTATATTCTCTAACTTTTGTGAAAATATTGTTGAGGTTTTCATGGATGACTTTTCTGTTTATGGGAAGTCTTTTGAGGATTGTTTAAGCAATCTTGATCGAGTCTTGTAGAGATGCGAACAAACAAATCTTGTCTTGAATTGGGAGAAGTGCCACTTTATGGTTAACTAAGGTATTGTTTTGGGCCATAAAATTTCTGAAAGAGGTATTGAGGTGGAAAAAGCTAAGGTTGATGCAATTGAGAAAATGCCATGTCCTAAAGATATCAAAGGTATTTGTAGTTTCCTTGGTCATGCTGGTTTCTATAGGAGATTTATCAAAGACTTTTCTAAAATTTCTAGGCCTCTTACAAATCTTTTGCAAAAGGGTATTCCTGTTGTTTTTGATGATGATTGTTTAGAAGCCTTCGAAACACTCAAGAAAGCCTTAATTTCTACACCTATTGTTCAACCACCTGAGTGGAACTTGCCTTTTGAAATTATGTGTGATGCTAGTGATTATGCTGTTGGTGCTGTTCTAGGACAAAGAGTTGATAAGAAACTGAATGTTATTCATTATGCTAGTCAAACTGTAGACAGTGCTCAACAAAATTATGCTACTACTGAAAAATTATTTCTAGCAGTGGTGTTCACTTGTGATAAATTTAGATCCTATATTGTAGATTCAAAAGTTATTGTCTACACCGATCATGTTGCTATAAAATATCTTATGGAAAAGAAAGATGCTAAGCCTAGGCTTATTCGATGGGTTCTCTAGCTATAAGAATTTGATTTGCATATCACCAATAGAAAAGGAGCTGAGAACCCCATAGTTGATAACTTGTGTAGGCTTGAAAATGTTCTTGATGACCCACTTCCTATTGATGATAGTTTTCCTGATGAGCAGTTAGCTACAATAAATGTTTCTCATAACACCTCTTGGTATGCTGATTATGCTAATTACATTGTTGCTAAATATTTACCACCTAGTTTCACATACCACCAAAATAAAAAATTCTTCTATGATTTAAGACATTTCTTTTGGGATGACCCACACCTTTTTAAAGGAGTAGATGGTATTACTAGACGTCGTGTAACTGAGCATGAACAGGAACAAATTCTACAGAAATGTCACTCCGAAGCTTATGGAGGACATCATGCGGGAGACAGAACTGCTCAAAAGGTATTGCAACCTGGGTTTTATTGGCCTACTCTCTTCAAGGATGCTCATAAGTTCGTCTATCTAGTGATGAATGTCAAAGAATAGGTAATATCGATAAGTGGTCAGGAAATGCCTATGAATTATTCACTTCTTTGTTGAACCATTTGATGTTTGGGGATTTGATTACATGGGACCTTTTACTTCCTCTAATGGGTATACTCATATTTTGGTTGTTGTTGATTATGTTAGTAAGTGGGAAGAAGCTATTCCACCTAGTAGTGCTGATCACAATACCTCTATTAAAATGCTCAAAGAAGTTATTTTCCCGAGGTTTGGAGTCCCTAGATATTTAATGACTGATGGTGGTTCACACTTTATTCATGGCGCTTTCCGTAAAATGCTTGCCAAGTATGATTTTAGCCATATAATTGCATCACCCTATCATCCTCAGTCTAGTGGTCACGTTGAACTTAGCAATAGAGAAATAAAATTAATTTTGCAAAATACTGCCAATATGTTGTGACAGGTTGGTTTTTGCCCTCTCTCATTTGCTTGATTTTTATTTGGATTAAATTTGAAACTTGGAGTTTTTGAATCTTTTCATATGGACTTAAACACTTGGGTAATCTTGGCTTTCACCCAAGTGCTCCATTTCCCTCTCTAATCATCATTCCCCTTCTGATCCACTCCAAAATAATCTTTGGAATATTTTTCTTAAATGAAAAATATTCATTTTCTCTCAAAAACCCTAGCCAGATCAGTATGCTCCAAAGCAACCCTAAATTTTATGGCCGAGAAAAATCTGAGATAATTCACAAATATTCTTTGAATCCTAGGGCACCTTCCTGAGCAAAAATATTTCATCACTTTTTGGAATATTTTTGCTACAGAAAATATTTTTTGTTCTGGACAGAAATGGTGGTTTCTACAGCAACTACCATTTTACTTGCTCCATTGTACCTGTGTTGTCTTGTGCATTTTCACCTTAGTAACTCTTGGCTAACCTCCAAAGCACAGCCTCTAACTCCCAGCCATTTGACCTCAGTAACCTCTCAAAGTTACTGACCAGAAACTTACCTGGCATGTAAAAACTTCTCTATTGCACCTAGATCCAAACCAAAGCATGGTAACATCTCAATCTACCACGAAAAACATGCCAGACATGAAGTTTAGGCTTAGCTCGGCCTGATGTCATAGTCCATGCGGTGACCGCGTTCGTCCAGGCGTGTTGCATGCGTGTCGAAGAGCTCTGAGTGCCGCCGAGCGCTCTGTTTCGCGCGTGCTCGCTTCCCCGACTGCCGTAGTGCGCCAAACTTCACCACCATCTTCGTCTCAACTCTCTTAACTCCTCTCTGGCGCTCGCCGACGCCGGAGCTCGCCGCAGCGAGCACGGGCACGGTCTGGCCAACCCAACAGTGCGGTGCGCACTGTGCTCGTCGCTTTCTCCTCGTTCATGTGCTCGTCTCCGTCCGCCAACAGTTGCCGCATGAGCTGCGTCGCCTTCTTCCCCTCTCACTGACGCCGCTCGTCGGTGGCGCCGTGGACAGGTGTCCATCGGCGGAGCCCGAAACCCCCTCGCTGCTCGCCTATAAATGGAGCCGTCCCCAGCCTCCTCGAGCACCATCCAAGACTCCCACACACCCCAGAAGCGAGTAGGAAGCCGTAGCCCGGCCGGGCAGGCCTCGGGCCGCCGTCCCCGAGCTCGAGCTCGCCGGCGATCCCCTCTGGTCGCCGCGGTAGCTCCAGCCACTCCCAGGCCAGGGCGACCCTTCCAGGGCCTCCGCACCTCTCCGGTGAAGCTGTTCCGCCCCTCTGGAGCACCTGGAGTTGCCTCTGCTCGCCGTCTTCTTCATCTCCGGCGACCACCGTGTTCTGCCTCCGCTTGCGAGGTTGATTCCGACGCCGTCCGACCGCCCCTAGCTACGCTATGGGTATGGGCAGGTGCGCCTCAACCCCCTCTTGCCATCCCTCCCTCTTGTTTTGGCCAAGGAGTCCTCGTCGCTGGCGAGAGCTCCAGCGGAGCTGGGACTCCCTCTGTTTCCTTCTCCCCCTCCTCCTAACCTGACTAGCGGGGCCCCTAGTCAGCCACTCTATACGCGCGCGAAGCGGTATGAGTGGTGGCACCCCTAGGCTCTATGTCTTCGACATCACCCCCCAGCCTGTTTATTTTTATTCAAATTCATTTGAATTTACAGAACACTTCAAACAGCCATAACTCCTCAACCATAAGTCCAAATGAATTGATTCTTTTTGATCTTGTTCTTTGCAAAGAAATCTAGCAACTCACCAAAGATGAGATTTTTCTGAGCTGTTTAGAATTTATAGTGATTTTTAGAAGTGTTCTTGATATTTTCTTTTTGTGTTTAAAATTATTTTCAGAGGGTGAGGCTTGTATTGAGGATCACCAGAAGGCTTGTGAACCTCATCTGCACTAAGGCAAGCCACATCAACATTTTCATGGTGTCATTTCAATATTTATGATTTTCTTACTTGAATGAAATGATTAATCCATTCATTTAAATAACTAATGTGTTATTTATATTCTGTTAAGTGTTTGTTAGTTAATATGCTTGGTTTGCAGAATGTGGAAACTAGCTTATTTGGTGAAGCAAAGCTAGGATCTATTTGTGGTGATGATAGAAATAATTCTTGTTATGCATGTTAGTAATTATTTAAAGTTATGTTCTTGCATAAATAAAATGATAAAAATTTGCTAGAAAATATTCTATTAAGTACTTGTTTAGTCATTTTACTTGACTTACAGAGTGTTTGAACCTCACTTGGTTGGTAAAGAAATTAGGATTTGTTTGTGGTAAAAATCTTTGTTATTGATGTGAGAAATTAATCGAGTTACGTTCTTGCATGAGAAAATAATAAAACTTGCTGCAAAATATTTTGGTTAATATGTGAGTTATCTTGATCAGCAAAGTAATATGAGTTGTTGATGTTTATACTTAGTGTGAATATGGATGACATCGGTCATTTTCGTTATTAAGTGATGCATGTGTAGTTTTGCATTTCATGGCATGCTATGACACCAGTCATTTTTATTTTAAGTTGAACCTGAATATAACTCAACTTGAATATACCGTTGACTGGGTCTTGGTGTCATTGAATCGAAGTTTTTCCCAGTGCAACCACATTTGCCTTTGTGGGAAGGCCTTGATTCGGTCCATTGACATTGCCTCCGGTCGGTGCCTCCAACTAGGAAAGGTTATGTCGTGGCTTGCCCTGGCCCGCAAGGTGCATAACCTTGTGTGCCCGTTGATGAGATTATGGTTCCGGGTCCACGAGTGGGATCGTTTTGGCCACGACGGTGGTCGGTGTGTCTTTGGTAGACACGGGGCCACCCAGGACTAGCCCGTTGGGGGATTGGGTCGGAGTGGCCGGGAGAGTGTCATGACAATGGAAGGGTTTTGTCGGAATGTCGGTGGTCCACCCGAATGGGAGTGCGAGGCCATGGGTTCCGTGGTGTGGGTACAGTGTGCTACCTCTGCAGAGTGTATAATCTATCGATAGCCGAGTCCACGGTCATGGACACCTCGTAGTAGGTCCCACCATGAGTCAACGTTTAATAAAATTTGCACACTAAGCTATGAACTTTGCATTGTTGAGGATGGCAGAAAGGCCATCGAGATATTCGGGACCAGGTATTGGTTGTGGTTGTGATCGCCGTAAGGATCAAGAGTTACTCTTGTTAAGACCACGTTGGTGGTTTGTTTGTGATCCAAGAATGATCACGGTTGGTATGTTGTCCCGAGGGACGTTCGAGCATGATCACAGCATGTTTGACATATAGTGTTGCATTATTATTAATTGGTTAAGTATCATGATATTGTTTGCCATTATGATTATGCATGTTGTGAGCTTGCAAGTACATTCAATGTACTGACCTGGCGTGTCATGCCAGATTTCAGGAAAGTCTCGTTGGAGAGGAGCGCTGCTCGAGTCTAGATCGTGTCCACATCGGTGTCCCTGTGATATGGAGCTTCCGCTACGACGTTATTCCGCTACCACATAGTTCTTCTGATCGAGGCCCCTTTATGTTCACTAAATAATGTACATATTGTTCAGCCACACCGGGTGTGCCGCTTGGCCTCGACAGCTGTTGTAATATAAACTCTGTTCCGCTAGCATCAATAAAGAGGTTGTTCTCTATACCAAGATGTTGTGTGTTGCCAGAAGACATGGTCTCTGGGCTGGCAACGCATGGTTCCGACAGCTGAAGAGCCTTATTGCGGACCCAGATTCCGGGCAGGTGCGGGAGCACCTGCTCTTGCATGGTTTCATGGATGGCTATCGGTGAAAAGGTGATGAAGATGACCATGAAGCCATCCATGGGGCCGGGCAAGAAATGAGCAAGACTCAGAAGGGCGAGAAGACGAAGAATCTCCAGGACATGATCACGACGATGATGATGTACACAGTCATCATGTAGAAGATGCAGGACATGATGATGAGGAAGATGCCGGAGCAGACGAAGGGCATGATCATGAAGATGAAGATGTCGGCGGAGCAGACGACGATGGACCATCGATGGGCTAGGTGCAGGACCCTCATATTCAAGAGCTGCTTCTCAAGCAGACGGATAACACAAGAGCTTCCGCCCGAGAGAAAGCCAAGCTGGATCAACTGGAGATAGACGCGGTTACTCCATTGTATGAAGGATGCAGGCCCGAGGATACCCGCCTGAAAGTAATGCTCATGGCTCTGTAGATGAAGGTAAAACACAAAATGACCGACGCATGCTTCGACGAGAACATGTCATTCTGGCACGAACGTCTTCCCAAGGGGAACAAGTGCCCGACCAGTTTCGAGGAGGCAAAGAAAATCGTGTGTCCTCTCGATTTACCGCACGTGAAATACCATGTGTGCATGAACAATTGCATCATTTATCGGGACGAGCACGGGAGTCTACCATATGTCCGGTGTGCGGCGTCACTCAATACAAGAAGAGGAAGAAAGCTCCTCGAAAAGTGGTGTGGTACTTTCCGATCACTCCTCGTCTGCAGTGGTATTTTGCGGACCCTAAGGTAGCAAAGCTCTTGCGTTGGCACGCGGATAGGGAGGAGAAGAAGCGAGAAGATGACGCAAATGATCCGGAGATAAATAAAAAAGACAAGATGCTGAGTCACCCTAAGGATGGGAGCGGTGGCAAGCGTTGAACTTGAACACCCAGAATTTGGGAAGGATCCAAGGAACATCGTATAGGCGCGAGCACCGATGGATTCAATCCGTTTGGCAGACAGAGAAGCACACATAGCACCTGGCCTGTGTTTGTGTGGATGCACAACCTTCCCCCCTGGTTGTGCATGAAGAGGAAGTACATTCACATGAGTATGCTAATTGAAGGGCCGAAACAACCAGGGAACGACATCAATCATGTCTGGGGCTGCTTTGAAAGAGGAGCTAGACATCTGTGGAAAACGCCACCAATACGTGACGCCGCAGAGAAACAATATTTCCCTATGAGAGCCGCCTTTGCTCACGGCGGTGCATGACTATCTCGGTTAAGAATATCTCATGGGCAGGTGTGGTCCACGGATTTTCTGGATGCGTCAGGTGCATGGATGACACAACGTATTGCCAGCTAGATAGAGATCCCGGGTCTTCGAAAAGCGTGTTCATGGGACATCGAAGGTGGCTTGGCGATGATGACCCGTGGAGGAAACGCAAGGATCTGTTCGATGGTGAAACCGAACCCCGAAGACGCCCGCGTACGAGGAGCGGCGAGGAAATAGACCAGCTGTTGAAAAATTGGAAAGATTGCCCACTGCCGAGAAAGAAGCAAAAGGCGCCAGAGCCGGAAAGAAGCGAAGGCGCCAGAGTCAGCTGCTAAAGGTATGGAAAACGAGGTCTGTTTTCTGGGACTTGCCGTATTGGAAGATCCACCGTGTGCCTCACAGCCTTGATGTCATGCATATCACGAAGAACGTGTGCGAGAGTCTGCTTGGTACCCTGCTCAACATGCCAGAGAGGACCAAAGGTGGGCCCAAAGAAAGGGCAGACTTGAAATCAATGGCCATCAGGGAGGAGCTTCACGCTAATGATGATGATGATGAGGCGAAGCAGGACACGGAAAGTCGTCGCAAAGGCAAAAAGGCCAAGAAGACCAGAAATGACTACCCTCCCGCGTGCTTCACTCTAAGTCAGGAGGAGATCGATCAGTTTTTCACCTGCCTCGTAGGAGTAAAACTTCCTTACGGTTACGCGGGGAAGATAAGCAGATACCTAGACACAGTGGAGAAAATGTTCAGCGGGATGAAGTCTCACGACTGTCACGTGCTGATGACGCAGATACTTCCTGTTGCAATCCGTGGGATGATGGACGCGCACGTCTGTGAAACGCTATTTGGCCTATGCAACTTTTTCGACGTCATCTCTCGGAAGTCGGTTGGCATGAGGCAACTCAGAAGGCTACAGGAAGAGATCGTGGTGATACTATGCGAGCTTGAGATGTCCTTCCCGCCCGCATTCTTTAATGTTATGGTGCATCTGCTGGTCCATATCGTGGAGGATATCATCCAACTTGGGCCGATGTTCCTGCACAGCATGATGTCGTTCGAAAGGATGAATGGTGTCATCAAAGGATACGTTCGCAACATGTCACGCCCAGAGGGAAGCATAGCCAGGCTTTTCGATCAAGAGTGCATCTCCTACTGCATTTAATTATCTAGGCATCGAGAACCCGTTGTTACGCCCGTCAATAGGCACCTCGGCAGGCTCGCTGGATGGGGTCACCGTGAGGGTCGCCGCAAAAAGCATGTCGACTTCGAGGGTCGACTCGCCGACTTTGAAAGAGCAAACCTAGTCGCGCTACAACACATAGACGTGGTCAATCCTTGGGTGGTAGAGCACAAATCCTTTAGTGAGAAGACGTACAATGACCGAGGCCAACAGAGGACGGACGGAGATATAATCAAAGAGCACAACTCATGTTTCACGCGTTGGTTCAAGCAGAAGCTTCTGTCATACCCTTTACATGAGGATTGTTCCGCGGAAGAACAACTCATATTCGCCTTGTGACATGGCGCCGAGCACAACCTGATGACGTATGAGGCGTACGATATCAACGGCTACACATTCTACACCGAGGCAAAGGACATGAAGAGCGATGGTTATCAGAACTCGAGGGTAACGATGGAATCCTACACTGGTAACGACAAGGACAGATACTATGGAAGGATCGAGGAGATCTGGGAGCTGAGCTACACTGGAGAGAAGGTCCCGATGTTTCGTGTCAGATGGGCCAAGAGCGTCCTAAAAGAAGACCGGTATTTCACCACCATGGTTATACCCGAAGCCAAAACCAAGATCATGGTATAAGCGTCACCGTGAAAAATGAGCCATGGGTACTGGCTTCCCAAGTGGACCAATGCTTCTACATTACCGACCCGTCAAAGCACAGTCGTGTTGTCGTGAGGAGAGGCAAAAGGAAGATCATCGGAATGGATGGAGTAGCCAATGAGCAAGATTTCGACAAGTACGGTGACCCGAAGATCGAACATGACGACGACGATGAAGTAGCAGCATACACCACAAGAAGAAGCAGGACCACCCTACCTAAAGGACGTCCGTTCCACAGAAGAACTCCATTTGCGAAAAAGAAGGGCAAGAAGATTGTGAACAGATAGCTAACTAAGATCGATTGTATTTAAATTGTAGCCTTCATTTCTCGATTGTATTTCGACATACTCATAAATGTTTTTTCATGGGCACTTTTTGAATTCATGAATATTTTTTCAAATTTTATGATATTTTTTCATATTCATAAATGTTTTACCAATTCACAAATGAATGCAACTAAAAATACAAAAACAAGACTAGTTGTGCTTGGTTATATGTTACTCCCAAAAGCATATAAAGTTTGTCAAATTTGGAGCTATGGATATTTAGTTATGATTTAAACAAGTTCGAACATATTTAAACACAAATAAATATCAAACAACATTTTAAATGTTTTTAACATGGCAACAAACTGCATACTATTTTTCTACATGAAATTCTGAGCATCTAGCATATGTGACATGTTATATTTGGATGCATGGATAAAAAGATATGTGCAAAGAAAAAATGCATAAAAACAAAAAAATGGAAGCCTGGGAATCTAACCCAGGACCTCCGAGTGTGTGTGCTGCGTGCCGACCAGTCGGGCTAGTGTGTGTGTTGTGATGGAGATACGGTTAGGTGCAATATAACCTGAGTGCTTGAACTGTAATAAAAAAATTACTAATGGCGCACCAATGGGAGGTGCGCCATCGCTGTCGTCGTACTTATGGCGCACTAGGGGGAGGTGCGCAATTGCTAACCCTCGCCCCGCTCCACCTATTCCCCCCTGGCCTCTCTCCTTCCCTCGCCAGATCCCCCACTCGACCTAACTAGGCCCCAACCGTACGCGCCGCCCCCTCATCCACCGCAGACGCTGCCGGGCCACCACTGCAGCTCCCAGCGCCTCCGCCCAGACACGTCCCTCCCTCCCTTCCCCTAGCTTCTCCTCCTCCTCCTCTCACCGTGTGCCTTCTTCTTTCGGAAGGTCAAGAAGGCGGCCCCTTCCTCCGGATCGCCGCCCACAGCCTCCTCGACGCCGGCGCCCGAGAAGGCCGTGTCGGCGCCCCTCGCCGCCCTCGCCCCGGACTCGCCGCCTGCGCCCAAGCTCAGGCCCGCCCCCACGCCCTACGAGGTGCACGATCGGCCGACCAAGTCCCAGACGTCCCGTCCCGCCGCCACGGGACTACGCTACGCCTCTGCCGCCCAAGCCCAAGCCGGAGCCCAGGCTATCCAAGCTTGAGGTATCCCGCTTTTTCTTCTCTCTAAATTTTCAAAATTAACAAGTGTTCACAAATCTTTAGATTTTGCTCTCTAAATGTCAGTAGCATACTGTGTTATGTTAGTATGTTCAGTGGTTAGTTTTTGCCACACCCACATTCCAGATATGTCCAGTAGCACTTGCTCGTCTCCATCTGATAGAAAGCAAAAAACTGCCTTCAGTTTGGTAGCATGATTTCCCTTCAGTTTGGTAGTTTCAGTGTCTAGCTAGCTTAGTGCATTTTGATCTTGGAGGTTTCTTTCAGTGTGTAGCTACTGCAGATGCTGAGGTTAGAAAATGTGTTCTGTGTTCTCTGTTTTTGTTGAAGGAAGGCTAAATACTCCTTGTTCCCAAACTGTCAAGCTGCATTTTACTCCATCTCTCTCCAAACTGTCAACTGAATTTCGCTCACTGAAATTTGACAGTGGAGTACTGTCCAAACTGTATTCACTGTCTAAATTTCATTGATGTCAAATTTTAGTTATGTATCAAGTCCGACATCAACTTGTAAGAAGAATAAGGGTGAGTCCAAGATCAGGTGAGTGAGTGATTGATGTGATTGCTTTGAAGTTCGGACATGTTCAATGAGAACAACTACTGTGGAGATTAAATTCAATGACAATAAATTCAAATACATCCAAATAAACCCATCATGTCAGGATTCTTGATCAAAGACCCACTTAGGAGTAGTTTGTCATTGTTAAACACAAGTTTAAAATGAATATGCTTCTTTTGCTGTGATAATCCAAAATGCTACTTTTGAGTACAGTAGCTGTAAAATTTAGTCTATCTTGAGCTTGAGCTTGGGAGCTTCTTTAGCAAGATCACTGAATACAGTGATTTGTTGCATAGGAGTAGTTGTAAATGCTTAAGATTATTTCCCCCACGATGCATAACAATTGTCTGCCAGCAGTCATGTGGCTTCACATTGCTGGCATCGGTTGTGTTGTGTCACATGGCACAGATACAAGTGTCGCTTTCTGCATTTTGTGCTGATGAAGTAGATATAGATAGGCTTTCCGCATTTTGTCAGATTTGCTTCAAGTAGATAGGCTTTGCTTTGAGTGCTTCTGATAATCTGAATGTTGTTGGATAAGAAACATACAAGTTTGGAACTTCTCTCTCTTGTGAGCTTTGTTGTCAAACTGAATGTTGCTGAATAAGAAACGTACTAAAAGTTTGGGAATTTTCTTATGAAACACAAGTTGTTCATCTTTTGCTTTGGATCATATGGAATAACATGATCACGATGTTTCTTTTTAATCAGTAAACCTAGGTGTTTGTCACCTGTGGCCTTAAGATCGATAGAAATGTATGTTGCTATTTTGCTGATTCTTTACGCCAGTTCATTCATCATTTAGGGCTTGATGTATGGAGGCTTCTCTACTTGCTGCTAATACAACATAATATTTGATATGAGCAGGGTGAACAACCTTCGTGTCCCGGGAATCTACTCAAGGCTGCAGACACTTCTTGTCTCACTTCTTTTATCATCGGTATAATATTCATATTAAGGAGTTTCTATAAGTTCATTGTTGTTATAAGCATCAGGACTTTTCTTAATGGAAATTTACAGTATGTTTGAGGGTGAACATTAAGCAATGTTTGTTGTCAAACAAATCAAGAATCTTTTTAATTTATGTATTTACTATTTTTTTTATTTTACTGATCAAGATGGTGTATTTGAGCTCGGGAGCAGAGACTCCACGTCCTGGACTCCTGATTTGTCCCTCTATGCATGGTGTGCATATACTATTTGCCTATTTGGTAAAAAACAGTTTAGTTGCCTATTTGGTATGCTTGTCATGTCACTTGTAGTACAAGCTTAGTTAGGAGTACTCCATCTAGTAGTAATTAATTTGTGTGGCTGTGGAAGTCACTTGCTTTGGCATAGTAATGTTTTTATTCCAGTATTATTTTGTGGTGGTGTGGGTAGCAAGATGCATGCTACTTGTGATGATGCTACTTGTGATCTTCTAAAATGTCAACCCATTGGGGACTTCATTACGCGGGGATAATGATTTTGCAGGTACCCCGAGAGGCCCTTGAGTTTGCCGGAATGTCGATTAACTTCCATTCAGCAAATTGGTATTTCCATATGTCCTATTTTCAGCAAAGGTCATGCTGAAATTTTCCGTGAATTTTAGCATGACTTTGCTAAAAATAGGACATATGGGGTACTTATGACTAATGCATGGGCCAGGGTATCTTAGTACTTAGTTAAGTAGGATCAACTGCCGCCATTCTTGCTGCATTAAACCATAGGTGGCAATAGAGCCAAGTAATTAGGCCCAACTTAGAATTCTCCTTAGCATCGATAAACCCTAGATGATAAACCCAACATAGGTAGCAATAGAGCCAAGTGATTAGTGCCAAGTGATTAGGCCCAACCTAGGGTGCCTCGGCATCGATAAACCCTAAATGATGAAAACTTAACTTAGCATTTAGGGTGCCTCGGTGTCGACAAACCCTAAATTATGAAACCTTGGCTTCTATAGGGTGCCTCGGTGTCGATGAGAAACTAAATGATGTACGCTTAGGCTTTTAGGGTGCCTCGGCATCGACAAACCCTAAATGATAAAAGCTTAGCTTTTAGGATGCCTCGGTGTCGACAAACCCTAAATGATGAGACCATGATCTTGTTCCTTGACAATATCCAACTTTTTGACCAAACTTTTTTCCTATTTAGAGCGAAACATGGCCCACAACGATGAGGCCGGCAGTTTGGGCGGCAAGCAATTCTGGGAGCTGTCCCAGGAGTTGGAGGAAGAACCTCACCGCTATGAGGAGGCCACAGAAGACACCGATCCTGACTACACAACCCCTAGTGGCGTCGGGGATGACACCGCTGATGGTGCCGCCGAGGATGCCACAACTGATGATGGCGGCGCATGCACAGATGGCAACCAACTGAAGAGGCAACGGAAGGACCGGCGCCCGAGCGTGCTCGGCACAGTCAAGGAGGAATTTACTGAAGTGAACTCCGACGGGCATCCGACGGTGCCCAAAGAAGTAGTCAAGGGGTACTCGGTTCAGCTCGGATGCATTCTCCGGAGCACCGTCTCGATCAACACCGAGAACCTAAGGCATAAGGACCGAGGGAATTTGCGCATCCTCCTCTTCACGAAGATGCACGAATGATACAAGTTCCCCGCTAAATTTGCAAACACACGCCTCTCAGGGAACAAAGTGAACAGTGCCGCCCTCACAAAGATGAGCACGGCCCTGTCTACTTGGAGAAGCACGGTGAAGGCAATGATTGACAAAGGTGATAGTTATGAGAAGATCAAGGCGAAATATCCTTTGATGAGCGAAGATGACTACAAGGAGTTCAAGATCAAGTGCGAGAGCAGCGCAACCTCTGAATCAAGTCAGTGGGGGAAAGAAATGTGGCAGTTGAACTTAGGGGTCCACCAACTCGGTCCCGGCGGTTACAGAGTGGCGGAGCCTATATGGGACAAGGAGGATGCGGAGCGTGCGGAGCAAGGCCTACTGCCCTGCTTCGAGAAATACCGTGACAAGCAGACCAGGAACTTTCTCAGGGCCCGGTACAAGGAGGACCCGGTAACAAAAGAGCTTACCATGAATCCGAAGACCAGGGCGCTCGAGCTTGTTTTGGTAAGGAATACACCCCCGCGTAATTAGCTCCATATGGTTGCATTCTAATTAATCCCCAATATTTCTAAATGGTTCACATTCCTTCCGCAGGACACTGAAAGCAGTAGCGCGCGGTCGTCTCAGAGCTCCCCTTTCGACACCCCTTTAAATAGGGCGTTGAACGTAATGAAAAACAAGGATAAGCTTAGTAAGCTGACGCCAGCTGGTCGTGTGGCCGGCAAAGGCTTGTCCACAAAATGGTCATCATACTATACCGCTAGTTGGCGAAAGGAGAAAAAGACTAGCTCGGAAAGCCAGTCGCGCGAGGTTGAAGCACTCAAGGCACAAGTGGCGCGAATTCCGGAGATTGTCCAAGAACAAGTGCAACAACAACTGGGAACGACGCTCACCGCCATGGTGCCTACGTGGATTCATGGGCTGACGACGTGGATTGCGGGCGGCCAACAGGGGCCTTTCCCGGTTCCCAGCTTCACGGCCAGCAACTCGCACAACGAGCAGGCGGCGCCATTGGTGTCTCCGGTGCCTGCACGGGCTTTGGAGCTTAATGCACCCGGGTGTACGCCGGCCGGCACCTCGCCATCAAGCAGCCCCTCCGTCAATTGCACGCCTGCTGTTGGCAGTGCCTCGACATTAGCCGAGCTCGACGACATCACGGTAACTAAGCCTCTTGGCCGATGACTTCATCTCCTTGCCTTTGACTGAGCATCCCTGACACCCTACATGTTTTCGCAGGGCGCCGCTGACGTTCCTTGCACTCTCCTGCACTTCGTGGGCGGCGAGTTGGTCGATGTCGCCAAGGGCAGAATCGTTCAACCGGGCAACCCCGTGTTCCACGGTAATCCGATGCCACCCATAGTGTATAGGGTTGAACTGGTTCGGGTGCTGCCAGGCTGCGACGAGTTGTTACCTCCGATTCGACCCGCTGGGGCCGACGAAGAAGATGCGATAACCCTTAGCGCCTGCGTAAGCTAGCCCCTGCTTTGGCCGAAGAGCCAGATTCGTTTGGGGGCGGGGGACACCACCCCACAGACAAGACCGCCAGTCGTGCCAGCGCCAAGCCATGGCAAGAACGCTGCAACGCTACCGGACATGCCAGACATCCCTATGGCACAGGATCCGGACATGCATATGGCACAGGATCCGGACGACGACGACAACGACGACGGTACATTTACCAACGTCGATAAGTACTTTCTCAAACATGGGTACCCTGACGAGTTCTGCAGGCCTCCTTATCAGGAACCCAACCAAGACGACTGCAATCTAGCTGGTACGGCGGAGAAACCCAATTGCAACAGGCATCGTCTTGCGTTCAGTTCTCAAGAGACGCCTCCAGCTCCCGGCTTCGCCGAGCCTCAGATAGCTGAGGTGCGAAATATTATCAGCCCCAACACGCTAAAGAAGGCGGTCTGTGAGCAGAACTCGCTCCCATTACATCAGATCAAGAAGAAGGGACGGAAACGAAATACTAAAAAGGGCGCCGGTGCGAGCCAGCCGACACCAAGTACGATCCGTGCTCAGGACGGGCCACCTTCACCTAAGGATATCTCGAGGAGGGTGCATGTTGCGGGTAGGGCGATGCTACCGCCAAATATGCTCAATGCTACAACCGGTGCTATGCGGAGTCTGCATGACAGTGTTCTTTCTTTGGAGAAGCGGCATCTCAGAGAGAATGATGTGGCATACCCGGTTTTCGTGACCAAGGTGCCAGAGGGCAAGGGCTTTGTGGATGGCGCCATTGGGGGTACGATCGTCCTGCGGTTTGATGACATATTTGCTATGTTTAACCTTCATCCGCTGCACTAAACCTTCGTTCGGCTGTTTTCGCTGAGTATGGAGATGCGGATCATTAGAGACAAGACCCCGGACATCGTGATAGTCGACCCCTTCTACATGTGTGCCAAGATCTTGGGCAGCGCTGGGGACCGGCATGTCGCGAGTTCTTACCTCGAAGGCGTCATTCTGGCAAACCCAGATAAGGATAACTTCCTCACGCCTTACTTTCCCGAGTATGTCGTCCCCTCAACCGCCCCGTAACATATGATTTCTTAGATTTCGATCGTTCTTTTTTTCTAACATTCTACATTCGCTCCGCAAAGGACACACATTGCACACTCATCCTCTTAAGCCCGAAATATTCCATGGCCACGATTTTAATTCGAACCGTGACTCCAAGATAGACTACACAAATATCAAGAAAGTTCTTGATGATGTTCTCCCCGGCTATGGCAAATCTGGAGGCACCTTCACCAGGCCAGTTTGTAGGTACGGCAGGCACGTGTTCGCCCACAATACGACGTTCTCCTGCGTCAAGCAACCGCCTGGTGGTCAGAAGGATGCCTACTACGCCCTCCGTCACACGCGGGCAATCGTACGGGACCATCATCACCTTCTGCTACCAGATAATCTCAAAGATTGGGCCTCGAGCTTGTCGGCAATCCAGGATGCGGACATCAGACAAGAATTCTTTCGCATCCAGTCGGAGTTTGCGGAAATCATCCATCAAGATGTCCTTCATACCTCGGGGCAGTTCTACCTCAGATATCAACTGTCCAATAGTGAGATAGACACAACGCTACAAATGCAAGCTGACAACGCCCGTGATTTCATGACCATCACGACAGATGGCGGCTTCATCCATGCTCCGGTCCCATGAGTCGAGTCGAAAGTAGTGATGCTATGTTTAATACTGAAACATTGATTGGCTCATGTTGTAATTAAACTTTAATGAATTGTATGTCTCTTTGGTTTGGACAGTCGTTCAACTTAGATGTAATCGATGCTATTTATTAGTAGGACCATGAATCATGCTATTAATGTCTTTCTTTGCTCTTCCGATCATTTTGTTGCATACTTATATATTGCTTATGTATTGTCTGTTGTTTGGCTTGTGCATAGAGATGCCGTCGTATGTCGTGTACAAGGGTAAGGTTCCCGGAGTCTACGACGACTGGGAGGAGTGTCGGAGACAGGTTCACCGCTTCAGCGTACTATGATTACAAAGGGTACAGACACTAGGGCGGAGGCGGAATCTAGATACGCCCGCTATCTAGCGGAGAGAGGAGGGAGCTGGAGGAACATGATGAAGACCCGGTTTCATCGCGATGATGCTCATCGTGATGACCGCAGCTCTCTTCTATGTGATGGTAGTTTAGAGGATCGATATCGACTTGTAATGTGAAGACAAACTCGCTACTCGCGGTCTCGAGACTTGTAATGTTCTATCTTTGTTCGGTCCTTTGAATTCAGAGACTAATATGATGAATTGTATTCGGAGACTAATCTTCTACTGTATTCGATGAATCTGTTGTTGTTGTGTGGTGCTGTCTATATTCTGTCCAATAATATATCTTGTAACCTGTGCAAAAATCAGAAAAGTGAAAAAAATAAAACCTAATATTCATACTAATGGTGCATCACCTCAAAGTGCGCCATTAGTATGCCAAAGGATACTAATGGCGCATCACTACACAGTGCGCCATTAGTAAGCCAAAGCACATAGGTAAATATGGCCCCCTGGGAGGCATACTAATGCGCATGGTGGTCTATACTAATGGCGCACGACGTGGTGCGCCATTAGTATATAGTACTAGTGACGTGGTACTAGTGGCGCACCAGTAGTGCGCCATTAGTAGGCAAAACTGGTGCGCCACTAGTAGGCCTTTTCCTAGTAGTGAATTACTGCACTGGGTTCAATTTGTGATGTTTGCAAGTCAAATTAATTTCCATATGGGCAGCAAAATGAAAAATATATAATGCAATCTAGACTTTTCACTGTTCATACCAAAGATAAGCTGAAAACGCAATGAAAAGAACTGGTTGGCTTATTACATGGAGCTTATATTCACAGGTGCTTATTTTCTTAGGATAACTCATAATAACTGTCCCTAAGAAACTTGGCTAATAGAACTGGCATACAAATAACATGTCACGATGATTGCAATCTAGGAGTGACGTACCATAGCACACTGTATAGGCTCACCGCTGCCTCTCCTTTTTTTGCGATGTTCCATGAAATTGCCACATACATCTTGTACTTTTTCATTGTGTAACCCTATCTGCAAGTTGACATGGCTAACTTCAGACATCTCTACATGATACTACATTGCATATCCCTTGCGCATATTTAAACCACCAATTAATGATTGTGTGCGTACCATAAACTAGCGATGACTCTGTATGCTGGACTAGCAGGCACTCTAAGGGAGCCTAATGTAGTGCACTGGAATTCCTACATGCCACCTACGATTTTGTGTAATGTACTACCCTATTCCTAAATATATGTCTTTGTAGAGATTCCTGTATGGACCACATACAGATGTATATAGATGCATTTTCGAGTGTAGATTCACTCATTTTGCTCCGTATGTAGCCTATAGTGGAATCTCTAGAAAGACTTATATTTAGGAACGGAGGTACGAGGTAGTATCATGTATGACATCTACATATCTAATTTAGCAGCCAAGAGTAGAAATCATTATGCGCACAAAGGGATTCTTGGTCGAAAAATCCTAGCAAAGCACGCAGTGTACAGAACAATACAAGAGAGAGAGAGATGTGCTTACAAGATCATAGAAATGCCTCGATCCAGGATCTTGGTTGGCCAAGCTGTTAGATCCGTAAGAAACATCGTCCTTGTAGTTTTTGCCACTGCATAACAGTAACAAAGAACCGGTTAGTATATTTGAAGTACATAGGGCAGGTGATGCTTTGGACGGGTTTAAAGGTGACAAGTACCTAGGCCGTGGCGGTGCTTGGCATTTCTCGAACGGTGGGAATCAGGTTAGAAACGCCGAGGGTGATGACGCTTCTGGCTGTCGGGGGTCCGGTAAGGAGATCTAGAACCGTCGAGTAGGGTGTTTGTGGAGCGGCTCCGGTAGGGTGGACAACGGTGTGGGTGAAGCGAATCTGTGGCCGTGGACGAGGGCGTAGGTGAAGCTGCTCCGGTGGTTGGGTTAAGGATGGTGTCAACGACGCAGATCTGTGGACGTGGACGGGGCGTCAGAAGATGCTCTGGTGGTTGGGTTAAGGATGGTGTCGACGATGCGGATCTGCGGCCGTGGACGGGGCGTCAGAAGCTACTCCGGTGGTTGGATTAAGGGTGGTGTCGACGATGCGGATCTGCGGCCGTGGTTGAGGCGTCAGAAGCTGCTCGGTAGGTTGGATGAGGTGCGAGGAAGCGGATCTCGAGGCCGTGGACTTGTGAGTTGGCAAAGTGGCCCGGTAGGGTTGAGAATGGTATAGGCGAAGCTACTCCGGTAGGGGTTGACGATGGTGTCGGCGGGCGCTGCCCGGTAGGGTTGAGGAAGGTGTCGTGACGGCTCCGGCAGGAGTTGAGGAAGGTGTCGGCGAAGAGGATCAGAGGCCGTCGGCCAGGGGCGTCGGTGGGGCGGCTCCGGGTGTGGGCCAAGCATCTACGGTGGGGAGATGAATGAGCCGCTGCAGATCTTGTGGCAGTTGACGAGAGTAATGCCGAAGCAGATCCGGCAGCGTGGACAAGGCCGGCACGGACTAGACTGTGGTACAGTGGTGGATGAGCAGTCTACTTGTTTCTAGGGGAGGTGGGAGGGGTAGATGCTGTCGGCGTTCTGGGAACGGGGGTCCCCAGACTTGCCTGCCTGCGGCCTGCAGCGTGGCTCAGTGGGGGAGCCCAACACGGCCCATCTTCATCAACACGAGCTCAAGACCCTCGCGAGGGGCCAAGCCTCATGAGGCGGGCGGACAGGGGAGCTTCCTCAGGCACGGCCTCAACAGGCTAGCTCGCAAGGAGGCGGAGAGGTCAAGGCGGGGTACCTCACAAGGTGCCCATGACGCAAGCCATGATGACCAAGGGCGCCAGGCGGGCGCCAGCCCTCGCAGTGTCCTCCTTTCCTGTTTGGTGCAAAGGGAGCAAGCGCAGGCAAGAGCATCAAGCAAAGGCGTCCATTTCGGTGCAACAAGACCATGACCAGTCCAACGGCAGGAAGGAAGTCATTGTGGAGCCCAAGCCGGCATCACCACCAGAGCCTTTGACAGGCGAGGACCAACTTTAGTCAGGATAAGTGTACCAGATGTTCCCCTTCAAAATGGCCAATTGTTGGCGCCCTTCCCGCTCAATATTTGGGAAGAGGCCCAGGGCCTCTGCCTATATAAGTAGAGCTAGCCACCATAGTAGAGACATCTGATGAGTAGCTGGATGCACCTTGGACAGAGACAGAGAGAGAGAGGGAAGGCGACTGAACTCCCCTAAGCAGTTCATCGCCCCGGCCAAGAACAGACCCTCGTGAGGCTGTTCTTCCTTGTATTGTTCATCACCATTAGCCCAAGAGGCAATCCACCACACCACAAACTAGAGTAGGGTATTACACCACAATGGTGGCCCGAACTAGTATAAACCTTGTGTCTCTTGTGCTGTTCCTTTCGTAGTTTAGATCCTGGCGAGGCGGTGGGGTGCAGGTAGGTAGAGGGTGAGATTCTGCGCGCACCCCAGTGTTCGAACCTCAAGGGTCTGCCGGAACCCGAAATCCGACATTTGGCGCGCCAGGTAGCGGTGCGCCGGGATCCACCTCCTACCACTTCGTGTCCCATCGCATCGTCCTCATCATGTCCGGCGACTAGGCGGGCAACCCCGATCCCTGGGCGGCTTGGCCCGCCCACACAGAGCCGCTCGCCTCGGGCGACCCCATGCCCCAGGCAGCTCGCGGTCCGTAGGGCGCTGGGGGCCGCGGGCGACGCGGACAGGCTTCGACAATTCTCACGCCGCGGCAGGCGTGGTCGGCAGCGAGGGCCTCCAACCACGCCGTGTTCGCGATGCCGTACACCCGCTGGGAGCAGGCGAACTCGAGGGCCGCGCTCATGGTGGCCCGGGAGCTACTGCAGTGCAGGCTGCTGGAAGGCGGCCGTGACGTGTTGCTAGAGCGGGTGGTAGAGCTCCTGGGCTTTGCCGCCTTGGGGGCTCATCCCTTCTGCACCCAGCTCCCACCTCAGGTCCAGGGCGGCCCGCGCGGGGGCTCCACACGCGGCCGCGGGCCCCAAGGCTACTCCAACGCCAGCGAAGCTATCAGCACCGGGCCAGCGGCAGCGCTGCCTCCGCTCCCGGCCAGTGAAGAAGGACTCGCCGCGACACACGGCCCTAGTGGGCCGCCGCGCTACCACCCCCAGGTGGGTGCTTCGAGCAGAACCGCATGGCACGCGGAGCACTATGGCGCGGCCTTCGGGATGACGGCTCCAGAAGAATACATGCCCCACATGATGGACCAAGGGCACCAAAGACGGCGGCGAACAAGGCTCGCTCCTCGGCCAGTCAGGGGACGAGGCGGCGGTCGAAGCTCTTCCAAGAGCCCGTGAAGGCCCCACCGACCACACTGGAAGCAATGATTATCGTGTACCACTAATTCCTCAGGAGCAGGCATACGTTAATCATGAATCACAGGAGGTGCAGGTCGCCACAGCGAGCGGCTGCCCCGCTCCCGCAGTCTCGTACCCCTCGGGAGGAGGGCGTCGGAGGCTGCAGGAGAGGGGCCGAGAGCCGGCATCACCACCGCGGCGTTCGGAGCAAGGCGTTCTCAGGAGGTAGGCCCTCTGCTGGGGAGGTGCCTCAGGGCCTACCCCTGGCGGAGGACCCGTGGTCGTCGGGGAACTGGCGACCGCTCTACCCCATCGGTGGCGTCCTGGTTTCCGGTCGTCGTTGATGGCACTAGAGTCGGCGCAAGGCGGGCCCTCGTTTGGCGATATGAAGCAAGGCGGTACTGTGAAGAAGGCCCGGTGCTGTGAAGCTCGCCGCCCGTGATACTCTCACGTAATAATGAGTGGGGCTGTACACGCCTGAGTCTCAGGGTGCCGGCCTCGGGCCTGGGGCTCCCTCACGCCTGATGGCAGCACTTAGCTCTGCTTGGTGAAAAAGACGTCCAAGACTAGACTAGGTGCCGGACGCGGCCTTTGTTTTGGTTTGCTTTCATTGCTTTTCCCTTTGGTTGTCACTTTCCCCCGCTGGATTTAAGTTGGATTCGAATTTGAGATTTGCATGTTTTTGGGGAAGGGGGTGTTTAGTATCGTTCGAGCAATCTCTCGCGTTCCGATCACCGCTTTGCCTCAGCTGCCTCCCCTCGTGAGCCCCTCGCGAGCCGGGTTGGGCCTAGCTTGCGTGCAGCCCAGACTGCCGCCGCCGCATCCTCTCAGGAGGCTTTTACTGCAGATCCTACGGGTTCGATCGGGAGACACTCAAGACGCCACAGCCCTCCACAGGCTATCTAGGGGCCCGCGCGGGACAAAGGTAAACTAGCCAGCCACTTGGCACATGCGTACGGGTGATATAGCATCTACTAATACGCAGAACACAAGTTTTACATGAGGGACTCCCCCTCCCAAAATGCTCTCACAACCGCTGTGGCAAAACCCGAGCTCTATTAAATGCGAGGAAGCGAGAGCAGTCTTGTGATCGGTCGGATAAATCCCCCAATGCATCCTCAGGGGCACCTCCTAAATTGTCGCTGGTGTCGCTGGCCTCGCCGTCGCTCTCTGCGTTGTCACCAGCAGCGTCAGGGCCGTTCACCACGCCGCCTTCATCAGCGGCCACGATCACGCCATCGTTGTTCCGGGCGAAGGCTCGACAAGGGCGTCCACGTTGTCCTCCACCGGTCGCCAGGTCGTCCGGGGCGGCACAGAATGCTGAAAGCGATGGCGGCGTCGAAGTCGAAGTGGGGGTCCATATCCCGGAGATGGCTGAAGACGCGAGAAAAGGCGCGCCCGAGCAGGGCGCGGCTCCTCTCCTCCACCAATCTGTTGGCTCTGACCGACCGTGCCTCCAGCCGAGTCACCACGTCGGTGAAGAACTGAAGGTTGCCGGCGTAGTTAACTGCGGTTGGCTCGCCAACAGTCGCGTCGCAGATGTTACCCAAGGCTGTGTTGGCTCTCTCCCGGAGCATGGTGAGCATGGGGTCATGCTCATGCTCCAGGATCCGCTGCTGGCGTATCTCGTCCGCGATTCGTCAGGCGACGTCTCAGCCTCGGCCTCGTCCACCGTTGGCGAAGAAGAAGCACCTCGCACGGGAGGTAGTTAACTCCTCTGCGCCACCTCAAGGCGGCCCGGAAAGCATCGGCCCGTCGCGTCGCTTCTTCTGCTTGGCCCTCAAGGCAGCGGTCCTACCTTCGGCCTCGGCCGGATCAACCCCAGCCTTTCCTCGAACTTCGCTTTCGCCGAGGTTCAGCGCCGTTGCCACCCGACGCCCGACCTCCTCCAGGACACAGGCCTCCCGCGCAGCGACATCATCCTCGGCCCTCGTCACCAAGCGCTCCCTTGTTTCTAGGCGTTCGTACTCTCGTGCGCGTTCGGCGGCTTCCAGCATCAGCGCCTCCTCCCGCTTCTGGAGCTCTGCTGGGTCGCCTGAGGCCACCCTCATCGACGCAAGGGCCGTCTCGTGCAGCTCCAGCTGCTCCTCCAGTGAGCGACATCGGGCCAGAAGTTCCCGCGTCCGCTCCTCCGCCGCCTCTCGCCGCCGGTCAGCTTCCCGAGCCTCTTCAACGGCCCGAGAACGGACCTCCCAAGAGGCCGCCAGCGATGCCTTGGCCTCCTCATCGTCAAGATCACGGCGGCACGCGCAAGAAGCGACAGCCGCCTTCAGCTTCGCGCCTCTCCGCGGACGGCGCGAGCCTCGGCCTCGGCAGCGTCTTCATCGGCGAAGCTCTTCAAGCAGGCTCACCGCATCAGCCGCCCTCCGAAGAAACCCTTGGCGAAGAGCGCGACGCCCCGGGCGCACTCAAGTCGTCTTCCACACCATCATCCGCCCAAAGTAGCGCCGAGGGCCACGAATCAAGACTCCACCTCCGGGGGCTGGGGGATGGCGCCCTCGCCACGGCCGGGTACGCCTCGTCAGAAGCCCGGCCAGGAGCCAGCCCATCCCCCAAAGAAGAGCGCAGGGAATGCCTCAACCAATCACGGTCGATGACCAGACGAGAAGCCCACGGCAGGCTGGCTATGCCACGAGAAGGCTCGCGAAGGAGGGCCGCGAGGCGCGCGGGGACGCGATGCGCCCCAGGATGGCTCGTCTCTCCGATCGGCCTCACCACGAGGGCTCTGCTGCTCGAAGTGCTCGAAGACGGCGGAGAGGGCGAAGCCCAGGGGGATGGCTCCTCAGCCATCCCCGTGAGCTCGGCGGGAAGGGCCCTGCGGAGCAACAGAAGAATCAGGAGCCAGAAAAGGGGAAAGCTTACTCATCTGTGGCGAAGTACTTCTCAAGGCTTCAAGAAAGCGACAAGGGTAATGTCGTCACCCAGGCTTCCCTTCACTTCCGGAGAGCCTCAAAGTCCACGCGAAGCGACCCAAGAGTTGAGCGAGGGTCAACTCCGCGACGAGGAAGGAGCGCCGAACGACCCGCTGGGTGCGTCTACCTGATCCGCGCCACGCCGTCACCTCACCAAGAAGACTAACTGGGGCCCAGGGCCTCACCAAGAGCACTACAGTAGCTGCTTGCCACCCCCAACAAGCGGCAGCTGGGCCTCGAGAGCTGCCCTCAAGAGCGCCGCTGGCACCGTCACCCCTGGAGGCCCCTCGGCCTCCAGTGGCTCAGGCCTCCTTGCTCCGCCACTCGAGGAAGAGCCGCCATGGCCGACTGGAAGGGCAGTCACCACCACCGGGTTCTCGCGAGACCCCATAAGGCCTCCGGGCGCAGCCCCCATTCGTCCAAGCTGGGCATCTGCTTCACAAAGTCACCCCTGCTTGAGCAAAAGTACAGCAAAGCACCCCCTTTGCCGGATGCTGCCAGGGGTGGGGTCCCCAATCAAGACCAAGAGCACCTTCCTCAGCGCTTCAGGCGTCAAGTCCTCCTCCTGGAGCCTCATGCGGTCTTCACGCCCGCTGAAGGTCCACATCCGGCGGGAATGGCGCTGGAGAGGGGCAATGCGGCATAACAGGAACTCCTTCACCACCTTGGGCGCCGTCACATCGAGCGCCCTCAGGAACGCGAAGTGACGCCAGACGAAGGCTAGCTGGGGGCTCGTGAGCGTCTCCTGGCCCCAGCCTGAATTAGGGACAGCGGGTGATGTTGGCTCCGACAGTGAGGGGCTGGGCACCCCACGTCCCACGTCAGACCACCGCTCGCGGAACCAGCGCAGGCGGAGGAAGGGTGAAGTCAATCCCTGAAGCCGATGTTTCAGATGCAGCAATGAAGCTCACACACCCCGAACATTGGGTGGGGTCAACAAGGCGCAGAGAGAAGAAGTGGCGCAGCAAGGCAAATGAGGGAAGGATGCCCATCATCGCCTCGCAAACAAAGGCAAAGACCGCAAGAAGAGTGATGGATTCCGGACCCAAGTGCATCATATGGATCTGATAGTGGGAGAGCACAGCATTGAAGAAATCGGAGAAGGGGGAACCAGCCCGCCATACAGGCGTCGGCAAAATACTGGACCTCAGTGATTATCCTGTCGATGGCGAAGTGGGACGCGGGCCAGGCCGTCGTCCGCCCGCATTCGTTGAATATGGTGGCCAATGCCGAGCTGACCTTGCCCAGGCCCTCTCGATTGAGTATGACTGACCGATAGACGGCGGGGGCCGCCGACGACGGCGAGCGAGGCGGAGGCATGGGTTTCTTCCCTCTTCCCTTCTTTGCCGGAGCCATGGCAACGGAAGGGGGGGAGGAAGGTTCGAGATTGGATTGGGAGCAGAAGCTGGAGTTCGAGAGGAGGAAGAGTGGGGGACGGTCAAGCAGCGAAAAGGGGAGCGGCTGTGTGCGACTCTGAGTCCGCCTAGCACGGCAAAAAAATAAGGAGGCGTGGGGAACAGTGCGCCCACGTCCAATCAACCGCCACGCTGGCGCCCAAGGCCGCAGGCTGATAGGGCTCGTGGCGTCAGACTTGCCCTTCGCCTCTCTCGCCGCCAAGTCCGGGCGAGCCTTGGGCCTGGGCTCTGTCGGCTGCAGGGCAGGGGTCCTCAGACTTGCCTGCCTGCGGCCTGCGGCGTGGCTCAAAGGGGAGCCCAACACGGCCCATCTTCATCAACACGAGCTCAAGACCTCGCGAGGCCAAGCCTCATGGGCGGACGGCAGTGGAGCTTCCTCGTGCACGGCCTCATCAGGCTGGCTCATGAGCGCAGAGATCAAGGCGGGGTACCTCGGGAGGTGCCCATGACGCAAGCCATGACGACCAAGGGCGCCCGGGCGCCAACTGCAGATGTCCTCCTTTCCTCTTTGGTGCAAAGGGAGCAAGCGCAGGCGAGAGCATCAAGCAAAGGCGCCCATTTCGTGCAACAAGACCAAGACCAGTCCAACGGCAGGAAGGAAGTCATTGTGGAGCCCAAGCCGGCCACCACCAGAGCCTTTGACAAAGAGGACCAACTTTAGTCAGGATAAGTGTACCAGATGTTCCCCTTCAAAATGGCCAATTGTTGGCGCCCTTCTCGCTCAATATTTGGGAAGAGGCCCAGGGCCTCTGCCTATATAATTAGAGCTAGCCACCATAGTAGAGACATCTGATGAGTAGTTGGATGCACCTTGGAAAGAGACAGAGAGAGAGAGAGAGAAGGCGACTGAAATCCCCTAAGCAGTTCATCGCCCCGGCCAAGAACAGACCCTCGTGAGGCTGTTCTTCCTTGTATTGTTCATCACCATCAGCCCAAGAGGCAATCCACCACACCACAAACTAGAGTAGGGTATTACACCACAATGGTGGCCCGAACTAGTATAAACCTTGTGTCTCTTGTGTTGTTCCTTTCGTAGTTTAGATCCTCGTGAGGCGGTGGGGTGCAGGTAGGTAGAGGGTGAGATTTTGCGCGCACCCCAGTGTTCGAACCTCAAGGGTCTGCCGGAACCCGAAATCCGACAGATGCGGCCGCAGAAGCAGATCCAGCGAGGTGGACGCCACTGGCAGTGAATGGGCTATGGTACGCCGGTGGATGAGCAGTCTAGGGTTTCGAGATGGGAGGGGAGAAAGGGCGATGAAGTATGGACGGCGTGATGTAAGATGCTCTGGTGATGTGGAGTTAGTCGTTTTATGGGAGGGGGAGAGGAAATGGGGGTGCCGTGTAGTGGGGGGAACCGGAAGTTACCGAAGCAGCCCCGACCTATCATGTAGATGAGGGCGGTATTGTAACTGTTGGTCTCCGTGCACCAAGGACAAAAGGGGGATTTCGCATGATAAAGAGTAAGGTGGCGGAAATTTTAGAAGGAGGCGGGAGATTTTTCCGCCCGCGGGATCGTTCGTATCTAGTTTCAACTAATTTTGGACCATGCTAGTGGGAAGGTCATGCTAGACTGTGTACACGGGGCACGCGTCAGCAGTTAATAACTGGTGTGAAGTCCACCCTAGAAAAAAAGACAATAACTCTGGATGATGCGCCGATAACTTGGATGTTCACACGGGCACGGCCAATCGTACGGGTGTAGTGGCGGGTTCACAAAAAAAGGGATCAAACGATCATCCTATGTATTTCTCTAGTAAATAGATAATTTAGTGCCATTGGTTATTTACTTTAAACATAATGCATTAACGTGTTAGTGTGGAGGCGCACAAAAAGAAATGGATATTGTAGTTAGCTACTTAAAAGTGTTACCTAATATGATTACATAGCCTCCATTTCATAAATTGCGTACCCATTGAATTCATATATGAATATTACATATATTACTTCAAAATAGAAACTTAAATCATCCAAGACTAATGAATTTGAATGCAAGAGTAACAATGGTGCATGTACATGATAGCTACATTGGTTGTTTGAAGAAACATCAACGTAACTTTGGCATGCACAACTGAAAAGGTTTATTTAAATAGAAAAATGTGATATGTGAGTGTCCAATCTTTATAGCGTTGAATCGATATTGTACCTTTGGCCACGATCTGAAGTAGATATTGACTTATGTTCAAGCGATGCACGTCCACGATCGCTAGATAGTGATACGTGAATGAATTGTGCAATCTCTCTCACATGCATACATATCTCATTTCCTTGTGGGCATCGGAATCATAGACGCGCACTTCGTGTATTTCTCTCCCTCCATTAGGGTTAAATTTGTCTTTCTACCCCGTCCTACAAGTCTCTCACATAGAAACACACACGCTCTCTATGTATAACACGCCCACCCCTTTAATTCCACCCACCCACAGCCACTAATGTCTCAAAGTATAATAATGTCTCTCACACATATGCTATCTACCTATCCCTTAATATAGCTAGATATGTGTCACACAAACTCCTTCTCCCTACTAGCAAGATGCCCATGCGCTGCACGGAACATCAAGATGCATTTTTATGAGAAGTTTATCTTGTGGGAGAAAAGGATGAATGAGGGAATGCCTTATTTGCAAATGCGGAGATGGGTGTGGGTATCTTTTTGCAAAATTGCCATATTTTCCTTCCTGTCCGTCGGATATAAATCGGATGTCCTACATTGCAGGATGGCAGGAGCACCATCATCACCAACTCTATTTTTTTATAAGAGTAGAGATATGTGAGTGTCACTACCCCCCCCCCCACACACACCCACACTTCCCAACACCGAAGGAGTAGGGTGACACCTCGATCTTGATACTAATCTATCGACTGGCTTCTCTCTCAAACATACACACACACACACTACCCGGTTCAGAAGGAGTAGGGTGACACCTCGATCTTTAGGCGTGGAGCATTAACTTCCTGCTCGATCCCCTCCCAGCCTCGTTAGACAGCGTTCTCTTCCTCTGCTGCCACGTTCTACCATTCCATTTTTCCTCTTCTCAGGTGTGGAACGATCTGCATGCCGTCCTTGATGCACCAGAACGACCACTGCATGCATCGCAGCAGGGCATTGATTGGGCATGCATGAGAATTTGGTTCTGCTCGCAATATGGATGATACCTGAACGATGAAGTGAACAGGCATGCTAGCGGGAGACCTATTTCCGCTTATACAATCTTTGGAGTACTCATGTTCCTACTAGTAGTAGTAGTAGTACAACTGTGGTACACTTGATGGTCAAAATACTATTCATCCGGTCCTCAGAGTGAAGTGACAACACCCTGCGCCCGACACTAGTCCAGGCGAGGCGGCGTGTTCGGGTTTTACCAAAGTCAGCCTCACCCTGTGCAATGTGCAGTCTGTCACCGCCGTTTTACACCTCGCCTCGTCTCGTCTCCCTCTCCTCTCACTTCTGTTTGGCGCCTCGCCTCGTCTCCCTCTCCGCTCCCATAGCACCACTCCATCTCCATCTCCTTCTCCGTCTCCATCTCACTTTGTGCCCAGGTGTCTGGTCGCCTCACTCGCCTCCCCAGTACCACTATTCCCTCGCTAGCCACTCCAGCACCGACATCCTTCTCCCCCGTAAATCAAGCCCCCTTCCAAACTCCAACATGGCCGAATATGAACCGTGCAGCATCCATATGAGCCGTGATTGGAGCAATCTCCCCAGTGACATCCTCGACCTCTGTTGTTCGTGTATGGATATGTTGACCGCCCTGCGGCTGGCTGCATGCTCGAGGGACATGCACACGGCCATCGTCGAAGCGAGGCCTAAGCTTTTCAAGACACCCTGCTTGCGGCTATCTGGTCTTGCGAGATTGGCTCACCATGATACGGAGGCGTGCATGATGCCCCTCGACTTCAATCCGATATCCATTAGCCGAAACTTCTTTGCAGGTACGTAGTATGTCGCCATACATCATTTCCCTCGACATTGATCCGATCACCATCGCCCGAAACTTCTTGGCAGGTATGTAATGGGTCGGCATGAACTCCCACTGGATGGCTGCCTTCAGAGAAGACGGTAAAAAGTTGGTGCTCGTGAACTTCCAGACCTCCCATGAGATTATCCTTCCTTCATTGGATTATATAGAGTATTACCATCGCGGTCCAAGTCAGTTGGACGGACATTGTTTTGCCGAAGATTGTAATCTACCAAGTGCCCACACGACATCCGAATTACGCAGACTTCAAGCTAATTGCCTTGTTCGACCGCCGACTCGCCTATCTTTACGTCGGTGCCTTCTTTAGCTGGAGACAACTCGGCTCGCAGTGGATCATCGTCAAAGCTGATACACACTTTTGTGATGCTATTGAACACAATGGCATCATCTACGATCAACAAAGCAGATGGCACCACGTATTGCTGGGATGGCGCGTGTAAGTTGTTTCCATCTCATGTTAATGATAACGCCATGACACTGTTTGAACTTTTTGTGATGATTGGCATATCCCTGTTTGAGCAAAATTTGAGTAGAACTATGTCAATATATTAGAGACGTCATAAATCAGCTATATTTGGAATGAGTTAATTCATGTGATTGTGACCATGTCATTACAACCAATTTGTACCCTGAATAATCAAACGGTTAGAAATATATGGATGTTATCCTTATTTTACAGTAATCTATATACTACTACTAAATATGAGTGTGTATCAATGGCCATGTTAGTTTCCTCATTTTCATGATGTAGAAACATGCACCAATAATCGTTGGTTTCATCTAACCATACATTATGGAAGTAAATGTGCATATGGAGAACTCTATATTTGGAAGTAGTGAAATCCTACAATGCTTACCATGTGTACATACCTATATTCGCCCTTCACCAATCAATGGCTAGAATAATATCCTCACAAAAAATTTCCCATGTAACACGAGTATATAACAATGCATGGTCTGTTAGTTACCTTGAAGAATTTGTTTGTGAGGACAGAATGTGATTACATAACATGCATGACATGGTAGTTTCCTGTGAAGAATCGATTGTGAGATAACATGAGTATAACCATGCATGGCACTTCTATATTTTTGAACCCAGTATACATTTCCCTATATTTTCCTCCCAGTTCCAACAGGGACATATCAATGTTGTTTCTTGTATTACCCTACTCATACTCTGAACAATGCTGATCTTACATTAACAATGCATGTCCTTTTTGATATGATGTAGTGGCTCTACAGTTACTGCCCTTTGTAATCACACCACCTTTGCTAAAAACAGGGAAGCACAACTGGTTCCTCGCTCGATCAGACTACGGCAAAATACTGATGATCATTCGGACACAAGAGCCGGAAAAGTTATATTGCAAAAACCCCACTGTATACAAGCACCGTGTAATACATGAGTATCCGGACAGTGGCTGTTACGTCTATGAGCAAGATACCGGCTTGTTGGGGCCTTTAGGATTTTTTAGTTGGAGGCGCAGCCTTGGTTCACACTCTCTGTTTCTCGTACTCAATTATCAGATTAACCAGGAGATCACCGTTGGCAAGGACCTTGATGGCAGAGAGGCTCTATTTGCTATGGAAAATTGTGCCTACATGGCGAGCCCTATGAGTTCGGGAGCAAACTCCCCTGATTGTCAACGATACAGCCTGTAGCCAAAAGAAGGTGAGAATGACAAAGGCATCCAGATTAACTTTGATCCTTGGATGTCTCAATTACGACAGGCAGTGATGTGGTTCAAGCCTTCAGGTTGATAGGTAATTGGACTGTTGCATCGAAAGGGTGGAGTACTTGGTGTCTCCGGATCAGTGTTGAAGCGGGGCTGCAAATTATGATGGTGTTGGATCATCTCTTGAATGACTTTGTTGTCTTTCTTTGCTGGTTACGGATGGGTAGTTCTTTCTTTTGTTATGCATATCCCTTGTCATTTGGTCATCCTCGTCTATGTCACTCTTTCTATGTAATAGTTGCTTCATTTAGAATGTCATTCTAAATGCGGATCACGAGAGAGTCCGGCGTTGCATATGGGTGCGTTTTGGTGGTGTAGCAAGACTTCTTATGAACTATCATGTCTTGCTGTTTATGTCAGTAATAGTCACTAGTCAGTGTTTGAATGTTGTATATATCGTTGTTTCGAACTGTTTATTGTCTCAACTACTGGTGGGCTAAATGAGAGCATCATCATTCTCCAGTGTTCAGAGTATATCTCCTTTTTCAAGTTATATAATTTGAGCTCACCGTCTTTTCGATGATGTACTCTTGTTTGGGCCAGTGAGGTGTCGTTGAATATGGGACAAGTAGTAACGCAATGCCAAACATGTCAATTATGACTCTCAGGCCGGGCTCTCAAAAGATCCTGAAAAAAAGGCCGGGCTCTCCAAAAAAGGAAGAATAAGGACTCTTAGGCCGACATGTGGGAGCCACCGATGTTTTCGTGCGCTTGCGCGCCGAGAGCATATTGGCGCATGCTCGAAATTCATGCTACCTTTTCATCCCCAGTCTCCTGCCCCTCCCCCACCTATGGAATCTCGATTCCTACTCCAGTTCCCCCAAATCCCCCTCCAGTATTCCCTGTACTCAAGTGCACTATCGTGTCGCCGGTCAACGCGGATCTCTGAGCCAGAGATCCTGAGGTCCGTCCTGCCTATACATCATTGTGTCTTTGTCGCTCAACAGTGGCATGGCGGCGCTTGACGACCAGTTTGCCGGCAAAGTGCTGATGGTAACCATCAACGGCGACCGGCCTCCCGTCTCGCCAGACGACCTTGTCAAAGCTCTTGGCATTGCGCACAACATCCAAATAAGTGACTTGCTCGTCGAAGTCTGTCCGCCACCGGCTGATTTCTTCGTCAGGTTTCGGACAACTTTCGACTGCAGTCGTGTGTTCGAATCTTCCCAGCGTTTGTTCTGCGATGGCGCGCTGGTGAGCTTTGATCGGTGGCACCCAGGATGGGGCTCAGTGCCCTCTGAGCTTGAGTTTTTAACAAAGCTTACCTTCCACGACATGCCTCGACGTGCTTGGAACAGCGAATGCATGAACGAGCTTATCAATGACCTTGGAGGTGAGCTCGTAAGTATGTTTGTTCCTCCAGACAGCTGGGCTCTAACGGTTATGGCATGGATGAAGAAGCTGTCCACCATACCGAGGGTGATTGGTGTTGAGATACCGGTGCAGGAACTGTGGTTGTACTATTCGTCGCCACCAAGGCCGCCGCTGACCACGTTAGGGATGTACCTATATCGAGTGTTTGTGCATGTCGAAGAAGTGGTCAATCCATCAATCGAAGTCATGCCGCCGCCGCTGGTGCTAGGGTCCGTCGACGACGTCCATTACAAGAGTCAACGTCAGACTTACCCCGTGTTGCTCGGAATGATGGATGGCACAGGGCCTACTCCATCGCGCGGTAGAGGCCACTGCTTCTTTGGGAGAAGAGGCAAGGCTGGCTGCCTGGATGTGCTCTAATTTGAGGTAACAACTGAATCTTGTCAGATACTAGTTAAATCCGAGCTATGGGTGTAAAGCACTGATATGCCAGTATATTTGATTGTGAACTGTTCTAATTTTGTACCTGAACTTTTTTTAGAAAGGGATGTATGTCAACTTAATGTGCTAGCAGAACTTATTGTGTTGTCTGTCTATTTTCTTTGCACAACATTCAAGATATTTCCCCGTCATTTATAAAGACGATGAACCATTATGTACGACTTCGTTGGTTTCAACATAGCCCTTCCCGTAGCGATCCACTGCTTCCATCCAGATTGTGCCGCTGCGTGAAATTTTTTGTATGCAAGTTCAGTGTGCTATGATGTTCTATATGATTGTGTCAACTATATAAGTTTTTACTGAGCATCAGGAATGCATATGGCTGAAAGATGTATTTATGAGCATCGACCGATGGGTCTCTCTCTCTATCTCTCTCTCTCTCTCTCTCTCTCACACACACACACACACACACACACACATACACACGCACACGCACAAGTGGGACCCGTTGAATTATTTATTTGCTCGTGACAGCTTTTAATTAGGTTCCACTGTAATCAAACTTTTTCTTGAGTTGTTAAATGAGCTTAGTGACTTCAAAAAGTTGTACAGAAGCCTTGTTTGGGCCTTTCCGACGTTGCTGAATGTGGGCTGAGTAACCATGTTAGGTTGTCTTTGTACTACATGTGCCTTTTTCAACATCAGCAATGCAAGCTGGGCTGTGAGTTGTACACAATATCCGGTCAACTTGTTATCCGCTTATTGGCTGCAAAGTTTCCTAGAGGTATGCATTAGGCTTAACAAGAAAATGGATTTTAAGAAATAATAAATGGGATGTAATTATAATAACTCGGCAATTACAATGCACCAAACACGTAATTAGTTTGAAAAATATATTATTTTTGGAATTTGGAAATTTTAATTTCATTACTTGTTCTTGCCACTTAATATTTCGTTGGATTTTAACGTAATACAACTTTATTTTGAAATTATATTAACCTGACTAGAAATTTCGGATAAAAATATTTCGGATCCCATCAAAATGTGGGAATTTTTTTTGAATTTTGTTTTGAGCGGTTGTTTGAAATTATTAATCGTTGTCCTAGCTAGAAGTTGGGTTGTACTTTTAACAAACTATAAATGGGCTGTAGTAAATTCCATTAGAATTAAAAAATGGGTTGTACATTCTTACAAATCGCAAATGGGCTATATGTTCTCTGCCAAATCCGAGCTGTGGCCCAACTAAGTTGACGCGTACCAAGGGCTTTGTCAACTTAGTCAATATAAACGATTCTAGCTGCAGTGATCGTACGATGTCCATCCAATGGCTGTAGTGCTTCTTCAACCTCTGGTCTTCTTGCTCCAGCCGCCCAAAGTAGCGCCGGTCGTGTCGTGTGCTCCTGCCTCCCGTGGCCGGCTGTGATGCCGCGGAGGCCTCACCGCCCCGTACTACTCCCACCGCTGGCCAGACCATCCCTCTACTCACCCACACCCCCTGTTATTGTGCGGCGACGGCAGCCTCACACCACAGCCGAACCAGTGAACCCTCTTACTCCTCTCCACGCGGGCTTCCACTGTTGCGTCTTCCCCGGCTCCGCATCGTCCCCTTCCTAGGCCTCGCCGTCGTCCAGACCACCGCCCTGGTGCTCTCGGCGCGGCGTGGTCAATGTGGTCAACGACCGACTTCCATCGGAAGAGAACTGTACGTGGAGAGGCTGAAAGCTGGGTCCAGGCGGCCACAAGGAAGTGCCTCCTTATTACGCGCAAAATAATTATTCCTCCACCTGACAGCAGGGACCTACCGGACGGGCCACCTTATTTCGCGAAAAAACGTTTCCCGATTGCTGGGACCCACCGGACGGGCCAGCGATTTCGTGAAAAAACATTCCAATTGTCAAGACGGACCCACCGGAAGTGCCTCCTTATTACGCACAAAAAATGAATACTCCCCGCTAGCCGGGACCCATCATGGTGGCAGGCTGACTTAGGGCCTACTAAGTTGATCGGAATGGGGCCTTTGTCAACTTTAGTCAATATGAATGATTCTAGCTCCAGTGACCGTACGATGTCCATCCAACGGCCGTAGTGCTTCTTCAAGCTCTGGTCTTCTTGCTCCAGCCGCCCAAAGCAACACCGGTCGTGCTGCATGCTCCTGCCTCTCGTGGCCGGCTGTGCTGCCGCGGAGGCCTCACCGCCCCCTACTATTCCCACCGCTGGTCAGGCCCTGCGGCGACGGCAGCCTCACATCATAGCCGAACCAGTGAACCCTCGCACTCCTCTCCCCCCGGGTTCCACTGCCGCGTCTTCCCCGGCTCCCTGTCGTCCCCTTCCTAGGCCTCGCCGTCGTCCACCGCTTCGGTGCTCTCGCACGGGCGTGGTCAACGTAGTCAAGGAACGAGTTCCATCAGACGTGGATCAGACGTGGAGAGGTCGATACCGGGTCCACGGCCGCAAAGAAGGAAGTGCCTCCTTATTACGCCGGAAAATAATGATTCCTCCTCGATACCTGGGACCCACCGGATGGGCCATCAGATTTTGCAAAAAATGTTTCTCGATCGCTGGACCCACCAGCTACATCTTCGCATGCAAGGAAGTGCGTCTGGGCAAAAAAAAATGATTTGCCCCCCTGACCGCTGGGACCCACCAGCAACACATTCGCACGCAAGGAAGTGCGTCCGGGCAAAAAAACGATTCGCCCCCCTGACTGCTGGGACCCACCAGCTACATCTTCGCACGCAAGGAAGTGCGTTCGGGCAAAAAAAATGATTCGCCCCCTGACTGCTGGGACCCACCAGCTACCTCTTCGAACGCAAGGAAGTCCCTGACAGTCGGGACCCACCTAGTCGAAGCGTACGTAGCATTGTCATTCTGGTCGCGAACGTGTATGTACATATATACTGGTGGATGTAGAGGCGCGCACGTGTCGTAGTAGAGGCGCGCACGTAGCATGTACACGTACGTACAACGGCGAGGGTGCAAGAAAGAAAATACGGCCACGTACGTACATACGGGCAGGGTCTCGAACGCCTACTCGCGCATACGTACGGCCAGGGCTCGTGTACATGGATGGGTCGGAACGGAGAAACAGCGTCGTCGTCGTGTTCATGGGGAGGCAACAGAATGTGTCATGTTCATCGGGAGGCAACGGAATACGTCGTGTTCATGGGGAGGCAACGAAATGCGTCGTGTTCATCGGGAGGCAAAGGAATGCGTCGTGTTCATCGGGAGGCAACGGAACGCGCGGGAGCCAACCGGCTTGGACGGAATAGCCGATGGAAATGAGGTCTGGCGTACCGCACAACGGAGGAAACGGACCACCTACGTTCGGAACGGGGTCCTGTTGATCGGCAGGGGTGTCGCGCATCAAAAGCAGATGAAACAGACCTTCCTACGGTCGAAACGGGGGTCCTGTTGATCGGGAGGTGTGGCTTACCACAAAGCGGACAAAACGGACCTCCTACAAATAAACGGGGTCCTGTTGATTGGGAGGGGTGTGGCGTACCGAAAAACGGAAGAAACGGACCTCCTACGGTCGAAATGGGGGTCCTGTTCATCGGGAGGGCTGTGGGTTACTGCAAAACGGGACTCCACGGGATACTGTTCATCTCCACCGTCGACCTCCTCCAGCCTCCACGGGCTCCTGTTCATCCAGCCTCCATCGCGCGCTACTACACCGGCTATTGTTCAACCACCCCTCCACTGTCTACTGTTCATCCAGCCCTCCACACCACGGGGTCCTGTTCAACCAGCCCTCCACGGCCACCCCGTCATCTACTGTTCATCCAGCCCTCCACACCACGGGGTCCTGTTCATCCAGAGGCAACGCCACCGCTCACTGTTCATCCAACCCCCCCCCCCCCCCCACCACCCCGTAGCGCTCACTGTTCATCCAATCGATCGACTTCAATTAGCAGCAGTAGCGAAGGAATCACTCGATCGGGTTCAGTTAACAGCCATCGATCGATCGCTCGGGTTCAGTAACGTGTAGCCTGCAGTGCAATCGCTCGGGTTCAGTTAGAGCCCAACGCCTCGCTCTGGTTCAGTTAGAGCCAACGCCTCACGTAATGAGAGAACGCACACCGCCGCCCTCGACCTCCCAATCGTAACTGTGAACTCCCGAAATTTTCCTCCCGTCGCTTCTACCACGGTTTTTTCCTTCATGGACGGCCCAAAGAATGTCATGCAGCTGTGTCTCCGCCCGCCAGACGAAAATCCCATTTTCTGTCATGATTTTTTGTCATAGAAGTAGGAGCCCACCACATCTATGATGATACCGGGTTTTGTCACAATTATCGTCATAGAAGTGTCATATGTATGACAGAAATTTTTTTCGTTCGGCCCAAAATGTCACCGATGTGTCTTTTTTTTGTTGTGAAACGGAATATCAAACGGAATCCAAACGGAATGACACCTTCGGGAACGTGATTTTCTCATCAGATATGATCCAAGAGACTTGGACCCTCGGTCAAGAAAGGAGGGAGGCGGCCACGAGGGTGGAGGGCACCCCCCCCTATGGCGCGCCCCCTGCCTCGTGCCCCCCCGGAGCTCCACCGACGTACTCCTTCCTCCTATATATACCTACGTACCCCCAACAGATCAGATATGGAGCCAAAAACCTAATTCCACCACCGCAACTTTCTGTATCCACGAGATCCCATCTTGGGGCCTGTTCCGGAGCTCCGCCGAAAGGGGAATCGACCACGGAGGGCTTCTACATCATCATCATAGCCTCTCCGATGAAGTGTGAGTAGTTTACTTCAGACCTTCAGGCCCATAGTTAGTAGCTAGATGGCTTCTTCTCTCTTTTTGGATCTCAATACAATGTTCTCCCCCTCTCTCATGGAGATCTATTCGATGTAATCTTCTTTTTGCGGTGTGTTTGTTGAGACCGATGAATTGTGGGTTTATGATCAAGATTATCTATGAGCAATATTTGAATCTTCTACGAATTATTTTTTGTATGATTGGTTATCTTTGCAAGTCTCTTTGAATTATCCGTTTGGTTTGGCCAACTAGATTGGTAGTTCTTGCAATGGGAGAAGTGCTTAGCTTTGGGTTCAATCTTGCGGTGTCCTTTCCCAAAGGATGCAGACGGACAGCAAGGCACGTATTGTATTGTTGCCATCGAGGATAACAAGATGGGATTTTTATCATATTGCATGAATTTATCCCTCTACATCATGTCATCTTGCTTAAGGCGTTACTCTGTTTTCATTAACTTAATACTCTAGATGCATGCTGGATAGCGGTCGATGAGTGGAGTAATAGTAGTAGATGCAAAGGTGAGTCGGTCTACTTGTCTCGGACGTGATGCCTATATACATGATCATACCTAGATACTCTCATAACTATGCTCAATTTTGTCAAAATTGCTCAACAAAGAATTGCTCACCCACCGTAAAATACTTATGCTCTTGAGAGAAGCCACTAGTGAAATCTATGGCCCCGGTCTATTCTCATCATACTAATCTTCCTACGCTTTATTATTGCTTTGCTTTTTTACTTTGCCTTTTATTTTACTTTGCATCTTTATACCAAAAATACCAAAAATATTATCTAGCATCTCTATCAGATCTCACTTTCGTAAGTGACTGTGAAGGGATTGATAACCCCTAATCGCATTGGTTGCGTTGAGCTATTTGTTTTGTGTAGGTACGAGGGAATTGCGCGTGGCCTCCTACTGGATTGATACCTTGGTTCTCAAAAACCGAGGGAAATACTTACGCTACTCTATTGCATCATCCTCTCCTCTTCGAGGAAAACCAACGCAAGCTCAAGACGTAGCATTTATCTACTATTATTTATAATGTTTTTATGCATAATAATGCTTTTTGGAGTAATTCTAATGCCTTTTCTCTCATAATATGCAAGGTTCACACAAAGAGGGAGAATTCCGGCAGCCGGAAATCTAGACCTAGAAAAGCTACGTCAGGCCACCTATTCTGCACAACTCCAAACGAGTTGAAACTTCGCCAGTAATTTTTATGGAATAAATAAGAAATACTGGAGCAAATAACTACCAGAGGGGGGCCACCTGGTGAGCACAAGACACCAGGGCACGCCTGCCCCCCAGGCACGCCCTGGTGGGTTGTGCTCAGCTATAACGCCCGGATAATTAAGCTACTACAATCCTCTACTAGAGACAATTAACCACAAGTAGGAAGTTAGGGTTACAGATAACCGCAGCTCCGAGAGACGAGGGATGTATGCCAATGTTCACTTCCTTGGAGGGAAGGTACGTCACCGTTAGAGAGGTGGATGTTACCACGAAGGCACACCAACACCACGAAGGCTCACCCTATTCTCCCTTTGAGACAACACCCCGAAGGCGTTTCTCAACCACTAGTGGTAGACCTTGGGGTGGTCTCCAAACCCTCACAAACTTTCCGGGGGTAATCACAATGGTTGATTCCTCTCCGAAAGACTCTTACCGCCTAGGAGTCTCCAACCTCCAAGAGTAACAAGAACGATGGGGAAAAGATCAAGACTTGCTCAAATCACGAATTCCTTTGGTGCAAACAAGGGGAAGGAGTGGATCTATCACTTGGGTGGACAACTTCTCTCAAATGCTCCCAAATCCTTTGGGGATCTATGATTTTGTGTAGCAGAGTGAGAGAGAGAGAGTGAAATGTGTTCTAGGGTTTTCTCAAAGTGAATGGTCAACCCTCTCCCGTGGGGGAAGAGGACTATATATAGTGTGGGTGAAAATATGGTCGTTGTAGTGTAAGTGACGGGGTAGGCCGGACATCCAGCCTAGCGTAGCACTTGTGAAGTGAAGCAGAAAGCAGAGGACAAAACTGAGGGGCCGGACATCCTGGGCAAAGCCTGGACATCTGGCGACACAGGAAGACCCGGACATCCGGCAAGATGGCCAGACATCCGGTGAGTTCACAGAGCCGATCCGCTCACTAGATAGCTCAAGACGGACATCCGGTTTGGGCCGCCCGGAAATCTGGGGAGTAAGGAGAGCCCGGACATTAGGCATGGAGGGCCAGACATCCGAAAATATAAACCACCATATGATGCTCTCTGGACAGCAGGGTCCCGGATATCCGATGTGCGGGCGGGATATCCGGCAAGCAGCCTGGACATCTGGCATGGGCAGCCCGGACATCCGGCTTGGCCAGAGGCAAAACATTAAGCACAAGAATTTTTGAGAGACCCTAAGATTTGAAGTTAGGAATTTAGTGGCATGAGCAAGTCCTTCACTAACCCTACCAATCCCCTCTTAATATTGCGGGATCCTATACTCAAGAAATCAAATATGCAATATTTTTTATACTTCTTTCTTGAGTAAAATCAACTCCGTATGATCATGATCCGCACACCTTTGATGATCCGGGGACTAACACCTGAGATTCACTTGACGAACATAGTTAGTACCCTACATGTATATTGTCATCAACATCAAAACTTGATGTAAGGGCATGATTGCACTTTCAATCTCCCCCTTTTTGGTTCTTGATGACAGTCATACATGTAGTATCATAGATAAAATAAATAGATTTAGCATTGTAATTCATGAGAGCATAATACAATATATGTTCCTATTTTCTTTAGCTCCCCCTCATTGTGTGCATAAGATGATTATGTTAGAATGTACTGCACAAAGTTTTCATGGTAGCATATGCAGCTCAAAAGATAGGAAAGTAGGACAAGCACACATGAAACAAACACAACAACAACCCATAGCAACAACACCTCATAGCCACAAGGATAACAACATAGTCTCATACGATTAAGTACCATATGTAGCATACATAGATAGTTTGAATAATAGCAAACACAAATAGCAACATATAGCACGACACTTTGGCCAACTAAGATACTACTTCTCCCCCTTTGACAGCAACACGCAAAAAGGGGCGAAGAATGAGAAGAACAACACTGAAATCACTCCTGGCGGATGTCACCATCATCAGCGATGCCCTCAAAGAACTCGGCATACTCGTCACGAGACGGGAACCCGAAGGTGGAAGAGGACGATGCCGCGGGAATAGGATCATCATCGCTCACAAGACTCCCACGGTCGCGAAGGCGCTGCTTGAGCTGGTTCTTGGAGATGATGAGGCACTTCTGAACATCATGGTTTTGCTGACAGATAAAAGTGATAGCCTTCATAATAGTAGACCGAACCTTGCCCAAGAACGAGGCAAGAAGTCCATGAGGCACGGTCGAGGAGCAAGGCACGGAGGAACCCGTGGGTTGAGCCCCACCAACAGACTTCCTAGGCTGATGAGGTGCAGCAGATGGTGCAGGAGCTGCCATGCGCATATGAGTAGGAGGTTTCCAAATGGAATGCACAACAGTCTTTGCAACCTCAAAGGGATCAGTGTGGTCAATCAACACCTGAATGAATGGAGCACGAGGGAATTGGCGCGTCTGAAGGAAGCTGGAGACACGGATCTCATGCCAAATGTAATGGGCTGTGTCAAGAGGCTCGGTAGGTGATGCGGCTTTAAGCTACGTCGGTATTTCCCCAAAGAGGAAGGGATGATGCAACACATCGGCGGTAGGTATTTCCCTCAGTGATGAGACCAAGGTTATCAAACCAGTAGGAGAACCAAGCAACACTACGTAAACAGAACCTACACAGAAATAACAAATACTCGCAACCCGACGTATTAAAGGGGTTGTCAATCCCATTCGGGCAACGGCGCCAGAAATTGGCAAACGGACGTGAGAGAGTAGTAAATATTGATAGATCGAACGCCAAATAAAATAAAGTGCAGCAAGGTATTTTTTTATTTTTGGTTTAATAGATCTGGAAATAGAAAGCAAATAAAATAGATCACAAAGGCAAATAGTATGAGAAAGAGACCCGGGGCCGTAGTTTTCACTAGTGGCTCCTCTCGAGAAAATAGCAAACGGTGCGTAAACAAATTACTATTGGGCAATTGATAGAACTTCTAATAATCATGACGATATCCATGCCATGATCATTATATAGGCATCACGTCCAAGATTAGTAGACTGACTCCTGCCTGCATCTACTACAATTACTCCACACATCGACCGCTATCCAGCATGCATCTAGTGTATTAAGTTCATGGAGAAACGGAGCAATGCAATAAGAACGATGACATGATGTAGACAAGATCTATTTATGTAGAAATAGACCCCATCCTTTTATCCTTAGTAGCAACGATACATACGTGTCGGTTCCCCTTCTATCATTGGGATCAAGCACCGTAAGATCGAACCCACTAAAAAGCACCTCTTTCCATTGCAAGATAAATCGATCAAGTTGGCCAAACAAAACCCAAATATCGGAGAAGAAATACGAGGCTATAAGCAATCATGGATATAAGAGATCAAAGAAACTCAAATAACTTTCATGGATAAAAAGATAGATCTCATCATAAACTCAAAGTTCATCCGATCCCAACAAACACACCGTAAAAAGACTTACATCATATGGATTGCCAAGAGACCGTTGTATTGAGAATCAAAAGAGAGAGAGGAAGATCTGGCCTAACTACGAACCCGAAGGTCTACAAAGAACTACTCACGCTTCATCGGAGAGGCACCAATGGAAGTGGTGAACCCCTCCCGTGATGGTGTCTAGATTGGATCTGGTGGTTTTGGACTCTGCGGCGGCTAGAATTGATTTTCGTCGACTCCCCTAGGGTTTCTGGAATATTGGGGTATTTATAGAGTAAAGAGGCGGTTCAGGGGGCACCCGAGGTGGGCACAACCCACCAGGGCGTGCCTGGGCCCCCAGGCGCGCCTTGGTGGGTTGTCCTCCCTTCAGAGCAGCCCCCGGGTGCTTCTTCGGCCCACTGGATGTCTTCTGGTCCAAAAAAATCCACAAAAAGTTTCGCTGCGTTTGGACTCTGTTTGGTATTGATTTCCTGCGATGTAAAAAACATGCAAAAAACATCAACTGGCATTTGGCACTATGTCAATAGGTTAGTACCAAAAAATGATATAAAATGACTATAAAATGATTATAAAACATCCAAGAATGATAATATAACAGCATGGAACAATAGAAATTTATAGATACATTGGAGACGTATCAGTAGGCTTGTCATGCATACGAACCATCAAGTCAATGCAGTACTTGCAAGCCCTTGAGCGATGTCGCTTCTTAGGATAAAGAGTGCGAAGCACACACTGATAGAGAATGTAGTAACGAGACCTGAAGATGGATACCTCATTGGGTGGATACCCACGTTCCTCCGAAGTGAGCTGAGTGATATAGGCTTAAGAAGAGGCATGCAATCATCACTCCCTTTGGGCTAATGCAGTGGATCCAGACAGTGGAATTTATGTCCAACACCGAAGAGGCCCAAAATCTAAACAAAGCGCTCATAGGTGATGTCATATGACCCGCTGTAATAAAAACACTAAGGTTGTCGACGTTTCATCTGAAGCCGATGTTCTCTGAAAATACGAAGCATCTACACCGGAGTATCTCCGGCCAAGTAATGAAGATGAGGACACACTAGTTAATACTTGCATGCACGTTAATGCATCACACATAATTAATATAGGCCAAAAGGAGAAACATGTCCAGGCTCAGGACAAGATAAGATTTACTTCAGGACTTGGCATGCGTACAATGATGCAAGAAATAAAGAGAGAAAAACATGAGATGGAAGCCAGCCTAGAATACTATTTTGTTCCAATTGTAGGAGGCAAAATTCATTCGGTGCATGCAACCTAGAATTATGGCTATTTAGTTGGATATATAAAAGGAGTTAAAGGAAGGTTTAAATAAGGATTTATGTTCCTATTTTTACCACGCAAGGAACATGTACGTGAAGGAGATGTACGTGGTCATCTATCTCTCAAGCACTTGGGATGGGTCCACCTACAATGAAGATAAATACATGCTGTTTGTTGCCTAGATGTAAAAGGCAACTAATCTATAATACCTAAATAGCTCATCTCCATTGAACGAGACTTGCCTGCTCCCTTCCCATGCTCCCATCTGTGCTCCCGCATACGTGGCTTGATTTGATTGGAAGAAAATAAGGCCCGACCCCACCCCTGAAAATCAGGGGGGAGATGATTAGATTAGAAAAGAAAAAGAGAAAAGAATAGCCGTAGGATGAACTGGGAGCACGAATGGGAGCATGAAGAGGGAGCAGGCAAGCCGGATCCATCCTCACTAACCTATTTTTCTTGACATGCAGGCTATCCACATCGGCAGGACTGCCCCGTAAGCATTTTACTAGAGGCTTACAAGCGGGCCACACCACAGCAAACAACGAACACGTTGGCTTCAGTTACTGCTCTGGTAGGACCCCGCCTTCCTCCCTTACGACGAGGAAATCCAGCCCAGCCCATCAGCCTCGATTTGCTTTATTTTTCTGCGAGTAGGACCCCGCTTTCCTCCCTGACTCCCTCCCCCGCTTTCCCCAGTCTCCACTCCGGCGCGCCGCCAGCATGATATGGGCCGGCTTCCCCCAAACTTTCCCCACGCCGGTAGTTAGAGTCGGAGGAGCCCCCTCACGTCGTTGCTCTGCTCCGGGTCGTCCATGCACTGGCGGCGTCGGAAGAATCGGAGACAGCCATCCAAATCCAATCGCGTCCCCGGTTCCAGCGGGATGTGAAGCTCGCTGCCGTCCCCCCTCCCGCCGCCTCCTCACTGCCGCTGTCAAGGCCCGCATGAGCCGGAGCCGGAGGAGATGCGGCCATCCCCCAGCAGTCTATTAAGCATGCGCGCACGCTACTGGTCTGCCCCGGGCCGTCCTCGCGTCGCCGGCCTCGAACGCCCTTGATACATTGCGGCCATCTCCACACAGTGGGCTGAGCCTGTGCGCACGGCGTTACTTTGTTCCTCGCCGCTGCCATCAATGCCGCAAGCCCAACATGAAGAAGAGTGTGAGCGTCTGTTCTCCTTCTCGTGATTAGCTTGAGGTGTTTATGCTTGCCGGTCTCTCCATTTGAGTTGTGATTAGCTTGATATTTGGTGTTGTGATGTGCTAATCGTAATTTTATTCGCACTTGCTATTTGCTTGAAGGTGCTTGATACCAAGGTGAAGGTCATGTGCTCGTGTTGTTCTTCAACTCGGCGACGAAGGTTTTGTGCTCCTGTTGTTCTTCAGATTTTTTTCCTTAGCTCACACCAGCTATTTGCTTCCACCACTGCACATCCCAAAGCTCCAAATGGCCCACAATGTTTATTTCTCAGTTGCCATCTACGACCACCAAATAATCATCTAAAAAACCCTTCTGTTGTAATTGATGCTTGACGCTCCACTTCCTCTCCCCACCATCTCCACAAGAAACTGATGGATTCCATTTAATGTCGGTGCTCTACCTCATTTCATTTTGTTACCATCATTCGTATGGGTGAGTGTCTGCCAAAGGGCGCTCATATTGCTGCCTCTGGTGAGGATCTGAGCAACTCCCTCCCCTCTCCTCGCCATTCTCTATGAGATGATGCTGATTGAATCACAAATTTCGAATTCCTCAGGTGTTGGACGACTTGGACTCCAGCGTTTACACTGTATGTCATCTTATTCCGAGCTCCATTGAAGATTTAGCAGAGGAAAATGAAAGTGTTCTCCTTGTGCTCTTCAATAGCTACCTGTACTGTGGGTCAAAAGACGATGGACACATCACCCTGGGTGACAAAATCCTTATGATATCTATGATGGAGGTTGGAAGCATCTTCCTTCTAATTCTTATCCTCCTTAGTTGATCCCTCTGGCTTCCATGTCAATTGGGCTAGGATATTAGAAATCACACAGTTTGTAAGTTATTCTTCTTTTCTATTGCTTTGATGTGGTATTTTGTTTCGTTATCCAAGAGAATATTTTTTTGCATGCCCGGTTGTTTTCTTGGAACATGTCATGATATATTGGTTCAATTATAGGTTAGTTCTTGCAGATGTGTGGAAACCGTAAGTGATGCCGATGTTCAGGAACATTAGGTTCTGGGAGGTGAAAAGCCCACGTGTAATCTGAAGGCTCAGTTCATGATGTATTTATGTATCTCATGCCATATCCCCTTAATTGCTTGCATTCTTTCTTGTCTCTGCAGCAGTAAAATGCACGTCATTGCTTCTTGCGTGTAGCAACCTGGGGCCTGCACTAGCAAATTTGTACATTTATTCATATTTCGGTGGCAACAAGACTATAGAGTTTTTGTAAGTTTTAATCAGCACTTCGCCATAGTAGTTCTTTACTTCCTTCTCGGTTAATTTCTGCATTTTTCAGATGATGATTACTTCTGAGATGATCTTACCAATAGGTTTTTGGGGAGTTAATGAGGTATTCATTGTGTTCTTATTTGTGTTGTGTTTAAGACATTAGCTGAATGTGGTGGTGAAAATCAAGAGACACATCGCATCCTTTCTCTCATCTAAAATAATATACTTTTTATAATGACAAGATAAGAACATCTAACAAAATAAATAGAAGGAGGAGGTATAACTGTTTTCTTATCCTCTTCCTTTTACTACTATAGCTTGAATTGTATAAATCGTTTAGTACATTTTTTTTCTTGGTGTGCTTTCTATTAGCCAGACCAGTTTGTTGCCCGGATCAAATCTTGAGAACAAATTGTCAAATTTCCTTTGTACTGAAAAGATAAGATTATATTTTATCCGATTGGTCAAACACAAAACATGAGTCACCATCAATAGGTTGCCAAGAGTTCATATTTCTTTCATCTTGGATAAATTGTCAATGTGATATTTGTGTGTCCCTTTAGTTTGATCTGATTATGCAGTGAAAAGTGTAATCAAGAACCAATTTCATAATGCTGACTCAGTCTGCTCTTTATACCTCCTAGCACCACTGGTACAGTTATTTTAACATCCTAATATATTTTCTTAGCAGTCCTGCAAGCTCTCATATCTTTTTAGTTTGTTTTATGTAGTTTTATAATCAGGAATTAGTTGTTGTTTATCTTATAACTGCCATTCAGTATGCAGCTCTGACCTGTACTGTGTGTGTGAGCTCTTGCGCGTGTGTGTTTGTGTAGGTTAGCATTATTTCCTGTAATGCGACTGAATATACAGTTAAAGCACAGCTCATGCCTTTGATTTTATTGGTTCGGTTTTCAGCACTTGACATTGGAGCCAGGAGACAAAGGAGGTTCAACTTGAATGGAGACAACAGTGACGAAAGATTAGATGCATATTGCATTGATTTTAGATCTAGCCGCTTGGGTCGCCTCGTGAGTTTAACTGATTATCGGTATTGTCATTGTTCCCTCCTTTATGTGGCATTTTCTCTTGAATTATACATTGATGAGCTGACATCATATTCGTCTATGAGCCGTGACTGAGTGCCATGTCTTCGGTTTTCCTGGAAAGACCAAATACAATCACAATTTGGGTTATGTTTTCGATAGTTTGTCTACTTATTTTATGTTCAGCTCCCATCACAGTACCATTTGTTGGATACACAATATCTATTTCTAAAGGTGATGGTTCAGTGCATCCCTTAAAAGATACTTAGAATTTAACTCCTCATGAAAACTTCATTGGAATGAGTAAATTGCAAACTTTAGTGATTCAATTTTGCATGGTTTATTTTTATATTGATTTGTATGCATATGTTCCTCAGCAACGCAAGGGGAATCATCTAGTTAAACATAGTATAGAGTCCAGAATAGATTATAGTCTTAGTTTCCTTTTGACTTGTGCGTTGCATGTACGGATAGATTACTTCTACATGAGGGTCAAGTTGATTAGTCGGGTCAGCTATAAGTAGACACGATGTGTTTCAAGGGTAGACACCCGTATCATGTTTTTAGATGGGTCTTTAGAAAACCTCTGTGTTGTGATTTCTTTGTAGAAATTGTTTTCGCGTGTGAGTACCATCTTCGAGATTGGTTTTCTCGTGATGAGCCGCAAGGTTCAAACCCTCCATGTACATCGCATGTGCGGGTAAGAGGTTGTTACTGCTGGTGGTGCAGTGTCGTGAAAGATTGGGCTGCAATAACAGATAGGATCTCGCCATCGAGATTCGGTCTACATCACGTGGTATTCAGAGCATCATGTTGTTCACGACACTATGGAGAAGATAGCGAGCGCATCGTATTCCGAAGTTAAGCTATGGATTTTAGTTGGAGGAGGAAGGCCGTTGGACTAGGCTTTTTCACACCCGTGTGGTGGTGAGAGAGATCATGTGCCAAGACGATCATTCACATGAATTTAATCAACGCTGCAAGCATCAAGATGGTGGAAAAGTTGAATCTACCAGTGACAACACGTCTGCAACTATACTTGTTTCGTTGGGGTCATGAAGAGCTCACTTTCACGCACCAAACTAAGGTATCGTTTTTGTTGGGTAATTACTTTTGTGAGGTTTTGTGCGACGTGATTCCGGCAACGATGATTTAGTGTCATTTGTTATTGGGCAAGCCATGGTACAAAGATCATGATGTGGCGTATGATTGCAAAACACACACATATACTGTCAAGAGGGGTAAGAAGTGTAACCTTGTGCCTATGGGTGAGGAGCGTTTTATTTCTTGGAGGAAAAATCATCTTGAGAAGATAAAAGAGCAAAAAGAAGAAAAGAAGAAGATTGAAGCTACTGAAATTTCCGTTGTCACCATTCAGTATGTACCTGAAAATATTGCCGAATAGATTGAGTCGAAACCAAGGATGGTTTCCATTCAAGGGGGAGAGGATGGTACGACCCACTGTAATAAAACACACCGAGGTTGTCGACATTTCATCTGAAGCCGATGTTGTCCAAAAATACGAAGCATCTACACCGGAGTATCTCCGGCCAAGTAATGAAGATGATGATACACTAGTTAATACTTGCATGCACGTTGATGCATCGCACATAATTAATATAGGCCAAAAGGAGAAACATGTCCAGACTCGGGACAAGATGGGATTTACTTCAGGACTTGACATGCGTACAATGATGCAAGAAATAAAGAGAGAAAACCATGAGATGGAAGCCAGCCTAATGCTATTCTGTTCCAATTGTAGGTGGCCAAATTCATTCGGTGCATGCAACCAAGAATTATGGCTATTTACTTGGAGATAAAAAAGGAGTTAAAGGAAGGTTTAAAGAAGGATTTATGTTCCTATTTTTACCACGCAAGGAACATGTACGGGAAGGAGATGTACGTGGTCATTTATCTCTCAAGGACTTGGGATGGGGTCCACCTACAGTGAAGATAAATACATGGTGTTTGTTGCCGAGACAAAAAGGGAACTAATTAAATATAGTATAGAGTCCAGAATAGATTATAGTCTTAGTTTCCTTTTGACTTGTGCGTTGCATGTAGGGATAGATTACTTCTACGTGAGGGTCATGTTGATTAGTCGGGCCAGCTATAAGTAGCAGAGGATGCGATCATGTAAAGGCATGTTATTTTTATAAAATAGACACGATGTGTTTTCAAGGATAGACACCCGTATCAAGTTTTAGAGAGATCTTTAGAAAACCTCCGTGTTGGGATTTCTTTGTAGAAATTGTTTTCGCGCGTGAGTACCATCTTCAAGATTGGTTTTCTCGTGCTGAGTCGCAAGGTTCAAACCCTCTATTTCGTGTACATCGGGTGTGCGGGCGAGAGGTTGTTACTGCTGGTGGTGGAGTGTCGTGAAAGATCGGGCCGCAAAAACAGACCAGATCTCACCATCGAGATTCGGTCTACATCATGATGCTTAGCATAGTATCGTCGGGCATCCAGGTGAGAGCGTTGTTTGGGCCAAAGAAGTAGGTGGCATAGAACTGAAGGATGGTAGCTTCATTCCAATCACACCTAAAGTTCATTGCTGGACCGAGAGTCATATCATCAATGATCTTGACCGTGTTGTCAGGGAACATGGCATGATCATCATGCAAGAATTGAAGATCCAAGTATTTGTGAGGAGCAAGTCCATGCCCGCCGATGAAGCTAGAGTAGAGATCCTGCTGTATGCGAGTACGGTACCGAGGATCGTCAGCATCAGCCACCATCTCAAACTGGTTGATATCCCGTCGAAACTCAAGATATGGACCAGCTTCCACGGTCGTGAAATCATGAGTGGGGCGATCCCCGCTGAAAGTGATCTCCGTGGAAATGTGGCGACCACGGACAAAGGGCATCACAGTGCCCCAGACCTGAGGCACGGGCGCTCTCTGGGTGCCCGGTTTTGACTGTCCAACGGAGCTCCTAGGGGCAATGTCTTCCTCTTCGTCCCCAACATAGTCCTCATCATCCGAATCAGAGGCCGACGGACTCGGTGATGGAGCCCGACGCGACTTCTTGTGTCCGGTGGTGGTCTTCTTCTTCTTAGGCCGGACATGCTCCTCGGAGTCAGTAGAACCTTGCCGGCGAGCGACTGAAATGGATACATGATGGGGATACGATGAGAAGTAGCCCCCAAAAAATTTTATGAACAAGGATAAGGCAATTAATCTGTGGGAATGTGGATATTTTTGAACATGACCATAGAACAAGTCCTAGTGGTAGATCAAAACATCGACATGCCCATGGTTTAATTGTTTAGCCGAGTACATAGAGATGGAATTTGGTCTAGGCATGTGACATCAAAACAATGGAGGGGCATATATATCAAGATAAACATGAGATTTTACCGAGAACCTAGAATAGTTGAGCCAAACGAAGAAGTAGGAAAGAATAGATAACAACCATACACCGGGATGAAGGAAGAGGACCACATTGCTTGGATACATGACATAAGGAACTCCAGCGGCCGACCCTTGATTCAACGCCCAAATCGGTCCTTCCCGAGTGATGCACACTACAACCCAGGGAATGGATTGGGTGGGATTGTAGATCAGGAAGAGATGAAGGCGTGGAGAGGAGATCGGGGCCGGAGGATGGAGGAGATGGCCGGGTGGGCTGGAGCATAGCCCGACGGCGGCGGCGACGCAAGACAGGTGGGGGGAGGGAGAACAGGGGGAACTACCCCTAAATCCCGAGCCCTCCCTGTTTTTATGTGTATGTGCGTGACGGGCCAGACATCTGGGGCAAACCCCAGATATCCGGTTACTAGAGGTCAGAGAGCAAAATTCCAGGGCCCGGATGTCCGGCGAAAGCCCGGATGCCCGAGCACTAGAGGCGCCTGATGAGAGTTTGAGCAGCAGAAATCTGCCAGGGCCCGGACGTCCGTAAGTGGGGGCCGGATGTACGGCTACTTGATAGAGATACCAATCAGGGAGAAGATATTGTAAGGGCCATATAGTGATATTTTTGATATAGACTCCGCGAAGGAGATTTAGAGATTGTTGAGATGAAGAACTAAGTATTTTATGGACATACTGTCGGGGCAGGCTGATCTGGCCCACGAACACCTATGGGACCGGCGGACCGAGCCCCTTTCGGTTCAGCGGGGAGCGGAGGTCGCACGAAGAGCGGATCGAGGCGAAGCACGCGAGAGGTTTACCCAGCTTCGGAGCTCTCCGGAGAGATAACACTCCTACTGCTGCATGTCTAGGTGTATTGCATCCTTGCTCAGGAGCGCTGAGTGCTATAGTACACACGAGCTGCTAACGAGACTGAGCATGGGGGGGAACTGACCGACCCCCTCTACGTTGCGCATGGGCCTCCTTTTATATGCTCAAGGGGTCTCCGACAGGTGGCAACGTAGACAAGGGTACAAATGGAAAAGTAGTGGTTGGTATACCTACTTGTACAGTGTACAGTGTACCATACCTAACCCTGACGGCAGGGGACAAAGGCATTAAATGCCCGTCTATGTCGCCCTAACAGTGCAAACAGGGACCGTCAGGGGCACCACCGCTTGCCACGATGGCAATCTTGTCAGCGCCGCTTGCCACCTCGCACCGCTGGCTGCACAGCCTCTCGCCACGCGCGCCTGGAAAGGTCCCAGGGCGACACGTTAGTGGATGCGCTGGAGCGTAGGTACAAAGAGGTGGTCTGCCGCGGCAAGCGCCTTGCCGCGGTTGTTGTCTTGTCGCGCCCGGAAGCTTGTCGCTCATTGGGCCTTCCCGGCAAGCTCCTCTTGCCGGGGCCTTGCCTCGCAAGCGCTTTGGGTGGCCTTCCCGGCAAGCTCCTCTTGCCGGAGTCTTGTCTCCTTGGCTTGAATACTTTGTTCTTGAATGGCTCCAAAGGAACCACGAAGGACCTTGGCGGTCACCCGGTAGGCCATGCCGCGGAGGGCTGCAACTGCCCGTGCACAAGTTCGGGATACTAGGGTACCCCTACTCTAGTACACCGACAGGAGCCCCCGGGCCTGGGCCACACACGGTGCCGAGCGCTTTTGGGCCAGGCCCAAAACAGGGCACGGGCACACGCGGCCCAGATCACGCCGTAACTCACCTCGGACCCACCACGCCCTCCACGAACGGCACGCATCGAACGTGGCGTCGTGTGAGAGATCGTGGGCGAGATCGTGGGGGTTTCTTTATTCGGGATAACGGAACGTCCGCCCCCTCCCTCTTTATAAGCAGGGGAAACAGGGGCGGTCCGCCCACCTTGCCAGTTGCTGTCCCATCTCGAGAAAACCTCCGCTGCTCCCCCCTTCTTCCACAGGCTGAAGAGAGCAGCGCTCCACTTCATCGCTACCAAAGATCACCAACGCCGTCGATCTCCTCCACCGCCTCCGCCATGGCTCCGAAAGCCGACAAGGGGAAGGGCGTGAAGTCGGCCGAGGCGCAGCGGCTTGCGGCGCTGCGGAAGGAGCGGGCCATCTTCCCCCCCCCCCCAGCTCGCCGCAAGGGAGCTGAGGGAGAACTACTACCTTTTTTTGGTCGACGGAGACGCGGGCGCATCCGCAAGACGAAGTACTCCCGCCGCTGCCAGAATTGGCCCCGACGGGGTATCCCTTCTTCGCGCTCTTCTTCTACTGCGGGCTCTGCCCGCCTTTCTCTGAGTTCTTTTGTGACATCATGAACACCTACGGGTTCCGCCTCCTTGATTTCACCCCCAATGCCGTTCTGACCATGGCAGTTTTCGCACATCTCTGCGAAAACTTTGTGGGAGTCCACCCAAATGTAGCCCTTTTCCGCCACTTCTTTTTACCCCGAGTTGAGAGAGGGGAGCCACTTGCCGGAGGGATTGCTTGGATCTCTAGGGTCGGCAAGAAGGAAGCCTATCTAGAGGGAGAGCTCCGTAGCAAATGGGATGAGTGGAGGGCTGATTGGTGCTGGATTGTCGAGGAGAACCCGCAGCCATTTACCGCCCAGCGCCAAACCCCAGTAGTGCGCGGCAACGATTGGAGCAATCTGGCCCTGGAGGACGCTAGGCTGAAGATCGCAGTCACTCGAATCCTTCGCCTCAGACTTGCCGGACTCACCGTAGGCACTGTTGGCGCAGACTTTCTTCGCCGCTGCATCGCCCCCTTGCAGGAGTGGAGGAGACCTGCCTGGGAGTTTCAGAACGCGGCAGATATCATGTGGCTGCGCCCAGGCCTCAACTTCAACTTCACCGTCTTGGATCTTGACGCGATGCTCTTAGAGCTGTTCAAGCCCGATCCTGATCATCCAAAGATGTTTAGGTTGCCGAGGGGCGTCGTTCCGCTGTGCAACAATTCCGCGCTTGACCGCATCCGTGCAATGATGCCGTCGTGCGACTCACATGGAATTGTCCCAACTTGGCAAGAGCCTGCAGAGGACGTCGTGCGGCAGTTCTTTGACAATCTGGTAGAAATGCCGATCCGCCCCGACGAGCAGAGGGGCCTCACCCGCGACACCACCGATGACGAGATGCGGCGATCGCCACTGTGCCGAAGAGGCGGCAGCAGCCACGCCGCAGCCGAAGTTTGGCTTCACCGTGGAGGAGGCAGAGGCAGCAGAGGCGGCAAGCCTTGTCGAGCGAAAGGAGTTTGCCGGCGAGGAAGAGCTTGCCGAGCCTGAAGCCGAGTCGAGCGAGCCCGCCGAGGGCGCGTCCTCCCCACCTTCAAGCAGCTTGCCGCGAGCGGAGCCCCCAGCTCCACCAAGACGGCGTCTTCACAAGGCCGGAGACGTAGCGGGGCGGCAGACGGGCCAACAGCTGCAGCGCCGCGCGACGCGCTCCACCTCGGCAAGCACTGTTGCCGCGGGAGCACCTGACGCCGCTGCGGCAACCGGAGCGGGGCCCTCGCAGACCACCGGTTCCGCTCCCGCCAAGCGTCCAAGGGAACCCACTCCGCCTCGTCGCACGGAGGCGGGCCAGAATTTGATCTCTCTGCGCTCAGCTCCGACGAGGAAGAAGAAGGGTAAGATTCCTTGCCGTACTTGTAATTCTTCGATTTGTTGCTTTGTCTTGTATTTGATCTGCTTCATTCTGAACCCATTCCTTTTCAGGACGCTGGCTCAGAGAATGTCGAAGAGAGCCAAGACCCCGGTGATTGTCGTCGAGGACGAACCCACTGCGACGGCAGAGGGGGCGTCCGAGACCACCTTGCCGGATGCGGCAACTCTTCTTCAAAGCAGCCCCCAGCGCAGCCCCCAGCGTAAGTATATGGTCTACTTCTTGTTGTTCAGCGTGCATGGGTGCTCTTTTCTTTGCTGATATTTGACTGTTGATTTGTGTAGGAGCAGAGCAGCCTCCTTCTGCTTCGGCTACGCCGCCAAGGGAGGATTCCCCGGCAAGGGAGCGTTCTCCGGCAAGAGAGACTTCTCCGGCAAGGGGCAGCTCTCCGGCAAGGGACGGCACCAGTGACCCCTTGGCGGCGGAGACCATGACCATTCTTCTTGCCTGAAAACTTCCCTTTTGTTCTTCTTCTTCTGATTTTTGAATATTTGCTTGATTTTTCTTCATTTTCCGTTTGTCAGATCCATCTGCCGTAAAGCCGATGGAGACCGAGGCCGTCGGCGAGGAGGACGCGCACGGCAACATTGACGACGCCGCCGCCACCGAAGAAGAAGCTGGTGCTGACGAGCCCGCCGGCGAACAGGCCGCCAAAGCTGCCGCCAGAGCCGGGCGAGGTCCGACGATCAGATCGACGACCACGAGGCCGCAGGAGCGCCAGCGCCACGCCGACCGCCGATCCCTCCGCCGCTGCCGCAGCTGCCAGCCCGAAGAGCCCGACTGGCGCCTATTTGAAGGCCGGCGATGGCGTCTTCATCAAGCTCCCATGGGCGCCGAGCCTGTGGCGCCACCGAGGGCTTAAACTTTTGATGAAGAGCTGCTCGCCTCATTGGCCGACGCCGGGTTGACGCGCCAAGCAGCAGCTGGCGAAGCCCGAGGAGGAGCAGCTGCCGCGGAAGCCATTGTCGCTTACCGCGCCCGGCAAGCCAAGCTGGAATCGAAGCGCTTTGTCGCGAAGGCGGAGCGGACATTGAGAAGCGCGGAGGAGCTCCGGGGCCTTAACCAGGAAGCTCTTCGGTCCTTGGCGGCGGAGCGGGAGCAGCTCGCCGAAGAGCGCAAAGCCTTCCTCCTCGAGAAGGCCGAGGCTGAAGAGCAACAACGGCTTGCTGCCGAGGCGCTGTCTGCGCGGGAAGGCGAGTTGGCGCAGCGGAAGGTCAACCTTGACAGCCACGAGGAGGATCTTGCCATGCGCGAGCAAACATTTGGCGGGGCTCTCAAGGAAGCAAAGGATGCTGCCGCAGCTGCCGAGGCCGCCAAGAAGGAGCTGGAGACGAAGGTGGCGCAGTTGGAGGCCAGTCTCAAGGAGAGCGGCGAGGAGCTTGCTGCACTCAAGCACGAGCGCGAGAAGGACGCCTACACTCTTGGCGAGCTGCAGGGCCGTCTCGCCGAGAGGAGCAAAGAGCTCAGCGCCGCTAAGGACTCCACTGCAGATCTTGAGTTGAAGCTAACTACTTTGACTCAGACGCTGGACGGCGGCAGGGAGCAGGAGGTGGCCTTGAAGGAGAAGATCAAGGCCGACGAGGCGCTGCTGGCGAGTGCTGTTGCCGCCCAGAGTGCCTTGAGGGAGAATGTGGAGCACTAGACCGAGGGTCTTGTGAATGTCGATGCAGCCATCGACAAGGAGCTGGCGCAACTGGGGATGGTGGATCTTCGGTATTCCTCCGACGAGCACCTCCAACCCAGCGCCAAGCTCAGCTTGTTCTTCAAGGGCGTGGTGACGGCCCTCCAGCGACTCCGGGAAGAAGTCCCAAAACAGCTGGCCGAGGAGTCGCGCCAGATCTGCGGCTGGGGCTCTTGAAGGTCTTGATGAAGGTGGCCTTCCGCAATCCAGGTCTCAACCTCACCAACGCCCTCAAGTCCCCGCCACGGACGCTGATGTGGAGGCGCCAAGACCCTTGTCGCACCCATCGTGGACAGTGGTGAGCGGAATCAAGAGGGTTGAGGGCGATCGCGTAGATTAGGCTGCCCGCTTTTTCTTTTTCTTGCCGCTGCTGGTCATGTCATAAGAACAATCCATTAGAGCTGCGGCAAGCTATCTTGTAATATAACTCTATTTTGGGTATCAATTGCTATGTTATTTCCTTTACTTGATTCCTTCCTTTGTATGCTTTTGCCTTATGCTTTTAGGGAACTTGTCGGCGCGGGCACCTGAGCCATGGCGCCGAAAAGGGACGTCAAGCCTCTGCCGGGCGGTGCCGCTTCCGACAAGCAACTTTGTCGCAACTAGTCACAGCTCACTTAAGTTGTTGAGCGGACTCGAAACAAAGTAAGGGCGCAACTAGCTACGAGTTGGTTCCTCTGCGCACAGGTTTTCCATACAAAGTACGGTCGTTCGGGGAAGATAACTTAAAATTTTCAAAACTGATTGCTCAAACTTTGGCAACTTAGCTTTTACGCTGCTTGCTTCCGGTAAGGCTAGACTTCCTTGAGCGTCGCTTGGTCCACACCATTATCTTCTCCTTTCCCCCCGGCAAACTTGTGTGCGAGGGAACCTTCCTTCTTTGAGAGAGAAGAAAGAAGAGAAAATAAAGATACGGAGCCCTATGGCTCGTTATTGCTTACCGGGATAGGTGCTGCACAAAGTGTCAGATAACACATGCAAACAGAAGTAAAAAGCATGAAATTGACAAGGTGTGCGAAGCACGCTAGCTTTACTTATGCACGGGGTCTGCACCCGGCTTTGTACAAAGGATTACATGCAACAGCGGCAAGACTTGTACAAAAGGTGGTTGCCGGAACAGGTTCCGCAACCGCGCTTCTACGGGTAAAACTTACGAAGATGCTCAATGTTCCGTGAGTTGCTCACCGAATGCCATCTTCGGTCTCAAGGCGACAACGCCAAAGCCTAGTGACTCGTTTCACCCGGTAAGGGCCTTCCCACTTCAAGGCCAACTTGTTGGAATTCTTGGCGGACTGAACGCTACCAAGAACAAGGTCGCCTTCCTCGAGACTTCCGGCATTAACTTTGCGTTATGGTAGCGGCGCAAAGCTTGCCGGTACCGAGCAGCTCGTGCATAACAGCTCAAGACGATCCTCCTCAAGGAGCAGTGGCGTCATCTTGTCGCAGCTGCTCTTGCTCAAGCTCATCATAAGCGAGCACTCGAGGTGATCCGTATACGAGTTCCGTGGGGAGAACTGCCTCTGCTCCATAGACTAGAGCGAAAGGTGTCAGGCCAGTGGCTCGATTTGGCGTCGTCCTGATCGACCAAAGAATCACCAGCAGCTCTTCAATCCAGTTTCTTCCGCACTTGTGCAGCCTGTCGAAAGTTCTGATCTTGAGCCCGCGCAGCACTTCAGCATTTGCCCTCTCCGCTTGACCGTTGCTTCTCGGATGAGCAAAGCAGTAGACGTTGGCGCCAAGATCTTGGACGCATCGCATGAAGGTGCGGCTCGTGAATTGGCGTGGTCGTTGTCGGTGATGATCCTGTTAGGGATTCCAAACGGCAAACAATCGACCAAGAACTTGATCGCCGATCTTTGTCCACCTTCCTCATCGCTTCCACTTCCGACCACTTTGTGAACTTGTCGATTGCAACGCATAAGTACTCAAAGCCCCGACAACTTCGGGAAAGGGGCCGAGGATGTCGAGCCCTGCATCAAAATGGCCAGGATAAAGGGATCGCCGGAGAGCTTGAGCTGGCTGGTGTATCTGCTTGGAATGGAACCGCACGCTTCACACTTGGTTACTTGTGCAGTTGCATCACGGAGGCTGTCGGCCAAAAGAAACCTTGCCGAACGCTTTGCGGCAGGTGCTCTGGCGCCAATGTGGTGTCCACATATGCCTCCATGTATCTTCGCCAACAGCTTTTGTCCGTCTTCCCGTGAATACACTTTAATTTCACACCGTTGAGTCTTCTTACATGCAAAGGTGTCGTCGACAAACTGGTACATACTTGACTGTCGGGCTACACTTTTCACTTCTTCTTGCTCTTCGGGAAGTTCTCCTGTCTGAATGAATTGGACAATCTGCTGTGCCCATGCTGGAGCTTGCGGCTCGACAACAAGGACTAAAGGCACATCTGCTGTTGTGGGAACATCCGCTTCTACGACGAGAACCTGCGGCTCACGGAGCTTGACATTCCCGGCAAGCTTGCCGAGCAAAACTTGTCGGGAGCGCTCGCTTCAACGAAAGAAACCCTGGGGCTTGTCGGAGCAGACTGCTCCTCAGCACTGTTGGTGTCGATCTTGGGGACCTTCTTGGCGGCGGCTTCGGGAAGCTCTGCCGGAAAGTAGTCACCAGAGATCAACTTCCTCTTCTTGCTCTGTCCAGTTGATGGCGTTACAGACGGTTGAGTCAGCCTGAGCACAAAGATCCCTGGTTCCACGGGTAGCTTAAGTGCAGCGCACTTCGACAGGCCATCAGCAATGTCGTTCTGAGCTCTTGGAATGTATTCCATCTGTAGAGGTCCAAAGTGCTCTTCTAGCTTTCTCACTTCATCAACATAAGCTTCCATCAATGGACTCGATAACTCTTGTTCACTTGGCAGATAACAAGTTGTGAGTCACCCACGACAATGAGTTTCTTGATCCCAAGGTCTCTGCGATCTCGAGACCGCAAGCAAACCTTCATACTCTGCAGTATTGTTTGTTGCTTGCTCCTTGGGAAAGTGCATCCGGACCACGCATTTGAGGTGTTCTCCGGTAGGTGCAACAAGTAGCACGCCAAGACCGGGCGCCTTCCAAATGAGAAGGCACCATCAAAGTACATCAGCCACTCTTTGCTTGCTTCCTTGACGGAACGCTTCGTTTACGTAATTTCTTCATCTTGTGTTGGCGTCCATTCTGCTATGAACTCCGCCAATGCTCGCTTTTGGATAGTTGACGTGCTCTCAAACTTGAGGCCAAAGCTTGACAGTTCCAGTGCCCACTCGACAATCCTGCCTGTTGCCTCTGGATTTTGCAGTATCCTTTTCAGCGGAAAACGAGTGACAACTGTGATCTCATGTGCCTGGAAGTAATGGCGCAACTTCCTCGAGGCTATGAGGAGGCCGAAAAGCAATTTTTGCACACCAGAGTACCTTGACCTAGCCCCCTGCAGAAGGGAACTGACAAAGTAAACTGGGCGCTGCACCATTCTTTTCTGCATCTTCTCATGTGTCTGCGCAGATCCATCCTTGTCGGGACCAGAGCTTGCCGGTGAAGCCCCCTGCTTGTCGCTGGATGCATCTGCCATGGTTGCTAGCTCATCATCCGCCTCCCTCTCCGCTACCAATGCAGCACTAACCACTTGATTGGTTGCCGCCATATATAGCAGCAACTTCTCTTGTGGCTTAGGTGCGACAAGTGTTGGAGTGGAGGACAGGTATCTCTTCAAGTCTCGCTGCAGCCTCCGCTTCCGAGTCCATTGCATCGGACCTGCCTTTTTCAAAATTTTGAAAACGGCAGTATGCCTTCAGCAGACCTAGAGATAAACCTGCCGAGAGCAGCTACGCAACCGGCAAGCCTTCGTGACATCCTTGACGCGCTTTGGTGCTTCAATCTGCTCAATGGCTTTGATCTTGTCGGGATTGGCCTCAATTCCCACGAGAGACGAAGAATCCGAGAAGCTTGCCGAAGGGACTCCAAACACGCACTTCTCGGGTTGAGCTTGAGGTTGATCTTGCGCAGATTTGCAAAGGTTTCGTCTAAATCTTGAATCAGAGTTGTCTTGTCCTTGCTTTTGACCACTATGTCATCCATGTAGGCTTCCACGTTTCTGTGCATTTGCGGCTCAAAAGCGTCATGGACCACTGTTGCAAATGTTGAACCAGTATTCTTTAACCCGAAGGGCATCCGCATTTAAACAAAGATGTGCCACATGGGGTGATGAATGCGGTTTTCTCCTCATCTTCTTCTGCCATGAAGATCTGATGGTATCCTGAATATGCATCAAGAAATGAAAGCAAGTCACATCCGGCCATGGAGTCAACAATCTGGTCGATGCGCGGCAAGGGAAATGGGTCTTTGGGACAAGCTTTATTAACATCGGTAAAGTTGATACAAAGTCTCCATTTCCCGTTTGCCTTGCGCACGATTACAGGATTGGCCAACCACGTAGGATGGAGCACTCCTCTGACAAGGCCTGCCGCTTCCAGTTTCTTGATTTCTTCTGCGATGAACTCTTGGCGCTCTCTTGCCGCTTCGACTTTCGCTTGACGGGCCGCGATGATGAGGACAAACGGCAAGATGGTGCTCAATTATTTTCCGGGAACACCGGGATGTCGACGGTTGCCGTGCAAACACGTCGGTTCGCTGCAGGAAAGCAACGAAGCGCGCCTTCCTATTGAGGGTCGAGAGTGGCACTGATGGTGAAGGTACCACCAGTGCCGTCCTTCTTGGCGGACACCTTCTTGGTCTCTGGCGGAGCCGCCATCGTCTTCTTACACTTGCCGGTGGAGCTCGATGGTGCGTCCTCGACGGTAGCGCAGCACTCCGAAGAGGTGCGCTTGCCGGAGTGGGCATCAGAGCTCTTGCCGGACTTGGTCTTCTTCTTCGCCCCGGGAGCTTCATCGGCAAGTGGCTTGCAATCTGTCGCAGCTGCTGCTTCCCGGTAGATCTTGTCGGCGCAGATGAGAGCATCCTTCTTGTCGCCAGGGACATAGATGACACTTACCGGGCCTGGCATGGTGAGAGGCCGCCATGAATTTGGCGAGTGCTGGACGGCCAAGTATCCCATTGTAAGGCAATGGAAAGTCAGCAACGTCAAAGGTGACCCTCTCAGTTCTGAAGTTCAACTCGCTGCCAAATGTCACTGGCAACGTGATCTTTCCCTTCGGCTTGCTCCTCCCGGATTGATTCCTTGGAAAGTGCCGGTCTCTTCGAGCTCGCCATCAGGGATCTGGAGTTTCTGGAGCACTGCGGAGGAGATCAAGTTCAAGCCGGCCCCGCCGTCAACTAACATCTTGGTGACCTTGAGGTTGCGGATAGTTGGTGAGACCAACATCGGCAAGCACCCGACCGCAGTTACGCGATCAGGGTGGTCCTCAATATCAAAGATGATAGGCGTCTTTGGACCATTTCGCAGGCCTGCGTGACTCGATGGATGGTTCTCGCTGCATTGAGTTCCCCGTGATCCACCGCTTGAGTTGGCGGTGTGAAGTATGCAGAGAAGCACCGCCGGCCAACGCAGAGACCTCTGTGGCTTTCTGGAACTCCTGCTCATCGGTCTCGTCATCATCCATGTCTTCATCGTCGTCGTCGTCCTCATCCTTGTCGCGCCGCTGGAGGTCTGTCTCCTTGCCGTTGCCGCCTTTGCCACGGCGTCCTCCTCGGCCGGGGCGTTTCTTGCTAGCTCCTCCGGCACCTTCTGGGCCTTCTCCTTGTCGCGTCGCCAGATTCAGCCTTCGCTTGCTCGACAAGCTGCTGGACCTTCTTGCAGCTCCGGAGGTCATGGCCCTTGGTGCGGTGGATCTTGCAAGATCGCTTGCCGGAGCCGTCCTGCTTGTCGGCGACCGCCATAGACTGGCAGTTGGTGCCAGCGGCAACCTCCTTGCCGGAGCTACCAGCCTTGGCTCTCTTGGCGCCACCTCCGTTGCCGGACTGCTCAACAACTAGCACATCTCTGCCTTTCTTTTTCCTGTTGCCCCGCCGCCGACTCTTCTTTGCCGGGGCGGTCTCCTCACTATCAGATCCTCCCCGCTTCAAGATTCTCTCCGGGAGTCTCCTCCCTCTTCAAAGACGTGCACACTTGTCGGCCAGGGCATATAGCTCACTGACGTCTCTGATCTTGCACATCGCCATCTCCTCCCTCATCCTGCGGTTTCGCACGTTCTGATGGAACGCGCTGATTACCGCGGCAGGGTGGACATCTGGGATGTTGTGCTGCACGCGGCTGAATCTTTGAATATACTTGCGCAGGGGCTCTCCTTCCTTCTGGGCGAGCAGATGAAGGTCGCTTTCTTGGCCATGGGGCTTGTGGCTGCCTGTAAAGGCGCCGACAAACTGATGGCATAGATCTGCCCAAGAGGATAAGGAGTTGTCCGGCAAGTGCATGAGCCAGGATCTGACATTGGGCTTGAGCACCAGCGGGAAGTAGTTGGCAAGGATCTTGTCGTCTTGCCCCCCAGCAGCTTGCACCGCGATGGTGTAGATGCTGAGGAACTCCGACGGATGCGTCTTGCCATCCTACTTCTCTGGTACATCCGGTTTGAAATTCTTCTTGCTGGGCCACTGGACTTGCCGCAGCTCACGAGTGAACGCAGGGCAACCTACCGCGTACGGCAAGTCGCCTGGTTCCTCTGGCGCATGCATGTCAATAGAGGGCCCAGCGCGCTTGTCGGATTGACGCCGCGCTTCTCTTCGGCGCTCGATGCGAGTTCGAGCGTCTTCTTGCTGTCGTTCGTGAAGAACTTGGCGCTGATCGCGATGAAGTATCCCGTCCAAGCGACCGTGCCTCGCTCGCGGCAGCATGTTGGCGTGCATCACCAGCTCGATCTTTGTCCAACGAGCGTATGGCATTGTGAATGCCATGACGCTGTCGGTCCCGCGCCTCCTGGGACGGGCGCGGTGCATGCACGGACGCCGAGGTCTGCGCAGCCTTGTCCTTGGACTTGGCAGCACTTTGAGTTCCCCCGTCGCCGTCCATTCTTCCGCCGGCGTCTACCCTACCACCTGTTTGCTCCGGTGGTGGTGGGTTCGATGCGGACGGAGCTTCTGCCGCCAAAGCCTTCTTCTTCGGTGGCATGTTGATGAAGATGATGAAGATCTAGCTCGCGTGGACGCCGGATCAGGTTCACACAACCTCGACGCCCCCTACCTGGCGTGCCAAAGATGTCGGGGCAGGCTGATCTGGCCCACGAACATCTATGGGACCGGCGGACCGAGCCCCTTTCGGTTTGGCGGGGAGCAGAGGTCGCACGAAGAGCGGATCGAGGCGAAGCACGCGAGAGGTTTACCCAGCTTCGGAGCTCTCCGGAGAGATAACACTCCTACTGCTGCATGTCTAGGTGTATTGCGTTCTTGCTCAGGAGCGCTGAGTGCTACAGTACACACGAGCTGCTAACGAGACTGAGCATGGGGGAACTGACCGACCCCCTCTACGTTGCGCATGGGCCTCCTTTTATATGCTGAAGGGGTCTCCGACAGGTGGCAACGTAGACAAGGGTACAAATGGAAAAGAAGTGGTTGGTATACCTACTTGTACAAAGGTACGATTGTACCATACCTAACCACGACGACAGGGACAAAGGCATTAAATGCCCGCTCACGCCGCCTCTAATAAAGGCAAATAGGGACCGTCGTGGGCGCCACCGCTTGCCACGATGGCAATCTTGTCAGCCGCTTGCCACCTTGCACCGCTGGCTGCGACCTCTCGCCACGCCGCTACCGGAAAGGTCCCATGGCGACACGTTAGTGGATGCACCGGAGCGTAGGTACAGAGAGGGTCCGCTGCAAGCGCCTTTGTCATGTTGTTGTCTTGTCGCGCCTAAGCTTGTCGCTCATTGGGCCTTCCCGCAAGCTCCTCTTGCCGGGCCTTGCCTCCCAAGCGCTTTGGGTGGCCTTCCGGCAAGCTCCTCTTGCCGGGTCTTGTCTCCTTGGCTTGAATACTTTGTTCTTGAATGGCTCCAAAGGAACCACGGAGGACCTTGGCGGTCACCCGGTAGGCCATGCCATGAGGGTCAGAATCGCCTGCAGGCACAAGTTCGGGATACTAGGGTACCCCTACTCTAGTACACAGACACATACTAAGATGCGCAAGATAACCCAAGAACATTAAGGGGAGAAAGGTTCATATAAGCAATGCATGAGCGGTGACCGAAGTCACCATGTTTGAGCATATGAGACATAGTACCGCAAAGATTTTGACTTTGGGTACATAGTCACGACTCCATCATTTAAAGCACCATAGTTCGAAAACCATGATAACATTGAGAGTGCTTGTTCTATTTATGAATTATGTAGGGTGAGAGTACTCATGAGTTGAATGTCTCCCCCTAAATATATGCCTAAATCAAGACAAGACATTAAGTACATGCATGGATGGGTACTAGATTTCACATAATGTTGTCAAGCTCCAAGATACTAATTTCACGCCTAAGTTGACAAAACCTTGCTTCATCCAATGGCTTGGTGAAAATGTCTGCAAGTTGCATATCTGTACCAACTTGAGCAATATCAATGTCACCCTTTTCCACATGATGTCTCAAGAAATGATACATAATATCAATGTGCTTGGTGCGGGTATGATCTTTGGGATTCTCAGCAATATTGATGGCACTTTCATTATCACATAGAAGAGGCACATGTCTATAGGTGATACCGTAATCCTTCAAAGTTTGCCTCATCCATAGTAATTGAGTTGCACAACTGGCGGTTGAAATGTATTCGGCTTCGGCGGTGGAGAGGGCAACACAATTTTGTTTCTTTGAGGACCAACCTACCAAGGAGTGTCCAAGAAATTGACATGCACTAGAGGTGGACTTACGTCCCAGTTTGTCTCCAGCCCAATCCGCATCCGTGTACCCAATGAGATCAAACTTAACATCCTTGGGGTACCATAAACCCAACTTTGGGGTGTGAACAAGGTATCTAAGAATATGCTTAACCGCCTTATGATGACTTTCCCTAGGGGAAGCTTGAAATCTAGCACACATGCACACACTGAACATGATGTCGGGTCTAGGTGCACAAAGATAAAGCAATGAACCAATCATAGAGTGGTAAATATATGGGTCAAAACGGATACCGTTTGTGTCTTCAGTGAGTACTATTTTTGTTGGCATGGGTGTCTTACATGGACTAGCATCAGACATGCCAAACTTCTCTAGAATATCCTTGAGGTATTTTGCTTGAGACAAGAAAAATTCCTTCTTAAAATTGTTGAATTTGGCATCCAAGAAAGAACTTCAAGTCCGCATTGAGTGACATTTAAAAATTCTTGTCCATGGAGGCCGCAAACTTCTTGCACAAATGAATGTGAGGAGAACCAAAAATGATGTCGTATACATAGATTTGGCATAGAATCAAATCACCCTTATCCCTCTTAGTAAAAAGAGTAGGACCGATCACCCCTCTCACAAAACCATGATCGAGTAGAAACTTCTTAAGATGATCATACCAAGCACGAGGTGCTTGTTTGAGGCCATACAAAGCCTTGTGAAGTTTATACACATAGTCTTTGTGATCGGGATCAACGAACCCAGGTGGTTGTGATACATATACTTCCTCTTGTAGAGAACCATTAAGTAAATCACTCTTCACATCCATTTGATGTAATGTAAAACCATTGAAACCATCATAGGCAAGTAAGATGCGAATAGATTCAAGACGGGCATCGGGAGCAAAGGTCTCACCAAAGTCCAAACCTTCAACTTGCGAGTACCCTTGTGCCACTAACCTTGCCTTGTTGCGGATGATTATACCATTATCATCTTTCTTGTTCTTGAAAGTCCAATTTGTTCCAATGACATTGTGTTTCGTAGTTAGTCTCTTGACTAATGACCAGACTTGGTTGCGCTCAAAACTGTTCAACTCTTCTAGCATAGCAACGAGCCAATCGTTGTCCATCAATGCATCTTGTACCTTGAGTGGCTCAACACTAGAAACAAATGAGAAGTGAGCACAAAATTTTGTCAATTGTTTACGAGTGACTCTACCTTCTGATATGCCGATAAGAATTTTATCAATATCAACACGATCGACCACTCGGGGAATGATGGAGGTTAGGGTTTCGCGACGTTCAACTTCATGTCCATCATCCACATCCTCAACATATGGATCATTAGTGTGTGGTGGAAGATCTTCTTCTTCATATTGCATTTGTTGAGGTTCATCATCAATGATTGCACTTCCTTGTACTTGCTCTTGGTGACACTACAGGAATCAGTCACTTTGCCTCTGCCATGGCTAACGGCAAAAGCATGCCTGGCTGATGGCAAAGGCCGTTTGAATAGGCTACGACGAAGGGCTCTTTTGCCGCTTGGGCCGACGGCAAGAAGATGAACGTTCTTGCCGTCACCAGCCAGACGAAAGAACACGGACGACACACGTGGCAGGTTAGGGTCCGTTAGGGGTTAACGGCGTGTTTTGTCTGTCTGGCCGGGCAGACGCAAAGACCATTGCACCTTTGTCGCCCCGCCAGGACGACAAAGTAAGCAAATAGGCTAGCCCCCAGGTGCTTCTACATGGCGTGCTATGCCGTCCGCTGGCGGACGGCAAAGTGCAACAGTCTTTGCCGTCTGCCAGCTGACGGCAAAGTAACCAAATAGGCCAGCCAGTGCCCCAGGTTGCATAGGTAGCTGCCGCGTGGCAGCTTTGCTATTAGCCAGCTGAGGCAAAGCTCTTTGCCATCTGCCAGCGGACGGCAAAGAGCTTGTATAGCCCCTTTTTCTATTTTTTCTTAAATTCATTCAATTTCAGCACACAAATTTCACAGCAGGCATATGACATATCCAACACACAAGTTTCATTATACATACATAACCAACACATATTTCCATCCATACATATTACAATAGTTTCACATTATTCATCCAACACCTATCCATCCATCCATATAACAAGTTCCACATTGTTCATCGATACAAAAGAAAAGCAGAAAGGGAAAAGAAGCACTCCATCCATGCAAGCTTCCGTGAAGTAAATGAAATCTGCAAAATGGGAAACAAGAAAGTTAGAAGAAGAAGATTAGAAGAAGAATAAGAAAATGAAGAAGAAGAAGTAAGCAAGCTTAGGTAAAATGGAGCTAACATAGCTAATTATGCCATTTTTGAGTGAACTAAGCATATTATGCCATTTTTGATATAAAGCAGCTAAGTATAGGTCATTATTGAGCTAACCTAGGTAACTAAGCATATTAGAGCTAACTTAGAGCTAATTTAGGTCATTTTGGAGAAGAAGAAGAAGAAGACTAGAAGAAGAAGAAGAAGAAGACTAGAAGAAGAAGGTTTTTACCCTTTTCCTTCTCATTCTTCTTCTTTTATTCTTTCTTTTTCTTCTCTTTCTTCTTCTATTCTTTCCTTTTCTCCTCTTCCTTGTTTTTCTTCTTCTTATTCCTTATTTGTGTCATTTTAGAGCTTACATAGGTAATTATGCTATTTTTTTTAGCTAACTAAGCTTATTATGTCAATTTGGAGGAAAATAAGGTAAGTGTTGGTCATTTTTGTGCTAACGTAAGTACTTATGCCATTTTTTTAGCTAACGTAGGTAAAATGGATCATTTTGGAGCTAACCTAGCTAAAATGGATCATATTGGAGCTAACCTAGGTAAACTTGGTCATTTTGGAGCTAACCTTAGGTAAAATGGATCATATTGGAGCTAACCTAGGTAAAATGGGTCATTTTGGAGCTAACTTATCTAATTATGCCATTTATGAGTTAACTAAGCATATTATGCCATTTTGACATTAGGAAGCTAAGTATAGGTCTTTATTGAGCTAACCTAGGTAACTAAGCATATTAGAGCTAATTTAGCATTTTAGAGCTAACTTAGGTCATTTTGGAGCTAACTTAGGTAAGTTGATCATTTTGGAGCTAATTAGGCTTATTATGTCATTTTCGAGGATAATAAGCTAACTATATGACATATATGAGGTTACCAACATTGTTCTACCATTTCAAACCTAAGTAAGCTAATTATGCCTTGGTTTACATAAGTAAGCTATTGTATGTCATTTTTGAGCAAACCTAGGTAACTAAGCATATTAGAGATAACTTAGGTCATTTCGGAGGAAACAAAGCTAAGTATAGATCATTTTGGAGCTAAGTAAGCTAATTATGTCATTTTGGAGGAAGATTAGCTAAGTCTAGGTCATTATGGTAAGCATTTTGGAGGAAATAAAGCTAAGTCTAGGTCTTTATGCATTTGGTAGGCAAAACACTAGAGAAAACTTACCGTCATCAGAGGTGAAGGACCGGTCGGGTTTACGCCAGTGCCATATAGAGGAGGACCGGTCGGGGTCGGGGTTGCACCAGTGCGAGACGGAGAAGCATTGGTCGATGCTTGTCGGGAGGCATGCTCCACCAAATATCATTCGCAATGTCTCGTTAGCATGGTGCAACTGAAATGTGAATACTAGTAACAAATGACCATTCAAATGAAACTCACCGTGTCCGCTATACCAATCTGAGGCATCGGCAGAGGGGTCTGACCATTTTTGTTGCACACAGACTGCACATTTTGTTTTCATGAGTCAGTCATATTCGTTAGTAATGAAACGAACATAAATGCATGATTTGGCTAATAAGCAGGAAAACTTAACACGAGGAGCTCGTATAGGGCCCGGTGAGACGCATCGTTCCGGTTCCTCTCTGACTCCAACAGACTAGCCGTCCTCTCCTCTAGCTCGATCTCCCTCTGCTTGGCTTGCCTCTTTGCCCCCGCCAGAAGCTCCTGGGCCCTAGCCTCGATGGTGATATCCACTAGCCGTGGTCGAGGCGGTATCTTAGGAAGAGATCTCGCGTGGCGCTTCTTGATCTCCGGAAGACTTTTAGGACAACATATCAGTCCGTCCCCAATGGCTGCCGAGCCATGTTTCCTCCCATCACCAAATAGCATCATGAGCTCTGTATCAAAAGGACTCTGGCTCGGGTTGAAGTCATCCCCTTTCATCGCCTTCCCAAATTTTCTGTACCTCACGAGCTTGTTGTGGGAGGAGATGTTGGTGAAGCTCTCTGGATGATCGAGGTCATCCTCAGAGAATGCCTTGGCCTTCTTGTACGAGGCCATATGGGCCATGGCATAGAGGTCGTACAGGGGTGGCACGTCCTTCTTGTTGTGTTTCTCTTAAAAGAGAGGAACAACATATTAGTTAAGGGCTGAAGCTAGCATGAAGAATGAACTTGCATGAATTGTTAAGGGCTGAAACCACATACCCAGTGATCCCCATAATCAAACATGTTGGAGCTCCCTTGGTGGTGTGGCACACCTCGCATTTAGGCACGCTTATCCCTGGCCTTGTTGTGTTCGGCTAGCAATTAGGGAGAGCACCACTCATCCAGCAACGCCTCCCAACAGTCCATCATATCCGCACACCATCTCGGGGGCACCTAAGTTTGGCAAAGAGAAATTTCAGCACTAGGCCTACGAATGAAATCAAGGAAACGAAGTACAAGGCCTTAAGAATAGGTAATTACCTTCAGGTATTTCTCCTTACTCAAATACTTGCCGCATCACTTCTTCTTGGCCCTCCTAATGTTAGTCGAGGAGTAGTAGTCTCAAACAGCCTGCACCCTAGCCTTGTGTCGTAAGTTATGAAGTAGGCGCTTGCACTCGGCTTCGAGAACCCTAGCCGCCTCCGCCTCGTGTTCCTCAGAACACCTGTAGAAGGTCTGCAATCGAACAAGACAACACTGATTAGTACAATCACTAGGTAATGTTGATTTTTAATTCTGTAAAGGAGAAATTACCCAAAACCGCCGCCTCACAATGTCGGCCACCGTCTCGCACAAGACACCATCGACCCTCTCCTCCGGCGGGGCTCGGGAAGCCATGTACAGCTCCCAACTCAATGCTAGTTGTGGAACCTGACCCTCACCGGGCAACATGACCCACCCCGGGAAGTGGTGCTGGCAAAGGACACCAAGGACCTGGTTGGGCCTGAGGACACCATCGGCGTATATCCAACCCCTGTAGTATGACAAGGCCAACACATTAGATATTAATTTGAAGAAACATGAAGGATAAAGGTTAAAAAAATAGTAAATGCACTTACTTATCCCTGTTAGGCTCAATCAAAGACCTCTGATCGCGGGTCGGCGGCACGGCCCGGAGCTTTGTACCACCACGCTGGTAGACCTTCTTGCCTTGCTCAACCAGCTCGCCCTCGCTAAAACTATCGTCAGACCAGGTCTCCTCGCCATCAGCATGGCCACTAGTCTCCGGAGTCACATGGGATGAAGACTCCAGGGCCCGAGTCTCCTGGGATGGAGACTTTGGGGCCCATGTCTCCTGGGACGAATGCTCGGCGACTCGAGGCTCATTTGCCCGAGGCTCATGGACTGGAGTCTGAGACGGGTCCAAGTCTGACGGGTCCACCTGAGACAGAGCACTCCGGTGGTCCGGAGAATCAGCTGGGGGTGGCGGCGAGGAAGGCACAACAGCCTTCCTGCCTCTCCCGTCGCCACGTCTACCTCTAGCTGCACCCCTCTACGTCTTCCCCCGACCTCTCCCGGCCGAAGAAGAAGCGCCCGCCAGTGTCCCCATGCTGTCTACGAGCGCTCTCCCAAGTTGCTGGGGTGCAATATAGCCACCCCTCCCAGCACGCGCCGAGGAAGAAGGAGGCTCGGAGCGATCTCGACCCGCGCCCACCATCTGTCAACACTTGCAATGACAAATAGTAAACGAAATTAGTACAACACAAACATAATAAAATATTTAAGTGGGCGAAAACAATACCTAAAAAATTAACTAACTAATTAACTAGCTAACTAAGTAAATAACCTAAAAATTAACTAACTAACTAATTAAAGACTTTTTCTTAAGGCCAGAAATGGTCTTTAATAGGTTAAAATTATTTTAGTGTTTCAAAAATATTTGAGAAAATATAGGGAAGCTCATTGGACATATATTTTCTATATATAAGAGTTTCAACAGACGGTCATGTTCAAAATATTGGTCAAATCCATCAAAAACCCTTTTCTGATATTTCAAGCTTTTGGAATATTTACATAGGAAATATTCTCTATTAATTCCAAGAAAATTCTAGCATGTAAAAAATGCCATATTTCGTTATCTTGCTAAGTATCATCTCTTGGAGAACAAGATGACATCACCAAAACCCCTCAAACTAATTAACCTAACTAACCTAGAAACTAACCTAACTAACCTACTCTATAGATAACTAACCTAGCTAACCTAGAAAATCAAACTAACCTAACTAACAGCACTAACTAACCTAATTAGTAGCAGTACAAAAAAAGAAACTAACAGTACTAACTAAGCTAATACCTCTTTTCTTCTCATCTTCCCCTCTTCTTCTTCTTCTTCTTCTTCTTCTCCTCCTCCTCCTCTTCCTCCTCCTCCTCTTCTTCTTCTTCTTCTTCTTCTTGCCCCTTCTACTTATTCTACTTTTCATCTTCTTTTTTCATCTTTTTTTACTTCCTTTAATTATGACTATTCACTACTGCAGGATGGTCCAAACGCGACACTACGATCAGAGACCCTTCGACGAAACTGTGTGCGATGCCATAATCGCAAACGGTGGTGTAAAAAACCCGTCAAAAAGGTGCAAAACGTTTGCGATGACAGATGCATCAAACATGGTTCGGAATTTAGTTGCGTGTGCGATGCGGGGCATACGGTTCAGCTCAATTAACTGTTTGGGATGAGGGGGCACAAAAGAAACGGGCAGCCAGATGAGGTCGTGTGCGATATATAGCATACGGTTCACTGGGAAGAACTGTGTGTGATTAGGCAACGCAATGGAAACGGTTCAACTGAACAAGATGTGTGTGATACGCGGCAAACAGGTCCGTAATACGAAATGTGTGCGAAGACCAATAATAACGCAGACGATTGCTGCTAATAAGCCATGTGAATTGCTGTGTCTACAGTCGAATAACATGTATGTATGTATATATATATATATATAACTGAAATAAACATCCAATTACATAAGTGACTATACAGATCATTCGGACACGCACCTCAATAAACAATTGCATGCATTCTAAAGTAGGAGAAACGATCGTCTAGTCATCTACTTCTTGTGACGCTCCCGCCACTGCTATGTGGCTCGATCCCTCGTCTAGGTCAGGAAGAAGACAGTTCCTCATGTCAACAATCCGCTTGTACATCTCGTAGCTTGTTTACGCGTCCATGGCCGTGTACTTGACATGTTGTTCATCCAGTCTCTTATGCCACACACTGTGCCAGGTGTCGGTGTACAAAATAAGGGGCGCACCTTTGTACCCCTTTACATGTGTACAGACAGTCGGAGCCGCGCCCACGGATGCACCGAGCAGAACAGGGGAGCTGAACCGAGGTAAAACCGGAGCCCAAGACAGCCAAGGCGACGCCAAGGCCAAGAACCACTAGTAGAAAAAGGGTCAAATGTCAAGTACATTAGTGCCGGTTTGCTTTTGAGCCGGCACTAATGTGTGCATGAGTGCCGGTTCCAACGGCTAGCCGGCCGCTTTCAGTAGTACCGGTTTGTGGCCGACCTTTAGCACCGGTTCGTGCCACGGACCAGTACTAAAGTGAGTGGTGGCAGGATGTTGTCAGTCCGGGGCCCCTCCAGCACCTTTAGTACCGGTTCGTGGCACGAACCGGTGCTAAAGATCGTTGCACATAAACCCTTCGTCCACCCGAGCTAGCTCTGTTCTTCCCCTTTCCCCTCTCCTCTCTGTTCTTCCCCTCTTCCTCTCGAGCTCATCACACATTTTTCCCAAAATTTGTCAAGATTTGAAGGCCCCCATCCATTCAAATGATCACAAAGGTTAGCAACTTTGTCCTTTCATCTCTCATTGCTAGATTAGCTCTTGCAATGCTTTGTATAGTGATTAATTTATGAGTTTAGTAATTTGGGAGGAAATATATGTCCTAGTATTTGATTTATATGGTGAGGTAGAAAATAACACTTAGTTTGCATATGTAGGTGTGGTTTACTTAGTGCCTTCTAAATCTCCGTCGTAACCACCGTCAATCGCCCGCACCGTCTGTCATGGCACCACCTTGTGGTGAGCCTCTTGTTCATGAATGTTTTACATTACCAAATTGATGTTTGTGTGATTTGGATATATAGTTACTCGTATAATTATCTTACCCGTACGTTGATTGTTATACATAGTGCCATGGTTTTGATATCCGTCCCCGTCGGCCCTCGTCATTGATATGATTCGGATGTGGTATATTCTCTTTTAAAACTAGTTGTTGCATTTCGTGTTTATGAAAAATTATTATGCCCATCAAGTTGACATAGATATTTTTATTTAGGAGGTTTGTGAACTGGCAATTCCAACCGACCCTATTGTCGAGAGGTTAAATTTAGTTGAAAGAGAAAACGAGTAGTTGAAAGAAAAATTGAAAATAATTGAGGGGGAGAAGATGGAATTGGAGTTGCATGTTGCCGATGTGGTCGATGATCATAAGATCAAGATGGAGAAAGTGCGCTTGAAGATTAGAAATATTAGAAAATATGCCATTGATAGTGAGGCTTGGTATCATTCTGCTGTTGGATCAATTGTTACCTTAGTTGCGATCTTGATCGCATTTGTTGTTGCATTTAAATGCTTTAGTTAGAGAGTTATTTGTTTGTTGCATTTAAGTGTTGTATGATCTTTATGTATGAACTTGTATTAATTTGGTCTTTTCGGTGTTGTGTAATGAAGATGAGCCGACAATGGATGTATGATGACCGATGCTCTCCCAGTTCATTAATGGCATGCAAACTTTTCTGCTTGCAGCTGAGGCAAACAAGTGGGCGGATGGTTTTATGCCTTGTCCATGTTTAGTCTGTAAGAATGATCACAATTACTCTACGTCAAGAACCATTCACGCCCACCTGTTTAAGTCCGGTTTCATGCCCCACTATAATGTTTGGACCAAGCATGGAGAAAGAGGGGTTATGATGGAAGACAATGAAGAAGAAGAGGACGCATTTACAGCTATCCCGCCATGGGTTCCCTGAATACGATGATACAACAATGGGGGAATAAGCTGAGCCGACAATGCGGGAAGAAGCTGAAGAAGAGGAATCAGATGAGCCCGCTGATGATCTAGGTCGGGCCATTGCCGATGCAAAGAGAAATTGCGCAAGTGATTTGGAGAAGAAGAAGTTGCAGCGCATGTTAGAGGATCACAAGAAATTGTTGTACCCAAATTACGAAACTGACAATAAAAAGTTGAGCACCACATTGGAATTGCTGCAATGGAAGGCAGAGACTGGTGTACCTGACAAGGGATTTGGAAAGTTGCTGGTAATGATAAAGAATATGCTTCCAAAGGACAAGGACAATGAATTGCCCGAGAGTACGTACGAAGCAAAGAAGGTTGTCTGCCCTATAGGGTTAGAGGTGCAGAAGATACATGCATGCCCTAATGACTGCATCCTCTACCATGGTGAGTACGAGGATTTGAACGCTTGCCCGGTATGCGGTGCATTGCGCTATAAGATCAGGCGCGATGACCTTGGTGATGTCGAGGGCGGCGCCCAGAAGAAGATTCCTGCCAAGGTGATGTGGTATGCTCCTATAATACAACGGTTGAAACGTTTGTTCCAAAACAAAGAGCATGCCAAGGCGATGCGATGGCATAGAGAAGACCGTAAGAAAGACGGAAAGTTGAGAGTACCCACTAACGGGTCACAGTGGAGAAAAAATGAGAGAAAGTACGGGAAGGAGTTTGCAGATGACGCAAGGAATGTATGGTTTGGTCTAAGCGCAGATGGCATTAATCCTTTTGGGGAGCAGAGCAGCAACCATAACACCTGGCCTGTGACTCTATGTTTGTATAACCTTCCTCCTTGGTTGTGCATGAAGCGGAAGTTCATTATGATGCGAGTGCTCATCCAAGGCCTTAACCAACCCGGCAACGACATTGATGAGTACCTAAGGCCATTAGTTGAAGAACTCTTACAGCTGTGGAATGGAACAAGTGTACATGCGTGGGATGAGAACATGGGGGAAGAATTTGACCTAAAGGCCTTGCTCTTCGTGACCATCAATGATTGGCCTGCTCTCAGTAACCTTTCAGGACAGACAAACAAGGGATACCGCGCATGCACGCACTGTTTGGATGATACCGACAGTATATATTTGGACAATTGTAGGAAGAATGTGTACCTGGAACATCGTCGATTTCTTCCGAGCAGGCATCCCGTAGGAAAGAAAGGCAAGCATTTCAAAGGTGAGGCGGATCACCGGACGAAGCCTCGCCACCATACTGGTGCTGATGTACAAGATATGGTCAAGGATTTGAAGGTACTCTTTGGAAAGGGCCCTGGCGGACAACCTGTTGCGAATGACACTGACGGACGCGCACCCATGTGGAAGAAGAAATCTATGTTTTGGGACCTTCCCTATTGGAAAGACCTAGAGGTCCGCTCTGCAATCGACGTGATGCACGTGACGAAGATTCTTTGCGTGACCCTACTTGGCTTCTTGGGCGTGTATGGGAACACAAAATATACACTTGAGGCACGCAAGGACCAGCAACGTATGCATGGAAAAGACGGCATACATCAGGGTCATGCCAGCTACGCTCTTAGCAAAGAAGAGAAGGAAATCTTCTTTGAATGCCTGCTCAGTATTAAGGTACCGTCTGGCTTCTCGTCGAATATAAAGGGAATAATAAACATGGCAGGGAAAAAGTTCCAGAACCTAAAGTCTCATGACTGCCACGTGATTATGATGCAACTGCTTTCGGTTGCATTGTGGGGGCTTCTACCGGATAACATTCGATTAGCCATTGTGAAGCTATGTGCATTCCTCAATGCAATCTCTCAGAAGGTAATCGATCCAGAAATCATACCAAGGTTAGAGAATGATTTGGTGCAATGTCTTGTCAGTTTCGAGTTGGTGTTCCCACCATCCTTCTTCAACATCATGACGCACGCCCTAGTTCACCTATGTGAAGAGATTAACATTTTGGGTCCTGTATTTCTACACAATATGTTCCCCTTTTAGAGGTTCATCGAGTCTTAAAGAAATATGTTCATAACCGTGCTAGGCGAAGGAAGCATCTCCAAGGGCCATGAAAATGAGGAGGTCATTGAGTTTTGTATTGACTTTATTCCTGACCTTAAGGCGATTGGTGTTCCTGAATTGTGGCATAAGGGCAGACTGGATGGAAAAGGCACGCTAGGAGGGAATCAGAAAATATGTATGGACGGACATTCTCTCACCGAAGCACACTACACAGTTCTACAGAATTCCGCCTTGGTGGCTCCGTATTTGGATGAACACAAGAATTTTCTACGCTCCAAACACCCGGAGCGGTCGGATGACTCGATTACACGTGAACAAACCAGGAGTTTCGCCGGCTGGTTGCAGACACGTACCATGCATGACGCCTCTATTCAAGATGACATGTACTCGCTGTCCCAGTTACCATCTTCGAATATAATGACTTTCAAACGGTACGAGATAAATGGTAATACATTTTACACGATCGCCCAAGATAAGAAGAGCACCAACCAAAACAGTGGTGTCCGCTTTGATGCAACAACCAAGACGGGAAAGGAAACATATTATGGTTACATAGAGAAGATATGGGAACTTGATTATGGACGTGGTTTGAAGGTCCCTTTGTTTCGGTGCAAATGGATCAATATGACACGAGGCGGGATAACGGAAGACCCGCAGTATGGAATGACAACAGTGGATCTCAACAATCTTGCGTATGCAGACGAACCATTCGTCCTAGCTAATGATGTGGCACAGGTTTTCTATGTGAAGGATATGTCTACCAAGCCGAGAAAAAGAAAAGATAAGGAAGCGAATGCATCATACGATGAGCCAAAGCGCCACATAGTTCTTTCAGGGAAGAGAAACATCATGGGAGTGGATGACAAGACATGCATGTTAGAAGATTATGAAAAGTTTGGTGAAATTGCTCCATTCATAGTGAATATTGACCAGAGCATCCAGTTAAATGATGAAGATTTTCCAAGGCTACGGCGCAAAGGGACACACGCGAAGAAAAAGTTTCACACCCAAAGATCTGTGATGTGATCGGCTTCACTATCATCACTTTCTTCTGTGTTTCACACCCAGGAGGGAATCTCTGTAATAGTTAGGGTAGTTATGTGTTTTGGCATTTGAAACACAAATTTTTTTATGTGCAAACAAATTCTTTCATGCATTTACTGATTTTTTCAGCTAAATGACCCTAAAATTGAAAAGCATTTCAAATGAACTCAGAAAAGGTTGAAAGTTGGCATGGTATCATAATTTCACCCACATAGCATGTGCAAAAAAGTAGAGAGGGTTACCGCAAAAACTGGATGCACTTCGTGTACAAAATGGACAATCTCTTTCAAAGTATCAGGGTTTCGGACGAAAACTCATCCGTTACAAAGGAATTACATTTTTTGAATAACATAAGCATTACCAAATTGAATATAATGATAAAACACACTAATATTAAACATAAGAAAAAATATTCACTGAAAAATGTATTTCCAATGTTAAGTTATTCACAAACTAGTGATTCACACAAATTTCAAATAATTAGAAACGTAAACTATTCAAATTTGTAAACTACCGGCACTAATAGAAAGTTTGTAATTTTTTGTACCTAAAGCAAAAATATTCCCAAAGAAACTCTAAATACAGCGAAAAACAACTCAAAAATAAATAAAGAAAAAAAATAAGAAAATAAAAAAGCCCACCTACTGGGCGAGAGCGGCCTGCATATGACTAGAAACCCAACCTGTAGTTGGGCCAGGATGCGGGCCCGCAAGCCCAGTAGGCCCACAGGCAGAGTAGGAGAGGTAGGCCCAGAAGGCCCGCTACTGAGAGGAGATCAATGCAGTGCCCGCGCCGGGCTTATAAACTGGTCTGGCACTCCTCAACTAGCGAGGTGGGACTAAACCTGCGCGTCGCGTGGCAGCAAGACAACCTTTAGTACCGGGTCGTGGCTCCAACCGGTAATAAAGGGTTGGTCTTTAGTACCGGTTGGTGCCACCACCCGGTACTAAAGGTGGGTGCTTCCCGCCGCTTGGCCTGGCCAAAACAGACCTTTAGTACCAGTTGGTGGCTTCAACCGGTAGTAAAGGTTGTTCTATATAAGAATACACTTTAAAAAATCAGTTTCTCATCTCTCCCTCTGCTTCTTTCTCCTCTGCCCCGTTGCCGCCCCCGTTGTCACCCGTCGCCGTCCCCGTCGTCGCCCGTTGCCGTCCCCGTCGCCGTCCGTCGCCGTCCCCTATCGCCGTCGCCGTCGTCGTCCCGTCGCCGCGCCCGCCGACCTCCGTCGTCCTCGCCTGCCTGTCCCGTCCCGTCGTGCCGCCCGTCCCCATCCCCGTCGTCACCGCCCGCCTCCGTCCCCGTCGCCGCCCCCCGTCGCCGCGCCTCGCCGGTGAGCTCCTGCCCCGGCCGCCATGTCCACACACACATTGCTATAGAAATGTTTGAAATTTTTCTGTTTTTTAGTTATAGAAATATTAGAAATGTTAGTTATATTGAAATGTTATAAATTTTTCTGTTTTTTAGTTATAGAAATGTTAGCAATTTTTATGTTTTTTAGTTATAGAAATATTAGAAATGTTAGAAATTTTAGAATTAGTTTTAGCTAGATGAATTAGATTAATGTCAAATTGTTAGAATTTGCATATAGAATTTTAGTTATCACAATCCAATCACATTTAAAAAATGTTACTTTTTGCGGGCATATAGTATTTGTTCTCGACGATGCCCGGCCCGCATCCTCGCCGTCGACCCGTTCGCCACGATGTCCGGCTGACCCATGTCCGGGACTAGGCTCCGCAGGGCTGGCACTGGGAGGTCCTATCTGGAGGGGCGCGCCGCTTGGTGAGGAACCCGGCCTCGGGTCCCGTCGTCGACCCTTATCTCCTTTGGTGGCGTTCGCGTGGGCCACATTCGGTGCAGAGGGAGCCGGCCCCGCCGGAGGTGGTGCGTCCGTCGTGAGGAGGAGGACGAGCACGTCCATCGCAACATGGCTGCTATGGACGTCAGGTTCTCCAATACCTGGCAGGTTCTTTGGGCAGATGACCGGAGATATGATCCTATGATGGTTTCTTCTCTTTCGGTGTCCACCGCTCGCGCCCCAGGAACCGTGAGTGGCCTAGATTCTGCTGTAGTATTCGATCTTTATTAGCTACCTAGCCAGTGATGTATTCGATATATAATATTCGAGACGATGTATTCGAGATTATATATGTTATTAGAGAGGATGTACTCGAGATTATATATCATTCGAGACGATGCATATTATGTACTATATGATTCAGTTTTTCCTTATTGATTGCATCCATGCAATGTAATTTGAATACTAAATTGTTTTATATTTCTTCTGTATTAGTTAAGTAAAAGCTATGGCGAACAATACCGGCTAAGAGAGAGAGAAGAGGAATTGTTCGAGATCATACGCAGCCCTCGCAGGCTAGATGGTCTGAATGAAACAGATGACGGCTCCCAATATCTGAACAATACCGGGGAGGGTGATGATAAGATATTCGATCTCGACGACCGAGCAGATGAAGTCATGAACTATGATTATGATTATGATGATGTAGACAATGTCTATGATGACACATACAATGTTGATCTTGAAATGACAAAGACTATCAGCGAGGTATATTTATATAAGCAGACATCTGGTGATCATCACATGTTTTTTTTATTTGAAGATATATTAACGAATCTATCTTTCTTCTTTTAGCCCTCCGGATCGAGCAAATCTGCTTTCAGTGCGGAGTTCTTGTGAAGGACCAACTCCCGATCTCCATTCAAGAACGGAAAGAGCCAAAAACTAAACGTCCAGATGTTACTTGGGTCGACGACAGAGCAAAACAAAATCTTTGGGAATATCTGATGGAACATTTCACCCTACCACATTATTTCACTGATGCAGATGTGCAGAAATTCAAGGACGCTGCTCTTAAGAAGATGGCAATTGCATTCAACACCCACAAGAAAACTATATGGGCCAACTACCTCATTGCAGAAAGGAAGACTCTAGAATTCAAGGGAACACTGGAGAAGCAAAGAGAACACTGGCCTGCATTCGTGAAATTCAAGGAATCAGAATTATCTAAGGAACGGTTGAGAAAAAACAAGGCCAATGCTGCAAAAAGAATGCAGTTCCATAGGCTGGGGCCAGGTGGCTACGCGGTGGCAATGCCTAAGTGGGATAAGTCTGAGCAAGAGATGGAGGATGCAGGGGTCACTCCGGTTACTAGGAGCTGCCCCCCCAGGTGCAAAACTCGGTTCTATGCGCACGGGGGGCGTTGGACCCGAAGACAGGCCTGGTTTCGAAGAAGGCAAGTCCAAAAGGAGCTGAAAAAAAAGTTACTTGACGCAATATAAGATGCTTGAAAGGGGGTGTTCACGCCCAACAGAGAGAACGACGAGCTTACGCGCGCCCTGGGAAATCCTGAACACCCGGGAAGAACACGAGGCAATGGCGTTATTCCCTGGTATGAGGGCTTTTCGAAATGGAACGACGACTACAGGACCCGTGCAAGAAAGAAGATGGAGGAGGAAAACAAGACGAAGCTGGAGGAGGAGCAGAGGAAGCAGGACGCAGAACACCTTAAAGGACTAGAAGAAAGGCACGCGGACTTGGCACTCAAATTCCAGCAGCAGCAGATCGACTCACTTAGCCAGGAAAGGGGGTCCCAGCAGCGGCAACAGCAAGCGGATGATCGTCCAGCATTGGATAGCACCGTCCCATTCATGCCGAGAAGCAGCGTTGGTTCCACCCCGAGCGACGCACTGCTGGATACATACCCTATGGATGACATCATAGAGAACACTAACTGTGAGCTACACTTCAAAATTAAGAACATATCCATGAAGGTGGCGGACGCCGTTGCTTTTACAATTACCCCGAAGCAACCTTCCATTGCACCCCAATTCCAACGGGCTATGCTCGTTTCTTGGTTGATGAGTTGGTGGACCCATATTCGGGGCTACAGCTTGACATTCCTGGAGGTGACGACAAGCACACACTGGGAGAGGCCATACATCGTAGCATCCTATGGAGAAAGGATTGCATCATCTTTCGAAGTCCACCAACACCGCGTCTGGCGACTCCTCCTCGAAGTCCGCCACCGAGTCAGCAGACTCCCTCTCCTCTAAGTCCACGAACGCGTGAGCCGACTCCTCCTCGAAGTCCACCACCGTGTCAGCAGACTCCCGCTCCTCTAAGTCCACGAACGTGTGAGCAGACTCCTGCTTCAAGTCCGGCACAGCGTCAGGCCACTCCTCCCATTTCAAGTCTGACACCGTGTCAGGCCACACCTCCTTCTTCAAGTTCGGCACAGTGTTAGGCCATTCCTCCTGCTCCAACTCAGCCACGTCAACCTTCTCCGCCGCCTCAGCAATAGCAGAAGAGACATGCCGCAGCTATGGTGTGTAGTGGTATGAGTCGAGGTAGTACAGGAAGTACAGGCGGAGACAAGCGATATAAATATGGTCCAAGCCTCGCTCCTCTTCCTCAGAGGCCTTACGACATGACCGAGGAGCAAAACACAACCATAGTGAGGGCTGAAGTGGACTCCCATTTTGGACCGAAACCGGCACCGCCACGGAGGGAGAAAGTGCCTGAGAAAGTTATGGACCACTTTATTCATATGGTAAAAGAACCAGCTCCCAAGCCTGTTGACTCAGACTATGAGCACCAAATCAGGAAGGCAACATCGAGGACGACTACAGAAAGAAGCGAGCTCGAGCCAACAAGCATCTGTCAAAAATGCTGGAAACCCGTTCCCCAGCTGGGAGAACAGGCAGCGCAATCGATCCCCCTGCTTGTTGCGCCAACAACACATGAGAGTACGCACGCCCAATATTATTGTGGGCAAACCGTTAACGGTCCCTAGCTGGGCGATGTGGTAATAACCGAGGAGCATATAATGCAGGCTGAAATGCTCAAGATCACTGTTGGACAACTCCTCGAGATCGAGCCCATGTCTCCCCTTAGAGAGGAGGAAATAAAACGGAAATATGTCCGGGGCCAACCATTGGTCGAGCCCGAGGAGGTCAAGAACCTCCCAATGATAATGTATGAATTTCATGATTGGTACATGAGAATTACCAAGAGTTCCAATCGAGAGTCCCTCATGGAGCAAGTCAAGGAAGAGCATTACTTCCATAAGAAAGCTCTGTCCGTTGAGTATTCAAAACTATTTCAGTTATTCAATCAAGATGCACTCGAAAAATCTATCGTCGGTTGCTATTGTCTGTAAGTGATTTCTTTAAGTAATTTAAGTCTGAAGCTAGCTCTAGTGCTCATTGATTAATCATTAATTACCTGTAATTATATATCCTCACTATATATTCTTTTACGTGGTATTATGCAGGATGAAGATGTATGAAATGAAAAAAGTTGACGCTATGGCATTGGGTTCATTGACCCAAATATCGTTCATGAATACACATGGAAATTGGAATGGTGTAGACAAGATGTAGAGAAAAACATGCTAGAGTTCTTGAAGCGCCTCAATACCAATGAAGATATACTACTTCCTTACAACTTCGAGTGAGTCACACTGTCTTGTACTACAAATTCTGTTTTTGCTTACTAGCTAGATGTTAATACGTGTATAGGGTTAAGGGTCATAGTTGATTAGTGTTATGCACATGCCCGCTTAATTTATACATGCAAACTTATACGCATGCAGGTACCACAGGATCTTGTTAGACATTAAAGTTGAAGAAGGAAAAGTTGAAGTACTGGACTCACTACTTAAAAAAGAAAGTGACTACAGCATCGTAAAGGGGATAGTCAACAGGTAATTTCAATCATTATTAACTATATCTTGGCCTATTTAGTTCGTCATTTCCTGATATGAACTATTTAATAACCCCTTTATTAATTTTCTTTGCCGGTGGGCAGGGCTTGGGCAAAGTTCATCAAGGTGACTCCAGGAAAATGGCGAGAAAATCTATTTTGGTATCGACCCAAGGTAAGTAATTAAGTAGTACTAGCTAGCTAGCTACCATCTCTTTAATTCTTGTTTCAATACCATTAATTAATTATCATGCTTGATTAATTATTACCGATTAAATTCAATTCTCGTAAAGGCCCTCAAGCAGCGCCGGGGACTGAACTGTGTGCATTCTACGTTTGCGAGAACATTCGCATGATGGCGTCCGAAAGGAGCAGATCTGATAGACAGGACTGGGTACGTTTGTCAGAAACTATTCACAAATTTTTACACCATTATCGATATCAAGTCACACAACAAATACACATGCATATTGATCTCCTTCTTAACAGTTCAGAGAGGTGTGGGAGCAGCTCCTACCAACGGAGCGCATACTAGCACTTCAAGAGGAAATAGCGGGATTTTTGCTCGACCAGGTCATAGATCCCAAAGGAGAATACTATTACACGCTACCACCCCCATGAACCACCTGTCATCGTGCTCCGAAGGAACCAAGGCAACATGTAGGAGAAATTGTACATATATATATATACATGTGTATGTGTGAATAATTAATGGTGGTTGTGAGACATTCGATTATATATATATATGATCGGTTCTACGAGAAAATCTATTTATATATATGCATAACGTGTACAATATGTAGTATCGTAAAATACCAGCAAACAAAAAAGAATTAAATGGAAAACACAAAATTAATGGAAAAAAATTGAGACCAAAGCCCCCCCAAACATTTAGTACCGGTTGGTGCTACCAACCGGTAATAATGGTCTACCAGCACCTGGGCCTGGCTCGTGCCACGTGGTGGCACTTTAGCGCCGGTTCGTGCCGAACCGGTAGTAAAGGGGGGGCCTTTAGTCTCCACTCTTTAGTGTCGGTTGCAGAACCGGCACTAAAGGCCCTTACGAACCGGTGCTAAAGCCTGTTCTGCACTAGTGAACACAAAGAAGCAGAAGGACGAAGTAGGCTCCCCCGGCAAGACCCTTGCCGGGGCAGCCTCAGCAGCCCCGACAAGACCCTTGCCGGGGCGGCTCGCCCACACCAGCGGAGTGAGCCACCCTCGAGCCCGCAGGTTCCAACTCAACCAACCACATTGGAACTAGGGCTCAGGAGGCACCTCCATGGTGGCATGCAGTTCTTTGTCAAGACCAAGGAATATTCAAGATCAAATGAGGATTAAAAGGCAACGGTCCTCGGCAAGGTCCTTGCCTAGGAGAGCCACAAGACCCCCGGCAAGACCCTTGCCGGGGACGACAGCGCGCCACGGCGAGACCCTTGTCGGGCCACCCAGCAAGGCCCTCACCGAGGACGCCCAGGCAACCGCCAGCTCGCACCAACCAAGTCTCCACCGCCGTTCGCATGCAGCTGCCAGCTCAACCAGCTGGGCTGGCACCTGCGTGGCAACATGCAGCTTCCAGGCCGGATTGACAAGCGCCTGCGTGATGGCATGCAGATCTTCTTGAAGACCCTACCACCGCGCCACCTCAGCTGCCTGCCTGCCTACATGGCGCTGCATGCATCGCTGGCCAGGGCACGTGTCGAAGAGAGGAGGAGCGGCGACGGATGGGACGGGCCTCGCTCCCGTCCCCGATAAAGCTAGGGGACACCTCAGCGGCGCATTAAATGCGCCTTGTCCTGTAATACGAGCGAGAAGCTCGCAGCACAGTACACCTTTCCACCTCCTGTGTGCCACTGTGGCAGCCCCTTTCGACTATAAAAAGAGGCCCATGGCGTACTGGAGAAGGATTCGGCTCCTTGGAACTACTCAGACACCGTCGATAGTTCAAGGGCTCAAGAACACTCAATACATCCACCAAATCAGGACTAGGGTTTTACGCATCCTCGTGGCTCAACCTGGGTAAATGATCCTTGTGCTGATTACTAATCCTGTTCTTCTCGCAACCCTGCGCCCCGGTAACCGTAGTAGGGATTCGTGTGATACCATAGGTGTCGTTCCACACCGACACCAGACGTTCTTGTCCTTATTGATATCTTCCTTCATCTTTGCATAGTTGGGGTTGATGATGGCCGAGGTGAGGTCAACCAGGGAGTTCAGTTTGCTTTTGTCGCTGCCCCATACCTTGTAGTGGTGCTAGATGTTGACAAGATTCGGGCATTTCAAGTCCGAAACCTTGAGCTCTTTTAGATCGTTGGTGGTGGCCACCATAGCGAAACTGTAGTTGGGGCTCTTGATAAACCTGGAGAAACGCTCGCAAGGCCTTGTGGCAAGGTGGATGTGGTAGACGATGACGTCATTTCACATGCACAACTGGGCAACGACAACCTTCTGATCGTGCCCGGCACGACCGATGGTGTACTTGAGGTCGAAGCCGGCCACTCGGTACTTATCCTTGGCAAGGAACTGCTCCATAGTTTGGATGGAGCTCTCCACCGAGACCGGATCATTCGTGTACACCACCAAGAGGGCCTTCCCCCTCATGTGGGTGTCCACCACGTGATGCGTGGTGAAATGCACGTGGTTGTCGTCGTCGGCCGCTGGGAGCGCCATTGGAGCCACGGGGAGCGCCATTGGAACCGCTGGATGTCCTTTCTGTATGTGTCCTCGTGGGTGTGCTTATTGTGTCGTGTGAGCCGAGAGATGAAGGTAAATGGCTGCAGGAACAAAAGGGGGCCAGGCGGCGTGGATTCTCGGCGCATCCGAATGGCAGTTTTTGCAGCGGGTAACTGCATCGTCGCACCACGCCCAGCTCAACCGCTTGCACATGAATGGGAGGTGGTGGTCGTGGCCGCCACCCCGTCGTCGGGCGCCGTGGCCGCCAGCCCACCGTCGACCGTCGGGGTCATCACCCGCTCCGCCACCACCGCCCGAAGGCGGGAGGCGGAGGTGGATGCCCGCACGTGCGACAACGACCTTGCGTGCTACACCGAGTTCCTGCCGGAGGAGGAGGTGGAGCGCCTCGTCAAGCATGCAAATAGCCTTACCGACGCAGTGGCCACGACACACTCCGCCTTAGAGGCGAGGAATTAGGAGATCTACGAGGAGAACCACCACTTCGAGAGGGTTCGTCTGGAGCGGCAGAGGGCGTTCGAGGTGAGAGTCGCTCAAGCTGCATTAGCGGCAGGCACCGTTGCGGTTGCCCAGCTCGTCGGTAGGCTGCTCCTACTCCGCCTATTACTGAGCGTGCTCGGCAGAGGAAAGGTAGCCGGAAGTAGTACAAAGCCCCTCCGCAGTAGTAGTAGTATTTAGGGGCTATTTTGTTCAGTTCATCTGAATATAGATGTGGTGGAACTGTACAACGTACTTAAAATTAGCTAGTATATATAGTTGAACTAGCTATTTCAGTACGTGGTTGGCAACAATTGGGAAAAGTTTGGTTGGTTCAGCTGTCGAGTTGAACTTTTTGTATAAATTAAGAACGACTGCTTAATCTGTTAATGAAATCGATGCTTAATTACTGAATTTTAGTTGCAAAAATTAGATACTGCTAGTGATTTTTAGCTTCATATTTTGAAAAATCACAGTGTTACAAGAATTGAAAAATCTTACCAAATTGTTTGTACGTGGTTGCACACGGGTTATCCAAAACAACCGTTTGCATTGAAGGGATGCACAAATTCTGCGCTGCTCTCGCTTTGCATACGGGTGTTCTATCTAAAATGTTTGCGATCAAGAGCTGCAGAAATCCTGCTCGGCACATTTTCTCTTGGCTTCCTGGGGAAGCTGTCGGTTTGCATACCGGTGTTCTAACTAAAATGTTTGTGATTAGTGTTTTATATTTAAAAAGCAAATTAAACTGTGTCTTGGGCGCCATTAATGGAGAGGATAGGAGCAAGGCGGATGGCCATGGGAATCAAAGGGCTCGCTTCCCAGTGAACCTGCGCAGCGTACAACTTGCATGCTTCCCGGTGAGCCTGCGCACTCAAGAACAACTTGCACGCCTCTCGGTCAGCCTGTGCATCGGACGACGCTTGCACGACACCCGTTCAGTCAAGGTCAAGCATCTGTCCACACGGCACCTCCTACAGCCATTAAAACCAAGACACATGGTGTCACGTCAATGGTTAACGGAATTTTTGATTTACTATAATTTAAAAACCAGGCATCTCAATGTTTTGCCGGCAATCAACGGTGCCCTGGTGTTTGAAATTCATTCCCATTTCTTTCATGGGACCTAAACATGCACCCAAGGATACATATTTGATTTTCAACCAATTTATATGCACTGGAGCATGTGCATGTAGTTCAAATTTTAGTTATGCACATAAAATGCATTGAAAACTTAGTTAATGCATAAAAATGTCCAAATGAACCCCGAAAATAAAAAAAATCACACAACATTCCTGTTATTCTATGTTGACACGAGAAAAAAAATTGAAAGCAATAAGAGACAATGAATATCGTTTCTTCCCCAATGGTGGGACATTCCCTAGAGAAAACCATCATGCTTGTTGTGAGAAGCTCCGGTTTGTGAGAAGCATATAACCAAACCTGACCCAAATTGGAAAAAAAATTGTACCACGGCATGTTGATGCCGCTCCATGATAGAACGCCAAGTTTCATGAATTTCAGACGAGTTTTGGATTTACTAGAATTCAAAAACCAGGCATCTCAATGTTTTGCCGGCAATCAACGGTGCCCTAGTGTTTGAAATTCATCCCCATTTCTTGCATGGGACCTAAGCATGCACCCAAGGACACATATTTGATTTTTCAACCAATTTATATGCACTCGAGCATGTGCATGTAGTTCAAATTTGAATTATGCACATAAATGCAGTGAAAACTCAGTTAATGCATAAAAATGTCCTAAACGAACCCCGAAAAATCACAAAAATTTACACAACACTCCTGTTGTTCTATGTTGACACGAGTAAAAAAATGAAAGCAATAAGAGGCAATGGATATCGTTTCGTCCACAAAGGTGGGACGTTCCCTACCGAAAACCATCATGCTTGTTGTGAGAAGCGTATACCCAAACCTGCCCCAAATGGGACAAAATTTGTACCACGGCATGTTGATGCCGCTCCATGATAGCATGCCAAGTTTCATGAATTTCAGACGAGTTTTGGATTTACTAGAAATTAAGAACCAGGCATCTCAATGTTTTTCTGGCAATCAACTGTGCCCTGGTGTTTGAAATTCATTCCCATTTCTTGCATGGGACCTAAGCATGCACTCGAGGACACATATTTGATTTGTCAACCAATTTATATGCACTGGAGCATGTGCATGTAGTTGAAATTTGAATTATGCACACAAATGCATTGGAAACTCAGTTAATGCATACAAATGTCCAAACGAACCCCGAAAATTCACACAACACTCCTGTTGTTCTATGTTGACACGAGAGAAAAATATGGAAGCAATAAGAGGCAATGGATATCGTTTTGTCCCCAAAGGTGGGACGTTCCCTACCGAAAACCATCATGTTAGTTGTGAGAAGCTCCGGTTTGTGAGAAGCATATGCCCAAACCTGCCCCAAATGGGACAAAATTTGTACCACGGCATGTTGATGCCGCTCCATGATAGTATGCCAAGTTTCAAGATTTTCAGACGAGTTTTGGATTTACTAGAATTTAGAAACCATGCATCTCAATGTTTTGCCGACAATCAACAGTGCCCTGGTGTTTGAAATTCATTCCCATTTCTTGCATGGGATCTAAGCATGCACCCAAGGAAACATATTTGATTTTTCAACCAATTTATATGCACTAGAGCATGTGCATGTAGTTCAAATTTGAATTATGCTCATAAATGCATTGAAAACTCAGTTAATGCATAAAAATGTCCAAACGAACCCTGAAAAATCACAAAATATCACACAACACTCCTGTTGTTCTATGTTGACACGAGAACAAAAAATTGAAAGCAATAAGAGGTAATGGTTATCATTTCGTCCCCAAAGGTGGGACGTTCCCTACCGAAAACCATCATGCTTGTTGTGAGAAGCTCCGGTTTGTGAGAAGCATATACCCGAACCTGCCCCAAATGGAACAAAATTTGTACCACAACATGTTGATGCCGCTCCATTATAGCATACCAAGTTTCATGAATTTCAGACGATTTTTGGATTTACTAGAATTTAAAAACCAGGCATCTCAATGTTTTGCCGGCAATCAACGGTGCCCCGGTGTTTGAAATTCATTCCCATTTCTTGCATGGGACCTAAGCAGGCACCCAAGGACACACATTTGATTTTTCAACCAATTTATATGCAATGGAGCATGTGCATGTAGTTCAAATTTGAATTATGCACATAAAATGCATTGAAAACTCAGTTAATGCATAAAAATTTCCAACGGAACACTGAAAAATCACAAAAATTCACACAACACTCCTGTTGTTCTTTGTTGACACGAAAAAAAATTGAAAGCCATAAGAGGCAATGGATATCATTTCGTCCCCAAAGGTGGGACGTTCCTCATCGAAAACTATCGTGCTTGTTGTGAGAAGCTCCGGTTTGTGAGAAGCATATACCCGAACCTACCCCAAATGGGACAAAATTTGCACCACAACATGTTGATGCCGCTCCATGATAGCATGCCAAGTTTCATGAATTTCAGAGGAGCTTTGGATTTACTAGAATTTAAAAACCAGGCATCTCAATGTTTTGTCGGCAATCAACGGCGCTCCGGTGTTTGAAATTCATTCCCATTTCTTGCATGGGACCTAAGTATGCACCCAAGGACACATATTTGATTTTTCAACCAATTTATATGCACAGGAGCATGGTCATGTAGTTCATATTTGAATTATGCACATAAATGCATTGAAAACTCAGTTAATGCATAAAAATGTCCAAACGAACCCCGAAAAATCACAAAAGTTCACACAACACTCTTGTTGTTCTATGTTGACACGAGAAAAAATTGAAAGCAATAAGAGGCAATGGATATCGTTTCGTCCCCAAAGGTGGGGCGTTCCCTACCGAAAACCATCATGCTTGTTGTGAGAAGCTCCGGTTTGTGAGAAGCTTATACCCAAACCTGCCCCAAATGGGACAAAATTTGTACCACGACATGTTGATGCCGCTCCGTGATAGCATGCCAAGTTTCATGAATTTTAGACGAGTTTTGGATTTACTAGAATTTAAAAACCAGTCATCTCAATGTTTTGCCGGCAATCAACGGTGCCCTAGTGTTTGAAATTCATTCCCATTTCTTGCATGGGACCTAAGCATGCACCCAAGGACACATATTTGATTTTTCAACCAATTTATATGTACTGGAGCATGTGCATGTAGTTCAAATTTGAATTGTTCACATGAAATGTCAAGAAAACCAATTTAATGTATAAAATGCTCAAACGAACCCTGAATAATTCCAATTCTTTTACGACACACATATAGTTGCATGTTCACTCACGATAAAAGGTCTAGCAATTCAAACACCGTCCATTGCCGCTGTGACCCCATTATGTAATTCAAATCAAGATGAAAAATCAAGTAGATAACACACAGTTTATTATCAGCAACGGTGTGAGATGTAGTACAAAATATCTTGGAGCACTGTTGGTGTATAGTACGCCTATGGATTACGCGAGAAGGTGCGTCTGCTACAGTCCACAGCCGTCGTCTCAAGCACACTAGCTCGCTCCCCAAATATCATTTCACTGTTCAATCGTCACCGGTGAAAGATGGGCACGTGGACCCGCGTCGTGAGGGCAACTTTGGTGGCCCACTCCGGCGAGAGCGCGACCGCATCTGCCATGTGCATGCTAACAAGGTGCATGAGCGCGGCCGGAATTTGCGACCGGGCGGCAAAGGCAGCCCAAACGGCCGCTGTTGCTTCTCAGGTGGCGGCAGCAACATCTGCCTCAGAGATAGCAACTGGCGAGAGCGGCACAACAGCTGTCCGTTTCGCAGCGGAGGCCTTAGCCCTAATGGGGGTCGCCCACGACCATGTCGAGGCCGCTCACGCCCAGCTCCTGGCGGCCACCGCACAAATCGAACGAAGCTTCTCCGACAACGGTCGGAAACCCACGGCCTAAGAGCTGGCAATCGCCGAGTGTTCGAGCAGCCGTTCGTTCCTCCGCCGCATACCTTGCGGCGACGGAGCCCGTCCAAGCCTAGATCGCATCCGCCCATGCCCAGCTCGTGGCGGCCTTTTCCAAAGAGATGGCGTATGCGGATGGGGAGATGCTTGCCGAGTATGGTGCGATGGATGCCATGGAGCCCCTTCCCCAGGATACCATCGGGCGCGAGCTGGACATGGAGGTAGCGGCGGAGATCGACAAGCACCAGCCATAGTAGTACTCTTTGTTTTGTTTAATTAAGAGCATCGGTCTTTAATTTGTTAGAGTAATGTTTAGGCCAGCTAGCTCTGTTTAATTGCTGAACTTGCTCGATTAAGAAGTGTGGGGGTGCTGTAGTCTCCTTGTGTACCGAAATTATGCAATGACGTGGATGACCACTATAACCATGGAAATTCGAACCAAAACTTTTGATGTTCAAACTCATCACACACGGGTTAAGCTATCTGAATCGTTTGTGATGTCCACATATCATAGACAGTTCTGATTAAGGGACCGTGTCTGATGACACTTTGCGCTTCAGTTTTTTGGCTGAAGCGATTCCAAATTTTCGGCTTCTGCAGAAATATCTACCTCCGCGCCCCCTCCCCCTTACCAAAAGCCACATTTCCCCTCTTTCCGCCTTCCTTTCCAAGTTGAAACCTTCACTCTTTTCTTGCAGCACCGCCACCTCCTCGCCAACGACCCTTCTTCACGCTGCTCGGCCTCCTCTATCCAGGTAGGTAATCCACACCTGACCCCCATCCTCCTCCTCCTTCCACATCCTACATGCCCCGACCGCCGGCGCTAGCGCGACACCTTCCACCCAAATTACCGACCCCTCCACCAAATAAGCGCAGGCCTAAGCCATGGTGCACGCAGTATAGCCAGGACCTCAAGGAGCATTTGGCAGCGGAGAAGCAAATCGCGGCCGCATGCGCGGATGAGGTCGCGATGGCTGCCATTCGTGCCGACCCCCAGATCTTGAAGGAGCACCGTGCCAATTTCTAGCTACGCCGGTTAAGCATGCTCGGTTTACCCGTTGTGTGTGCTGCTCCTGCCTTTCCTTTAAAAATTCTAGTGAATTGTGCTATCTAATTTCACCATGCAATCTGTTGCTCTAGTGTATATGTTCTATATGTCGTGCAGTGTGGTGCTCACTTATTAACTGTTTTGTTAATTAGTTGTCATCTTTACTTAACTATTTGGTTCAATTCTGCAAATGTGATGTTCAATTCTTCCGGCTGCAATTTTGTATTGTCTTCCATGTGAGAAAGAAGTCGAATTTATCTTTACAAAATTGTGGGTGCATTCTGTTATTATATACCATGTGAGGAATAAATGGAATTTGGCTGTAGTAAATACATGAGAAAGAAATACAATTGCTACAATAGGCTTTAGTTAACTATTTGGTTAACTCTCGTATCTTCTATTAGGAGTATGTTATAGTGTGAAATGTGGTGCTCAGTTAATGTTTGGTTCATTTGTTGTGGTGTTTAGTTAACTGCTTGGTTCAATTCTGCTATGCGAGGTGCAATTGTCTTGGGTAGAACTTTGTATTGTTGTGCATGTGAGGAAGAAATCGAATTTGGCTGCACTTAATACATGAGAAACATATACAAGTGCTATATTTCGTAGTTCTCAATCATGCTTGGTTTGGGTAAATGGGTTTTTTGTGTGGCTTCAATTAATCTGATGCATCTGCAATGTGCTTATTTTTCATCAACATATCTTATTGATAGCATGCGAACCCTTACTTAACCTGATGACTAACTACCTTATATGTGTTGCAGGGAAACAATGGGAAGCACTGAGGTTTACAATCGAGGTTAGCACGTGCATGCTCCGTTGTCTAATTGCACATTATTGTGCAATTGCAAGAACCATTCTAATATTTTGATTTTTAACAATTTGGTCTTGCACATGTAGGTCCTGCTGTCAGAGGTTTTGACCCACTGTTCGACCCTTTTTGCATATGGGGAAATGAGTTGTCCATGAATATCAATCAAATCAAGAAACTCAGAAAGATTGTTAGGATAAAGAAATTAGCGATAAAAAACAACAAGATCTTTGTCTGCAGAATGAAGAAGACATCAATTCACTACAAGATGGTACTAACTATTATACCTTGCCTTTTTTATTCCTTTGCCCCATTTCAAATATAGAGAAGATATTTATGCACATCCTTGTTTTCAGGCCTTTCCAAAGCAGCTCACTGATGATTACCTCACAAACCACCTCTATGGTCAGGAGGCGAGGAAGGTTTTCATACAACACCCACGGTTCAATATTGAAGTGTTCCTGAAGAGGATGAAGGATGGACGGTCAATCATCCACGGGCATTGGCCTAAAGTTGCAAAGACCCTCAACATGAATGAAGGCTCAATATTTGCCTTCCGCTTCAGTAGTTTTCCAGATGAGATGCATATGTCTATATACTGTCTATGATGCTAATTTCGAAAGGTTCTATATGTTGCATGTGGAACTTCTTCTGCCGGTGCTGATTGTGTAATGGGGTAGCTGAGTGCTGAAGCTATATCATGTTGTACTCTGATGTATTTCAATTGTGAAATTCTGCTTCCTTAATATGGGAATGAAATATATTGTGTGCTTAATATGAAGTGTCAATTAGATTAATAAATGGATTATGAATATTCAGATAATTAGCCTGCTAATGGCGAATTAGCCTGCTAATTGTGTTTTGCTATTGCAAACGGTTGTTGAAAAAAATACAATGGGCGATGACCTCAGGTAACGCACGTAGTTTCTAGGAATAAACCGTGTTTGATCAATGAACAATCACACACGACTTTCTCTTGAAAACTATTTGCGTTAGGCCACCTTGCGGAAACGTTTACCACATAAAAATTGTGTGTGATGGACAACCTTTGCCACAAAGTTTCTTCTATGGACCGTGTGTGATACATTCAATAACGCAAACGATTTAACGGGAAAAATTATGTGTGATGTACCTGTGAACAGAAACGTTTTCCTTGGAGCGACTGTGTGGGATGTGCATATGAACGAAAACGTTTAGCGGGGACTGACTGTGTGGGATGTACTTGCGACCGGAAACAATTTCGCCGTATAATTGTATTTTTTAGCTCTACTGTATGTATTTTCGTATTTGAGTGCTCGCTGGTCGCACACGACCTCATTTTGTCGAACATGCGTGCCAGGAGGGCATATCCCCGACGGTTTCTGGGTCGTGTGGGAAGGACCCCCCTATCACCCACACTCACTTGGCGACGGTTCCAAATGTCGTCGCGGAAAGGGGTTAAAAACCATTTGTTTAGGACCGACGCGCACGAGTGATTTAACTAAAACCTAGCACTAATCTAATATAATATAATCTAATCTAGCTACCTATATATCTAATATATCTATTATATAAAATAGAAAAGAAAAAGCAGAAAAAAAACAGAACTCCTCCTCCTCCTCCTCTTCTTCTTATTTTTCTTCTTCCTTCTTTTACTTTTTCCTCTTTTATTCTCATCTTCTCCTATTTTTCTTCTTCTTCTTCTTCTTCTCCTCCCCCTCCTCCTCCTCCTCCTCTTATTCTTCTTCTTCTTCTTCCCCCTTCTACTTATTCTACTTTTCTTCTTCTTTTTTCATCTTTTTTCACTTCCTTTAATTATGACTATTTAACTAAAACCTAAATCTAATCTAATATAATCTAATCTAGCTAACTATATAACCTAAACTAATTAAACCTAAACCTAAACTAAATAACCTAAACTAATTAAACTAAGTAACCTAAACTAATTAAACTAAAAACCTAAACTCAAAAAACTTAAACTAAAAAACCTAAACTAGACAGAAAAGAAAACAGGGGGTGGCAGGGGCTCACCGTGGGGGGCTGCGATGGTTCGTGCAGGGGCGGCGGTGAGGCGGGGTGGCGACGGGGCGGGGAGGGGGCAGCGACGGGCGGTGCTCCTTGGGGGCGGTCAACCCAGCAGGCTGGGTGAGGAGGCGACGACGATGGGGCGGGGAGGGGGCGACGACGGGGTGGGGAGGGGGCGGCCACGGGGCGGGGAGGGGCGGCGACGGCGCGGGGAGGGTGCAGCGGCGACGTCGCGGGGTGGCATGAGGGAGGAAGAAAGAGGAGAGAAGACAGAGAGAGAGAGAGAGGGCGACGGCGGGGGTGCGACCGTTAAGTCAATTTCGAAGCTTTGCCGTCTGCCCCACCTTTGCCATCTGCTAGCGGACGACAAAGAGGGGTTTTGGCCCACTGTCTGTCAACCCCTAATGGGTCCGCTCTTTGCCGTCCGCTAGCAGACGGCAAAGCTTCTTTGCCGTCCGCTAGCACACGGAAAGAGATGGCTCATGGCAAAGCCAGCCGTGCCATCCGCTGCGTCGTTGTCGTCCGCTTTCTGGTGGCTGATGGCAAAGCCTTCCTTTTTCGTCCGCTAGATGACGGCAAAGAGTCGGTAGTTGGCAAATCTCCTGATTCCAGTAGTGTGATGTTCGTGTTCTTGAAAATGATCATGATGAGGGACTTGATAATCTTATTGTACTTGAACTATGGGCATCAGTTGAGCAATAGGAGCTTGTGGTGGTATGAGTGTTTAGGTGATTTGATTATGTGTAAAACTTCCATCTTCTTCTTCATCGTCATGAGGTTCTTGTTCCATGGGAAGGAGAGCACCAACACCCATGGTCAAAATATCTTGAGACGAATCTTCTGCACCTACATCACTTAGATCAACTTGCTCCCCATGGGAGCCATTAAATTCATCAAACACCACATCACAAGTTTCTACAACACATCCATTGGATTTGTTGTAGACTCTATAGGCATGAGAGTTTGATCCATAGCCAAAAAATATGCACTCAGTTGTTTTGGATTGAAATTCTCCTAACTGTTCTCTTTTGTTGAGGATGAAACATTTGCACCCAAATACACGAAAGTACTTGACATTTTTCTTGTTCCCGGTTAGGAGTGTTGGGGAACGTAGTAATAATTTAAAAATTCCTACGTGTCACTAAGATCAATCTAGGAGATGCTAGCAACGAGAGAGAGGGAGTGAATCTTCATACCCTTGAAGATCCCTAAGCGGAAGCGTTACAAGGAACGCGGATGATGGAGTCGTACTCGCGGCGATTCAAATCGCGAAAGATTCGATCTAGCACCGAACGGACGGCGCCTCCGCGTTCAACACACGTACATCCCGGGGACGTCTCCTCCTTCTTGATCTAGAAAGGGGAGAGGAGAAGTTGAGGGAGAGCTCCAGCAGCATGACGGCGTGGTGGTGGAGCTTGCAGTTCTCTGACAGGGCTTCGCCAAGCACTACAGAGGAGGAGGAGGTGTTGGAGAGGGGGAGAGCTGCGCCAGGGAAGGGGAGCTGCTGCCCTCCCACCCCCCTCTATTTATAGGGTGAAGGGGGAAGGGGCCGGCCCCCTTAGATCCCATCTACAAGGGGGGGCGCCGGCCAGGGGGGAAACTTGCCCCCCAAGTTTGGTGGGAGGCACCCCCACCCCCTAGGGTTTCTAACCCTAGGCGCCTTGGTCCCTTGGGGGGCACACCAGCACACTAGGGGCTGGTTCCCACACTTGTTCAGCCCACTTGGCCCACCGGGGCAGGTGGCCCCACCCGATGGACCCCCGGACACCTTTCGGTGGTCCTGGTACAATACCGATAACACCTGAAATTATTCCGGCGACTGAAACTGAACTTCCCATATATAATTCTTCACCTCCGGACCATTCTAGAACTCCTCGTGACATCTGGGATCTCATCCAGGACTCTGAACAACCTTCCGTAACCACATACAATTTCCCATAACAACTCTAGTGTCACCGAACCTTAAGTGTGTAGACCCTACGGGTTCGGGAACCATGTAGACATTACCGAGACATCTCTCCGGCCAATAACCAATAGCGGGATCTAGATACCCATGTTGGCTCCCACATGTTCCACGATGATCTCATCGGATGAACCACGATGTTGGGGATTCAATCAATTCCGTATACAATTCCCTTTGTCCATCGGTATGTTACTTGCCCGGGATTCAATCGTCGGTATCCTCATGCCTCGTTCAATCTCGTTACCGGCAAGTCTCTTTACTCGTTCCATAATGCATGATCCCGTGGCTAAATCCTTAGTCACATTGAGCTCATTTAGATGATGCATTACCGAGTGGGCCCAGAGACACCTCTCCGTCATACGGAGTGACAAATCCCAGTCTTAATTCGTGCCAACCCAACACACACTTTCAGAGATACCTGTACTGCACCTTTATAGCCACCTAGTTACGTTGTGACGTTTGGTACACCCAAAGCATTCCTATGGTATCCAGGATTTGCACAATCATGGTCTAAGTAGACAGTATATTCTTGGGTGGGTGCTTTGATTGATGTTGCTTTCCCGGCTATGCATGCACTACACACACGATCTTTCTCAAAGGAGACATTGGTTAGTCCAAGGATGTGATTACCCTTTAAGAGATCTTGAAGATTTCTCATGCCGACATGGGCTAGCCGGCGATGCCATAGCCACCCCTTGTCGTCCTTGGCCATTAGACAAGTTGCATGGAATGTGCTCTCTTTCGAGAAGTCAACTGTGTAAAGGTTGCCATCCAACTCTCCAACAAAGTCCACTTCAAGAGTATCTCTCTTAAAGACTTCCACATCTGTTAGTCCAAAGAGTGTATCATAACCAACAGAAGCCAATTGGCGAACGGAAAGCAAATGGTATTTAAGGGATTTGACAAGCATGACATTTGCAAGAGACATGTCATTTGTGATAGCAACCTTGCCCAACCCAAGTACATGTCCTTTTGATCCTCCACCAAACATAATTCTAATAAATGGTTGAATAGCTTCCATGAAATCATAGAGCAATTTGCTACCTCTGGTCATATGATTTGTACATCCACTATTGATCACCCATTTTACTCCACCAGAGAAAGCAACGTACACACACTTATGACTTGGTTAGAGGCACCCATTTTGCAATTGGAACTCTCAAGTTAGTCACAAGGGTCTTAGGGACCCAAATAGCATAAAACCGGAATGCATTTAGAGGACCATCAAATTTTGCATCTCCATCCTTAGTTTTAAGAAGTACATAGGATGGAGGTATGAACTGTTTTGGCTTGTTGAGAGTGGGCATGCCCCTTGTGGCCTTCCCACTCACAACCTTACCTTTCTCATTGTTGCCTTCTCGTGCAAATGTTTCTTTCAGAGGAGTGGTGCACTTTTGACAAGATGCCTTCTTCTTGCTTATGCTTGGGTCAAACCCGAGCCCCTCTTTGGAAAACACCTCATTGTGTTGGCTCAATGCCTCATTAAGGTTCTTTTGTCCTTGAGAACATGTTATGAGTCCTTTCTCGAGTTGAGCCTTGAGAAAGCAATTCTCCTCAAGAATAGATGCTAGGTCACCATTAGATTTAGCAGTACAAGCATCAACATTTGATAATATCAAGATAAGTAAGCTTGAGCGTCTCAAAACTCTTTATAAGAAGGGTGAGCTCTTCTTCCTTAGTCTTGAGGGACACAGATAGAAGCTCATAATCCTTAGAGAGAGAAGCATGGGCTTCACAAACTTACTCTTATCATTCATCAACTCCTCGCAAGAGTCCTTAGCCTTTTCCAAGGAGGCAAGTTCTTTAGCACCAATTTTCAAGCATAGCTCATCATTTTGTGCTTCCTCATATTGGACTTTCCGCTCAAGGATTTCATATTTTTCCTTTTCCTTGGTTATGAGGGTTTTGAGTTCCTTAATGGTGATGATGTGCTTACTCACCATCTCCATAAGCATACGAAACATAGTGAGCTTATTTCCTTTGAGGGAGCACATGAACTTATTTAGTTTAGCAAGCATAGGATCATCTATATCATCATCATAATTATCCTTCGCATCAAGATACTCATCACTAGAAGTAGAAGGAGTGAAAATAGGAGAGTTTGATCGTGGTGTTACCTTGACCTTGTCAGGAGAGTTTTGGCCCTCTCCATCTTCTACCATGGCCTTTGCCATTAGGCACTTGTGAGAGTTGCCCTTGAAGTCTTTCATATAGTTGTAGGTGAAAACATCACCACTCTTGTTGACTAGCCTCAAAGTGTTTTGAGAATCTTGAGCTACTCTGGAAACACCACTAACATCATCCGGGTCGGATTCTTCATGAGCAACCATTGCTTTCCCATCTCTCTTCTTGAGCTTGGTGTTCAAAGGATTTGGCAACTTCTTCTTGGGAAAGGTCTTGGGAAACCTTGGTTTATCTTCTCTCTTCTCATAGAGGCAATAGTAGGAGAAGTTGTTGGCTTCTTCACAGTTGTAGAATTTTCTCACTTTCTTCTTCTGGAATCTTCCCTTGAATTTTCCCGCGCTAAAATTCTTGACAAAGAGGGCAATGTCTTCATATGAAGGGCTCTCATCCAAGTCAATCTCATCACCATCTTCATCCTCATCGTCTTCATCTTCTTCACTTTGCTCTTCTTCATATACATGCTTGCCCTTCAATGCAAGATTGATTTTTGATGTTGAGGTACCATGTATGGCAAGCTGTTTTGTAGCATTTGACTTTGATTCTTAAAATAGTTGGAAAGTGGATATGATGTCATCCAGAGTCATTTCCTTGAATCCATGGTGTTGTCTTATGTCCCACACCATTTGTTGATGATACGGAGCAAGAGCATGAAGCAACTTGTCCACAAGAAATCGCTTGGTCAAGTTGAATCCATCTTGTGTCTTGTCACATTCACAAGACTCGATGTCGGTGGTGAGAGTCATGAGACGCTCAAGGAGCTACTTGGGGAATTCACCTTTCTCCATACAAAAGTTTTGCAATTGACTCTTGGCAATTTCATATTGTGCAAGTCGGAGAGTGGAGGTACCGGTCTTGGTCCTCGAAATGCTATCCCACAATTCCTTAGCACTTGTGATGTGTATGTAGGGTCTCCTTTGCTTATCATTCATACCTTTTATTATGCACATGATTGTGGTGTCGTTGAGATGCTTTTCATAAGTTTCTCTTGGAGTGAGATTCTTTGGTTCAATAGGGTTGTAGCCATGCTCCAAATTGTCCAACATTTCATCATTGGCGTACCTAAGATGGTCCTGCATACCAACTCTCCACAAAGCAAAATTGGAACTATCATCAAGCAACGGAGGTTTTCCTCCAGGATTATACTTAGGTTTCTCAACTTGAGGTCTAGCATACGGCCATGGAACACTAGATTGATCATTGCTAGGAGGTTGTTGGCCACGTGAGGGAGTAGGCACAGTTGGCCTCGAGGCCGCACCACCCGAAAGTGGTGCGAGCATCGTGGTTAATGTGGCTAGCCTCATTTGGACCAAAGCCTCAAGAGAGGCATCATGCTCCTCCTTTTGCTTAGCAAGGGCCCATTCCAGATCCTCAGAAGTGATGGACTTGACTTCAGAAGAAGCATTTCCCTTCTCCTTCGGATCTGCAACAAGGGGAGTCCCATCGGGGTTCATCTCGCTCTAGGGCGGTTAAGTTACAAGAATAGAGCACGAGGCTATGATACCAATTGAAAAGATCGAGATGGACCTAAAGGGGGGGAGGGTGAATAGGTACAAATACAAATTTTAATAATTACTTAGCAATTTTAGGCAATAATGCGGAATATTAAAGTGAGCCTAACAATTGCAAGTATGATGCTAAGAGCTAAGCAAGGTAAACGAGTAACACAAATATGTGAGTAAGCAGGCACAGTATGATATAAGTAAGGCCTAAGAGACAATGAACTACAAGTAGGAAGTTAGGGTTAGGGATAACCGCAACTCCGAGAGACCAGGATCTATGCCGATGTTCACTTCCTTGGAGGAAGCTACGTCACCGTTAGAGAGGTGGATGTTACCACGAAGGCACACCAACGCCATGAAGGCTCGCCCTATTCTCCCTTTGAGACAACATCAGAAGGCGTTTCTCAACCAGTAGTGGTAGACCTTGGGGTGGTTTGCAAACTCTCACAATCTTTCCGGGGGTAGTCACAATGGTAGATTCCTCTCCGAAAGACTCCTACCGCCTAGGAGTCTCCAACCTCCAAGATTAACAAGAACGATGGGGAAAAGCTCAAGACTTGCTTAAATCACGAATTCCTTTGGTGCAAAGAAGGGGAAGGAGTGGATCTATCACTTGGGTGGACAACTTCTCTCAAATGCTCTCAAATCCCTTAGGGATCTAAGATTTGGTGTAGGATAGTGAGAGAGAGAGAGAGAGAGAGAGAGAGAGAGAGAGAGAGAGAAATGTGTTCTAAGGTTTGCTCAAAGTGAATGGTCAACCCTCTCCCATGGGGGAAGCGGACTATATATAGTGTGGGTTCAAATATGGCCGTTGTAGTGTAAGTGACAGGGTAGGCCGGACATCCGGTATAGGGGCCGGACATCCGGCCTAGAGTAGCACTTGTCAAGTGAAGTAGAAAGCAGAGGAAAAAACAGAGGGGTCGGACATCTGGGGCAAACCCCGGACAGCTGGTGAGACAGGAAGACCTAGACATCCGGCAAGATGGCCGGACATCCGGCAAGTTCATAGAGTTTATCCGCTCACTGGATAGATCAAGCCGGACATCCGGCATGGAGGGCCATACATCCAAAAATACAAACCACCGTATGATGCTCTCTGGAAAGCAGGGACCTGGATATCCGGCGTGCGGGCCGGATATCCGGCAAGCGGCCCACACATCCGCCTTGGCTAGAGGTAGAACATTAAGAACAATAATTTTTGAGAGACCCTAAGATTTGAAGTTAGGAATTTAGTGGCATAAGCAAGTCCTTCACTAACCCTACCGATCCCCTCTTAATAGTGCGGGATCCTATACTCAAGAAATCAAATATGCAATCTTTTTTATATTTCTTCCTTGAGCAAAATCAACTCCGTTTGATCATGATCCGCACACCTTTGATGATACGGTGACTAACACCTAAGATTCACTTGACGAACATAGTTAGTCCCCTACAAGTATATTGTCATCAACATCAAAACTTGATGTAAGGGCATGATTGCACTTTCATGATGTGACCCCATTATCAAATGACAACTCATGTCCAAGGTTAGGAAACCTTAACCATCTTTGATCAACGAGCTAGTCAAATAGAGTCTCACTAGGGAGAAGGTGTTTGGGTTTCTGATTAATACAATTCTAGCATGAATAATAAACATTTATCATGAATAAGGAAATATAAAATAACAACTTTATTATTGCCTCTAGGGCATATTTCCTTCAGTCTCCCACTTGCACTAGAGTCAATAATCTAGATTACATTGTAATGATTCTAACACCCATGGAGTCTTCACTACAAAAAAAGACACATCAGTGACATTTTGGGCCGAACGAAACTTTTTTCTGTCATACCTCTGACACTTCGATGACGATAACTGTGACAAAACCCGGTATCATCATAGATGTGGTGGGCTCCTACTTCTATGACAAAAAATCATGACAAAAAATGGGCTTTTCGTCCTGGGCAGGCCGGAGACGCAGCTGCATGACATTCTTTGGGCCGTCCATGATGGAAAAAACCATGGTAGAAGCGAGGGGGAGGAAAATTTCGGGGAGTTGCCGGTTACGGTGGGAAGTCGGGGGCCGAGCGATGCACGTTTCTCTCGTACATGTACGCGCGTGTGTGCGAGGTGTTGGCTCTAACTGAACCCGAGTGAGGCGTTGGGCTCTAACTGAACCCGAGCGATTGCACTGCAGGCTACGCGTTACTGAACCCGAGCTATCGATCGATGGCTGTTAACTGAACCCGATCGAGCGATTCCTTCGCTACTGCTGCTAACTAAAGCCGATCGATGCTGCCTCTGGGATGAACAATGAGTGTTGCGGGGGGGGGGGGTGGATGAACAGTGAGCGGTGCCGTTTGCCTCTGGATGAACAGGACCCCGTGGTGGGGAGGGATGGATGAACAGTAGACGGCGGAGTGGTGCCCGTGGAGGGGTGGTTGAACAGGACCCCGTGGTTTGGAGGGCTGGATGAACAGTAGACGGTGGAGGGTGGTTGAGCGATGGCCGGTGGAGTAGCGCGCAGTGGAGGCTGGATGAACAGGAGCCTGTGGAGGCTGGAGGAGGTCGACGGTAGCCCGTCGAGGCCGGAGGAGGTCGACGGTGGAGATGAACAGTATCCCGTGGACTCCCGTTTTATGGTACGCCACACCCCTCCCGATGAACAGGACCCCCGTTTCGACCGTAGGAGGTCTGTTTCTTCCGTTTTGCGGTACGCCACACCCCTCCCGATCAACAGGACCCCCATTTCGACCGTAGGAGGTCCGTTTCCTCCGTTTTGCGGTACGCCACACCCCTCCCGATCAACAGGACCCCCGTTTCGACCGTAGGAGGTCCGTTTCCTCCATTTTGTGGTGCGCCAGGCCTCGTTTCCATCACCTGTTCCGTCCAAGACGGTTGGCTCCCACACGTTCCGTTGCCTCCCTATGAACACAACGCATTCCGTTGCCTCCCCATGAACACGACGCATTTTGTTGCCTCCCCATGAACACGACGACGACGCTGTTTATCCATTCCGACCCAGCCATGTACACGGGCCCTCGTCGTACGTATGCGCGAGTAGGTATTCGAGACCCTGCCCGTATGTACGCAGGTGGCCGTATTTTCTTTCTTGCACCCTGGCCCCTGTACGTACGTGTACATGCTACGTGCGCACCTCTACTACGACACGTGTGCGCCTCTACTACGACACGTGCGCGCCTCTACAACGACCAGTATGTACGTACACGTTCGCGACCAGAATGACAACGCTACGTACAATTCGACCAGGTGGGTCCCGACTGTCAGTCACTTCCTTGCGTGCGAAAATGTAGCTGGTGGGTCCCAGCAGTGAGAGGGGCGAATCATTTTTTTGCCCGGACGCACTTCCTTTGCGTGCGAAGATGTAGCTGGTTGGTCCCAGCAGACAGGGGGGCGAATCATTTTTTTTGCCCGGACGCACTTCCTTGTGTGCGAAGATGTAGCTGGTGGGTCCCAGCAGTCAGGGGGGCATATCGTTTTTTTTGCTCGGACGCACTTGCTTGCATGCGAAGATGTAGCTGGTGGATTCCAGCAGTCAGGGGGAAACGTTTTTTTCGTGAAATACGGTGGCCCGTACGGTGGGTCCCCGCTGTCAGGTGGAGGAATCATTATTTTGCGCGTAATAAGGAGGCACTTCCTTGGTGCGGCCGTGGACCCAGCTATCAGCCTCTCCACGTATAGTCCACGTCTGATGGAAGTCGTTCCTTGACCATGTTGACCACGCCGCGCCGAGAGCACCACGGTGGTGGACGACGGTGAGGCCTAGGAAGGGGACGACTCGGAGCCGGGGAAGACACAGCAGTGGATGCCCACGCGAAGATGAGTACGAGGGTTCACTGGTTTGGCTGCGGTGTGAGGCTGCTGTGGCCGCAGAATAACAGGGGGTGTGGGTAAGTAGAGGGATGGCATGGCCAGCGGTGGGAGTAGTAGGGGGCGGTGGGCCTCCGCGGCATCACAGCCGGCCATGGGAGGCAGGAGCACGCGGCACAACCGACGCTGGTTTGGGCGGCTGGAGCAAGAAGACCATAGGTTGAAGAAGCACTACAACCGTTGGATGAACATCGTACGGTAACAGGAGCTAGAATCGTTCATATTGACTAAGTTGACAAAGCCCTCCGTCCCTGTCAACTTGGTAGGCCCACAAGTCAGCCTCCCAGTATGCTGGGTTCCAGCTGGCAGGGGGAGTATTCATTTTTTTGTGCGTAATAAGGAGGCACTTCCTTGCGTGCGAAGATAGCTGGTGGGTCCGACAAGTCAGCGGGGGCACGTTTTTTTCACGAAATCTGAGAGGCCCTTCCGGTGGGCCCCGGATGTCGGTGGAGGAATAATTATTTTGCGCGTAATAAGGAGGCACTTCCTTGCTGCGGCCGTGGACCCAGCTGTCAGCCTCTCCACGTACAGTCCACGTCCGATGGAAGCCGTTCCTTGAACACGTTCACCATGCCGCGCCGAGAGCACCAGGGCGGTGGACGACGGTGAGGCTTAGGAAGGGAACGACACGGAGGCAGGGAAGACTTAGCAGTTGTTTCCCACGCGGAGGGGAGTACGATTGTACGAGGATTTACTGGTTCGTCTGCCCTCGCCGGAGAATAACAACGGGTGTGGGTGACTAGAGGGATGGCTAGGCCAGCGATGGGAGTACGGTGGGGCTGTGAGGCCTGTGCGGCAGCACAGCCGCCCGCGGGAAGGAGGGAGCAGGCAGTCCCGCCGGCGCTTGTTTGAGCGGCTGGAGCAGGAAGAGCAGAGATTGAAGAAGCACGACGGCCGTTGGATGGACATCGTACGGTCACTGGAGCTAGATTCATTCATATTGACTAAGTTGACAAAGCCCTCTGTCCCCTTCAACTTAGTAGGCCCACAAGTCAGCCTGCCACCATGGTGGGTCCCATCTAGCAGGGGGGTATTCATTTTTCTGTGTGTAATAAGGAGGCACTTCCGGTGGGTCCGAGCTGACAGCGGGGGGGGGGGTGCACTTTTTTTCATGAAATACGGTGGTCCGTCCGGTGGGTCCCAGCAGTCAGGGGCAAAACGTTTTTTTTTGCAAAATACGGTGGCCCGTCCGGTGGGTCCCAGCAGTCAGGGGGGAAACGTTTTTTCCGTGAAATACTGGTGGCCCATCCGGTGGGTCCCTGCTGTCAGATGGAGGAATAATTATTTTGCGCGTAATAAGGAGGCACTTCCTTGCGGCTGCCGAGGACCTAGCTGTCAGCCTCTCCACGTACAGTACTCTTCCAATGGAAGTCGGTCGTTGACCACATTGACCACGCCGCGCCGAGAGCACCAGGGCGGTGGACGATAGCGAGGCCTAGGAAGGGGACGACGCGGAGCCGGGGAAGACGCGGTAGTGGATGCCCACACGGAGAGGAGTACGAGGGTTCACTGGTTCGGCTGCGGTGTGAGGCTGTCGTCGTCGCAGAATAACAGGGGGAGTGGGTGAGTGGAGGGATGGCCTGGCGCCGGTGGGAGTAGTATGGGGACGGTGAGGCCTCCAGCGGCAACCTGACCGACCACGGGAGGCAGGAGCATACGCGGCACGACCGGTCTTTGCTTTGGTAATTTGGGCAAGAAGACCAAAGGTTAAAGAAGCACTCTGACCATTGGATGGACATCGTTGACCACGCCGCCGAGAGCACCAGGCGGTGGACGACGGCGAGGCCTCTGAAGGAGCGACATGGAGCAGCGAAGACACGGCAATGGCTGCCAACGCGGTGGAGAGTACGAGGGTTGACTGGTTCGGCTGCCGTTGCTGGAAAATAACAGGAGGTTTGGGTGAGTAGAGGGATAGACAGGCCAGGGATGCGAGTATGATGGGGCCGTGAAGCCTGCCCGGCAGCACTGCCGGCCACGGGAGGCGGGAGCAGGCGGTTTCGATGGCACTGGTTTGGGCGGCTGGGGCAGGAAGATCAGAGACTGAAGAAGCACAATTGCCGTTAGATTGACATCTAATGGTCTGACGCTGGTAGAGTCGATTGTGGACTAAGTTTCTTTTTTAAGAAACCTTGTTTAGGCCCAACAAGTCAGCCTCCAAATCTGTGGCAGACAACATAAAGCCCATTTGCTATTTTTTATAATTTGCAGCCCATTTGCTATTTTTTATAATTTGCAGCCCATTTGCTAATTCTTAAGTAATTTATTACAGCCCATTTTCTGCCCAGGACCACGGTCAAAAAGTTCAACCTTATTTTGCATATTTCATGGAGTCCATACTGTTGTAATCCTGAAATGATAAACATTTTTTAAGAAGTTATTGATTTGCCAAAAAAATCGTTTTGTTTTTGTAAGCAAATAAGGCGTGGTACAATTGAGTTGATTTAAGGGAAAACTAGTGGTAAAAAATCAGCGCTAGGTGGGAAAAACAACAAAAATAAGGATGTAAATATGAAAAGGGAATTTTATGTGTTTTCAATATAATGATACGTGTATATGAACTAGTAAAACTATAGGTAGAGATTAGAAAAGCGGATGTAGGACATGCGTTTCAAGAGGAAAATAGAACTGGGTTGTGTGTTTGATTCAGTAAAAAACTGCTGCGGATGTTGTAAGATAAAATATAACTAACTTATTTGGCGGGCCAGAGGCCAGTAGATACCTGCTGGATCTTTGTGCCCCGTTGTCGTCATGGGCTTGGCCTGTTAAAAACAAAACCAACCCCGGGCAGTCTACAACCCAGTTGAAACCTGCTCGACCTGAAAAAACAATATACATGCTCAATAAACGAGAGAATTCTGCAAGCACAGACTGATAACTGAGATGCAGCACGGATATTGTTTTTTTATCGTGATAATAAGTGCATGCACGTGTTTCGAAAAAACTGCAGAACTGGAATTGAGCGTCGGGTGCTTATGCTACCCATCAAATAAAAATCAGGTGCCTGAGAATTCGTTTCGAAACAAATGATTCAACTTTATATCCACGTCGACCCTCGGCATGATGGTTCGAAGCAAATGCAAGTTCATACCAAAAGATCGTTAACAACGATACCAACTTGCGGATGACAAGGTAGTACAACTACCAATACTAAACTAACTTATAATCTTTTTACTCCTGGCCCTAGTGTTAAATGCGGTAGAAAATCTTGCAGAGGACCAGCTCCCGCTCCTTCTCTTGCTCCAGGTCCCCGAGGTGGTACTGGTGCATCACCCAGTTGGTTCTCTGCTAGTCGAAGTCCTTGTTGGTGTGCGGCACCAGAACCTTTTTTGCTGCCCGTCTGCCGGCCGTTGACCATCACCGACAAGGTATTGCTGGTCTTGTGCCACATCGCGTGCATGCCGCACTCCGACTATATCTTGCGACGCGTCCACATGCCCCTTTTGAACGCCCTGGAATTGCGCTAGAAGAAATGCTTCCTTAGGCCACTCAGTGTGATACCTGCAGTATTGTCGAATACAGGTTTTAGTGTACGTAGTTGGCATTTTCATAACATCTTTGGCATGTTGCAGTCACTTGTTTCACTTTTTATTAACTATCAAATTGTAATTGCTTCACCAGGTTTGCGTCTAAAAAGAAAAATAGAGCTGTAAAGAAAGGAATATGTTTGTGCAAGTAGACGTTCGATCGGTGTCTTACCTGGAAGTTTCTCAAGTTGGGTGTAGCATATGCCATGCTCGCTGTCGATGGTTGGTATGAACAAATCGATGAGAGACTGAAATCTCGCGCTGTCAGCACTCACTTTGGCCTCAAGGTGCTCGATCAGCTCCTGATCCGTGGGATCGAACTTGACGCCTTCAGGCAGCACCGGCCAATCCTTCTTCGACTTGCATCGGTAATTCCAATTATATGGTACTCAATGTATGATCAATCGACTGTTCTAAGTGAATGATGAAAGATTTTGACAGATAAGTGGTACTCCAAATCTGAAGTCCAGAATACCCGAACACGCGCGAGGATTCTTGTGTCACCTCACAGCAGCGTGTTGTCACGCCAATTCAATGTGTGGACATGATGAATAATTTCACCAACGATAGTAGTAATCGCATCTTGTACTACTTACTAGTCGTATTTAGTGTCACAATTTATACATAGGTTTAACTAACAAGTATGCACTTGAAGCCTAACTGATATATATATGGCTTCTGCACATCATCTCCATCATCATTTTCAGTACATCCTACGCAGGTGAGTTAGGATGGACTTGATCCCAGGAAGGTATCTATCCTTCAAACCAGAGGAGTGCTTCAAACTAACAACAGTACATAATATACAACAAAAGAGGGTCATGCTATAGCAGCAGAATACATGGCTCAGTCTAGATATCAGCACGAATCAAGTTGTGCATATTTGCTATTGGCATGAACCACATCACCGCATGTCGGGTTTGCAAAAGCCATCCATCGCATGGAAGCTTGATGCCTTTCACACAATGAAGATTATCCGGCAACAAGTCGTGTCGATTTAATCTCTGGATATGGTGATTCATGAAACCCATGGTATGATATGTAAACACAGACCCCCTCGCGAATGGAAGTTGCATAGCACAGTAATCATCGCTGGTGATATGATCGATGATTGGTTGGACGATCGGATAATTGAGCCCCAGGAACAAGGAGTGGTTGCCGAGGCTGTAAACCCGCCTCAGCTTGAATACGCTGGCCCAACGGAGCTGGGATCTTTCTCGAACACGAAGCAGCCATAGCCATCAATGTCACGTAACGCCCACGCATTGTACGCATGTGGTTTGATGTAATGGTTTGGTCAATTTGGTACGTGCAAATGAGCATCAAATGACCGTAAATCGGCTGAACGAAGCGATAAACCGGCACCCATCGGCTGGTATGATTCCAGTCCTGGAATCATGAAGGCCAGCGCATTCGTCGGTGTAACAATTCAAATTGGAGACCAAAAGGACAAAAATAAACAATCATGTTTGCAGTATGTGTGGAATTAAGATTATTATAACAGTGACACATATCATAGACAGAGAATTGCAATGTCGTGGTCATAATCATACCCCAAGTTAAAAAAATAAGCCAATGGCTTTCATATTCTAGCAACATGTCATGGTTCAAACATCATGTAACAATGAGAGGAAAACAGCTATGACAGCGCCTACTCATATTCTACCATAGCACTTACTACTACTATTCTCATATCAACTCTAAGCAATAACATGTGTTGTTATAAAAATCTTGTAAACGAGAGTAACATATAGCAATCATGATGTTATGCTCATAATATGTATTCTAACAATCATTAGATGCCAATTTTTCTCATATCAACTCTAACAATAACATGTGTGGTCATACAAATCTAGGAAATGAGAGGAACATATAGCAATGATGTGGTTATAGACATGCTATGCATTCTAAATTTATAACAAATGAACAGTGATCGTATTATTCGTAAGGTAAAGATCAGATGAGATAGAACAATTACACGATGATAGATTCCACCAGTATAGGCAGCCAATTTGTGCGTCGACCGCGTAAACGATGCCATCATGCACTATAGCATCAGACAGAAATGTTGCCTCAACAGGATTGATAATGAGCCATAACCATGTATGGCGACCAGATTCCAGATAGACTAATCCCATGTTGAACAAGGCAATGAGCTTGTAATCCATGTAGTCTTCTGATGGTGTGGGCATTTCGCAGATTACAACTTTCTGCAAACAGAGGTCGAGCCAAAAGCTTGACGGATCTCATGCGTAGTAGGCAGGAGTGTCCGGCGGGCCGCGAGGCTCCATGGCGGCGGTATCCAATGATGGAAGGCTGATCTCTCGCTGGGTGTAGATATCCATGAGACGCCACGGACTACCGGTGTGGTGGATGAGGACGATCCAGTTGGCCTTAATGCCCGCCCAGTAGTGGCCACGCATGAAGGACAGGTGGACGGGTAGTGGTAGCATGTCGAGGGGCACCACGGCAACCTCCGTAGGATCATCAAGTCGGTGTCTGGGCCACCTGCGAGGATCGGGCATCAGCAAGCAGGGTGTCTTGAAAAGAGCCGGCTGGTTGCAGACGAGTAGACGGTAGAAAGAAACTGAGCATGCGGCCAGACGGACGGTGCTGAGTAGGTCCATACGACTACATATCTGCTCCAAGAGAACATCAGGGAGGGAATTCCAATCGCGGCTCTGTGTGTCAGACGGTTCTGCCATTGGGGTTTTCGGTGCCTGCGAGGCAGCGGGGAAGTGGATTCGGGCGGGCGAGCGAAGAAGCTTCTCCTCGTGTGGTCGAGCCGTGAGCAGGGGGATATATCGTCTGTGTGAGCTACCAAGGAAGATGGCGGACGGGCGAGCAGTGAGCGGGGGTAAATGGTGTGCGGCCGACGATGGGGAAGAGAGGAGGAAGAAGAAGAGAGGAGGAAGAAGAGTGGAAGACGGGGAAGAAAGTGCATTAAATCTCAATTCTACTAGTACTACTACCAGGATATAGGCACCGCCCTTCGGAGTGTAAATAGTTACACCGATGACATGTGGGTCTACCACAAGAGGGCCCATATGTCAGTTAATGGAGGACAGAGAGGTTCAGAGGGCGTATTCTTGAAGCGTGGTCTACTGGCAAAGATGATGGCAGTACTGGGTAAGGCTGATTTAGTAACACCAACACGCTGGTTCAGCTTATTAATTACGTGTCCCATCTGCTGCTGCGTGTATTGTCACTTCACTATGAAGACTAGTTGAATAGTTCTCCCTGACTGAGATGGGGAATAATGGATCGTGAGGACTTCCTTTCTACAGTATCCCTATGCCTCTACGCTCACTTCACTCATTTTGCTCCATACCTAGTCACTTGTTGAAATCTGTAGAAAGACAAATACTCCGTATTTGGGAACAGAGGGAGGCTTTTACTCCATACTATTTGGGAACAGAGGGAGTATCACCATATGGAGGGAACAGAGGAAGCTTGAAATATGAACATGTCAATGGGAGGGAGTAAAGCCCCATGCATGCATGCATGCAACATGCAACACTCACACGTACTCCACATGGACGCACGCAACACTCACGCACCCATGCGGCACACAGCACACGACGCAACACACACACGCCACGCTCAAGTGCTCAACCTACTCCCTACGTCCGTGAAAGACTGTACATTTAGAGATTTACACATTGACCAGGTGTAATTAACGCCCAAAAGTAGCTGACTAATGTGTGCATGCGACCATTGAGATAAGAAGATTAAATGAAGGCCGTTGCATGCTGTAATTAAGGATAGACATGTAGCCTATACCTACAGCACAAGTTGGTGCATTAGTCAATCAATATCGATTTAGATTAAAGGCTAAATGCATTGAAGTGTAGATGTACATCATGTACTACTACACTCTTTGTTTTATAGCCGATGTACACTCTTTGTTGGAAGACCGAGGGAGGACACGTGCATGCACTCACATACACAGCCAGGGCAGTTCGGGCGCAAGGGTTGGACTCGTGTCGCGCCTGCGTAAAGTTTTGTTTAACTGATTTCTTTGCTCTGCCAACTGACAGGTGGGATCCAGAAACCAGGTGACAATTTAACCAGTCAACAAAGTGCCACGTTGACTATGTGGCCGGTCAGTAGGGTGCAATACGGTGCTCTATGATGAGCTAGTGATCGTATAATCGACGCAAACTATATATAGTGACTGTAAAGAGCGTATTGTTACATACGTTGACCGCCAGTGTATTTTTATCGTTTCAAATTAAGCCATATTAATCGGAAAGGACGCAGTATGGACTACTACTAGTACTAGTACTGCTTTGATGTGTCCCGTCAACTCGCCGAACGAGGAGAAGCTTGCTTACTACGCCTCTCCCTCGCCCACGCGTGCGGTGGTTCGCAGGACGAGGAGAGGGTTTTGACTACAGTGCCCTCTCCTCTCCCTCTCCCTCGCCCTCGCCTCGCCCTCGCGGTGGACGTGCAGCAGTTCAATCAGTGTCAGATTGCCAGAAGCATATTGTACTGTAGTATCATCATTGTTGGACCTTCCGAAGAGGCGATGAGCCAAGTGCAAGGTTCACACGAGTACGAACTGTTGAACCTCCTGAAGAGGCAAAGAGCCAAGTGCAAGGTTTTATAGGAGTTGTCGTCCTAGTAGGAGCGTACTACAACTATAGCGAACGATGCTACTGTATGATGCCGCCATGTCACGTATATCCAAAGTTGTGCCACCTTTTTTTCTCAAAGAGCATGTTGGAGCCCGTGCAACAACCACACAAGTTGCATGTACACATAACACATTTACTAGTAATAAATTCTAAAGGACAAATGCCAGTATGCCACACAAGTTCATCTCCAATTCATGTGATAAATTTGTGCACGACTAGTCTACATATATTCACAGTGCTACCGTTCACAATTACCGTACTCCACTTACACGTTATAGATAGGCTACATGTCCTCCTCTAGGTTCCAGTCCCAGGTGTTCTTCATGGATGGCATGATCCATAGCGGTGGGCAACGGGAATCATTGTCGCAGCTTTCTAGTCCGGTTCCACACGATGGAGACTCATCCAAGCTGACGCGGCATAAATCGAGGATAGCGTGTCCCAAAGATGTCGTTCATCTGGCAGTGCACACTGAAGACACAACCATGCTTCATGAACGGCAGGCCTTTCGTGTCGTGCACGGAAGGTGGCATCCACTTCACAATGGGGTAGTTGTCCCTGATGAAAAGCGAGTACTCTCCAAGAGTGTTCCTCGGCACCCACGTAGCATCACAGGGGTCGAACTTCAGCGCCGCTCATCCGGGTACACGGGCATCCCAGATCTGGACACATGGTGACGCATATAGTCAAGGTCCATGCATAATAATGTTGTGCTCAAATATGGCGGTCGATGTCTTGTGCAGCAAATAGTACTACTCGGTATAGAGGAAGTAAAATAACCGGCTTATTATATATAGCCACTCTTGGCTACATGGATGAGATAGTAAGACATGGAAAAACAAAAATGGTGGCAGCTAGTGGGTTCAAGTCTTCAAGGGCCTAACTAGCTATACGCGTCCTCCAAGGTAAAAAGTACTCCTACTTGTACTACTAAGTATACTACTAGTACAACAATGAAAGAGAAGGCGAGAGGGTTAAAAATGGAATACCTGGGTAGATGGTGATGGTCCGATCATGGTAGAATGTGTGACCATGTTGCACATCAGTGGTACCATGGGTAAAGACTGCTAAGATAGTTGATCCCAATATGCCAAAGTCAGCTACAAGGTTCCAGGTTAGACCGAATCGCGAATGCAAATGCACATCCAGGATCGGCGATCTTATTTTGATCGGGGGATGACTGGTCCTTGCAAAATAATGGAGTACCGTTAGGGATGCAAATGATGGTTTATGCATTCCATTTGTAATCTCCCGTAGCGTAGGATGGCAACCAGATGAAACAAGTCCCCTGGCTTGTCACCGCGAAGATGCGGCCTAGATGGCGCACGGTGTCTTCGAACGTGTAGGGGTACAAATCTGCCGCCGCTAACATCCGCCAGCCTCTGCCATTACTGCCTCTTGCATTGATGGCAATCCTTATGTCAAACACCACGATGAGATAGTAATCGTCGTAGCCACGTCGCTTTGTCGGCAGGTCAGCGATTGCTATCTTCTTGAATCTCATGTAGGCATCATCATACGTATTCAAGCCCAGCCAGTCCGGAAGGCCGATTCCAATGGTGGAGAAGGGGTCTACCGGAACGGCCGCACTGCTGTGGATGTTGTGCAAAATGATGGTGGTATCCGGCCAGAGGTATGCAAGCCAATCTTTGTTGGCACCGACCCAGACCTATATATATTACGGTGGGCAGAGGAGAAATTACGGGATGGAAATGGAATAACTAAGTACTACATGATCAAACTCCATTAATGACCTACTCATCGGACAAAATTGGACTACCTATCAACGTCGGCAACTCTAGCGGAGTCAATGTGCAACCATGGCCAGGGAGCGGTGTACTCTTCAAAGGATTGTCCCATAGAAGAACATTCTCCTCGAGGACGCATGGAAGACCAACAAGCATGGCTGTCGGTGTCAAAACCGGCGGATCTCGTGTAGGGGGTCCTGAACTATGCATCTAAGGTGGATGGTAACAGGAGCCATGTCAGGACCCCAATCCTAAGTCACACCGATCTAGCATATAACACATCATATCACTTTGCGGCCTCACGCACGGTATTCCCACAGGTGTCGCCTTACCATGGCCTGGGACCGTTTGCGCCTTTTGGCTCACGTATATGATAGTGTCGCTAGCATCCATATGACAAAGAACCCGGGCCGACATGGCTAGTCGTGAACCCAAAGCGGCGCTAACCCATGGGGACAGGCATACATGAATCACATCGAGCATGTCGATCATCAACGTATATGTTCGGGCTGTAGCACTGGGCTAACAGGACTCCGGTACCACCGCGTGACATTTCCCCGAAGGGACGGACATAGGAACGAAGTGAAACACATGCCGCTACCAAGTGTCCAAGCGGTAGTCTTGGGCTAGCAGGACTCCGGTGAACCGGGCTGTAGCGGACTACTATCGCGCAGAAGCACGAGACTACATTTCCCCATATGAGAGGCTGCCAAGGATAAACAACTAGTTTGTCGGATCCCACACATAGCAAGCATTTCAAACATACACACATTATGCTCAATATGCATAGATACAACATGGCATCACAACATAACTCTACGACTCAAATATTATTCATTAGGCTCCGAGGAGCGAGATATTACAAACATGGGTCTCATGACCCAACACTCAAAGCATACAAGTCAAAACACAAGCGGAAGCAAAACATGTCTGAGTACAGACAACTATAAATGAAAAAGGCTGAGAAGCCTGACTATCTACCAGATCCTGCCGAGGGCACAAGATCGTAGCTGAGGTAACAAGCTAAACGTCGAAGTCCAAGCGGAACTACTAGCGAGACCGAAGTCTCTCTAGAAAACGTAAAATAAGCAAACGTGAGTACAAACGTACTCAGCAAGACTTACATCAGAACTAGCTACATATGCATCATTATCAAAGGGGGGTGGTGGAGTTTGACTGCAGCAAGCCAGCTTTGACTCGGTGGCTATCCTGAACTACGACTGCAAGTAACTCTTTTGAGGTGGCGCACGCAGTCCACATATCCACCATATCAATACACCACTATGGATCCGCCCCGCCTCCCTCACGAGAACGCCATCCATAGCACTCACGCTTATCTTGCGCATTTTAGAGTATCCACTTTCACTTGTCTATGAACCGATATAGGCAACCCAGAAGTCCTTCTCCGTGGACATGGCTATTCGAATAGATCATGTTAACCTGCAGGGGTACTTCTTCACACACGCTCACCACTTACCGCCGTTTACACGACATGTACTCGGCAACCTTCAAGCGGAAGCCCAACGTGGGTGTCGGCCACGACCTACCTAAACACACAAGTCCCAAGTCCAGGTTTATCGCCTATTCGGGTTCCATCCGCAGGGACTCCGGCCGAGGTTTCCCATACAGCCCCGAACGATGTGTGCAGGGTTCCCGAGACACCAAGCAGGCGAATCGGTACACCGGCCTCGGTGCCTACCGCAACACAACCCACCCCTATGGTCAGCGCTATGCGGCCCCCAAAGATGCTACAAACACCAGAAACTACTTGCAACTCCCGGACTGAGGACAAGAGTGGTTAAGAAGCCGAGAGGGTCCATTGGTTTCGGGCCCAATGCGTGGTAGTAACTGTTTTCATGGATCACATACACAGATCTCAGTTCCTGAGGACGGCTGCAATGAGACAACCCACCATGTACTCCTACATGGCCTCTCACCGCTACCTTTACCAAATCGTGTTCACACACTTAGCTCACACACGCAGTAGGACATGTTCACACACCTCCGATTCATCCCCGATGAATCAGACCTGACTCAACTCTAAGCGATGGCAGGCATGACAACAAGCATAAATGAGTAGGCACAACATGGCTCAAACAATTCCTACTCATGCTAGTGGGTTTCATCTAATTACTGTGGAATGACAGGTCATGCAAAGGATCAAGGGGTTCAGCTACCGCAGCAAGTAACGGTTGAATCGATGTTGTCCTAATGCAATAAAATAGAGCAGGAGCGAGAGAGTGGGATTGTATCGGAATGAACAAGGGGTTTTGCTTGCCTGGCACTTGAAGATAATATAGTTCTTCATCGGTGTCATCGAATTCATCGTCAGACGTCGCTCATCGAGAGGGGACAGTTATCGCAACAAGAGAGTACACAATCAATGCAATGCACATTAACATGAATGACATGTCATGTTAAGGTACTGAATTCACCTAATGCAATATCTAGCCAAGTTAATTGAAGTGGAATTCAAACAAGAACAAATTCCAACTCCAAATGTTATTTCATAAATTTCCCTAATCATGATTCATCCTATTCAGTGAGGTTAACTTGTTTAATCATGCATGAAAGTGCCATAAAAAGATTCTTCATATTTTCTGATCATTTTTCATATATAAATTATTTAATTTGGAGTTACAGATTAAAAGTTATGAATATTTGAAGTTTGGGTTATTTTCTGAAATTTCCTGAATTAAATTAAATCCAGAAAACTAGTTATTAAGGCCACCGACGTCGATGTGACGTCGGCGAAGTCAACTGGGTCGCTGTCAGTGTCAACTCGATTGGGGCCCATCGGTCAAGAGTTAGTTTAACTAACTAATATCGGTTAGTGTTAACCCTGTTTAGTTAGTGGCCGGGCCCACTCGCCGCTGACCTGTGGGGGTCAAATCCCTCGGTCAATCGGGCTAATCCACCAAGGCCGACTTCCGGGCGAGGCCGAGACGGCGGAGGCCTTCGGGTTTGCACTACAGGCTTGGTTTTGGACGCGGTTTGCGGCTTCGGAGGCTAGGAGTCTCGCGCATCCAACGGAGGCAACAACTCGCGACGGAGTGGGCTAAATCGACGACGGCGGCAACTTTTGCAGCGGCCGGAGTTCGGCGGGGAGGGGATAAGGAGCTACGGTGCACTAGAGGAGGAGCGGGTGGTGGCTACGAGCTCCTGGGGGTGCACTGAGCACGGTGACGCGCTCAGGCGGGGGCTGCGGTGGCCCTGGCCACGGCGGTGAGGAACTACGGCGGCGATGAGCTCTCGGGTCCAGTGGTTAAAAGTGCGCACGGCACGCAAACGAGGAAGAGAGGAGAGGGAAACGACGAGGTGCTCACGGCGATGTCGTAGGGAGGCTCAAGGCCGGGGACGACCGGAAGGCGGTGAATCGTCGATGAAGTCCGCGGGTCCGAGAAGGGAAAAGTGGCGGGCGGCGCCGGGCGCCTCGGTGTCGGGAAGCTCTGAGGAGGGGGAGGGAAACTAGGCGGAGCTCGGGGCATGTCGGGAGGAGAGGGGTGACGGTGGCCGCGAGGGCAGCGAGGGGCGGCGACGGCGGCGCTCGGTCCGGGCGAGAGAGAGGGAGCAGAGGAGAGGGAGGACGTTCTGGAGAGAGGAGAGGGGCCGCGGTCCAAAGCGGCGCCGAGGAGGTGTCGGGGAGGCTGCCACCGCGAAGCAGGAGGTGGCCGGGGCTCTCGGCCGCGCGCCACGCCTCGCCTCTGCCTACTGGCAGAGGAAGACGACGAGCGGCGAGGCGGTGGTGGGCTGGGCCACCAGCTGGGCCAGCGAGGGGAGGGGGAGAAGGCCGGGCCGGTTCGTGGGCCAGATAAGTGGCTGCCAGGTGAGCTCTCTCTTCCTTTTTAACTGTTTTTGTTTTTCTATTATTTGCTCTGCTTTTGATTTAGTTTATAAACCAAATCATTTCATAAATCCTGAAAATAATTTTGGGCATTAACTGAAATATTACAGAGGCCCTTAACTATTTTTCAGAATTGTTGGAGCATTTAAAAATATTAATAGTTTTTTAAATGCCCCAATTCAAATACAATATGGTTTATTCAAATATCCAAAATGTCTTGGAAAAATATCCATCATCTCTGGATATGGTTTTCACCCTTTTCCATTAATCATGAATATTTTTGCAAACCAATTTGGGTTTTTGAAAATATTTTTTTGAATTTGAACCTATTTGAATTGCTTTAGTGCTAGGGCTTGGTCATCCCCATTTCAAATTTCATGAAAATTAACATGATGCATGGATGGAATGCTACTAGTTACAAACAAGCTCTAGGGCTGTGACAACTCACCCCCACTAAACAAGAATCTCGCCCCGAGATTCAAGACGTGAGGTAAGAGGAAAAGGGGAGTCACAAAACTATCACGATCTTCATGATCCATTTGTCCTTCTCGAAGATGTTGATTCATTCCATCATCTTGGTCTTGACGTCTTTGCTATCGAAATCTTCACTCGACACGACAACAGAAAGGAGGGGGAAACCCTACATGATTCGATCTTCACGAAGATCAAGTAAACATGTTCGACTCACGGGATGAGATTTAAAAACATCTTGAGTTGAGACACAAAACACATCGAGAGGGATAGGAGAACAAACAACGAGGTTTGATTAGTGGGCAACAATTCCACGCTTAGGGAGATGATGGATGGTGTCAAGGTGGTGAGGAAATATTTGCCATGATTCAATAACGGGCACCCTGTGGAGGTGACACGAGGAACTATTCCCTTAAGTGGCAAAAAGAATTACTTTTGAATCAGAGATCATTCAAGCTCTTCATACCATCCTAAGGCAATTCAAAAAGATCGTTTGGTGGAGTGCAAGGAATGGCATACCCAGACTAGAATGGATGATGTGGACTACCTTGTTGAAGACAACGCAGTGGATGATTTTTGCTTATCACCGGAAATGGATGGGACCCATGGTAAATCCAATCGTTGAAGATGATCCTGGACAAAGAATCACTGAGAAGGCAGACCATGGAAAATTGGCACGATGGGATGCAAGCTGGGAACAAAATGCAAATGTTGGGAATGTTCCAACCATCACATCTGCCTGAGATTCAGATCTGGTTGGTGTTAGGATATTCCAGACTCATCGAGTCTAGAAAGAAAAATGAAAGTTTGCAACACAAATCGACGGAAAGATGTTGCGAGATTCTCGGAATGAACTACGATAGCAAGCTCCAAAACATGAGCTGGTTCTGCTACAAACCTGTGAACACACTGTCCCAGACAAGTATGACCACGTAGTAGTCTTATAACAAAGCACTACCGAGTTCTTGTTGGGAACCATCATCGAGGATATCGAAGTCCTTACATAAGTCCGGATTAGCTCTTAGGAAGGAACTTCTTCTCCTGGAACAAATCAATCAGTGGCTTGGAGTGCTAGGAATTGCGTATGGAATGAAGATGATCAGTCTATCAGACCATAGAATACTTTGCACATGCATGACTGACTTGGGATGGTACCATAGGAAACAAAACAAACCTTTCTCAAATTCATGGCGGCAACTTACACCTAAAGCACATGAATTCGAGGAAGTCACTCTTTCCATCCAAGCATAGGCTTCATGAGCGGAACACAAAGAAATGCTTACACAAGTTTCCAACACTAGGTTGATGTTCAACATGACTCATGGGGGAGACAAAATGCTACTGATGGGCTCAACAGCAACTCATCGGAATTTCCATATCACTGGACTTCCACCATCATGTGAACACGGTAATAGTATTGGTCAGACCAAAAGATGTAATGGTGTATGCCCGAGGGATCAACCACGAGTAAGACAACATTACGAGCATCGTTGGTACTGATTTGATTTGACGATAGCCCACACTCAAATCAAAGGATTGATGAGACCATAGGTCCAGCAACTGATCACAGGGACCAATCGATGAAGATATCATCTTTCTTCAACACACACTACACAAGAATATCCCTTTGGAACGAACTAAGTCAGGCAAGCTTTTATCTTCCAACTCTCCAAGTTGTTGTCTAGCTCAACCAACTAGTTCAGGGATATCCAACACAGGTTCTTGGAGAAAGGGTGGTTCACAAGAAACCAACTTGATCACGGGCTCAACATAACAGTCAGGAGACAACCCGATAACACTTCCAAGAAGATATTTGGAAAGTCACGAACCACCGGTATGTTACTAAGCTCGAGAACAATCTTGCTTTTGAGGGCAAGACGATATGATCAAATGAGCAAGGGATTGATATAATTCTAACTCACCAATCGAAGTGTGCACCAGAAATAAGGACTAGGTAGCACAACCAATCTTAGGATGATGATTTAATAACCAACACGCTAAGAATGAGGATATTGTCCACTAGCTGCCAAGCAACGAGTTGCTCGGAGTATTGATTTCACACATCACAATTTACTCGTCGGCATTCCGGTTTCAACAACTCGGAACCGAGGAATGAATAATGATGGCGAGAAGTATCACTGCATCAAGAATTCATAAGAGAAGGTGCAATTCTCATGACATTCTTGACATAAGATGGTAACACTCAGGTGGAACAGCATCAAAAGCTGAATTGCCATTTTGATCTGCGGGATACAACTATTTTGACCCAATCCTGGAAATGGATGAGGTACTGGAGTTTGTTTCTCCTAGTCATTCCAGAACAGAATAGCTTGACGGACCTCAAGGATAATAGACATCGATAAACGAATGCACACATACTCTTGGTTATCAACTGATAGAGGATGGTCGGGGTACAACTAAACAGAGCAACTCAAGGGAACATATAATTTTTCGAGTTGTGGAAGCATGGATTAGTATATCGAGCAAGGCTCAACATTTCTCCCGGATAACCCATGCAGAAAGTGGAATTGGCAGATTCACAATATGGAATGGAGAACCCCTCAAGAGTACTCTGATTGTGATCTTTTGGTTCAAAAGAACTTCTGCTATAAGCGGTTCGTAGTATTTGGAAGAAGGAAATACCACGGACCTCGAGGACTATCACAAAGTTACTAATATCCTAAAGGAACTAGCAATTACTAGCAACATGAAGTAGGGTGAATCTCGGGTTCAAGAACCCGTGAGTAGAATGTCTACTAACTAATAACATCACGGGATGCTTTCAGGAATAATGGCCGTAATCATCACACCGGGATACAAAAGCGTTGCTAAGTTGCTAGATGACTTCCTAAACACCTAGGGTCATAATAATAACTCCAATATATATGTTGAGGCAGCGGAGTACCTCAACATACTAATTTGTGTGATTAATCTGGCCCGGATGAACATTAGAAATGGAGGGGAGGGATTTGCAAACGCATCAGACTATTTAGAGACCTGGGATGACTCGAACAGCATAACGGCTGTAAATGCTCAAAATGATTTGAGACATCCTGCAAAAAAATGGTGGCATAACCACTCAACATCACAATACCAAGGTTCCGAGATCAACAGTTATCATACAGAAATAGTAGGAACTGAACTGAGGCTTAAAACCAACAATCTTATAAGTCAATGGATTAGTAACACGTCATCCTGATAGATAGATGAGAAGCCTAGTTCTTAACCCCGTAGAGGAGAAGAGGTTGACTCAGATCAGAAGGCCATGAGGTATAAGGAGTAAAAAGAGCCTTACGTTCCCTTCCACAATCAATTCCCTTACATAGCTAAAGCATTTCTAGACACAACTTCGACCAGTTTGGCTTGGTAATCCTACAGGCAGTCAGGCTCTGATACCAACGCTGTCAGGACCCCGATCCTAAGTCACACCGATCTAGCATATAACACATCATATCACTTTGTGGCCTCACGCACGGTATTCCCACGGGTGTCGCCTTACCATGGCCCGGGACCGTTTGCGCCTTTTGGCTCACGGATATGATAGTGTCGCTAGCATCCATATGACAAAGAACCCGGGCCGACATGGCTAGTCGTGAACCCAAAGCGGCGCTAACCCATGGGGACAGGCATACATGAATCACATCGAGCATGTCGGTCACCAACGTATGTATTCGGGCTGTAGCACTGGGCTAACAGGACTCCGAATACCACCGCGTGACATTTCCCCGAAGGGACAGACATAGGAACGAAGTGAAACACATGCCGGCCAGTCAAGTGTCCAAGCAGTAGTGCTGGGCTAGCAGGACTCCGGTGAACCGGCCAGCGTGACTACTATCGCCTTGAAGCACGAGACTACATTTCCCATATGAGAGGCTGCCAAGGATAAACAACTAGTTTGTCGGATCCCACACATACCAAGCATTTCAAACATACACACATTATGCTCAATATGCGAGATACAACATGGCATCACAACATAACTCTACGACTCAAATATTATTCATTAGGCTCCGAGGAGCGAGATATTACAAACATGGGTCTCATGACCCAACACTCAAAGCATACAAGTCAAAACACAAGCGAAGCTAAACATGTCCGAGTACGCATAACTATAAATGAAAAGGCTGAGAAGCCCGACTATCTACCAAATCCTACCGAGGGCACAAGATCGTAGCTGAGGTAACAAGCTAAACGTCAAGTCCAAGCGGAACTACTAGCGAGACCAAGTCTCTCGCAAAACGTAAAATAAGCAAACGTGAGTACAAACGCATTACTCAGCAAGACTTACATCGTAACTAGCTACATATGCATCATTATCAAAGGGGGTGGTGGAGTTTGACCGCAAAGCCAGCTTTGACTCGGTGGCTATCCTAAACTACGATCGCAAGTAACTCTTTTGAGGTGGCACACGAGTCCACATATCCACCATATCAATACACCACTATGGATCCGCCCCGCCTCCCCACGAGAACGCCATCCATAGCACTCACGCTTATCTTGCGCATTTTAGAGTATCCACTTTCACTTGTCTATGAACCGATATAGGCAACCCAGAAGTCCTTCTCCGTGGACACGGCTATTGAATAGATCATGTTAACCCTGCAGGGGTACTTCTTCACACACGCTCACCACTTACCGCCGTTTACACGACATGTACTCGGCAACCTTCAAGCGGAAGCCCAACGTGGGTGTCGGCCACGACCTACCTAAACACACAAGTCCCAAGTCCAGGTTTATCGCCTATTCGGGTTCCATCCGCAGGGACTCCGGCCGAGGTTTCCCATACAGCCCCGAACGATGTGTGCAGGGTTCCCGAGACACCAAACGGGCGAATCGGTACACCGGGCCCCGGTGCCTACCGCAACACAACCCACCCCTATGGTCAGCGCTATGCGCCCCCAAAGATGCTACAAACACGTAAACTACTTGCAACTCCTGACCGAGGACAAGAGTGGTTAAGAAGCCGAGAGGGTCCATTGGTTTCGGGCCCAATGCGTGGTAGTAACTGTTTCATGGATCACATACACGTATCTCGGGCCTGAGGACAGCTGCAATGAGACAACCCACCATGTACTCCTACATGGCCTCTCACCGCTACCTTTACCAAATCGTGTTCACACACTTAGCTCACACACGCAGTAGGACATGTTCACACACCTCCGATTCATCCCCGATGAATCAGACCTGACTCAACTCTAAGCAGTAGCAGGCATGACAACAAGCATAAATGAGTAGGCACAACATGGCTCAAACAATTCCTACTCATGCTAGTGGGTTTCATCTAATTACTGTGGAATGACAGGTCATGCAAAGGATCAAGGGGTTCAGCTACCGCAGCAAGTAACAGTTGAATCGATGTTGTCCTAATGCAATAAAATAGAGCAGGAGCGAGAGAGTGGGATTGTATCGGAATGAACAAGGGGTTTTGCTTGCCCGGCACTTCAAGATAATATAGTTCTTCATCGGTGTCATCGAATTCATCGCCAGACGCCGCTCACCGAGAGGGACAAGCCATCGCAACAAGAGAGAACACAATCAATGCAATGCACATTCACATGAATGACATGTCATGTTAAGGTACTGAATTCACCTAATGCAATATCTAGCCAAGTTAATTGAAGTGGAATTCAAACAAGAACAAATTCCAACTCCAAATGTTATTTCATAAATTGCCCTAATCATGATTCATCCTATTCAGTGAGGTTAACTTGTTTAATCATGCATGAAAGTGCCATAAATAGATTCTTCATATTTTTCTGATCATTTTTCATATATAAATTATTTAATTTGGAGTTACAGATTAAAAGTTATGAATATTTGAAGTTTGGGTTATTTTCTGAAATTTCCTGAATTAAATTAAATCCAGAAAACTAGTTATTGCGTCAGCCTGACGTCGATGTGACGTCAGCGAGTCAACTGGGTCGCTGTCTGTGTCAACTCGACGTATTTGGGCGACTGGTCAAGATGGTTTGTTTAACTAACTAATATCGGTTAGTGTTAACCCTGTTTAGTTAGTGGCCGGGCCCACTCGCTGCTGACCTGTGGGGAGTCAAATCCCTGGTCAACTGGGCTAATCCACCGGCGCCGAAGTCGCCGGCGAGGCCGAGACGGCGGAGGCCTTCGGTTTGCACTACAGTGGCTTGGTTTTGGACGCGGTTTGCGGCTTCGGGAGGCTAGGAGTCTCGCGCATCCAACGGAGGCAACAACTCGCGACGGAGTGGGCTAAATCGATGACGGCGGCAACTTTTGCGGCGGCCGGAGTTCGGCGGGGAGGGGATAAGGAGCTACGGTGCACTAGACGAGGAGCGGGTGGTGGCTACGAGCTCCTGGGGGTGAACTGAGCACGGTGACGCGCTCAGGCGGGGGCTGCGGTGGCCCTGGCCACGGCGGTGAGGAACTCTGGCGATGAGCTCTCGGGTCCGGTGGTTAGTGCGGCTACGCACGCAAACGAGGAAGAGAGGAGAGGAAAACGACGAGGTGCTCACGGCGATGTCGAGGGAGGCTCAAAGACGCCGGGACGACCGGAAGGCGGTGAATTCGTCGATGAAGTCCGGCGGGTCCGAGAAGGGGAAAAGTGGCGGGGCGGCGCCTCGGGGCGCTCCGGTGTCGGGAAGCTCAGTGAGGAGGGGGAGGGAGACTAGGCGGAGCTCGGGGGCATGTCGGGGAGGAGAGGGGGTGACGGTGGCCGCGAGGGCAGCGAGGGGCGGCGACGGCGGCGCTCGGTCTGGGCGAGAGAGAGGGAGCAGAGGAGAGGGAGGACGTTCTGGAGAGAGGAGAGGGGCCGGGGGTCCAAAGCGGCGCCGAGGAGGTGTCGGGGAGGCTGCCACCGCGAAGCAGGAGGTGGCCGGGGCTCTCGGCCGCGCGCCACGCCTCGCCTCTGCCTACTGGCAGAGGAAGACGACGAGCGGCGAGGCGGTGGTGGGCTGGGCCACCAGCTGGGCCAGCGAGGGGAGGGGGAGAAGGCCGGGCGGTTCGTGGGCAGGTAAGTGGCTGCCAGTGAGCTCTCTCTCTTTCCTTTTTAACTGCTTTTGGTTTTTCTATTATTTGCTCTGCTTTTGATTTAGTTTATAAACCAAATCATTTCATAAATCCTGAAAATAATTTTGGGCATTAACTGAAATATTACAGAGGCCCTTAACTATTTTTCAGAATTGTTGGAGCATTTAAAAATATTAATAGTTTTTTTTAAATGCCCCAATTCAAATACAATATGGTTTATTCAAATATCCAAAAATGTCTTGGAAAAATATCCATCATCTCTGGATATGGTTTTCACCCTTTTCCATTAATCATGAATATTTTTGCAAACCAATTTGGGTTTTTGAAAATATTTTTTTGAATTTGAACCTATTTGAATTGCTTTAGTGCTAGGGCTTGGTCATCCCCATTTCAAATTTCATGAAAATTAACATGATGCATGGATGGAATGCTACTAGTTACAAACAAGCTCTAGGGCTGTGACAAGCCAAGGGACACGATGTTTACCTAGGTTCGGGCCCTCCTATGGAGGTAATACCCTACTTCCTGCTTGATTGATCTTGATGAATATGAGTATTACAAGAGTTGATCTACCACGAGATCGTAGAGGCTAAACCCTAGAAGCTAGCCTATGGTATGATTGTTGTTGTCCTACAGACTAAACCCTCCGGTCTATATAGACACCGGAGGGGGCTAGGGTTACATAGAGTCGGTTACGACAAAAGGAGATCTACATATCTGTATCGCCAAACTTGCATTCCACGCCAAGAGAGTCCCATATTGACATGAGACGAAGTCTTCAATCTTGTATCTTCATAGTCCAACAGTCCGGCCAAAGGATATAGTCCGGCTGTCCGGATACCCCTAATCCAGACTCCTCATTAGCCCTCGAACTCGGCTTCAATGACGATGAGTCCGGCGCGGAGATTGTTTTCGGCGTTGCAAGGCGGGTTCCTCCTCCGAATACTCCATAGAAGATCTTGAACACAAGGATAGTGTCTGGCTCTGCAAAACAAGTTCCACATTCCACTATAGAGAGAACAATATTCTCAAATCCGACATGCTGACGTATTTGATACCATGACATCATGCCATGGCCCAGTTATTACCGAGCCGTGTTTTTCGACCAGCCTTGGTGCATATCGCGAGGCGGTTTCCTTGGCATGTCTTGTCGAAGCAGAGATCGTGTCCCCTTATTACGGGATTCTCATCAATACGGGCGTGGGTAACCCAATCGTGCCCGTTCGTATGACTCCTCGATTATAGGCAAGTCCCAAGCGGTCACGAGGAAGACGCCTGGTATTCACCCTCTTTATAAAGAGACCAAGGCCTATCTTTTTTTATTCCTCGAACTAAATCGAATCCATCCCCCGCCTCGAGTTCCAACACCCAAAGCTCAAGTCAGGCTCTTCGGACCTTCAGCCATGTCCAGATCCAACCTTCAAGGTCGGTGGATGCCCTCCTCCATCACGGAGGAAGACGTCAAAAAGTTAAGAGAGGCCAGGTTCTTGACCGGTGAGATTGCGCACCGGCTGCCTGCTCAAGGGCAGGTCATACCTACTCCCAAACCCGGCAAGAGCGTAGTATTCATATCTCACTTCCTTCGAAGGCTAGGCCTTGCTCGGATCCCTTCGTGAGGGGGCTCATGTTCTATTACAGGCTGGACTTCCATGATTTAGCTCCGGATTCTATTCTCCACATCTTGTCTTTTATCGTCGTGTGCGAAGCCTTTCTCCGCATCACCCCTCATTTCGGCCTGTGGCTCAAGACCTTCCAAGTGGAGCCGAAGACAATCGAGGGGAGATATGCAGAATGCCAGGTGCTGTAATAAGCAAAAGCGCCAATGCCCCATGGCCCGAGGGTTCTTTCCAGGAGTGTCCAACTTATGGCAACAAGAATGGTTTTATGTCACAGCTCCCAGGGGTACCAAATGGGTGGCCCCACCTGCCTTTCACTTGGGTCACCCTCCACGACTAACATCATGGATCAACAAGGGGCTAGACTGGGGGCCAGCGAAGGACGTGCCCATACTGCAGGGCCGCATCCGAGATCTTCTCGAAAGAGATATTGATCTGGTCACGGTAACGCAAGTAATGTTACTTCGCCGAACCCTGCCCTGTAAACGTCATCCCCTCCATCTGTGGGAATTCAATCCGGAGGGACCGCAAGCTATTCAGCACTTCCTCGGCATGACCCCGAGGTGATGTACAAATTGTACTTCGGACCGCAAGTAATGTGTCCGGATTCCATCGAGGACGCGGGTCTGAGCTGCAATCGTCCAGATACCCAAGTAAGTCACCCTATGGCCAAACACATTGTATTTCTATTCATCACGACATCATTCTGAAAAGTCGCTCTTTGACCAGGGCTGGATAGCAAAGGCGAAGATGATCAGGTGTCCGGCCCCCCTCCCCGAGGTCTCACCGGATCCGGTAGTAGTCCGGATGTTGGAGCTTGCGCCCTCAGGGGTGGATAAAGGTGGGAAGAAAGAGGCTCACGCCTCCGCGAAGGCGGACAACCAGGGAGAAGAAGCCAAAGCTCCCTCTCCTCAAGGAAGGCAAAGGACCGCCTCTGAAGGCCCGGAGACAATAGTCTCTAAACGGGGGAAGAAATCTTCGCCAGAGGGTCCCGCCTGTGGTATACCCCGCCAGACAAAGTGCCCGCAAGGGGATAAACCCTCCATCGAGCTGTAAGTAAAAGAAAGGATTTAATAGTAAAAAACATCCTACTTTACTTCTGAGGAAAATAACTGAAACATCCGTCTTGTAGTCCGGACCATGACCCTTCTCGGCAGAGTTCGTCTTCGGGGGATCTTCCTCCAGAGATGATGGAGAGAGAAACGCCTCCCCACGCCATCCCGCCTTACGAGGCGGGTGACCCCGAGGTGTCGTATCGGAGGGCTTCTCCTGATCCGGCAAGGCCAGAGGGTGATTCTCTGGCCACCCGAAGTCCTCAGTGTCCTGCTCTTGAAGAGAGCAACCGGAAGGGTCCGGCTCCGCCTGTGATGCGGACTGATGCACTGAAGGATCTGCTAGAGCAGGCGGCTATCTTAGAAGCGCACCGTGCGCTAATGGGCGCAGTGGTTGAGAGGATTTCATCCGCAAAAAGCGAGTTGCATGAAGCCTTTATGAGTCTGCTGAAAGGTTTTGAGGTACGCAAAGTGACGTGTATTTTTTACAATACCTCACATGTTTAAAACGTGCCCTGTGCAGATAGTAGCACCTGAGACTCTGGTTGCCGTCGGAAATAGTGGTAAATAGAGGATCATTGTTGGTGTCAAAACCGGCGGATCTCGGGTAGGGGGTCCCGAACTGTGCGTCTAGGCGGATGGTAACAGGAGACAAGGGACACGATGTTTTTACCCAGGTTCGGGCCCTCTCGATGGACGTAATACCCTACTCCTGCTTGATTAATATTGATGATATGGGCAGTACAAGAGTAGATCTACCACGAGATCAAGGAGGCTAAACCCTAGAAGCTAGCCTATGGTATGATTGTTGTTCGTCCTATGGACTAAAACCCTCCGGTTTATACAGACACCGGATAGGTTAGGGTTACACAAAGTCGGGTTACAATGGTAGGAGATCTACATATCCAGACGCCAAGCTTGCCTTCCACGCCAAGGAAAGTCCCATCCGAACATGGGACGAAGTCTTCAATCTTGTATCTTCATAGTCCGTGAGTCCGCCAATGGTGAGAGTTCGCTATCCGGACACCCCTAATCCGGGACTCCTCAAGAGCCCCGAACCAGGCTTCAATGACGTTGAGTCCGGCGCGTTGATTGTCTTCGGCATTGCGAGGCGGGTTCTTCTCCAAATTCCATATACTTGTCGAATAGTGTTCGGCTTCTGATAAATGCTGCACTCCTCGGCTTCTACGCCCAATAATGGCCATCTTCCACGTGTTCGAATGAATGCGAACAGCCAGGGTATTTTTACAATTACCCCCCTAGCCGCGCAAACGAGCCGCCTTTAAAAGTGGCAAGGATCTAGATCTGAGTCACACCATCCCCCCTTTGCGAGCTTTCATCGGAGCGCCTCTGACCAAAGCCCATTCCATCAAAGATAGTCGACACGGCTCCTCTTCTCGCGCTCCCAGCCCTCAGCCAGGAAATTGGGAGAGATGCTCAGTCCCGCATAGCGAGCTAGTTATACTCCAAGCCAAGGGATTTCTCCCCCCGGCCTTCATGGTTCCGGTTCGTGCCGGACTTGCCACCTACAAGGGCGGAAAGCAAGCGGAGAGCATCCCCGATCCCTCTAAAGGAGAGCGCGTATGCTTCATCTCTTATCTAGTAAGAGGCCTCAGATTTCCAATCCATCAGTTTCTCCGGGGGCTCCTAGAGCTCTACGGCCTCCAGTTCCACCATCTTACTCCTGCCTCCATCTTGCACATCACGGGCTTCGTGGCCCTTTGCGAACTATTCTTGGGCGTCGAGGCTCATTTCGGGCTGTGGAAGAGAATATTCTGCCTAGTACCCCGTTCTCATGAGGGGTCAATATATCAAGTGGGCGGAGCCGAGCTATGGCGCATTGCCGGACCGGATACCTATCCGGAACCCCAAAGAAGGCGTCCAAGACTGGCCTTCGGAATGGTTTTACATGGAGGACGCCCCGCTGCGGATCCTGCTCGGATCGGCCTTCCGGAGTTCAGCAATGCTCCTCTAAAGAAGCGCCTAAGCCGGGCGCCCTCGAGCCCCGGAGAGAAGATGACCGGATGTCCTTTATATGATGAGCCAATAAGGTTATCGGTTTCATGCCGGATTGACCATGATAGGAGTCATGGCAATCTGCATTATGAGGGGAGTGTAGCTGCTCCCATACAGGGGCCACCCCATGTGGGACTTCAACGGGGAGGACGATGCCACCCGCCATGTCCGCAAAGGGCCAGGATCGGTCACCGAACTGGTGAAGATCTTGTCTACCATGTATAAAGGGGAGGAGGAGGATTTCCTCCGTGTCAATCCACTGAAGGAGTTTTCTTCGAATAATCCTCGAAGCCGGGTAAGCAAACGTCTTTGTGACCTGTCCGATCCATATTCCCATGGTTAAATATCTCATTTCGTGGTTTCTGCGTAGGAACTGCGCCGGACTGTGGAGAAGATACACAGCCCGCCCCCACAACCCGAGGATCCGGAATGGTCCCTCGATCCGACCTCCGAAGAGGATCCGGATATAAAGGTGGAGTTGATCGACAGGGTATTCCACCAACTTAGCATCGACAATGCTTTGGTTGCCATTACGGCTGATTACCCCAGAATACTTCCAGCCTCGCAAGTAAATGAGGCCGAGGTCCCAAAACCCTGATAATGACCCATCCATGCTTATTTTTTATCACCGTATACCAATGGTGCTTCGCAGGGGCTACCTTCGAGGCACGGCCGGAAGCCAGCGGCCGGGCCAACAAAGGGCAGTGCGGGCCCGCAGGCTAAAAAGAAGTGCGGTCCGGATCGAAACTCCGCGGCAACGGTATGGCGTGCCACCATACTCCCAGGATTGATTCCTGGAAGGCGTACTGGCGCTGGTGCTCTTTTCAGGAAAAAGAGCGCTCGCCGGACTGAGTCCGAAGAGGTTGCCAATAGAACCTTCACCGGCCAAGCTTCAAAGTCGGGTCCGGAGGCTGAGGCGAGCACGAGACGTGCGTCGGATGCTCCTCCGACAGAGGATGCCGACAGGTTGTCCGCCACCAACTCCGAGGTGGAGAGCGCCTTGAATCACAAGCGCCGCCGGGCAGTACTCCGTGATGCATGTTTCTCCCAAAAGGCCTTGAATGCCTTTGATTCGGGAGATGCGCACCTCCGTGCCGCTCAAGATGGTCTTGCCAGAGCCACGGAGCAGTATGTAAAGGACATATGGGTAAGAAAATTTGACAGTTATATACTCTAGTAGCCCCCGAGACTTAAAATAGTTAGAATAACTAATTTAAGGATCATTTGTTATGCAGGATCTTACAGAAAAGAATACCCGCCTGTCCCTGGAGCTTGAAGAGTGCAAGGCCCAACTTGAGGACGCACTAGCCACTACAGGGGGAGCCACAGAGACCCCCTCTGGTAATATACGCTTTAAAAGATAAATACTTTAAGAAGTGCGGCGGATGTGTAAATCGACAAAAATATTGCAGATGGCGCGGACTAGATCCGACAAGCAGCAGCTCTTGCGCCAGCTAAAGGCCAAGTAGAGCGCGGCCGACGAGGGTGCGGCAGGAGAAAAATAACCTCCAAGATGCCAACATCAAACTGGGTGAGGAACTAAAGGATGTTCGTGCCCAGTTGTCTGACTCCGTAAAGGAGAATCGGCGGCTTCGTCATGGCATTTTCAGTAAGTGCTTGAGCTTAACGTTGAAAGAGTTTGGCGAGGAAGGCGACTAACATAAACATGTATGTAGGTTTGCTCACTGTGTCGCCCCGAGGAGGAGATGCCCAGTTCTTAGGGTGATCTTCTTCCCGAATCGCTGCCTACACGAACGAGTCCGGCAGGTGATGAAAGGCATCGGCCAGGCCTTGTGGCTATCTATCTCCCCGCTCAAGGCATTAGGGAGCTGGCAGAGCGGTTTCAAGGAGCACGGTGGCGCTTCCGCTATGGAAGATATCGGCCTGCCGTCAAGGCGCCAGGAGGCTCGGGCCATGGTAAAGACGCAGACACGGTTGCTGACCCAAACCACATGGCCGAGGTCGGACTCAGGGGGCCGGATGGGATGGAGATCCTCTAAGCTTAGTGTACGGCCTAGTAGAGTTGGCCGCCAAGTATTCCCAAAGCAAGATTGTAAATTAGATAGCCTATTAGATGGCATTGAGGAGGAATACAATGAGTCGAGTTGACTATGTAAAAATATGACATGAAAAATGTCTTCTAGCCGGATTGTAGATCGCTTTGTCATAGCGGACCTTTTTCGCCCGACCTCCGGACCCAATAGTTTGGAGTGTGTCCGAATACCTTCGTGGTTATATAAGAACCGTGGTATGTATGGAGACAAGGCGTAGGGGTCATTGTTGCTGTATCGCATAAGTGCCCAACTAGTTATGTTATATTACATGGGTAGTAAGAAACATCTTCCAGGAGAATAGTTCTGCTAAGGGTTCCTTTCATTGGGATGCATGCCCTAAAGTGCATGTCAAAGCTGCTATGAAAGCAGAAAATCATCCTGGGGCAGATGGGTAAATAATTAAAAATCATCTTTTAGTTCACCGACCGAATATTCCCTTAAGAACGCTTAGCTTTCGGCTTCACCCACCGAGGTACACATCCGCTGACCCGCAAGAATAATCGCAGAGGTGCTCCCGTTACCACCTAGCCGAACGTAGGGGTAAGCACAGGAGCCAGGCAACCCAGCTTGGCCAAAACTTAAGTCATATCGATGCATATAATGGTGAATAAAAGGTACATGCAGAAGTTTAACGCATGTGTTGGGCATGAAGCTCAGATAAATAAGCACATTAAAGAAGCCCCCAGGTGTAATGAGCGCGGACAACGCGTCAAGTGTGTGTGATAAAAGCGCAAATGAGCCTCTAGAGGCTACAAGAAGAAGAAGGAGGAAGGAGAGAAATAAAAGACAGCAAAAAGCAAAAATAAAAAATGCGGACGGAGGAAGGAGACGAACTTGGAGTCCGGCACTTAGGCGTAGAATCTTCGTAGACGGGCTGTGTTCCATGGGTTCCGCTCGAGTCAGTTATCCGATGTGTTTCGCAGACGGTAAGCTCCGCCAGTCAGGACCTGGTCGATGATGAAGGGACCTTCCCATTTGGGCTTGAATTTGTCCTTTTTCTTGTCCGGCAGGCGCAGAACTAGTTCGCCAACATTATAAGCTTTGGCCCGTACTTCCCCGCTTTGATATCTTCGAGCCTGCTGTTGATAGAATGCGGAACGAGCTTTTGCTACGTCACGCTCCTCCTCCAATGCCTCCAAACTGTCCTGCCGATCAAGATCGGCTTCTCTTTCTTCGTACTTGCGCACGCGAGGTGAGTCATGTATTATGTCGAAGGGCAAGACTGCCTCTCCGCCATACACCATGAAGAATGGTGTGAATCCGGTAGTACAATTCGGCGTGGTCCGCAGCCCCCAGAGTACGGAGTCGAGCTCCTCAACCCAGTGCGTGTTAGATTCCTTGAGGGACCGCACTAGTCTGGGTTTAATGCCGCTCATGATTAGACCGTTTGCCCTTTCGACTTGGCCGTTGGTTTAAGGGTGATAGACTGAGGCGTAATCAAGCTTGATGCCCATGTTTTTGCACCATAATTTGACCTCATCGGCCGTGAAGTTGGTGCCATTATCAGTGATGATGCTGTGGGGGACACCGTAACGGTGCACTACCCCTGATATGAAGTCTATCACTGGTCCGGATTCGGCCGTTTTAACAGGCTTGGCCTCTATCCATTTCGTGAATTTATCCACCATGACCAATAGGTATTTTTGCTTGTGGGTTCCTCCCTTGAGGGGTCCAACCATGTCAAGCCCCCATACCGCGAACAGCCAGGTGATGGGGATAATTTTAAGGGCGGTGGGTGGCATGTGGCTTTGGTTAGCAAAAAGCTGGCAACCGACGCATCGTTGGACTAGGTCATGCGCATCTGCCCGGGCCGTCGGCCAATAAAATCCTATATGGAAGGCCTTGCCTACAAGGGCCCGGGCTGCGGCGTGGTGCCCACCCAGTCCGGCATGAATTTCAGCCAGGAGGTTTCGCCCTTCCTCTTCGGAGATACACCTTTGAAGGACTCCGGTAGTGCTTTTCTTATAAAGCTCTCCCTCATGGACTTTATAGGCTTTAGAGCGTCGTACTATGCGGCGAGCCTCATTTTGGTCTTCGGGGAGTTCCTGCCTAGTTAGGTAGGCTAGGAATGGTTCCGTCCACGGGGCGATAACCGCCATTATTTCGTGAGCAGAGGGTGTTATCTCGGGGGCAGAGCCTCCGGTTGTGTCAGAGTGTTCGGCGTCAGGCGGTGCGGTTGGGTCCGGATTGATATTGCCGGACTCCCCTTCCCATAGTACGGATGGCTTGAACAGCCATTCCAGAAAGATATTAGGTGGGACGGCATCGCGTTTTGCACCGATGCGTGCCAATATATCCGCCGCCTGGTTGTTATCCCGGGCTATATGATGAAATTCGAGCCCTTCGAACCGTGCTGAAATTTTTTGGACCACATTGCAGTATGCTGCCATTTTCGGATCCTTTGCATCAAAGTCTCCGTTTATTTGAGATATTGCGAGGTTCGAATCCCCGCGCACCTCTACGCGTTGAATGCCCATGGAGACTGCCATACGGAGGCCGTGCGTATGGGCCTCAGTATTCGCCGCGTAGTTGGAGTCCGTATACATTATCTAAAGGACGATTGGACCGTGTCCCGGTTGGGGACGCCAGACGACGCCAGCCCCTGTGTCGGCCAACATTTTGGAGCCGTCAAAGTGCATGATCCAATTGGAGTATGCGCCGTACTCTTTAGGGAGTTCGACTTCGGTCCATTCGGCCACGAAGTCGGCCAAAACCTACGACTTAATAGCTCGTCGTGGCTTATAAGTTATATTGAATGGAAGGAGCTCTATGGCCCATTTAGCAATCCGCCCCGTAGCGTCGCGGTTGTTTATAATGTCGTTAAGAGGTAGTTCGGAGGCTACCGTTATCGAACACTCTTGAAAGTAGTGTCACAGCTTCCAGGATGCCATGAACACCGCGTATGCTATCTTTTGGTAGTGTGGGTACCGGGACTTGCATGGAGTTAGGACAGTGGACACATAATAAACCGGTTTTGAATAGGGAACCGGTGTCCGTCCGTTCTCGCTCGACAACGCAAAGCACCGTGACCGACAACTTGATGTGTTGCGGCGATATATAATAGCATTGGTTCACCCACGTTGGGCGCGGCCAGGACCAGATTTGTTGCCAAAATGGCCTTTATTTCTTCGAGTCTGGCCGTGGCGGCATCCGTCCACTCGAAGTGTTCAGTGCGCCGGAGGAGGCGGTAAAGGGGTAATGCCTTTTCCCCCAAAAGGGAAATAAAGCGGCTTAGAGCCGCTACGCATCGCGTCAATTTTTGTATTTGTTTGAGGTCTTTTGGAATATCCAATTGTGACAGAGCTCGGATCTTGGCTGGGTTTGCTTCAATTCCTCTACCGGACACAATGAAGCCCAGGAGCTTTCCGGCTGGGACGCCGAAGACGCATTTTTCCGGATTGAGCTTGATGTCATATTTTCGAAGATTGTCGAATGTGAGCCTCAAGTCGTCTACTAGAGTTTCTACGTGCTTGGTTTTGACGACCACGTCATCTACGTATGCTTCCACTGTTTTGCCGATCTGGTTTGCCAGACATGCCTGAATCATGCGCTGATATGTTGCGCCGGCGTTTTTGAGCCCGAAGGGCATTGTGAACGGGCCGTATGGAGTGTTGAATGCTGTTGCAGCTTGGTCTGGCTCCGCCATCTTGATTTGGTGGTAGCCGGAGTACGCGTCGAGGAAGCACAATGAGTCGTGTCCTGCTGTAGCGTCAATGATTTGATCAATTCGAGGGAGGGGGAAGGGATCCTTTGGGCAAGCCTTATTAAGGTCCTTGAAATCAACACATAGGCGCCAGGATTTGTCCTTCCTTGGTACCATCACCAGGTTTGCTAGCCAGTCCGGATGTTTTATATCTCTGATGAATCCGGCTTCCAAAAGTTTGGCTAGCTCCTCTCCCATGGCTTGTCTATTGGGATCGAAAAAGCGCCGAAGAGCCTGTTTGACTGGCTTGAATCCTTTTAGGATATTTAGGCTGTGCTCGGCCAGCTGACGTGGGATTCCTAGCATGTCTGAAGGGTGCCAGGCAAAGATGTCCCAATTTTCTTGTAGAAATTCTCGTAGTGCGGAGTCTACATCAGGGTTTAATTGTGCCCCAATGGAGGCCGTCTTTGCTGGGTCCGTTGGGTGGACTTGGAATTTGACTATTTCATCTGCTGGTTTAAAAGAGGCGGACTTGGATCTTTTATCAAGTATCACATCGTCCCTGTTCACCGTGGAGCGCATCACGGAGAGTTCCTCGGCCGCTAGGGCTTCGGATAGTGCCTCGAGGGCTAGTGCGGCTGTCTTGTTTTCGGCGCGGAGTGCTATGTTTGGATCACTAGCGAGAGTGATGATTCCGTTAGGTCCGGGCATTTTAAGCTTCATGTACCCATAATGGGGTATAGCTTGAAAGATTGTAAATGCCTCTCGTCCTAATAAAGCATGATATCTGCTGTTGAACGGGCCACTTGAAATGTGACCTCCTCGGACTGTAATTGTCCGGGCGAAATAACACTACGCCCAGCGTGATTTTTCCTGTGCAGCATGCTTCCCGCCGGGATTATTGCTCTAAAGGTTGTGCTGCTTCGCTCAATGCGGTTCCAGTCTATTTCCATTTTTCGGAGGGTTTCCTCATAGATGAGGTTTAGTCACGCCGCCATCCATGAGTACCTTAGTAAGGCGAAAGCCGCCCACTATCGGGCCGAGGACCAATGCGGCCGGGTGCCCGGCAGTTCGAATTTAGGTTCACAACGGCATTAAAGGTAATAGCCGTGTCACTCCATGGATTTATTGTTGCTACTTGGTAGACTTCGCAAGGTTATGGAGTGTTCGTTTTCGCATGTTATTTGATGCGAAAGTCTCGAAGACTATTAACACCGTACTGGTGTTGCTGGGCTGGTATTCCGAAGCTAGAAGCTCTTTGCCACTTTTGGCCACCTGCCGTAGTATCCAACATGCTCGAAGGCTATGAGTTGGAGTGGCGCCCTCTGTGCTATGAATTTTGCATGGTCCGTTTAGCCAACCCTCCAGTACGGTTCCGTACCCTTTAGGGGGTTTTCATTTTTTGGTATTTAACCCAGGTGCTTGATAATGATGCACCCTTTTGTTTTGGACTAGGGATGTATTCGGGGCCGGATTATCCCAAAATTTACTTTCGATTTTCCAGGCGCTCTCCATCGCACAGTACTTTTGTACTATGGTCACCAAGTCAGCAAAGCGTGTAATTTCGCGATGACTTATGGCATTTAGGATTCCTTTGTCCGTGCAATTATTGCAGAAGATTGGGATTGCGTCCTCCTCGCGGCAGTCTTTTATCCTGTTCATAACCAGGAGGAATCTTGCCCAGTAATGATGTACTGTTTCGGCGGGCTCTTGCCGAATTCGGGAGAGATCGCTAATGTTTGGGTGGGCGGGTGGTACTATATCTGGAACCCCGGCCAATTTAGGACTCAGGGGCCGAGAAGTTTACGAACTCGGAAGCTTGGATTTTTGAGTGCTATCCAATGAGTCCGACCCGTCACCGACTTTAAGTTCGTGGCTTGATCGACATCCGTCCCTCCGCGGGAATACGGCATGGAGGGATCGGGAATCCGGACGTAGCTAGTCCTTAAGATAGAAGAAGAATCGCCGCATATCTCCTCTATCACAGCAATATGATGGGTAGCCTGGGGAGAGTTGATCTCTCTCAGATCAGTTTTAGGCCCAATCCGGTCGTAGTCTGTGGCGACTCCCAGGGCGGTGATTCGATCCAAGAGCTCGTTTACGGAGGAGAGCTCGATCGGATCTAATTGTTCGGCAAGTTCCGAATTGACATGAAGATTGGTTTCGATGAATCGAGAGTTCATCATCGGTGCGGTGGCTGGACTGGCGGTCATAAGAAAACCACCTAGCCGGAGAGTTTGGCCAACGGCCAAGGCTCCTTTGGCGATAGTATCGTCTTTAAAGACGAGATGAGGCATCCTACCTGATGGCGACGACACAGAGGAACTCTCAATGAAAGCACCAATGTCGGTATCAAAACCGGCGGATCTCGGGTAGGGGGTCCCGAACTGCAAGGCCTAGGAGGATGGTAACAGGAGACAAGGGACACGATGTTTTTACCCAGGTTCGGGCCCTCTCGATGGAGGTAATACCCTACTCCTGCTTGATTAATATTGATGATATGGGTAGTACAAGAGTAGATCTACCACGAGATCAAGGAGGCTAAACCCTAGAAGCTAGCCTATGGTATGATTGTTGTTCGTCCTATGGACTAAAACCCTCCGGTTTATATAGACACCGGATAGGTTAGGGTTACACGTAGTCGGTTACAATGGTAGGAGATCTACATATCCAGATCGCCAAGCTTGCCTTCCACGCCAAGGAAAGTCCCATCCGGACACGGGACGAAGTCTTCAATCTTGTATCTTCATAGTCCAGGAGTCCGGCCAATGGTGAGAGTTCAGCTATCCGGACACCACTAATCCGGGACTCCCTCAATCATAGTCGCAGGTAATAATCCAGCCGTCTTCATATGCAGGTGGCAGGAGGTCCGGTGGCTAGCCGGACTTGTGAAGTTGCCGAGCTAATGCGGCGACTTGATGCGGCAGATGCCGACATTGTGCTTGTCAACAAGCGGCTTGACGAGGCGCAGGGTATGTAATATCTCCGGATTTCAACATATGGTAAGAGGAGCATAATGCCAGTATCTTGAACATGTTGTGAAATGCAGATGGAGCTGCGGCAGTGGAGACCCTTCGGGCGGAACTTGCCCGAGCCAAAAAGCAAGCCAGGAATAGTGATGCGGCCGCTCTAAAGGCGGCTGAAGATCTAAGGGCCGAACAAGCTGCCCATTGCCAAAGTAAGGAGAAGATGGCCAAGATGGTCGTTGAGTTAAGTGATGCCGCCGACCGATACCGGCTTCTTCAGAAGGAAAGCCAAGCGAGGGTTACGGAGCTGGAGAAGGCCATGGTAGCAGCCAAGGAATTCCGCTCTACAATTAGAGCGATGAAGGAGGAGCTGCGTCACGCCGGGGATATCGTGGCTGGGAAGCCCTTTATGCTGCGGATGAAGTTCGTACATCCTAAGTATGCTCCTCTGGACCGGCTGTGGAGTTCTGCAGACGCTTATCTGGATTTGGCAGCGAAAAGTGCTGATGCGGCCGAGTTCTTTAAAGATCAAAGAGATCGCAAAGTGGAGAAGCTGTTCTGGTCGCAATTTAATGGTCCAGCACGTCCGCTTCCTCTGAATGAGCGGATGGCCGAGTGGGCCGAGCTGCATAGGTTGTCCGGACTCGCCATGAGGTCTGCTAGGATCACCTGTCGGGCAGGCCAAGGCTGAACATTTACTTCAGTTTGGTGCAGCAGTTCCTTGGTGCTGTGTCGCGCATCGACGCGATGAAGAGGTCGGCGTGCATCGAGGGTGCACGGATGGCGCTTGCCCGTGTCAAAACACACTGGACGGAGATGGACGCCACTGCAATTGCAGCCCCTAGTTTGGCAATTAGCCGAGTAGCTGCCGAGCACTATTTTGATGAGGTCCTTGACGGTGCTCGTCCAATAGAAGCGCAGTGCTCGAAGAATATTATGTTCGAATGACATGTATTCCCATTGAAAAACAATGTTTTGCTAAATTATATAAAGGCTATTTTTATACTTTTGCCTAAAAGTGTTATGATGCCTCCTGTGCGGCCGTTTATGTATATGTTTATATAACCTGAAAGTTTGCAGTCGTCGGCTTCAGCCCCCACGCATATAATGCGGGGGTGTTCACAGAAGACGTGTGTTCACACTTGATCCAACGTCTTGGTCCATTAAGGAGGTGATAGCGCAGCGAACTAGGCAATCGGACTATATTGCTTTAACACTTTCACTTAGCCATAGGAGTTTGACAGTGGGGCTACTATATATCCCCTGGTGGCTCCACGCTCATCCGAATACGGGGCGCGGCCATGCCTGGCCGGGAAACGGCCCTTCGTTAATGCGGAGGAATCCCGAAGATTCCGATAAGTCATCGAGTGGTTGACCAGTCTCTCGCTTTATCATGATCAGTTTTGGCTTTCTCTACTGAGGTGCTCGTCCGGGCTAGCCAGGGCACAATCGCAATACTTCCCCTGGTGCCACCTTAGCCGATAGAGCGGAACGTAAGGTAGCAAAACATAGGAGCCGGGAAAACCCAACATTTGACCAAAGACATGATTCGGAGCTGATGCATATAAGGCCTAAATCGCGACTGTCGGTGTCAAAACCGGCGGATCTCGGGTAGGGGGTCCTGATCTATGCGTCTTAGGCTGATGGTAACAGAAAGCAAGGGACACAATGTTTACCTGTGTTCGGGCCCTCTCGATGGAGGTAAAACCCTACTTCCTGCTTGATTAATATTGATGATACGAGTAGTACAAGAGTAGATCTACCACGAGATCGTAGAGGTTAAACCCTAGAAGCTAGCCTATCATGATTATGGTTGTGATCGTGATCGACCTTCTAAGGACCAACCTCTCTGGTTTATATAGACACCGGAGAGGGCTAGGGTTTACATGGAGTCGGTTACAAGGAAGGAAATATATTATCCGTATCGCCAAGATTGTCTTCCACGCAAAGGAGAGTCCCATCCGGACACGGGACAGAGTCTTGAGTCTTGTATCTTCATGCCCCAATATTCCGGACAAAGTATATAGTCCGGCTGTCCGGATCCCCCCTAATCCAGGACTCCCTCAGCGACGCCGAACAATCCCTAAGGTGTTCGTTCTTTGAAACATATATCGGGCTTAGGTGATGCCCTTGGATAATGAACCCATAGTGTCCAGCACGAGCAATATTCCGACGTGGCCACATGCCAAGACGCCAAAGATCCTTGTCGGTATTATTGAGAATCCGGAGGATGTGAACAACAAAAGACAGTAAAAAAGGTTTAAGCAGGGTCTTAATCTAAAGAGAAACCTTTGTACGGGTCCCTGCTACACGTCTACGCCTGTGTCTCTGTTGTGCCGAATCCTGGACGGGTGTAGCACGATCTGTAAAAGAAAGGTGCTTAGTGAAAACTTATTGTGCAAAAATTTGGTTATTATAAATAAGCCATGAAAAAGTCGAGATGGGTAATGATGAGCCGAATTATTGCGGCGAAGCCCCTGGTACCGTCTATACATGTGTAACCATCGAACCAATATCTATCCGATGATTGGCCGGACTCATCTAACCATGTCTGCGGTCCTAACGACCGGTCATCATCTCTGGTGGTGAGGCCGTCTAGTGTTCGGCTGTTAAAGCAGCCGTGCCTTCTTCTGCTCGGAACGAACGCTCAACATTTCCATGTACTGTGATGGTGCCGCGCGGACCGGGGATTTTAAGTTGGAGTAAAGCGTAATGCGGTATTGCATTGAAACGGGCGAAAGCCTCTCATCCGAGTAGTGCTTGATAGCCACTTCGGAATGGAGCAATGTCAAAGGTTAAACTTTCGCTCCGGAGGTTGTCGGGCGAGCCGAACACAACCTCTAGTACTAGAGAGCCCGTGCTGAAGCCTTCAGGTGCCTAGTATTACTCCCTTGAAGGTAGTATTACTGTGGCTGATGTTTGTTGGGTTTATCCCCATTTTGCGGATAGTGCCCTGGTGTATCAGATTTAGACTACTGCCGCCGTCAATAAGGACTCGCGTAAGGTGGTATCCTTTTACTATTGGGTCCAGCACCAAGGCGGCTGATTCTTCCTGCCGGATACCTATTAGGTGATCCCTGCAATCGAAAGTGACCGGGCAAGCTGACCAGGGGCTGGACTCATGGGTGACGGGCTCTATGGCTCGTGTATTTTGGAGTGCGTATTTGCCTCTCCTCTTTGTCACATGGATAACATTTACTGTTTTGACTTCTGGCGGGAATTTTTTCTGTCCCCCAGTGTCTTGCTGGCGAGGCGTATCCTCGTCCTTGCTCGGAGTGTCCTCCCCCTTGTGTTCGGCGTTTAGCTTGCCAGCCTTCTTGAAGACCCAACAATCTCTATGGGTATGATTTGCAGGCTTGCCGGGGGTGCCGTGGATCTGACATAGTTTGTCTAGAATTTTGTTTAGGCCGGACGGTTCATCTCTATTGCCTTTAGAGGGATTTTTCCGCTGACTCGATCAAGATCCGCTAAATCCGGCGTTTACCGCCGTGTTGTCTGGGCTGTCTTCTTTATTCCGGCGCTTGTTTTTACTACGTCGCGGTTTTCCATTGCCGTCCCGGGCCTTGGATGTGCTTGGGTCGCTGGTGCTGCTGCGAGCTACCCAGCTGTCCTCGCCTGTGCAAAAGCGGGTCATGAGGCTTGTTAGGGCTGCCATTGTTCACAGCTTTTCTTGGCTAAGGTGTCTGGCAAGCCATTCGTCTCGAACGCTGTGCTTGAAAGCTGCTAGGGCTTCAGCGTCCGGACAGTCGACAATTTGGTTCTTCTTAGTGAGAAACCTATTCCAAAGCTTTCGGGCTGACTCTCCGGGCTGTTGAATTGTATGACTCAAATCATCGGTGTCCGGGAATCGGACATAAGTCCCTTGAAAGTTAGTCCGGAAAGCGTCCTCGAGCTCCTCCCAACTTCCTATGGAATTATCGGGGAGGCTTTTCAGCCAGTGTCAAGCTGGTCCTTTGGGCTTGAGGGGTAAGTATTTGATGGCGTGGAGATCATCTCCACGAGCCATGTGAATATGGAGGATGAAGTCCTCGACCCAGACCCCAGGGTCTGTGGTTCCGTCGTATGCCTCTATTGTAACTGGTTTGAACCCTTCTGGAAATTCGTGGTCTAATACCTCGTCGAGAAACATAGGGGTGTGCGGCACCTGTATTTGGCAGTGCTACGCGCTCGGACGGTTGTGGTATTTGGTGTTGGCTGAGTGCCGAGCGCTGCTTTCGTTGATCCGTACATGGATCTGGTTGCGCCGGCCCGTTGATGCGGGTCCTCGCGTCGGTCATGTACTGACTTATGTGCGGCCTCGTTGGCCACCCTATCGCGGCCACGAGGTCGCCAATCCGACCGATCAGCGTTTTTGTTTTTTGGCCGTGAGGGTTCGAAGGCCTCATCATCGAACTCCGGCAGCAGCTTCCGCTTTGGGTAGCTCTTCGTGGGGCGACTGCCACCGTACTTTTCTTCCGTGTCGAGCACTTTATTCCATCTACTATTGAGTGTGTTTTGTGCGGCCTTGAGCCTTTGTTTCTGCTTCTTCAGACTTCTTGCAAGGGCTATAAGCCTTTCTTGCTCCAGCTGCCTTTCCAGGATGATGCGCTCGTCGTCGTCTGGACAGTTCTCCTGACCGGAGACGGGTTGGTTGTCTTGATGCTCGGCGTAGCCGTGCTCGGACAGCGGCTCCGCACTTTGTTCGACATCCGCTGGCTTACCCTGCTCTATTGCTGGGTCAATTTGGCTTCTTGTTGCGTTGTTGTCGCTATTTTTGCCAAGGCGGGGTTTAGAGCGGCGCCTACGGTGCCATTTTGATTGCTTGTCGTGGGAGCTATCCTTCGCTGCATCCTCGTTATTATTTTCTTTGGGTGTATCCACCATATATACGTCATATGATGAGGTGGCGGTCCAATGCCCTGTGGGCAGTGGTTCCTGTTCGTCTCCGGCATCGGTGTCCATACCATCGATGTCTTCAGAGTCGAAGTCGAGCATGTCGGTTAAATCGTCGACAGTGGCTACTAAGTGGGTGGTGGGTGGGGATTGAATTTCTTCGTCATCCGCGTCCCACTCTAGTCGGACATAGTTCGGCCGAGGTTCTCCAGACAGGGAGAGAGATTTTAATGAGTTCAGTTTGTCACCGCAGGGCGAGTGCTGAAAGATATCTGCGGAGGTGAACTCCATGATCAGCGCCCAATCGGATTCGATAGGTATGGGCGCGGATGGTACGGAGTCTGTGGCCGAGGACGAGTCCAGCAGTTCGGCGACACGGCTCTCGTGAAGGGTAATGTCAGTATTCGGCTCTATCGCCACTGAGAGCGCGACCTCCGTGGCGGAGTCTATCCTCCTGTCCTCGGATGGCACGATCTGCACCAGACTAGAGGCCGGAGTAGTTGCTGGCATGATCTCACGAACACCGTCCGACGGCAGAGCTATATCGTGCTCGTCGTGATCGTGCGGCACACCTAGCATGGGCCCGAATCCGTCGAAGATCAAGTCTCCGCGGATATTGGCAGTGTTATTCAAGTTTCCAAACCTGACCTGATGGCCAGGGGCGTAGCTCTCGATCTACTCCAGATGGCCAAACGAGTTGGCCCGCAGTGCGAAGCCGCCGAACACGAAGATCTGTCCGGGGAGGAAAACCTCACCCTGGACCGCATCGTTGTCGATGATCGAAGGGGCCATCGAACCTTGCAGCGACGACACCGTGGAACTCTAAATGAAAGCACCAATGTCAGTGTCAAAACCGGTGGATCTCGGGTAGGGGGTCCCGAACTGTGCGTCTAAGGTGGATGGTAACAGGAGGCAAGGGACACGATGTTTACCCAGGTTCGGGCCCTCTCTATGGAGGTAATACCCTACTCCCTGCTTGATTGATTTTGATGAATATGAGTATTACAAGAGTTGATCTACCATGAGATCGTAGAGCCTAAACCCTAGAAGCTAGCCTATGCTATGATTGTTGTTGTCCTATGGACTAAACCCTCCGGTTTATATAGACACCGGAGGGGGCTAGGGTTACACAGAGTCGGTTACAATAGAAGGAGATCTACATATCCGTATCGCCAAACTTGCTTTCCACGCCAAGAGAGTCCCATCTGGACACGAGACGAAGTCTTCAATCTTGTATCTTCATAGTCCAACAGTCCGGCCAAAGGACATAGTCCGGCTGTCCGGATACCCCCTAATCCAGGACTCCCTCAATGGCCTTTTCCCAAGCCTGTTTAAGAAGCGTCTTGAAAAAGTTGGTGCAGGAAGCACCGAGTCTTGCGGCGGTGAGGACGTCGGAGCGGCGTGCGATTTCTCCCAGAGGATCGTCATCCAAGGTCTCCCAGCCCCGACGAGGAGGAGAACCGCCTGGCGAATCCATGGGATCAGCGACGAACTGCCTTCTCTTCGGGGGAGGGGAACTGGCGAGGAGGAGATAAGAGCGTAGTAACCGCAGGGCCTCGTCCCTTCCAACTGCATACATCGCTCCTCAGCGAAAGGGGTGAGGCTATTATTTACTACTAAGTACTAGCATTATGGAACGTTATGGGATTGCATTATATTGTAAATAATAGCACTAGTAAGAAATTTTGGCACTAGGTAGTAGTTTTGGGCGTGGATTAAGAAATTTTGGGTATGTTTTTGCCATTTTTGTACACGCCAACTAGTGTCAAAAAACGTCTTACATTATGTGATTTGAGGAGTATGTACTGCATCAGCAAAGATACTAGTACTACTTTTCTCAACTAGTAGTGCGATGTACTGTACTTCTAGTCTAGTCTAGTATAGTGCACCAGTTTTGAACTCTTGAATCTCAGGGCCAAGGAGCTACAGTTGGAAGTGGAGGGTACTATTGTTCTCTAGAACCATCGATGTACTATCAATGCAGGGGAAGTACACCTGCGTAGTGGCCTAGTGGGTACTATCGGTGCTCTATTCAGCCGCTTCTCTCACGTAGCTGGCCTACTCAGCCGATCCTCTCAAGCACACACTAGCAGCCTGTTTATCAGCGACGGTTACTGCGGGGGCAGAACATTTGAGTTATTTGATATAGCGAGACTAGGCTTTTCGCTTCCATTTGTGGAGGTGTAATGGATCTCGTCGAACTTTGTTAGTAGTTCCTTCTTTATGAATGAGATGAAGCAAAGCTTTTGCCTCCGTTTCAAAAAAACACGCCAAGAGGAATTTCTTTTATAGTAGAGCCGATAATGGAGTGAAGTCCATGCATGCAACGCCACAAGCTACAGAGTAGTAGTAGAGCAGTTTACATACAGAGCCATATTGCACAGTTCCCAATGCCCCGCCAGGCTTTTCCGGCTCCTCTGGCTTAATTGGGACGAGCTAGTTTAAATATGCTACTAGCTGATGAGGAAGCTGCAAGCGATGTGCGGCTAGGGCGAGCACGCGAGCCACGGGATGTTGGGAAGGAAAACCCATTCACGTGGCTAGGCTGTCCAGTGCACCCAGATTGTGGGGCCGCATGTCCGTTTGACTTCAAAACTCAAACTACCCGTGTAAAATATTGGCTCGCAGCGAAGTGTAGTAGTACTATTTTTTTTAAAGGCTGCCGTGCGTTCGGCGGGGATCAAACCCACAAAACGAGGTATACACTCCCGCGACCATTAGTAGTACTCGTTGGAGTACAAAGCAACCTAGAATCACCTTTTGTCGTTAGTAGTACGTACATTGTTCCTTACAAGAAACCCCTAATAATGCAAGAAACCACTAAAATGCCAAGAAACTACTACCCCTTGCATACGTGACAGACTTAAGATAAGACTACGTTATGAACCATTGTACATGCTCTTACCAACAAAAATCCTCGAGTGACCTCCTACCTCTGACCCGTCCACATAGTCATCCTCGGCCATGGGACGCAGCTACGCCTGCGTATAGGCGAGGTCAAAACCGCCGGTGGTGCGGAGCCCATGTTGCGGCAGCCCGGATGCCAGCTCCATCCGGCGCTCGCGGCTGCTAGCTAGCCAATATAACTCCGTCCAGCTGCTTGTCTGCAAGGCTTGCTAGCTAGATTGGCACGGCAGCGCGACGGCTTGCTCGTGCGCGCCACGCTAAGGCCAGCCATCTGGCTCGAGCGAAGGCCAGCGCGGCGGCTTGCTCGCTCGTGAGTCACGCTCGGGCCAGCCTACCAACCCGTGCGGAGGCCAGCGCGGCGTCCGGCCGTTCCGGCGGAGCGGCGGCCAACTCGCTCCTCACCGGTGCCACCGACGAACACGCATCAGTACTGTTTGAAGTAATGTTCAGGAAAATAATGATTTGAGGGGGAATTACATGATAGAAGGTCAGATGTGGGTCCCTCGTGTCAACGATCAAACAAAATGTGTTGGTTTAAGCTGCCTCGTCAGCACGGACGTGTGGGCCAACCCAGTCATAAATGGTTTTAAATGAACCTAATCGGTAGGAGTACTAGGTAGTAGTTTTTGGCGTGTATTAAGAAATTTTGGGTATGTTTTTGCTATTTTTTGTACAATAGATTCTTCCTAGGGCTGGATGAAAGTGGTAGTTTTTTGTTAAATACTCTACATATTGTAAGTAGGAGTGAAAGTTAAGCTTTGGAAGCCAATAAGCAAGGCTAGTTACATAGTGCATATGTGTACATGATTGAAAGTAAATATCAACCATGAGTGACTAATATCTTGATGGAAAACTCGAATCTATGGAATACTAGGAAAAATGCATGGTTGGAAATACTAGCAATGTTCATGTCTGCTGTAAATCTAATCATAATTAGAATAATACTTATTCACAAACTTGGTACAAAACACCCTAATTTTGGCATACATATGTCACTAGAGATATATTATGTTTCAATTAGAATATATTCCTTGGGCTGTTTTGGTGAGGTCAGGGAGGGATGTGGTTGGTTTTAAGATACTAATTATGGGTTTTTCTACAAATTGGTAGACAAGTGGGATGTTGGTGAGAAAAGGCAACAACTTACCTCACAATCGTTAGATGTAGATCTAATGGTCGAAATGACGGATGGCGTATACACCAAAGATCACCAACTTAGTCTTGTGTAGGAGAACTAGCAAGATCCGTGCATTGCACGGAACATCAAGATGCATTTTTTTATAAAACACTTGTTGTGATTGACCCTTGAGGGAGTAATCCCATGTGTGAAAACTAATGATATCTCGAGAAATATGAGATAAGGTGAAGAGGAGTGGGGTGTGGTGGTGATTGGTGGTCGGGCTGAGCGGAGGCATGGGGATTGACAACGCAGGCAGCGGCCACCAGGCCAGTTTGTTCCAGAGGCTTCCTTTCTTAATTGCTCAACAATGAGGTTTGTTGGAGATAAGGATGAACGAGGGAAGGCCTTGTCTGCAAATGTGGAGAGGGGTGCGGTTATCTTTTAGTTTAATTTCCATCCGTCAGATATAGATCGAACGGTCTATATTGCAAGATGGCACACGTACCATCATCACCAACTCGGTTTTTTATAAGAGAAGAAATATAACTATGGAGATACAAACATATTATCGACACTTGCTTCCGTAAACTAGCATATACATTCTATTCAACGCCTTGTCATGTGGGGCCTTAGCACAATGACTTCTCGACTGTGTAAAACAAAGATTTTCCCGTCGCCGACAAGGAGGGGGTGACGGCGGCGCGCTTTTTGGCTTGTTCTAGTCCTAGTAGTCATACTAGGTGGTCTAAGCACGTGTAGATTTATTATTTTTCACGTCTCGTGTTCGCCGTACTGCCACAAATGTTGATGAATAGACGGTAAGATATTCACGGGGAAACCCTTGTTGAGCGTGTTTGCGAGAGAGAGAGAGAGACAGTGTGCGTGTGTGATATGTTAGAGACTGAGGCAATGATAACAGATTCTTTGTGTCTATGTGTGTGGAGGATAGAGAGAGACATGTACATGGGGCTTCGTGTTGTGTGATACGTCTCCAACTGTAACACCCCAAAATTTAAACATGATTTGTTTATTAAAATCTTGCCAGGAAATAATTTTTTTTCTGGATTTATCTTTTGATTTCAGGACCACTCTTTTCTTCTGAGTTGTGGAGTTTCCACCCCAAGTAAAAACTTTTCAAATTTTGTTGGACTTGTATACCCTCTCATGAAACATTTCTTTTATCAGTGGAATTATTTCTATAATTAATTTTTCCTGAGCTTTAATTCTTTTAAAATGGTTTCTCATAAGCCTTAGAGCCTCTTTTGCACTACAACCCTTTGATAAATTTATTTAAAGATCCCACCAAAATTTGGGGATGACATGTGATGTTCCTAAATCACTTTTATGCAAAAATATCTTTTAGTCATTTGGAGTTTTTGAGCTCTACCCCAAGTTTTCAAATCTGGTCCAGTTTGCACTTTTGCACTACAACCTATTTAAATATTCCTTTAAAACTTCCACCAAAATTAGGGGATGTCAGTAGGAGTATATAATTCAACTTTGTGCAAAAATCCACTGGTGTTCTTTGAAAGATTAGAGCAAAACATCCTCTTTTGCTCTCTGGTCCAGTTTGGCATTTCCTACTGCAACCCTATTTTATTTTGCTCTAGTGCCCATGATCTTTCTCCTGCTTATAGACCACCCTACAAATCCCTAAAGTCCAGGAGAGTGGACCCATTGGAGTATTTTTGGTCCATGAAATGATGCCCTTTGCTTTCTGTCCAGAATTGGTTTTCTCAAAAACTTGCACTAACAAGTTTCTGGTTTTGCACAAATAACCTTGCCATCATCACTTGTACCTCAAGAGGCTATGATCTGGAGTTTTTGGCCACCCCAGGAGATGCCTAGATGACCATAGCATTCTGTCAAACACCTTGGGTTCATGAACAGAATTGGCATGAAACCTAGTTTGCGTTGTGGACCTACTTACTTTGCCTAAACAGCATGTCTCAGGGCTCTACCGTAGTCTATAGCCCCACCCAGCTAAGCCTCATGTGGATTAGAGCCCCCTGGCAGGCATTGGCATTTTGACGAGCACCTCGATTGCATGCTCTGGGCGGAGCCAGAGCGCGCGTTTTGCACGTGGGTGTGCCCGAGTCGCCGCGTCTCGTTGCCGCCTCCCCGCGTTCGTTCTGAACCGTGCCCGCCCCCAGCCATCGCTCCTGACCCCTCCCTCGTTGCAGAGCCGCCCAGCCCCCCCCCCCTCCCGAGCCACAGCCGCGCGCCAGCTCGCCCCTGAACAGCTCGAGCTCATCCCCTCGCCCTGCCAGACCCCGCCAGCCATCGCCATGCGCCCTCCTAGCTATAGAACGGCGGTTCACCGTTCCTATCCTCGGTCGCCGTCGAACCGGCCTCGGCCGCCTATAAAAAGGAGCCCCGAGCTCAACCAGACCCTCAGGCTACCTCCTACCATCCCCCTAGTGCCCCTACAGCCAGCAACCGGCGGAGGGAGGCCGTCTCCCTCGTCTCCGGCCAATTCGGCCACCGCCGCCCTCCGATCCCGTTTGTCGCAAGCAGAGCCCCTCCTGTCCATCCAGTGCTCCCATCATCTTCCCCTCGATCTTGCGGAGCCACCCAGCACCTCAGCCTCGACCGGGAGGTACCGTAGCCCGAAGCCCCAATTCCTCCGAAGCCACCATCCACCGCGGAGCTCGCCGCCGGTGACTCCCTTCGTCCCCACCAGCCGTTCGACCACTGGAGGACCGCCCGGGGCTGGCGGATCCATACCTGCCCTCGGAACCCCGTGGGAAGCCGCGGTTCGTCGACGGCGATCGCCGGAACCCCGCCACCGCTCGGACAAAGGAGGAGGGAGGCGCGGGCAACTTGTCAAACCTGACAAGTGGCCCAAGGGACCCACTGTCAGTGACCCAGCTACGGCCCGCGCTGGCTTAAGTGGAAGCGTATTCCACCGAATACGTCTTGGCTAGAGGAAAGCGTAAGCTCCCCGAAACGTTTTCTCTTTCTGGTTTTATTAAAAACAGATTTTGACTAAACTTCGACTGGCTATAACTTTTAAAATACAAGTCCAATTGATTTGATTCTTTTTATGTTGTTTCTCAAATTCTGTCTAGTTTATTTTCATATTTATTTGAAATTTTTCCAAAACAACTTTTTGTAATGTTTTGAAACTATGTGTTAATTCAAATTTTCATAAAATAGGATTTTGAAGAAGAAGGCAACTTTCAAAAAAGTGCACCCCCACTTGCATACTCTTGAAGGCAAGCATTCTGAACCCTGGCATAATATTTTTGTGTGTTGTTTGATACGGTTACAACACCACCTGGACATGGAGCATTCGTTATTCTATGTGATGATATGATCATACGCATGAGTGCATAATGAAGATTCTTTGCTGTTGGAAATGGATATGCTTGTGATAGTAATCACCCTCGTATGCCTTCCATGCCTACCGGAAGGAAGCCAGGAAAGTCTATGTCTTGGGTAGATACGAGCTTGTCTCTAGTTCCTCGTCAAGACGGTTGTGTCCGGTATGGCATGATGAGGTATGATGAGTGGTGATTCTGTCTGTTGGTTGAAATATACTTGTTATGCTAATCATGCAGGGAATACTTAAACCTCCTGAGTCGACCGTAGATCGAGTCTTGTTCCAGTAACCCCCATACTTGTTTCGTACTACCACTTGTCCTTGCCGCAGGTAGGGTACAGTTCAGTAAGTTGTCAACCCCTTTCTTGGCACACACCGTACAGAGAGGCCATGGTGGAAGATACCGGCTGCATCCGGTAGGCATACCACTTGGTCCGGGGGCATGGGTTTTTCCTGTTGGGACCGAGAGGGGGGCACCCCTTAGTAGCGCGCGTATAAATTTGATCCCATGCTAATCGAGGTTGTAGCCTGCCCACTTAGAGTTTTGCTTAACAGGTGTCGTGGGTGATTCCAGACACCGGTGAGTTAAGCTGGTGTGTGCGGGTCAGGTGTGTTTTCAATTAAAAGACCGTAAATGGAATTAGTCCCGATGGACTAAAGGAATCCGTTACTCGTGGGTAAAGAGTACACCCTCTGCAGAGGTTATATCTATTCGAATACTCGTGTCCATGGTTAAGGACTATAGTCTGGGATAGGTGAAGTGTCGGTCTTCGGAGGAGAAACTGCTAAACCAGAACATGGATCATGACTTGTGACTTATGATGATTATCATTATTATTATTATGGACTAACCCTTTATATGATTTGAATTATTGAGTATCCACAGGGGACGGTTACGCCTCTGGATATTCACCGTGACTATCCTCTTATGAGCCCTTTATGTGGTGTCGCTGAGACGCCCGACTGTGGCATGCTTGTTATTTATTTACCTTATAAGCCCTTTATGTGGTGTCGCTGAGACACCCGACTGTGGCATACTTGTTATTATTTCAATTATAAGCCCTTTATGTGGTGTCGCTGAGACGCCTTCATCGTGGCATGCTTGTTATTTATTTACTTTATAAGCCCTTTATGTGGTGTCGCATACGCCTCGATCGTGGCATGTTTGTTACTTATTTCACTTATAAGCCCTTTATGTGGTGTCGCTGAGACGCCCGACTGAGGCATGCTTTATGTTATTGTCCTTTCGAGGCGTCGCTTCAGACACCCGATCGGTGCATTCCATTCCTACTGACTGATTGCATATTCATGTTTTATATGAACAACCTGCTTGCGTGCATCATGAAGTTTTATTTCGTGACTGATGTTGTGATCATATAATTATTCGGAGCATGATTATCATTTGTTATATTATACCCGTGTTCATAATGTTTGCGAGTACATTCAAAGTACTCACCAGCTTGTCCCTGGCTATTGTCTTGGCCAGATTTCTTGCATGGAGAGGAGCGTTGCGATGACAGCCCCGGAACCCACGCAATGGTGACAAAGAGCCTCATGAGATAGGAGTTACCTCGGTCACTGTTCGGAAATGGAGTCCCATAGATTGAAGGACCACAAACCGCTTCGCCATCAGCCACTAGAAACCATTTGTTGTACTCATAGGCCAGAATGGTCTTGTACTACATATTTTGTATTTTGCTTGGAATTTCTGTATCAAGTTGGTGCCTCATCAGCTAACAGTAATCCTGGGGCTGGTGAGCACAAGGACCATTTTCTGGGAAATTGATATCCCAAAAATCCGGCCCTGACAACCTTGGTATCAGAGCCAGGCTGACCATTGGCTAATCCTATCTTAGCCAGGTCAAAAAATATAGGTTAACCAACCCACCAGACCTTAACCTAACCCCAGCCAAGCTTCTCGTGTAAGATAGCCACACAGTGACCCGACACCTTTTGGCAGTCAGTACCTAACCTATCAGCCTAGCCTGTCGATCACGCGTCAGTGACCGACACCTACATAGTCTCTTTCGCAACCGTGTGAAGGAAGACTCCGTCCCCTTTTTCTATAAAAAGGGCACGCTAGCCTCAACCCAGCACATCACAGCCTCTACCCTAGACCAAGCTATAATGCCTGGCCCCATTGTTCACAATGAGACCACAGCAACCAACCTTGGAGGATTTGTGACCGTGCTAGCAAACCTCACCCGCCGAGCCTTTGCATTAGAAGAGCCCCCAGAGTATGTTGTGTATCAAGGGCCCATGAGCGGTGAGAGCCATCAATTCTGGGCCACAGTACACGTCTATGGTAGGGGCCTATCACCAGAACGCCCCTACAGGTTCACCGGAAGGACAACTTCCTTTGAGCCACAAGCCATCCAACTAGCTGCTCGAGAGGCTATAGTTCAACTCCGGCATTTGTCGCCCAGAGTTAACTGTCGCTCGTTCTACTACTACCCCAGCCATGACGGGTATGGTAGGCCACCCCAGGTTGCCAACGGAGATCACGAGACGTATCCTGCATTGTTGCATCTGGTGCGCTATGTAAGTGCACTAGAGGGACTATTCGATCAAATCACCCTTTATCTGATTGCAGCTCGTGGAGAACTAGTTCGCCGAGCCCCAGCAAGAGGAGAAGATGAGCCCGACGCCGACAACACAGTCGTGCTGTTCGGACAACCGATCGAGTCCATGAGGTCTGCCCCAGCCATCGACCAAAATACTTTGGTGTCCACAGAAGTGCTTCATCGCCTTTTGGGAACACGCTCCAACGGGATTGTGGCCAACAACCCCCGCGATGGTCATCATCGCTACCCCGACCCCGCAGCCCCTCAACCCCCTCCAGCTAACCCCGACGGTGAAACCCATGGAAAAGCCTCGGCGTCCATAAGGCACGCCCGCTTAGATATTAACGAGGTAGACTAGAGTCACTCGAGTAGTACCGAGTCTTAGTATGTCCACGCCCTGTAATTGTGTGATCCTGTATCGCCATAATTAAATGTTGTTTGCTTGTGCGCCCCTATTTTAAATAGTAGCCATGCATAAGTATGTTGGTGTACGATTGCATTTTTAATTCCGGGCGTAGCTACCAAAAACCAACCCCGACGACACCCACAGTAATACGTCGCTTTTGCGAGATATGTGTATCTGTGGCATTGACCCCGATCTCACAGAGCAGAACCACAAACTAGTTGCCCCTCACCACGATTAATGACCCAGCCTAGATGCTATATAAAAGGCCACCTCATGACCCTTCCAAGTACCCCTCACCTTGTGCACAACTCTCACAGCCATTCCTTGCCATGCCGAGCACTAGTATTTATATGAGAACCCTAGATGCCACCCCGAGTAGTTTTGTTAAAATATTGTGGGACTTTACCCACAATACCATGAGTTCTATCCAACCACCCTAGTATGAGTTGCTCAAATCGAGGATCACTCCATCCACCTCGAAATATTGGGCAGTGGTGCACATCCCTCCGCAAACCCAAACCAAGACCCAACGGAAGTCTCCTTCGTGGGGAAATCTATGCCAACTCCGCATATGGCCATAGAAGCTGCTGCGTACAAAGCGCTTTCTCACCTTCGATACACGGTACCCTATGCTAGCGAACGAGGGTATTATTACTTCCCGAGTCGTGCAGCACCCGGAGAAGTAGCATCTTTTCCCGGTGGACGAATTGAGAGAGACCCAGTACTGGCCAACCTTGCCCAGTATGTCATCGCTCAAGAGCGTTTGACCCAACGAGTAATGGGTTATCTCCAGAGCCTCGCTGATTTAAATCCTCAGATCGCCATTGGCAGACCACTGAGGCCCGACCAGGAGAGGCGCATCCATCGACTAGTCAATCTGCTTCCCCCGATAGAAGAGGAGTGTGCCCTAGTACCAGAGACGTTTCCTCAGGACCCTGTCTATTTGCCGTTTTCATTGTAGGCGTCACTGCTGTAATTATTGTCCCACCAATTATTTATGTGTTGCAGCTTATGCTTGTACCCTAAGTTTGTGCTTTGAGTAAACTATTTGGCTCCAGCTTAGGGGGGAATTATTTTCAAAGCAGCCCTTAGCAAATCTCGAGGACGAGATTTTTCTTAAGGGGGGTAGTGTTGTAACACCCCAAAATTTAAACATGATTTGTTTATTAAAATCTTGCCAGGAAATATTTTTTTTCTGGATTTATCTTTTGATTTCAGGACCACTCTTTTCTTCTGTGTTGTGGAGTTTCCACCCCAAGTAAAAACTTTTCAAATGTTTTTGGACTTGTATTCCCTCTCATGAAACATTTCTTTTATCAGTGGAATTATTTCTATAATTAATTTTTCCTGAGCTTTAATTCTTTTAAAATGGTTTCTCATAAGCCTTAGAGCCTCTTTTGCACTACAACCCTTTGATAAATTTATTGAAAAATCCCACCAAAATTTGGGGATGACATGTGGTGTTCCTAAATCACTTTTGTGCAAAAATATCTTTTAGTCATTTGGAGATTTTGAGCTCTACACCAAGTTTTCAAATCTGGTCTAGTTTGCACTTTTGCACAACAACCTATTTAAATATTCCTTTAAAACTTACACCAAAATTAGGGGATGTCAGTAGGAGTATATAATTCAACTTTGTGCAAAAACCCACTGGTGTTCTTTGAAAGATTTGAGCAAAACATCCTCTTTTGTTCTCTGGTCCAGTTTGGCATTTCCTACTGCAACCCTATTTTATTTTGCTCTAGTGCCCATGATCTTTCTCCTGCTTATAGACCACCCTACAAAACCCTAAAGTCCAGGAGTGTGGACCCATTGGAGTATTTTTGGTCCATGCAATGATGCCCTTTACTTTCTGTCCAGAATTGGTTTTCTCAAAAACTTGCACTAACAAGTTTCTGGTTTTGCCCAAATAACCTTGCCATCATCACTTGTACCTCAAGAGGCTATGATCTGGAATTTTTGGCCACCCCAGGAGATGCCTAGATGACCATAGCATTCCGTCAAACACCTTGGGTTCATGAACAGAATTGGCATGAAACCTAGTTTGCTTTTTGAACGTACTTACTTTGCCTAAACAGCATGTCTCAGGGCTCTACCGTAGTCTATAGCCCCACCCTGCTAAGCCTCATGTGGATTAGAGCCCCCTGGCAGGCATTGGCATTTTGCCGAGCACCTCGCGTGCGTGCTCTGGGCGCGGCCAGAGCGCGCGTTTTGCACGTGGGTGCGCCCGAGTCGCCGCGTCTCGTTGCCGCCTCCCCGCGTTCGTTCTGATCCGTGCCCGCCCCCAGCCATCGCGCCTGACCCCTCCCTCCTTGCAGAGCCGCCCTGGCCCCCCTCCTGGCGCCCTACAGCTCCATCACCGCAGGCCGCCACCGCCGCTCCGACAGCCTCTGTCATGGACGGCGCCGCCCGAGCCACTTCCGAGCGCGAGCTCGCCCCTGAACAGCTCGAGCTCATCCCCTCGCCCTGCCAGACCCCGCCAGCCATCGCCACGCGCCTCCACAGCTCTGAGCGGCGGTTCACCGTTCCTATCCTCGACCGCCGTCGAACCGACCTCGGCCGCCTATAAAAAGGAGCCCCGAGCTCAACCAGACCCTCAGGCGACCTCCTACCATCCCCCTAGTGCCCCTACAGCCAGCAATCGGCGTAGGGAGGCCGTCTTCCCCGTCTCCGGCCAGTTCGGCCACGCCGCCTCCGGCCCCGTTCGTCAGCAGAGCCCCCCACCCCCGTCCATCCAGTGCTCCCATCATCTTCCCCTCGATCTTGCAGAGCCACCCAGCACCTCAGCCTCGACCGGGAGCCACCGTAGCCCAAAGCCCCAATTCCCCCGAAGCCACCGTCCGTCGCGGAGCACGCCGCCGGTGACTCCCTTCGTCCCCGCCAGTCGTTCGACCACTGGGAGGACCGCCCGGGGCTGGTGGATCCAACCCTGCCCTCAGAACCCCGTGGGGAGCCGCGGTTCGTCGACGGCGATCGCCGGAACCCCGCCACCGCTCGGACAGAGGAGGAGGGAGGCGCGGGCGACTGGTCAAACCTGACCAGTGGGCCCAAGGGAGCCACTGTTAGTGACCCAGCGACGGCCCGCGCTGGCTTAAGTGGAAGCGCATTCCACCGAATACGTCTTTGCTAGAGGAAAGTGTAAGCTCCCCGAAACGTTTTCTCTTTCTGGTTTTATTAAAAACATATTTTTGACTAAACTTTGACTAGCTATAACTTTTAAAATACAAGTCCAATTGATTTGATTCTTTTTCTGTTGTTTCTCAAATTTTGTATAGTTTATTTTCATATTTATTTGAAATTTTTCCAAAACAACTGTTTGTAATGTTTTGAAACTATGTGTTAATTCAAATTTTCATAAAATAGGATTTTGAAGAAGAAGGCAACTTCCAAAAAAGTGCACCCCCTATTGCATACTCTTGAAGGCAAGTATTCTGAACCCTGGCATAATATTTTTGTGTGTTGTTTGATACGGTTACAACACCACCTGGACATGGAGCATTCGTTATTCTATGTGATGATATGATCATACGCATGAGTGCATAATGAAGATTCTTTCTTTGTTGGAAATGGATATGCTTGTGATAGTAATCACCCTCGTATGCCTTCCATGCCTACCGGAAGGATGCCGGGAAAGTCTCTGTCTTGGGTAGACACGAGCTTATCTCTAGTTCCTCGTCGAGACGGTTGTGTCCAGTATGGCATGATGAGGTGATGATGGGTGGTGATTCTGTCTGTTGGTTGAAATATACTTGTTACGCTAATCATGCAGGGAATACTTAAACCTCCTGAGTCGACCATAGATCGAGTCTTGTTCCAGTAACCCCCATACTTGTTTCGTACTACCACTTGTCCCTGCCGCAGGTAGGGTACAGTTCAGTAAGTTGTCAACCCCTTTCTTGGCACACATCGTACAGAGAGGCCATGGTGGAAGATACCGGCTGCATCCGGTAGGCATGCCACTTGTTCCGGGGGTATGGGTGTTTCCGGTTGGGACCGAGAGGGGGGCACCCCTTAGTAGCGCGCGGTATAAATTTGATCCCATGCTAAACGAGGTTGTAGCCTCCCCACTTAGAGTTTTGCTTAACAGGTGTCGTGGGTGATTCCAGACACCGGTAAGTTAAGCTGGTGTGTGCGGGTCAGGTGTGTTTTCAATTAAAAGAACGTAAATGGAATTAGTCCCGATGGACTAAAGGAATCCGTTACTCGTGGGTAAAGAGTACACCCTCTGCAGAGGTTATATCTATTCGAATAGCCGTGTCCATGGTTAAGGACTACAGTCTGGGATAGGTCAAGTGTCGGTCTTCGGAGGAGAAACTGCTTAACCAGAACATGGATCATGACTTGTGACTTATGATGATTATGATTATTATTATTATTATGGACTAACCCTTTATATTATTTGAATTATTGAGTATCCCTGGGACGGTTCTGCCTCCTGGATATTCACTATGACTATCCTCTTATAAGCCCTTTATGTGGTGTTACTGAGACGCCCGACTGTGGCATGCTTGTTATTTATTTACTTTATAAGCCCTTTATGTGGTGTCATTTGACGCCTGGTATGGCATACTTGTTATTTATTTCACTTATAAGCCCTTTATGTGGTGTCGCTGAGACGCCTGATCGTGGCATGCTTGTTATTTATTTACTTTATAAGCCCTTTATGTGGTGTCGCACAGACGCCCGACTGCGCCATGTTTGTTACTTATTTCACTTATAAGCCCTTTATGAGGTGTCGCTGAGACGCCCGACTGAGGCATGCTTTATGTTATTGTCCTTTCGAGGTGTCGCTTCAGACACCCGATCAGTGCATTCCATTCCTACTCTCTGATTGCATATTCATGTTTTATATGAACAACTGCTTGCGTGCATCATGAATTTTTATTTCGTGGATCGACGTTGTGATCATAGAATAATTGAGCATGATTATCATTTGTTATATTATACGCGTGTTCATAATGTTTGCGAGTACATTCAAAGTACTCACCGGCTTGTCCCTGGCTATTGTCTTGGCCAGATTTCTTGCATGGAGAGGAGCGTTGCGATGACATCCCCGGAACCCACGCAATGGTGACAACAGCCTCGCAAGATAGGAGTTACCCTGGTCAGCTGTTCGGAAATGGAGTCCCATAGACGTTGAAGGACCACAAACCGTTTCCGCCATCAGCCACTAGAAACCATTTGTTGTACTCATAGGCCATAATGGTCTTGTACTACATATTTTGTATTTTTCTTGGAATTTGTGTATCAAGTTGGTGCCTCATCGCCTTGATAATCACAGGGCTGGTGAGCACAAGGACCACTTTATGGAAAATTGATATCCCAAAAATCCGGTCCTGACACCAACGTATCGATAATTTTTGATTGCTCCATGCTATATTATCTATTGTTTTGGACTATATTGGGCTTTATTTTCCACTTTTATATTATTTTTGGGACTAACCTATTAACCGGAGGCCCAGCCCAGAATTGCTGTTTTTTTGCCTATTTCAGTATTTTGAAGAAACAGAATATCAAACGGAGTCCAAACGGAACCTTCGGGAACGTGATTTTCTCATCAGATAAGACCCAGGAGACTTGGACCCTCCGTCAAGAAAGCCCCGAGGCGGTCACGAGGGTGGAGGGCGCCCCCCCTAGGGCGCGCCCCCTACCTCGTGGGCCCCTCGGAGCTCCACCAACGTACTTCTTCCTCCTATATATACCTACATACCCCTAACAGATCAGATACGGAGCCAAAAACCTAATTCCACCGCCGCAACTTTCTGTATCCACGAGATACCATCTTGGGGCCTGTTCCGGAGCTCCGCTGGAACGGGAATCCACCACGGAGGGCTTCTACATCATCATCATAGCCTCTCCGATGAAGTATGAGCAGTTTACTTCAGACCTTCGGGTCCATAGTTAGTAGCTAGATGGATTCTTCTCTCTTTTTGGATCTCAATACAATGTTCTCCCCCTCTCTCGTGGAGATCTATTCGATGTAATCTTATTTTTGCGGTGTGTTTGTTGAGACCGATGAATTGTGGGTTTATGATCAAGATTATCTATATGCAATATTTGAATCTTTTCTGAATTCTTTTATGTATGATTGAGTTATCTTTACAAGTCTCTTCGAATTATCCGTTTGGTTTGGCCAACTAGATTGGTAGTTGCTGCAATGGGAGAAGTGTTTAGCTTTGGGTTTAATATTGCGGCGTCCTTACCCAGTGACAGAAAGGGTTGCAAGGCACGTATTGTATTGTTGCCATCGAGGATAACAAGATGGGGTATTTATCATATTGCATGAATTTATCCCTCTACATCATGTCATCTTGCTTAATGCGTTACTCTGTTCTTATGAACTTAATACTCTAGATGCATGCTGGATAGCGGTCGATGAGTGGAGTAATAGTAGTAGATCCAGGCAGGAGTCAGTCTACTTGTCTCGGACGTGATGCCTATATACATGATCATACGTAGATACTCTCATAACTATGCTCAATTCTGTCAATTGCTCAACAATAATTCGTTCACCCACCGTAGAATACTTATGCTCTTGAGAGAAGCCACTAGTGAAATCTATGGCCCCCGGGTCTATTCTCACCATATTAATCTTCCTACGCTTTATTATTATTTTGCTTTTTTACTTTGCCTTTATTTTACTTTGCATCTTTATACCAAAAAAATTATCTATCATCTCTATCAGATCTCACTCTCGTAAGTGACCATGAAGGGATTGACAACCCCTATTCGCGTTGGTTGCGAGGAGCTATTTGTTTTGTGTAGGTACGAGGGACTTGCGCGTGGCCTCCTACTGGATTGATACCTTGGTTCTCAAAAACTGAGGGAAATACTTACGCTACTCTGCTGCATCATCCTCTCCTCTTCGGGGAAAACCAACGCAAGCTCAAGACGTAGCATTGTGTAACGTGGAGACACATATACATAATTAGAGAGTGAGTGTGTGAGATACACATGTGGACATGGGGAGAGATGAGGATCTAGATAAATGGGTGTTTGTGCGTGTCTGTGTGTGTTTGTGTACGCATTTGTGTGTGTGACAGGAGAGAGTGTATGTGGAGTAGAGAGACCAATTGATGATGTAAACCTAGTATAAGGGAAGGGGAATGTTGTGACATGTGTAGTAGCGAGATAGCACGGTGCAAAGTGGGGAGCAGACTATTTGGAAGAGACATCGAGTGTGTGTGTGGGAGAGGGGTGTGAGAGTGATAGAAAGAGAGAGCTAGCAACAGAGAGAGAGAGAGAGAGAGAGAGAGAGAGGAGAGAGAGAGAGGAAGAGAGGGGGCGAGAGGGGTCATTTGTGTCAATAAAATGGGTATAGATAGGGAGAGAAAGATGATGTTGTCAGAAATTGGCCTATGAACGGAGACGCAAGGGAAGCGAGTCATCGTGTGTGTGATAGGGACTTCATGAGAGATCTAGAATAGATGGTGTAGAGAACAATGTGCGAAATCGAGAACGATTATACATTAGGGAGCTATGCAAAGAGTCACGGCATATATGTATACAGGGAAGGAGCTGGGGCGGGTCCGCATGTGGGAGAGATAGAAAGAGGAGAGTGGTGCACAAGGAGACAAAGTGTGCTTGTTTGCAATGGGGGTGGTGTGTGAGGTGAGTCTTGAGAACCACATAACTAGGGAGATAGACGTTTGGGGCTGACGTTTTGTGTGTATGGGAAATATACACTCTAGATAGTGTGTGTGCTTGGGTAAGAGAGATAGCGGAGACCTAGAGAGTGAGGGAAGAGATGTGTGCATGCAGAGACAAAGTGATAGAGACCTATGTTGGGGTCCAGACTTTACAAGAGAGAGGGGTGTTAATGTGCTCTTGTGTTGGTGTTTGGGGGAGAGAACGACTTCTCTATGTATGTGTGTGTGTGGGGGGGGGGGGTTGAGTTCAGATAAACAGTGAGGTGTCTATATTTGAGGGACTTTAGCGTAATTGAGATATTGTGCACTCATGGTTGATCAATTATTATCACAGTTTGTACTATGAGATAACGATACTTTTGAACATGCGTGATATACCTTGATATACCAGAATTACAAACCTAAGATTGGAATTTTGGAATTCGACTCCATCATTAGCTTTTGTAATTCATTTAAATGGAGGTACATTTTTTAAGCCGGGATTTCGTGATTTCAAATCCATATATCAAACCTAGAGATATACACATACGGGCATGTTCAAACTATATAATCATTCACTTTATTCATACACATACACATTTTTGCTTTTGTCATCATATTTAGGATAAACACATTTGGAAATTCATTTGAATTGGACCGTATGATGGTATTTGCTTGTAGTAGCTCAATGATCCATATTTGAATTGAATGGACAATCTAAGTTTCGAGTTGGAGACATTGATTTTCAAAATTTGCAAATTTTTTTGCGTGCAAAACAAACAAATTGTCGGCCATGATATCATAGTCGGCCGTACGAGAGTAGAATACTTATAATTTTAGGCGCCAAAAGCTTTCAAACTTCCCGCTCACATCGAAATATCACGCGCCCGAAAGTTTAGCCCTGCGATATTCCTGTTTTACCCCTGCCACATGAACGGAAAAGGGTTGCTTTGGTAACTCCATTGTTTTCCCCTCTTTGCCCCCAACATTCTTCCCCAGAGCCCCTCCACTTCCCCTCCCCGACCGCACCCAACCACGGCAAGCCGCCGAATCTAGTCCTCCGCCGCAGTGGTGGACCTCACACCCCGCTGGATCTACCTTCCGCACCTTGGAACCCCCAACTGCCAACTCACCACTTCACCGGAGCCGCTTCAGCGACTGGCTTGTCCACCGCTCCAGATCTCCTTGACCGCCATCATGGTCCACCGCACCGGATCTGCTTAACCGGCGCCCTCATCCACCACAGCGTAGGCCCTTCACTGACTCCCTCGTCCGCCCCTTCGCTGGCCCTTCATACAAGCCCTCGTCCGCGGCAACAGATCCGCCTCACCGAAAGCATCGCATAATGCGCCTGGCCGAAGCCTTCGTTCACTGCACCGGACCCGCTCCACGGACGCCATATTCAACTCCACCGGCCCCGCTTTACCGACGCCGCAGCCTCATCAGGTTATTTCGATTTGTACTCCTTCGGTTTTTCTCTTTATCGTCCAACTGTTCACTTACCACAGATGAGCTTTCTTGTATGTCGACAGGCGCCGCAACCATAGCACCGGAGCCGCTTCAGCGACGGCGACAGCCGGCTCAAACTCAACCGCAACACGAGCACCATCAACGATCCTTAGCTATCAAGTATGACAACGATACCCATACGCCGCCGAGAATCAGGTACTATTATCCAACGGCCGACGCCTACGTTCACTTTCCTAGCATAAGCACCGCACCTTTGAATTTCTTCAGGGCATCATTCAGTTTTTCATGAGACGCGTTATTCTGCTTGCACCTGTAGGGCCATACTTATGGCAGTGAACATGTTACATGTGCTAAATTACATACCAGTGCACATATAGTTAATATGCTTTAGTTTTGTTCTGATGCCACGTGTTGGTTCCATCAGTCTGCTTACTGTTCTCTATGCTTTATTACACATCAGCAAACTAGCATGTGGTTCCGCTGCTTTTTGTTCGTTTTACCCTACAATTTCTGATGCTAGCTATTACATCACTGCTCCGTGCCTCTGTTCATTACTTGTTTGTGTGTTCTTGATCTTCCCAAGTTGCATGACTAATTTGATGCTTCTATTAATTATGGAGCTGCCAACCCCATCAAGCAAAATATTTGTTCTTTTGGGGCTGGCACCTCGAACAAGCATAAAAATAGAGGGAAACAGATATATTGTCGTGTATGCACACACCCTTCTTTCATTAGTTTAGATGAACCATTGATGATCAATTCGGACCAAAGGTGCATGCGATTAAAATTAATTTTACCTAAATAGATGGTGCAGAATAAACTACAACAACTAGATTTGCAACCACGGGCTCTTGTGATATCTTCAAAGAACATTGCAACAGCAGCTAGGCTTCACAGCAACATATGGTAAGCCAGTGTGTTTTAGTACATGTGACATGTAATGCGAGTGGGCTGCTTTCTTGGCTAGTGCCCTCAACGTGTAATCCTACCGAATTAGAAATAGTTCAGTTGTCTGCTTTGCTGTATTGCTTGATTCGAATGCTTGTTTGTTGTTACGCTATACCTGAGTTGGCCAATATGTCATAAGTGACTGCTGTACTATCATAAAGACATGCATGCCTATTTCATTCGAGTCCTTAACTTTTACTCTCTACTTCATCACAAGACTGTCTTCGTAGTTTATATGAGGCCACACTGTTAAGTGTTTTCTCAGATTATTTCAACTGCTTAGATGCCTTGGCAACTTAAATATAGCGGTTGTACACTCACTTTCAACTAGGGATGTCAAATGGGTCCCGTTTAATCCCGATTAAAGTCCACTAGTGGTATGATAGTTCAAAAGAGTTTTTGTTTTTTAAGGAAAATGAACTAGGGAGGTAGCAAAAACAAACTGGATGGGAGTGGCGGATGTCGTTTATTTGCCACTTACATCCCTAGTTTCATCTTACCATTTTAATTTCTTTTTCGCCGATGTCTTTGCTTGAACCATTTAAATATAGTTTGCCATGCTCGGCAATAATTCGTCCGTCGTTTACCATGTAAGCTATCTGCTGGATCATACGATAACTATCTCTTACTTATGTCCAGCGGAAACCTTTCAGGATGTCGTTCACACTAGGACACAATGTACAACCCCAGAATCTATTTGTGAAGCAGTGCGCCATCCATGTTACTAGATGGTAGCAGTTCAGAGGCAACACCACCGGAGAGCAGTCTGAGCACAGATATTATAGTGCTTGAGGCTCTACTAGAGGCAGAAAGAGATGGTGTGGCTGCCATGAATGAGGTAATCTTTATCTTGAGGCTGGAAATTACAAAATTAGCGGCACGCATTATGCAAGCAACCCAAGAGTTGGAGGAAGTAAGAATGTTGCATTTGAAGAGGGAGGAGGTCCTGCTGTTTCTGCTATCTGAAGCCCAAGGTAATCCCGGTTCTTCTTTAGATACCAGTTGAAATTTTCATTAGATTATTGTACTTGCATGTTGCGTCATGTCTCTGAATGGATTATGTTGCAAGACCCCTATGTTGTCCATGTGTTGTAATGATCCGAATTTTTAGGCGAGGTAATCCTCAGTACTTGTATGATTGACATAAGGTGAACTGTTTTTCGTGTGAGCATATTGTATTGGATGAAATAACTGTTTGAATCAGAGTGTATCCAACCTACTGAATTCGAAGATGACGACATTTCTAAATCATAATCATATTGTCGGGACCCCGATTCTAAGTCACACCGATCTAGCATGTAACACCTCATATCACTTTGCGGCCTCACGCACGGTATTTCCACGGGTGTTGCCTTACCATGGCCGGGACCGTTTGCGCCTTTTGTCTCAATCAACTCCTACACATGCTAGTGGGTTTCAACTATTTACTGTGGCAATGACAGGTCATGTAAAGGAATGGGTTCAACTACCGCAACATAAAGTAGCAGTTGAATCGTTGTTGTCCTAATGCAATAAAAGAGAGCAGGAGTGAGAGTGTGGGATTGTATCGAAATGAACAAGGGGGTTTGCTTGCCTGGTACATCAACAGGGGGGCATTGCTCCACAGACAGGTACTCTGGAACATTCTCTGGAGCAGGACCTATCGAGAAGGAACGGTGTCGACAATCAATACACAAGCATATGCAATAATATGATGCATGAACATGGCATGAAGATGTGATGTTGTCTGTGCTAATGCAACCAACAACAAATTCAATGGGGCTCATTTGAATCAAAGATTCAAATGCAACTCCAAACTTAAGCATTTTAAATGCCCTTTATGTGTTTTCACCTATACAGCAGGTTTAGGTTGGTTTTTCATGCATGAAACAGATACAGATGGATATACTGAATTTTTCTGATAATTTTTCATATATAACTTATTTCAATCTGAGCTACGGTTGAATTTATATGCATTTTTGAAGTTTTGGCTATTTTCTTTAATTTCCTGTTTTATTTTAATACTAGAAAACGAAAAACTGCGTCAGCATGACAGTGGCATGACGTCAGCAAGTCAAACGTGGCTTACCAGGTCAAACCTGACGTGTGGGGTCCACACGTAAGTGTCATAGTGTTAAACAGGGGGTTATTTATTATCTAATTTAGATTAGTGGCGCTGGGGCCCACTGTTAGTGTCTCTAGGGGTAATTAGCGCCAAATTAGAGGCCACGTCACCAGTCGCCGGAGTTCGGCTGGCGACGACCAAAATCGTGGCGGCAACCCGCCGGACTTGCGCAACAAGCGGCGGCTGGACGCGTGGAGACCACCGGGGCGTAGCCCGTCCTCGTCGGCATCCAGTGGAACATGTGGGAGGAGCAGGGGAGGACGGAGCTCGCCGGAGCGGAGCTCGCGGCGGCGGCCAGAGCACGGCTCCGAGCGGGATGTGGCTGTAGGGCACGTCAGGAGCTGCGGGCGGCGGCGTTGGCCTTCTGGGAGGCTGCTGAGCGCGGCGGCAGGTGCAGGCGCGGACTGCGGTGGCTCTGGCCACGACGTGGAGGAGCTGCGGTGGCGATGGCTTCGACCATGGTGGAAACGACGGCTACGACGCGGGAACGAGGGGGAGAAGAGAGGGGAAATGGGGAGATGCTCAAGGCGATCACGCGGAGCAGCACAGCGGGCCCGGGGGAGACCTGGTGACGGTGAATCGGCGGCGGCGGACGACAGAGCCCGAGGAGGAAGACGATGGCGATGGCGGCGTTCCAGGGCGTCCGGCGCCGTGCGTCTCGACGAGGAGGCATAGCCCACTGTGGCGGGGCGCGTGGACACGACGGCGAGGCGAGAGGGAGGCTGTGGCCGCGTCGTCGTGCGGCGGCGCTTTCCGGTGTGTTCGAGCATCGTGGGAGAGAGCGAGAGAGAGGAGGGGACAGGCGCAGGAGAGTGGGAGAGAGGTCCGGGGCGGCGCGTGGCGACGTTCGGGACGGCCAGAGCGTCCGGGGGAGAGACCAGGCAGGCAGGTTGCGTGGCGCCCATGCACGCGGGCGGCGAGCGCGTGCCTCTCGTCCTCCTGGCGCCAGGAGGACGACGACTGGCGCTGCCAGTCGGCTGGGCCGGCCTGTTGGGCCACGAGGCCAGGCCAGGCTGCACAGCGACGGGCTGCACAAGGAGGTAAGTGCAGGTAAAGCGTTTTTTCCACTTTTGTTTTCTTTCTATTTTCTGACATTTGTTTCTGCTTTTAAAATAATACTAAACTAATTTATTTCCTTATGCCAACTTTTGTAGGAGCTAATGGTATTATTCCAGAGCTCCTCAACAACTAGCATAGTTTTTGGACATATATTATTTATATAACATATATATATGTATATATCCAAAGCAAATAATTATGCATTAATTCCAAATGGCCAAAATAAATATTTATGTGCTCCTGAAAATATTTGTTAGAATTTTACCTCTGACCAATATTTTCAGAGAGCAACATGAACATTTTCTTGGACCCTTTTGGAGCAATTTTTATCTAGGTTATTTCCAGAAATGATTTCTAAGGGTTTCACAAATCCCCAATTCAAATTTAAATGAAATTTAAACATGATGCACACATGACCAGCTAGTCCAGGTCATACCAGAACTAGGGATGTGACAACTCGCCCCCACTTGAAAGAATCTCGTCCCGAGATCTGTGGGTCGACGGAAAGAAGGTGGGGTACTCCAGTCGAAGACGATCTTCTCGCTCCCAAGTAGCTTCTCTCTCAGAATGATGAGACCACTGAACCTTGAGAAACTTTATGTTCTGACGTCGGGTAACACGCTCTGCTTGATCCAGAATGCGAACGGGGTACTCCCGATATGTGAGGTTATCTTGGAGATCAAGCGTTTCGTGGTCCACTCCACGTCTGGTGGTTCCCAAGAAGCAACATCTTTGGCAACTGATCCTTAAGGAGGCGCATGAATCTCCTCTCACGATTCATCCCGGTAGTACTAAAATGTATCAGGACCTACGCCAGAGGTTCTGGTGGACTAGGATGAAGAGAGAAATCGCTGTTCATTACTAACTGTGACGTTTGTCGTCGTGTTAAGGCAGAACATCAAAGGCCTGCTGGCACCCTTAAGCCTTTTAGCCATTCCTGAGTGGAAATGGGATAAGGTTGGTATGGACTTCAACACCCGCTTTCCCAGGACCAAGAAAGGGAATAATGCTACCTTTGTAGTCATTGATCGTCTTTCCAAAGTGGCTCACTTCCAACCTGTTCGAGAGAGTATCACTGCTAGTCAGCTCGCTGACTTATATCTCTCGAATAGTTTCACTTCATGGTGTTCCACTAGAGATTAATTCAGACCGTGGTAGTCTTTTCACTTCTCATTTCTGGGAGAGCTTCCAGACTGCCATGGGAACCCATCTTTCCTTCAGTACCGCTTTCCACTGAGGGAGTCCTGGATTAGGGGGTGTTCGGATAGCCGGACTATGACATTTGGCCGGACTCCTGGACTATGAAGATACAAGATTGAAGACTTTGTCCTGTGTCCGGATGGGACTTTCCTTGGCGTGGAAGGCAAGCTTGGCGATACGGATATGTAGATCTCCTACCATTGTAACCGACTACTGTAACCCTAGCCCTATTCGGTGTCTATATAAACCGGAGGGTTCTAGTCCGTGGGGACGAACAACAATCATACCATAGGCTAGCTTCTAGGGTTTAGCCTCTACGATCTCGTGGTAGATCTACTCTTGTACTACCCATATCATCAATATTAATCAAGCAGGAGTAGGGTTTTACCTCCATCGAGAGGGCCCGAACCTGGGTAAAAACATCGTGTCCCTTGTCTCTTGTTACCATCCACCTAGACGCACAGTTCGGGACCACCTACCCGAGATCCGCCGGTTTTGACACCGACATTGGTACTTCCATTGAGAGTTCCTCCGTGTCGTCATCTTTAGGCCCGATGGCTCCTCCGATCATCAACAACGATGCGCTCCAGGGTGAGACTTTTCTCCCTCGACAGATCTTCGTATTCGGCAGCTTTGCGCTGCGGTCCAATTCGCTTGGCCATCTGGAGCAGATTGAAAGCTACGCCCCTGGCCATCAGGTCAGATTTGGAAGTTTGAACTACACGGCTGAAATCCGCGGAGACTTGATCTTCGACGGGTTCGAGCCACAGCCAAGCACGCCGCACTATCATGAGGGGCATGACCTAGCTCTGCCGCGAACAAAGGTGTCCCGAGGCCGCACGAGTCGATCCGACCTTTAGCTCGGAGCCGACCACGCCGATCGAGGACGGGTGGCTGGACACCGCCTCGGGGGCTGCGATCTCTACGGCGATTGAGCCATACACCTACCCCGTCCTTTGCGAAGCTCGTAACTCCAAGGTGTCGGGCTCCTCTCCGGACTCCGAGCTTTCTGCGCCCTACCAATCGAATCCGATTGGGCGCCGATCATGGAATTCACTGCCGCGGACATCTTTCAGCACTCGCGCTTTGGCGACATTCTGAATTCACTAAAGTCTCTCTCTTTATCAGGAGAGCCCTGGCCGGATTATGGTCAGGAAGGTTGGGATGCGGACGACGAAGAAATTCAAAGCCCACCCACCACCCACTTCGTAGCCATTGTCGATGATTTAACCGACATGCTCGATTTCGACTCCGAAGACATCGATGGTATGGACGACGATGCAGGAGACGACCAAGAACCAGCGCCCACAGGGCACTGGAATGCCACCTCGTCATATGACATATACATGGTGGACATCCCAAAAGATGGGAATGGCGATGGAATAGCGGAGGATGACCCCTCCAAGAAACAGCCTAAGCGCCGGCGCCAGCGGAGCCGCTCTAAATCCCGCCACAACAAAAACGGTGATTCCGGCACGGGAGACAATAACACCCCTGACAGTGCTGAAGACAGCCCCCTCCAGCAAGATTCAGCGCAGGAGGATGGAGAAGCCAGCCCTCATGAGAGAGCGGCAGAAAAAGAGGTAGAGGACGGTAATTACATGCCTCCCTCCGAAGATGAGGCAAGCCTCGACGACGACAAATTAAATGCGTGCCCGAGGATCCCGTCGAACAAGAGCTGCTTTCAAACCCAGGCTCATGGCCACGGCAAGCAGCCTCAAGAAAAGCGACAACAGCTTAGAGCTGACCAAGATTTGCTAGCTGACAGATGGACTGAAGTCCTTGCGGCCGAAGAGTATGAACTCGAGCGCCCCTCCAAGAGCTCCCCAAGACGCAGGCTGCTTCCCCGATTAGAGGAGGAAGCACCTAAACCTACATCACCAGTGCATGATATGGCTGACTGGCCACCTTGTGGCCCCAATAGAGAGGCCTCTCGGCCCTCAACCCAAGACGCACCCCGTCGCCGCTCAAAAAATACAAAGGCAGGGGGAAATGCGCCAGACCTGTGAGATATATTGGAGGACAAGGCAAGGCAAACAAGATCGATCTACGGATCGCGTGGGCACCCCACGACACGTGATGATAACCGTCACGCCGGATATGGCAACTCGGTAGGGCGAACACGATGAGACAAAGCTCATTTGAGCTGCGTCGTGATATAGCCCAATACAGAGGCGCCGCACACCCACCATGCTTCACAGATGAAGTGATGGATCATCAAATCCCTGAGGGTTTCAAAGCCGTAAACATTGAATCATACGATGGCACAATAGATCCTGCGGTTTGGATCGAGGACTATCTCCTTCACATCCACATGGCCCGCGGTGATGATCTACACGCCATCAAATACCTCCCACTCAAGCTTAAAGGACCAGCCCGGCATTGGCTTAACAGCTTGCCAACAGAGTCAATTAGTTGTTGGGAAGACCTGGAAGCCGCATTCCTCGACAAATTTCCAGGGCACATATGTGCGACCACCAGACGCCGATGACCTAAGCCACATAATTCAGCAGCCAGAGGAATCGGCCAGATAATTCTTGACACGGTTCCTAACAAAGAAAAATCAAATCATCGATTGTCCGGATGCCGAGGCCCTTGCAGCCTTCAAACACAACATCATGACGAGTGGCTTGCCCGGCACCTAGGACAGGAAAAGCCGAAATCCATGGCAGCCCTCACAACACTCATGACCCGTTTTTGCGCGGGAGAGGACAGCTGGCTAGCTCGTAGTAACAACATGACCAAGAGCCCTGGTAATTTGGATACAAGGACAGCAGTGGCAGGTCGCGTCGCAACAAGCACAAGCGCCGCATTAACGGCGATAATGCTGAGGATATGGCAGACAATGCCGGATTCAGAGGCTCTAAACCCGGTCAGCAGAAAAAGCCATTTAAAAGAAATACTCTGGGCCCATCCAATTTGGACCGAATACTCGATCGCTCGTGCCAGATACATGGCACCCCCGAAAAGCCAGCCAATCACACCAACAGGGATTGTTGGGTGTTCAAGCAGGAAGGCAAGTTAAATGCCGAAAACAATGACAAGGGGCTGCATAGCGATAACGAGGAGGAGCCCCGGCCGCCGAACAATAGAGGACAGAAGGGCTTCCCCATAAGTGCGGACGGTGAACATGATATACGCAACCCACATACCCAAAAGGGAGTGGAAGCATGCACTAAGGGACGTATATGCGATGGAGCCAGTCGCCCCAAAGTTCAACCCATGGTCTTCCTGCCCGATCACTTTTGATCGAAGGGACCACCCCACTAGCATCCGCCATGGCAGATTCGCCACATTGGTTCTAGACCCAATCATCGACGGATTTCACCTCACTAGAGTCCTACTGGACGGCGGCAGCAGCGTGAACCTGCTTTATCAGGATACAGTGCTCAAAATGGGCATAGACCCATCAAGGATTAAACCCACAAAGACGACCTTTAAAGGCGTCATACCAGGTATAGAGGCCAATCAGACAGGCTCGATTACACTTGAAGTGGTCTTCGGATCCCCGGATAACTTCCAGAGCGTGGAGTTAATCTTCGACATAGTCCCGTTCCGCAGCGGCTATCATGCACTGCTCGGACGAAGCATTTGCAAAGTTCAATGCGGTGCCGCACTACGCATATCTCAAGCTCAAGATGCCAGGTCCTCGAGGAGTCATTACGGTCAATGGAAACACCAAACTCTCTCTCCGGACGGAGGAGCATATGGCGGCCCTCGCGGCGGAAGTACAAAGCAGCCTCTTAAGGCAATTCTCTAGTCCGGCTATTAAACGTCCGGACACCGTCAAGCACGCCCGGAGTAACCTACAAGAAGACCGCCTGGCACGTTCCGAGCACACATAGCAATGCGTCCCAAGTCCCAGCCCTCGCGGAATTGCGAAACCAGTATTACGCGTACATAATTACGCTCTGGAAATACCATGGGCATAGGGGAAGGGGCACGACCACGGCATGCCCAGAATGCGGCTCAACCGCACCAGGGGCTCCCGATTGTGTCATTCTTTTTTTCTTTCTTTTTACTTCCAGGACTCCGTTCTCACGAAGCCCTGTCCGGCATTAGAATCGCCGAACACACGATGCAACAGCCAGGAAGCGAAAGCTTACGCCGAGTGTCCAGTGGTCTCTATTACGACCAATATATCTGTTTTACACACCATCCCGCTGCTTACCCTGGAGGGAGACATGTTAAAAGTCCGTCCGTGCTTATCGCACTATTTGTATCGTTCTGCTCTTCATCGCAGCCCTTTTGAATAAACAATATATAGCTTCTGCCTATTATTGAATTCCCTTTTTTCTATATATATGTTCATTTGTGACATTGTGCAACCATACACTTTGGTACGGGCAATACAGCAGGGGCTTAAGTACCCCACAGTATGGTGTGATAAGTCCGAACACTTTCACAAGTGCGACACCCCGAACTTATAGCATTATATGCATCGGCTCCGAATCATGTCTTGGGTCAATCGTTGGGTTTGCCCGGCTCCCATGTTTTGGTACCTTATGTTCCGTTATATCGGCTAAGGTAGCGCTGGGAGAACCACTGCGATTGTGCCCCGGTTGAGATGGGTTAAGCACCTAAGTGGAGAAAGCTAAAACTGACCGTCATGATAGGGCGAGAGTCGGTCGCTGTTCGAGAGGTTTTCGAGTCCCTAAAGACTTATGCCGCTTAGAGCGAGGAGTCGGCATTGTCCGTCCTAGGCGTGGATAGCGCCCCGAACTCGGTCTTCCGAATACAAGGGGCTTCGCTGAAATTTAAAATTATAGAATTCTATTGCTAAGTGAGAGTGTTCAAGCATTATAGTCCGGTTGCCTTGTTCGTTGCGTTGAGCGCCTCCCTCGAAGGACCCAAGGATGGGAACAAGAGCGCTCAAGTTTATCCCAAACACCCCAACACTCGTGGCATGGGGGCTGAAGCCGACGACTCGCCATCTCTCAAATTTGATAAACGGCCGAACAGAAGGTAATATTTTAAATTCAGAAGTGTTGCTTAGCGCATATGAACAAGTTTTCAGCGTACAGGATAACAAATGCGAGTCTACTAAAAAATTATATCTGTAGAGCATTCATCCGCTATAAGGCAGGCACCCTTCAGGACGCCCTCATAATACATTTCGGGCTTGCGATGCTCCTTCTTCGGTGGTGGTCCGTCCATCACAAGCTTCTCAGCGTCCATCTTGCCCTAGTGCACCTTAGCAAGGGCAAGGGCCCTACGGGCACCTTCGATGCAGATGGAGCGCTTGATGACTTCAACCCATGGACATGCGTCCACCAGCCGCCTCACCAGCCCGAAGTAGCTCCCAGGCATGGCTTCCTGTAGCGACCCGACCCAAAATTGGTCAAGTCTCTGTGTAGCTGTACCATCCCAAGATCATGCTGGCACACACAGTACATTGATGAAATAATCAAAGTTCAATCACACCTGAATTTATTACACGATTGTCATATCGAGTCTTTATTACAATAGAATAAATTCGGCGAAGGCCAACTCATGAGAAATAAACTAAATAAAGCTGCGAAGCGTGGGCGAATAGCGAGTCCATCCGACTCCATAGGGCAATCGCCAAGCGTGGATCGTAGCCTCACTCCTGATCGGAAAACTCCTCCGCAACATAAGACGTTCCAGGCCGTAGGTCGCATTTTGAATATGCCGGCAAGTCAAAGAGAGAACAACAATAAAAATTACTAACACTATATGCAATTTGGCTGTGGGGCTCTAAGTTTCATTGTTTTGTGGAAAGGCCAGTTTTTCCCTATAACAAGGACTTGTTTGCAATTACTACAAAATGTTGGTAGTTATCGAGATGGTTCCGCCAACCAATGTCTCATTCCCAATTATTAAATAAACCCCTCAATTAATTTATTAAGTTCGGTGTTGAGATATCCGAAATACTCCAAGTTCCAGAGGCTCAAATTGTCCGTGAATCGGGACACGGCTAACCGATTAGATCTTCACTCTGCAGAGGTTTATGACTTTACCGCAAGAATCGTTCCCTCCTTTTAAGTCTTCGCACTTCACGGTGTTCGAAGACGGGACGAACGAAACAGGGTCTTCCGAAGAGTTCCTCTGGGCCACTGCCGGTGCCCATCCAATCCTGCCGTTCTTCTACATCTCGTAGCACCGTCCGGCCATAGTCACACCTAGGGTCGACCAAGCCAGAGCCCATAATGGCTTGCGGCTGCACAGGTAAGCTTCCGATCAATGGGGTATCCATCCGTCTCTTCGTGGCTGGGTGAAGCTTTCCGCAAGATGTCATGGCACTTCTCCATGCATCCCGGCCAACCACTGGATTCTCCAGGGTGCCCGTCAACCGTCCTCCACCCAAAGAGTGAATTTTGAAGTCCATCTTGAGCTTGAAGTCATGGGGTTGTCATCATCTTGACTCTCACATCTCCCTTATGAATCACTCAACCAACCCCGCTCTGAGCATAGCAAAATAAACTACTTCGTCCCGGCCATGGTAACAAGGGAATTGGTTTCATCCTACCTCATGATACTACTCAAGAACATAACTTAAAATTCTCCTACTGCATGCATGGTGGGGAGGTATAATTCTAATGCAATAAAATCATAGGTATTGTAAAAGAAAACATGATCAAATGACTTGCCTGGCTGACGGTCTTCGAAAGCTAGGGACTCGAGATAGCAGGCTTCGCACTCCGGAAATTCTACCGAATCAAACAATAGCACAATAAGTATGGCACAATATAACATAACAGCAAGTTGGAATTAAAACACCCAAGCACTCAAACCAAAATCCAAAGAAAACTCGCAGAAAGCAAATCAAGGTTTTCACCACATCAAGCATCAACTAAGAAATAGTTTTACACAACTAAAACTTTTCTTAACAGAACCTAAGCATGGGTTTTGCTAACTAACAGAAGGGAAAACAACATATAAACTAGGAGCAAAAAGAATCACATCAAAAGCTATTATAGAACTCCTATTATGCCTATAACAATCCTAGCAAGAAAAAATAAAATAAAAATTTTATTTATTGTAAGTAAAAGTTCATGTTCTGTAGCTACAGAAACTAATCTAAAATAAACTATAACATAGTAAAAATAAAATTATTTAATAACTAAAACAGTAGCTAGTTAAATAAACAAGAATTACATGATTCTGACTAAAACTATTTTTTTATTAAATCTAAAATACCCAAATAAATTCCTACGTTAGGCAAGGTCAAAACAAAGTAGTGACAAAAAGAATTACTAAAATAAAATAATCCTAACTCATTTTATAGCAGAAATACTAATCTGTCTAAAACTATAATAAAACAATTTCTAATAATTTAAACATGGCCAAACATATATTCTTCAGAAACTACAACAAATTTGCAAACTAACAAAAAAAGAATCAACTAAAAATATTAAGTAACCTAAAAGATATGGATTTTACAAAACTGAAACTATTCTGTCAAAAACAGAAACGAAAAAATAAAACTAAAAAAAGAAAAACTGGCGCTAGTGGGCCTATCTAACGCCAGCGTTATATAACTAAAACGTGCTCATGGTTAAATAGAAAATAAATCGATCGGGCCGGTCTAACTAAACCGCTAACTTAATAAAAAAAACCGTAACTTGAACCGCCTTTTGAAATAAGACCGCATTCTTCGGGGATCTAATCTAGCGCGTAGATTATAGATCGGACGTCGGAGGGGGTTTCCGGCGGCTTACCGCGGTGGTCGACGGCGACGGCGGGAAGGCTCCGGTGGTCCGGGGCGACGGCGGAGGCGTCCGGCGGGTGCGGCGGCTCGAGGGGTTCGGGGTGGAGTCGGTGGGGCTCGGGGATCTGTGGAGCTCGGCGGGCGGCAATGGCGCTGGCGGCGCTGGGCTCAGCGAGGGATTGCGGGCGGGTAGAGGGTTTAGGGATCGGGAGGCGGAACGGGTCGAGGGGGTATTTATAAGGCGGGGCCGACTTGGAGGAGGCGGATCGGGGAGGATCCCGGGATCCTCGGGATTCGGCGGCGGCGGCGGCGGTTGGCGTGGCGAGGCGTGGGCAAGGTTGAAGAAGGAGGGGTGGGGCCTGCGCGTCGGTGAGAGAGGGGGGAGTGGGTTCGGTCGGGCGACCGAGGGGAAAGGAGTCGGGCGCGTCGGCTCGGCGTGGGCCGGCTCGGGCGGGTGGGTGGCTGCGCTGGGCTGGCTCAGGTGGGCTGTCGGCTGGGCAGTTAGCTGGCTGGCGCTGGGGGTTCTTTCCTCTTTTTTTTTAATTAGGGAGAGAGAGAGAATATATTAAATATATATATTTTTATATAGGCCATATATATATCAAAATTATCAGGGGAATATTCCCTACAATTTGAACATTTTTCCAGGGGCAAAACTCAAACTTTAAAAAAATCATTTTTTTGAAATCCCAAATAAAATCAGATTTGAATTCAAATCTTTTTGGCAAACTTTTCTTCTGATATATTTGGAGTGTCATGTTTACTCCTCTCATACTTTTTCTCAAGTATTTGCCAGGCATTGTTTTGAAATAAATTTCAACTGCCAATTTGAATTCAAATTCCACAAACTCAAAATCCTCTGAAATACTTCAAATGTCACTCAATTCAAACAATATGCATATATGCTTAGCTATAATTGTAAAACATTCCAAATAGGAAATTTGGGATGTTACAAACCTACCCACCTTAAGATGAATCTCGCCCTCGAGATTCGGGTTGGCTAGCAAATAGGTGCGGGTGGTCTCGGCGGAGGTCTTCTTCTCGCTCCCAGGTGGCTTCCTCCTCGGAATGATGACTCCACAAAGACCTTGCAAAACTTGATGATCTTGCTGCGGGTGACTCTGTTCGCAGTCTCGAGAATTCGGACGAGTTTCTCCTCATAAGTCAGATCATTGTCGAGCTGTATGGCCTCTAGGGGCACTGTGTCTCTCAACGGAATATCGGCCATCTCAGCATGGCATTTCTTCAGCTGAGAAACATGGAAGACATCATGAACTCCGGACAATCCTTCCGGTAATTCCAACTTATAAGCAACTTCTCCACGACGTTCGAGGATTTTGTAGGGGCCAATGAACCGGGTGCTAACTTTCCTTTAACACGAACCTCTTGATTCCACGTAAGTGGGACACACGAAGATATGCCCGGTCTCCCGCTTCGTATGTTACTTCCTGCCATCTTGTCGGCATAACTCTTCCGCCGATCGAGCCACCTTGAGCCTATCTCGAATCAGCTTGACTTTCTCTTCGGAATCTACGATAAGATCGAGACCGAATAGTTTTCGATCTCCAACACCATCCCACGGCAATGGTGTTCGCATCTCCTTCCGTATAGAGCTTGAAAGGGGCCATCTTCGCATCGGGTCTCGATAACTGTTATTGTACGAGAACTCCGCGTATGGCAAATTATCATCCCAGCTAGATCCATAGTCTAGCGCACAAGCTCTCAACATGTCCTCCGTGATCTGGTTGACTCTCTCGGTCTGTCCATCTGCTCATGGATGAAAAGGCATCTTGAACTCCAGCCTCGTACTCCAAAGTTTCATGCAATTGATTCCAAAACTTTGAGGTAAATTGTGTTCCTCTATCTGACACGATACTCCTCGGAACTCCATGCAGGCATACGATCCTGGTCATGTATATCTTGGCTAACTTAGCGCTGGTATAGGTAGTCTTCACGGGAATGAAATGAGCTACCTTGGTCAATCGATCAACCACTACCCAGATGGAATCATAACCTGAACGGGTCCTGGGTAATCCTGTGATAAAATCCATTCCAAGTTTTTCCCATTTCCACTCGGGGAATCGGCAAGGGTTGAAGTAACCCAGCTGGCTTCGATGTTCCGCCTTTACTCACGGGCAAACATCGCATACTGCTACGCATCAAAGAATATCCTTCTTCATACCTGTCCACCGTAAACTTTCCTTCAAATCCAGATACATCTTGGTGTTACCGGGGTGAATCGAGTACGGTGAATCATGAGCCTCTGAAGAATTAGCTTCCTGAGTTCGGGATGATTGGGTACATAAATACGATCCTCGTACCATATAGCTCCGTATTCATCCTTACGAAACCCTTTAGCTTTTCCTTCATTCATCCTTTTCTTTATCTCATCAATTTCCTTGTCCGACTTACGGGCTTCACGAATTCTTTTCGGTCAAAGTGGGCTGAACTTCCAGAGCTGCAACATATCCTCTCGGAACTATCTCCTTCGGAGATCTACGAGGCCATCGACTAACTCCTGAGGTAATCCTCCCGCTATAAGAGTATTCACATAACTCTTACGGCTCAAAGCATCTGCTACAACATTAGCCTTTCCTGGGTGGTAATGCAATCTCATGTCATAGTCCTTGATTAACTCTAGCCATCTCCTCTGCCTGAGGTTCAACTCTTTCTGCGTGAAAATATACTTCAAGCTCTTATGATCTGTGTAAACATCACAACTATTTCCGATAAGGAAATGTCTCCAGGTCTTGAGTGCATGCACTACGGCTGCTAACTCCAAATCATATGTGGCGTAATTCATCTCGTGAGGTCGTAGCTGTCTGGAGGTATAAGCTACAACTTTTCCTTCCTGCATGAGTACCCCTCCGAGTCCCTGGCGAGAAGCGTCACAATATACCTGGTAATCCTTGTGTATGTCTGGCAAAATCAGTACCGGGGCTGTAACCAAACGTTTCTTCAATTACTGGAAACTGGCTTCACAATCCTCGGTCCAAATGTACTTGGCGTCCTTCTTCAACAGTTCAGTCATGGGCTTGGCAATGTTCGAGAAATTCTCAATAAACCTCCGATAATATCCTACGAGTCCGAGAAAACTGCGGATCTCCTTGACTGAGGTGGGTGACTGCCAATCGGTGACTGATTCAACCTTGGTGGGGTCAATCGCTATTCCTTCTCCTCAAATAACATGTCCGAGGAATCCGACTTCCTTCACCAAAATTCACATTTGCTGAACTTGGCATACAACTGATGTTCTCGGAGTTTCTCCGTAACTAGACGCAAATGTTCCTTATGCTCTTCCTCGCTCTTGGAGAAAATCAGTATATCATCGATGAACACCACGACAAACTTGTCCAGATATTCCATAAATACCTTGTTCATCAAATTCATGAAGTATGCAGGGGCATTAGTCAATCCGAATGACATGACGGTATACTCATATAAACCATACCTGGTGGTGAATGTTGTTTTAGGTATATCCTTTTCACGGATCTTCAATCGATGATACCGATCGAAGATCGATCTTGGAGAATACCTTGGCTCCAACTAGCTGATCAAATAGATCATTAATCATCGGGCAGAGGGTACTTGTTCTTGATGGTCACGACGTTCAACGAACGATAATCCACAACCATTCTCGTGGTTCCATCCTTCTTCTCTACCAAAAGAACTGGGCTCCCCAAGGTGATGAGCTTGGCGAATATATCCCTTCTCCAATAGCTCATTAATTTGCTTTTGATCTCTTCCAATTAGCTCGGGGCATCCGATAGGGTCTCTTGGATATTGGGGCTGTGCTCGCAATAACTCAATCAGAAATTCAATGTCTCTGCCCCGGTGGCATTCTGGTAATTCCTCCTAAACACATCGGGAAAATCTTGCACCATCGGCACTTCCTCTGAACAACTCCGTGAGGGAATTCACTGATTGTTCATCGGGATACATCCGGATACATACTTGATCCTCTTCTGCTCCGGAGTGGTGAGGAGAATTGACTTGCGGGCACAGTCTATGTTTCCTTCAAACTTCGTTAACCAATCCATGCCTAGGATTACATCCAAGGTCTGGGTTTCCAATACTATGAGGTCTGCGGGGAATTTATGGTTTCCGATGTTAAGGGATGCATGACAGCCTAAGCTCGCCATCATTTCTCCTCCTGCGGGCCGACGTGAAGAGGGCTTCTAAGGGTTCTAGTGGGCAACCCGTACTTTTCCACAACTACCCTTGATATGAATGAATGCGTTGCACCGGAATCAAAGAGTACCAATACTGGATGTGAATTTAATAAAAACTTACCAACCACAGTGTCTGGCTGATCATAGACGTCCTCCACGTCAATGTGGTTCACCTGAGCACGAGGAAAAGGGTTGGGCTTCTTTGCTGAGCTTCCATTTCCGTTTCCATTCCTCTGCTTGGCCTCCGGGAAGTCGGTGGCATAGTGCCCTGTTTTCTGGCACTTGAAACAGGTGATGTGACTCAGATCCTTACCGAGGGCGGGTGACGATGCTGGTTACCATTGCGTTTCCATTGCACGACTTGTTGTCGTGGTTGCGGTTGTTCCCATTCCCTCCATGGTTATGTCCTCCATGATTATGTCCTCCATGGGTGTGATGGGTATGCCCTCCCAGTATGGGGCATAACGGGCTTCGCTGAGCTCCGAGTTGTACTTCCCTGGCCATACTTCCGCTTGCGACTATCAATCTGCTGCTGCTTACCTTGAGTATGGTGGCCTTGTCTACCAGCTCACGGTAGTTGTTGAAGGTAGCCACCATTAGCTGCATTCCCAGCTCGTCATTGAGTCCTCGAGAAACTTTTCCTGCTGCGGCATCTGTGGGCCACATCATCCGGGGCATAGGGAGCTAACTTGCTGAACTCATCCACGTCTTGCCCACGATGCGGTTCCCTGGCGTAAGTTGGGGAACTCACGCTTCTTCAGACTCATGGCTCCAAATGAGACATGAGCGGTGCGGAAAGCTTCTTTGGGAACTGATCCCATGTGATGGTGGCGATGGGATAAGTGGCGGTGTAGTTCTCCCACCAAGATGCTGCAGGTCCATCAAGTTAATGTGCGACAAAGCGCACCTTCTCTGCATCTATGCATCCGGCGTGGCTAACTCTCTTCCGACCTTGCGGAGCTAATCATCGGCCACAATCGGCTCCGGTCTGCTAGAGAACACCGGCGGATTCAGCCTTAGGAAGCGGGTCAAGTTGTCAACGAGGGGTGGTGGCGGTGGATTGTTGTTGTTGTTACGGTTTTGGATGAGCATCTGCATGAGGGCATTCTGTTCCGGATCATTTGGGTGAGCTCCGTGGAAAGTTGAAACCGGGTCACGTCTCGTAGGCATCGGGAGTATTGGAGTGGATGAGAAAATTAGAATAGAACAAGGGTCTAATGAGAAAATATCACTACCCATATGAATGCACAATCATAATCACACCAATCATTTATTCAATCATCTCAAACATGGTTCAATCTCGGATTACAAATTCTCATGACTAATCGAAAATAACGGCCTAACTGATCGACGGAAAAATAAAATAACATGGAGGTCGACTAAATGTCTTCATCAATAATCCCTGCGTCCTCTGGTGCGGCGTCCTCCGGTGGGGCGTCCTCTGATGTGGCGCCTCCTCTTGCGGCTTTCTTCGGTGGAGCTCCCTTCATAGTCCTGGTCATTGCTCACGAGGGGTCCGTCATCTCCACTCGGAAAAGGTCTTCTCCAGGTCCATCTTCTCCTCTAATGCGGCAACATCCATCTTGACTTGTCGACTCTCTCCATGAAATCCTTGATTTCTTCTTCATGGTCAAGGAAGTCCGCGTGTGCCTTCTCCTCCAGTTCCAGTTCATGGAACAACAGCCTCCTGTGTACCTTCGCGTTACGGCGAGTCTGGATTTCCCGTTTCCTGAGGAGACTCTCCAAGTCTTGGACATATGAGAGAATGGAGTCTTCTTCTACAGTACAGATGATATCTCCATTCCTAGCTCTGCGAGAAATCATGGCGAGGTCTGATGGGTCGAGCTTCGGCCCTGTACTCTTCTCGGAGATGTCCAAGTGCACGATAAATCGCCATGTCCCTTCCGAGGATCCAACTGAAATCGGTAAACTCAAAGTCAATGGGCTCTGAATGTCCTCCGAAGGTCCTCCCTGGAATGTGCACCTTAATCCTGTAGCGGGTATCCATCGGGAGTGCATTGGTAGGCTTCCGGTGATTGAGGGCAGAGCAATCTTCAGCTTCTTCACGATTTGAACCAGCTTCTTGCCGAGAGGCATCGTCTCATCTGGTGGCAAAACTCCAAAGAGCGTAACCGGGGTGAACTCAGCGGCCATCTAAAATGTTGAAAATCGGAGAAAAGTCAGAAATGAACAGGGGAGAATTACGGAATGATAAGGACATAAAATAAATAGTCTCTTCCTATGGCTTTCCGATCCTAGGGGTTACGCCCTACGGTCATGCTGGCACACACAGTACATTGATGAAATAATCGAAGTTCAATCACACCTGAATTTATTACACGATTCTCATATCGAGTCTTTATTACAATAGAATAAATTCGGCCGAAGGCCAACTCATGAGAAATAAACTAAATAAAGCTGCAGAAGCGTAGACGAATAGCGAGTCCATCCGACTCCATAGGGCAATCGCCAAGCGTGGATTGTAGCCTCACCCCTGATCGGAAAACTCCTCTACAACATAAGACGTTGCAGCCGTGTAGGTCAGCATTTTGAATATGCCGGCAAGTCAAAGAGAGAACAACAATAAAAATTACTAACACTATATGCAATTTGGCATGGGGCTCTAAGTTTCATTGTTTTTGGAAAGGCCGCTTTTTCCCTATAACAAGGACTTGTTTGCAATTACTACAAAATGTTGGTAGTTATCGAGATGGTTCCGCCAACCAATGTCTCATTCCCAATTATTAAATAAACCCCTCAATTAATTTATTAAGTTCGGTGTTGAGATATCCGAAATACTCCAAGTTCCAGAGGCTCAAATTGTCCGTAACCGGGGACACGGCTAACCGATTAGATCTTCACTCTGCAGAGGTTTGCGCACTTTACCCGCAAGAATCGTTCCCTCCTTTTAAGTCTTCGCACTTCCTGGTGTTTGAAGACGGGATGAACGAAACAGGGTCTTTCGAAGAGTTCCTCACGGGCCCTTTGCCGGTGCCCATCCAATCCTACCGTTCTTCTACATCTCGTAGCACCGTCGGCCAGAGTCACACCTAGGGTCGACCAAGCGAGCCCATAATGGCTTGCGGCTGCGCAGTAAGCTTCCGATCAATGGGGTATCCATCCGTCTCTTCGTGGCTGGGTGAAGCTTTCCGCAAGATGTCATGGCACTTCTCCATGCATCCCGGCCAACCACCGGATTCTCCAGGGGTGCCCGTCAACAAATCCTCCACCCAAAGAGTGAATTTTGAAGTCCATCTTGAGCTTGAAGTCATGGGGTTGTCATCATCTTGACTCTCACATCTCCCTTATGAATCACTCAACCAACCCGTCCACGAGCATAGCAAAATAAACTACTTCGTCCCGCCATGGTAACAAGGGGAATTGGTTTCATCCTACCTCATGATACTACTCAAGAACATAACTTAAAATTCTCCTACTGCATGCATGGTGGGGAGGTATAATTCTAATGCAATAAAATCATAGGTATTGTAAAAGAAAACATGATCAAATGACTTGCCGGGCTGACGGTCTTCGAATGCTAGGGACTCGAGATAGCAGGCTTCGCACTCCGGAAATTCTACCGAATCAAACAATAGCACAATAAGTATGGCACAATATAACATAACAGCAAGTTGGAACTAAAACACCCAAGCACTCAAACCAAAATCCAAAGAAAACTCGGAGAAAGCAAATCAAGGTTTTCACCACATCAAGCATCAACTAAGAAATAGTTTTACACAACTAAATCTTTTCTTAACAGAACCTAAGCATGGGTTTTGCTAACTAACATAAGAGAAAACAACATATAAACTAGGAGCAAAAAGAATCACATCAAAAGCTATCATAGAACTCCTATTATGCCTATAACAATCCTAGCAAGAAAAAATAAAATAAAATTTTTATTTATTGTAAGTAAAAGTTCATGTTCTGTAGCTACAGAAACTAATCTAAAATAAACTATAACATAGTAAAAATAAAATTATTTAATAACTAAAACAATAGGAAAACAGTAGCTAGTTAAATAAACAAGAATTACATGATTCTGACTAAAACTATTTTTTTATTAAATCTAAAATACCCAAATAAATTCCTACGGTTAGGCAAGGTCAAAACAAAGTAGTGACAAAAAGAATCACTAAAATAAAATAATCCTAACTCATTTTATAGCAGAAATACTAATCTGTCTAAAACTAAAATAAAACAATATCTAATAATTTAAACATGGCCAAACATATATTCTACAGAAACTACAACAAATTTTCAAACTAACAAAAAAAGAATCAACTAAAAATATTAAGTAACCTAAAAGATATGGATTTTACAAAACTGAAACTATTCTGTCAAAAACAGAAACGAAAAATAAAACTAAAAAAGAAAAACTGGCGCTAGTGGGCCTATCTAACGCTCAGGCGTTATATAACTAAAACGTGCCCGCGGTTAAATAGAAAATAAATCGATTGGGCCGGTCTAACTAAATCGCTAACTTAATAAAAAAAACCGTAACTTGAACCGGCCTTTTGAAATAAGACCGTACCCCTTCGGGGGATCTAATCTAGCGCGTAGATTATAGATCGGATGGCGGAGGGGGTTTCAATGACATCATGGTGGTCGACGGCGACGGCGGCTCGGGCGGCGACGGCGGGAAGGCTCCGTGGTCCGGGCGACAAGCGGAGGCGTCCGTGGTGCGGCGGCTCGAGGGTTCGGGGTGGAGTCGGTGGGGCTCGGGGATCTGTGGAGCTCAAGGGCGGCAATGGCAATGGCGGGCGGCGGCGTCGGGCTCCGACGAGGGATTGTGGGCGTGGTAGAGGGTTTAGGGGATCGGGGAGGGGCGGAACGGGTCGAGGGGGGGGGGGGTATTTATAAGGCGGGGGCCGACTTGGAGGAGGGGGCGGATCGGGGGAGGATCCCGGGATCCTCGGGATTCCGGCGGCGGCGGCGGTGGTTGGTGTGGCGAGGCGTGGGCGAGGAGGAAGAAGGAGGGGTGGGGCCTGCTGGCGTCGGTGAGAGAGAGTGGGTTCGGTCAGGCGACCGAGGAAAAAGGTCGGTAGCGTCGGCTCGGCGTGGGCAGCTCGGTGGCTGCGCTGAGGCCCACTGGTGGGCTGTCGGTATTGGCTGGCAGTTAGCTGGTAGACTGGGGGTTCTTTCCTCTTTTTTTTAATTAGGGAGAGAGAGAATATATTAAATATATATTTTTATATAGGCCATATATATATCAAAATTATCAGAGGAATATTCCCTACAATTTGAACATTTTTCCAGGGGCAAAACTCAAACTTTAAAAAAATCATTTTTTTGAAATCCCAAATAAAATCAGAATTGAATTCAAATCTTTTGGCAAACTTTTCTTCCGACATTTTTGGAGTGTCATGTTTACTCCTCTCATACTTTTTCTCAAGTATTTGTCGTGCATTGTTTTGAAATAAATTTCAACTGCCAATTTGAATTCAAATTCCACAAACTCAAAATCCTCTGAAATACTTCAAATGTCACTCAATTCAAACAATATGCATAGATGCTTAGCTATAATTGTAAAACATTCCAAATAGGAAATTTGGGATGTTACACTTCCTTAGGCCACAGCCGAACTATGAGGCTTTTCATGGCCTGTTCGGCCACCTTATGGAGCTCGACCAGCTGCTTCAACTGGTCGCTTAAGAACCTTGGGTGTCCGGCCTCGATATCGAGACTAGAACACCTTCTCCGTCGAGCTTCCCTCTTCGGCTCGGTAGAATGCGGCAGCATCAGACACACTGCAGGGCAGATCTGCGAATGCTCCTGGAGAGCTCGGGATTCGGGTAAGTAACAGATAATTCACTTTGACATGCTTGCTTTGCATATAGAATGCTTTAGCCGCCGCTATCTTCTTCATCGCCTCAATTTCGTGGAGGGCTTTTTTGGCGTCGGCCTTAGCGGCTTTGGCGCTCTCAAGGGCCGAGGCGAGCTCGGACTCTCAAGTCTTTGAGTCACGCTCCAAACTCTCGTGTTTTTTCACGAGAGCCTGGAGCTCTTGCCGCACCTCCGCCACCCGCGCCTCCTGCTTCTCTCGCTCGGTGCGTTCCGCGGCCGCATTGCTTTCGGCCTGGGACACCGCTTCCTTCAGGGTCGCCACCTCGTTCGTGGCCCCTGCAATATTCACGTTATTCCTGTCATTTTTTGCAAACACATCTTTTAAATACTCCCATAAGGTATTACTTACCTTCCTTGTCCTCGAGCTGCTTTTTGGCAAGTCCGAGCTCAGACTCGGACCGCTCGAGGCTCTGCTTTAATGCATCAATCTCATGATTAGTGCGGCAGAGGTCAGCGCAGCCTGCATTCCCATATTGACATACTTATGTTAGACTCCTGCGTATATCTTTTAGATCCTCGGTTCGGCTATTTCTTACGAACACCAAACTGAGCATTAGGGGCTCTTGTCTATGCGGTAATATTTTTACATATCTTAAATACATACCTCAAAGCCTGTTAGAAGGGTGGCACGAGCTTGATCAGCCCGCTCTTGGCGGATCGAACTTTCTCGGATCACCGCACTCATAAGCATGCGGTGCTCCTCGTCGATGGAAGCGCCGTTAAGTGCCTCCATCAAATCATCCGGTGCCTCTGGTTGGACGGAGGTCACCGGCGTCGCAGTCTTGCCCTTCTTACGAAGGGGTCACCTGTCGGACTCCGGAACCACTAAAGGTTCCGGTACGGAGTCCGGCACAGGGCCGGACTTGAAGCCCTTCGGGGTTTTATCCCCTTTGAGCCCGGATTCCGGGAGGTCACCTTGCGGCGCCTCCATAGCCACCTCCTCCTGGCTGGGCCCCTTTTGGGACTCCACCTCGGGGGGAGACGAGGCGGTTGGAAGTGAGGTGCTATTCACCTCCGACGAATCCAGGGAGCCGCTCGACGAATCATCGAGCCTATCCTTGGGCGGGCTGCAGGGTTATATCCGGCGTTATAAGATGCTGTGCGACAAATTGAACGCCATGAGTTATTCTGGTGTCCGGACACTTATGATTTCGCCAGGGGCTTGGTCCTTGGAGCCGACCCCTCTTCGCCGTCGTCGGCATTGGCGGTGTAGTCCGAAGGAAGGGTCCTTCCATTCTTGGACCCTTCGGCCTACCCAGTTGGGGCGGCCTTCCTTTTCTTCTCTCCCCCCGCTGGGGGAGAGGCCTATTTTTCCTCCTCCTTGTCTTCGCGGGAGGAGTCCGCCTCGGCGTCATCGGACGATGAGTCCGACAGCACCTGGCGCCGGGAACTTCTTCGAGTTCCCGTGGCCTTCTTCTTGGCCTTCTTTTCCGGCACCACGTGATGTGCAGGAACCAGCAGCCCCGTCAATCGGGCGTCCGCTGGGTCTTCTGGCAAGGCAGCCGGACAGTCGATATGTCCGGACATCTTCAGCCAGTCCTGTCAAAGGTGAGGGAGTTTTAGATCCCGCATAGAGTCAAACTATGAAAAAAGAGTCCCGTAAAGGGTAGAATAACTTACCTCGCTGGCTTGATGCTGCAAGCTGAATCCGCGATCTTCGGTAGCGGATGCGGGAGCTTTGGCGCCCTTGAACAGCACCTTCCAGGCATCTTCGTACATAGTGTAAAAGATCCGGCTCAAGGTTCGGTGCTGTGCCGGATCAAACTCCCACAAGTTGAAGGCCCGTTGCTGGCATGGGAGAATCCGGCGGTTTGGAGTCCGGCCAACTCTTTCGAATTACTCCACGTCAGGCCCGTCTCTTTCCATGAGGTGAGCCATGTAGGGAAGCCAGATCGGAATTCGGGGGCCGCCGCCCATTGAGAGTCGTGCGGCTCGGTGATGTAGAACCACCCCGATTGCCACCCCTTTATGGTCTCCACAAAGGATCCCTCGAGCCATAGGACGTTGGCCATCCTGCCCACCATGGCGCATGCGCACTCCGCTTGGTGGCCGCCCACTACCTTCGGCTTGACATTGAAGGTCTTCAGCCATAAGTCGAAGTGGGGCTGGATGCAGAGGAAGGCCTCGCACAGGACGATAAACGCCGAGATGTTGAGGATGAAATTTGGGGCCAGATCATGGAAATCTAGGCCGTAGTAGAACATAAGCCCCCGGACGAATGGGTGAAGTGGAAACCCTAGTCCACGGAGGAAGTGGGGGAGGAACACCACCCTCTCATGGGGCCTGGGGGTGGGGATGAGCTGCCCCTCGTTGGGGAGCCTATGCGCGATGTCGCCGGAGAAGTATCCGGCCTTCCGCAGCTTTTTGATGTGCCCCTCCGTGACGGAGGAGGCCATCCACTTGCCTCACGCTCCAGACATAGTTGGAGAAGTTTGAGGTGTGATGTGCGGACTTGGGCACTGGGGCTCGAGTGCGCGGAAATTGATAAGCAAAGGAGGAAGAAGGCGTGTGTGAAAGAGTGGATCTTTATCCCCTTATATGGACGGACAAAGCTATGCGTCCCCACCGGCCTGATAAAACTCGCTTATCTCCCAAGCGCCATAATCAATGGCGCGGTTGGGTTACCCACGCCAGTATTGATGAGAATCCCGGAATAAGGGGACACGATCTCTGCTTTGACAAGACGTGCCAAGGAAACCGCCTCGCTAAACTCGCTGAGGTGGTACAATGAAAACGATTCGAATAAAGGCTTGGCCGTGGTGTGATGTCATGCTGCGTAATACGTCAGCAGGTTGAACTTGTGTAAATATTATTCTCTCTACGGTGGAATGTGGAACTTATTTTGCAGAGCCGGACACTATCCTTGTGTTCAAAATCTTCTATGAAGTATTCATAGGAGGAACCCGCCTTGCAATGCCGAAGACAATATGCGCGCCGGACTCATCGTCATTGAAGGCTGGTTCAGGGGCTACTGAGGGAGTCCTGGATTAGGGGGTGCCCGGATAGCTAGACTATGACCTTTGGCCGGACTCCTGGACTATGAAGATACAAGATTGAAGACTTCGTCCCGTGTCCGGATGGGACTTTCCTTGGCGTGGAAGGCAAGCTTGGCGATACGGATATGTAGATCTCCTACCATTGTAATGGACTCTGTGTAACCCTAACCCTATTCGATGTCTATATAAACCGGAGGGTTCTAGTCCATAGGACGAACAACAATCATACCATAGGCTAGCTTCTAGGGTTTAGCCTCTCTGATATCGTGGTAGATCTACTCTTGTACTACCCATATCATCAATATTAATCAAGCAAGAGTAGGGTTTTACCTCCATCGAGAGGGCCCGAATCTGCGTAAAAACATCGTGTCCCTTGTCTCCTGTTACCATCCGCCTAGACGCACAGTTCGGGACCCCCTACCCGAGATCCGCCGGTTTTGACACCGACATCCACCCTCAGTCGAGTGGTTAGGTGGAAAGGGTCAACCAAATTCTTGAAGACATGCTTAGAGCTTGTGTTATCTCATTCGGTATGGATTGGGAGAAGTGTCTTCCTTTCGCCGAGTTTGCTTATAACAATAGCTACCAATCCAGTCTTAAGAAAGGTCATTTCGAAATTCTGTATGGACGAAGATGTCGAACACCTTTGAACTGGTCAGAAACCGGGGAAAGACAATTCTTTGGACCGGATATGATTTAGGAAGCAGAAGAGCAAGTTCGCATTATTCGTGAGAATTTGAAAACAGCCCAATCTCGTCAAAAGAGCCAGTATGACCGTCGTCATAAGGAAGTGGCTTATGAAGTTGGCAACAAGGGTAACCTTCGGGTTACTCCTTTGAAGGGTATCCATCGTTTCAGTATCAATGGCAAGTTGGCTCCTCGTTACATTTGTCCTTTTCGCATTCTTGCTAAACGAGGAGAGGTTGCCTACCAGTTGGAACTACCCCCACATCTTTCTCGAGTTCGTGATGTCTTCCACGTCTCTCAACTCAGGAGTTGCTTCTCGGATCCCATCCATGGAGTGGACAACGAAACGCTTGATCTCCAAGATAACCTCACATATCGGGAGTACCCCGTTCGCATTCTGGATCAAGCAGAGCGTGTTACCCGACGTCAGAACATCAAGTTTCTCAAGGTTCAGTGGTCTCATCATTCTGAGAGAGAAGCTACTTGGGAGCGAGAAGATCGTCTTCTATTGGAGTACCCCACCTTCTTTTCGTCGACCCCTGAATCTCAGAACGAGATTCT